>CM060682.1:18704244-19347672 GCA_030686995.1 Artemisia argyi
ATTTAGCCATAAGGTTGAAGGAATAATAAATGCCCATTGTACTATTGTAGTATTCATTGATAAAAATGGACCTTGCACTATGAAACTAGACGTGTCCACATATTTACTCCTCGGCTAATGCTGCAAAAAGATAATCTATTAATTCTTGTAAGCTTTAATAATTACTCCGTATTTTACTAAGGACTAAAGAGTAAATACAAACAAGAATGTAATGTTATTTAAAACATCAATTATAATCATTTTAGCTTAAAAATTATTAAGCCAAAAATATGATATGATGATGTAACAAGTGTGTATATAATGATGCAAACTTTGCTTTGAAGCTTTAATTTAGTTTGTTGGGAAGCTATCAAACTAAAATCCAATTTCAAAATATGGTTTTAGCCTTTAGTAGGTCGAATAAAAAACCAATCAAAATCATAACATAGGTAATGATTGAATGATATTTTTTAAATAGATTTATAGTAATAAATTAATATTTTGTAATAAAAAGAGATGCCACGTTGATTTTTTTTTTGACAAATATCGAGTTCAAGTTAATGTTGTCGTACTATGTACAAATTGAGCTGAATTTGAGAAAGCAATAATCTAAAGTACTCTAACATGCTGACGATACTATATAAAACGAGTGATGATAAACAAGTTTAAAACTAATAACTAATTTTATGTCTAATAACGCAGATCATGAATGACTTTTATTTTCGTCTTGACTCTTTAGGTTTATCATAAATATGGTTTAAAACTTTGATTTTTGACACACAAATTAGACACAACCAATGCGGAGAAATTTTATAATGAAAAGAAGAACGTTTGCTAATATAAACTCGAAGTACACATCAACATATTTTTTGGATATCCATGGTTTTAAACTTTTTGTCTGACTAAGTCGATAAACTTACCGTCACACATACTCAAACAAGTGACCCTAATTTGACAGAAAGTGACCATAATATTTACGATTACCATTACCATTTAACTAAACTTTAACTCAAAGTATAAATGAGACCAATCACAAACTAGACTTTTTATGAATTCAATAAAAACAGTCTAAATTTTACAAAAGTTTGTTGGGTCCGAAGACTAGAACAGGGTAATTGTGGACACATGTGATGAATGCATCGATAGTTACAAAACC
Source organism: Artemisia argyi (assembly GCA_030686995.1). NCBI lineage: Eukaryota > Viridiplantae > Streptophyta > Magnoliopsida > Asterales > Asteraceae > Artemisia > Artemisia argyi. The sequence continues at coordinate 18,705,380 of CM060682.1, forward strand.
TTGATGTGCTAAAACGTTATTCACAAGTTACTTCATTTATTTCCATTTAATAATGCATTTATATAGCACTCGTACACGGTTAATTGTCAGGCAAATGATTAAAAAAATGTTATACGTTTGTTTTTTATAGTTATTAAATAAACATTTTTTGTTTCTTCGGATATATTTCTTTCGAATTTAGCCTTTTTAAAGTATTTTTCAATATTTTATGACATTTTTTCCCCTCTCAGATAATAGAATTTTTTTTTAAAGCCAAAAATATCAAAAAATCGCATAAAATACTCATATAAACAAAAAATTTTGTTCGATCCTCAGAAAAACAAACAATAGCAAAAATGATACTTTTTTTTTAATCATTTGTCCTTAATTGTTTTCCTTTATAAGGTATTTATCTGGAGCTAAAACTTATATTGTAAGCCGAAAGGTAGAATTTATATTTATATAAAACTGTTTGACGAATTAGTTGAAGCTAAAGCGTAATAATGTAAAATCGCATAAAAATACATCAACTTAAGTTAAGATATATAATTCTAGCTTTTGCGTGAATTTAAGTAATTTGACTAACTATAAGCTTCCATAGACCCGTTTCGAGTGGTTTATGCTTGTAAAGGCTTATGGCTTATAAAAGCTTTCATAAGCCTGAAAGACAAACAAAACTTAAGTTCCCGCGCTAAACGCAACTATAATGTGCTAAAAGTTTACGAGTTTTATGTTATGGAGATTAACCTCTATTTACTGTAGCTACTTGAAGTACAAATGCAACCTAATTTTCCTCTAGAAAACACGTGCATTTAATACCTCGTTTGGTCAACACATTTAAGGCCAAATAGACAACTCCATGACATGCTTATGTGTTTTTTTTTTTTTTTTTTTTTTTTTTTTGTGTCATGTATGATTTTTTTTTAAAGATATCACATATTGAGTGACATACTTGGAGTGTCAAAAAAGAAATAAAAAACACAACCAAAAACCGCCCAAAAAAAACCAAAAAGTTGCCAAAATTATATGTCGTGTCGTTGAATGTTATGCTAGTAATAGAAGTTGTCCATAGATGTTGCGGTATTAATATAAAATTTAACAAATATAATTTATTATTGTCAGTTGCTACAAACGAACCAGGTTTAGTAAAATATTTAGCAGTTCAAATAACAAACAAGATATTCATGTGGTTTAACCTAATTAAAAGGCCCTCATTAGCTATTATGTTTTACTCTCTGTAATGCATATAAAAATACAAATACTAAGATTTAGAACCAATACATCTATAAATGTTTACTAGATATACCAAAAATGTTTCATAAGAAATGTCTAATGATACAGTAGAATTTAACCAAAATATCCATTGGACTAACATCATATCATAAAGCCCAATTGAAGGCTAGGCTGATTAAGTTGGGCCATTTGCATGTTGACCCAAGATAACCCACAAGTAAGAGGCCTTTGTAAAATGTAAACATTTCCAAGTTCCAAAGCACTTGCTAAATAAAGCCTGAAAGAAATATAAAAGTTTGAGCTTCTAAATAAGGACTGATCCATGACTCTAAATCATCACATGCATAAATATTTTTACAAATATAAAGGAAATAAGACATGTAATTATATGACACAAAATCTCGAGACCAATTTCATGCATGAGATATCGGGATTTTTAATGAAAAATCACATTGGGCGGCAAACGTCTATCAGGTTTCCGTAAACTCCCTGGAAGCCCTCTAGGTCCGCCCCTGCTCCTCCTGAATAAACATCAGCTATTACAAAAAAAAAATACTTGCGGTTAGTGACTTAAATCATTTTATGAAATAGTTGTAATTTCAATTAAAAAAATGGCTTGTACCTTGTATTTTATCATTGTGTTTTATATATTATGGACCTATATAAATGTTTAAAGTTTACGTTCATGTATGCAACATGCAAGTAGAACTACTTTTGCTACTAAATTTCGCATGTCCATACATATGACTTTTTTCTAGTAAATGATAAGCTACAGGGCTTTTGACTCGATTTAACAGTGTGTTTTCTAGTTTTTCTTTAAGAGAGAAAGTGAAAGGAAAGAAGTGAAACATTTTTTTTTTTTTTTTTTTAAGAAAAGATACAAATATATAAATCTATAAATATTTTGTGTCGCTTTAAGTTACACTTTAAAAAAAGTCGTGGCTTCGTCATAGCTCTTAAGATGTGAGCATTAGCCCTACTGCCACACCAAACGCTATTTATACCATTGTTAAATACTCATATATGTAACAGCGATGTTTAGTCCTATCATTAGACTAACTCGCGTATGACCCCATGATTATGGGCTTATGGGCGCTTAGGCTTCCCACAGTGGTGACCACACTCGACCCTATCATATCAGCTTTCTTTCTCCGACGACCTGCAGACGATCAAGTTGCCACAGTGGAAAAATGAAAAAATAAAATAATAAACACACAAACTCTTGTGCAAAACTCGGTCGTTTACTCGACCATCTTCCCAATTTTGTCGTCCCTTGACCGAAGAAGACCAAATGCCAAAAATGGGTCGACCGTTCAAGACCTTGCCACTCGACCGATCAAGACCTTGCCCACTGTGACTAGCCTTATATCTTCTAACGTCTTGCTAATTTTTTAATATATTATACCTATGAAAAAAGAGCTTGCGTTAAAATGAGTGATGTAGGAAGCAAAACTTGTGTCAACCATCCAATTAATTACGTGTTCTAATAATACGTGGTCATTAACACCACATAATATTTAATTCACAATGGTCATCTCTCTATAATCATATATATTTATGACTTAGGAGTGGTCACCTTTGCTTTGAAGATCCTTATGGGTTTGATAGTCGTGGTATTGTTTCTTCATAAAAGAATCTGTAAATTTGTTTCAACATTCAACAATGATGTTCAAGTAATGTATTTGTGTCTCTGATTAATGTTAGACGTTTATTTGTAGCCTATGCGCCTTAATACTTATTTAATGGATTCAACAGTGCTAAGGGGTATTTCTTTTCTTCTTAATGTAAAAGAAATGTGAGCCAAAACTCTTAATCTATCTCCTCAATAAGAGGCTAATTAAGAGGTTTATATGAAACCATTTAATTTGGTAAACACCCCCTTAATTAATAAACTAATTTCATCAAATAAATTGGAATTATGATTATTGAATGGAAACCAATTATTCACTCTAACATTGGGGTGATCACGGTCCAAAAATTGGACCGGATTGGCCAAGATTGGACCGGACCGAAGACCGAGTTAGGGAAAACCATAGACCGAGACCGGACCGAATGTGGTCGGTCCGGTCCGGTCCGGTCGGTCCGGTCCAAATAGGCTAAATGTCCGGTTTGTAAGCCGGTCCGGATCGAGACCGGAAAAATGAAAAATCTCGGACCGAGACCGGGCTGTTGGTCTTTCGGTCGGTCCGGTTTTCGGTCGGTTTGTCGGTCGATCCGGTCTAAACGGTCGGATTGCTCACCCTTACTCTAACAATTAATACCATTGGTAAGATTTTTTTTTAAAGTAATTATAGGGTGTTGGTACAAGTGAGTCAAATTTTTATCTAGTTACTCTAGTTACAACTTTTTCCAAATCGATAGACGATCCTTATAGAGAGTGTCATCCTTACTCGAGTACAAAAGATGAGTTTGACTTGAATACAAGTCAAGCTCGAGTTTATATCAGGTCAAGTTGAATATTTATAGAGTTTTTCCAAGTTGTAATGTGTTAATATCTCGTATGTGAATAAATTTCACAAATTTTAATTACATTTGATTTAGATAGTTCAACTTGTTAGTCCTATATTAAATAAACTTTCATTTGACGATTTTTAACTTACACAGTTATAGTTAGATGAGGCGTAATGGAAGGCACTACCACCATGGTTGGGCTCCCACCACGCGTGCTTCCCATACGATCAAGCCACCACAACGCAATGGTGGTGTCTTGGCACTGGTTGGTGGTCGGCTTCATTGAACGTTTTGCATGTGTGTGTGAGTGTATTATGATATATATGTGTGTTTATGCTTGTGTGTTTTTGGGTGGTCACAACTACAGGGGTTTAATGGTACGGTTGGTTTTGATGATGTACTGAATGATGATGCATTACTGATATGTTAATGGTGGGTATTGTGACCATTACACCCAAACTTTAATATCCACTATTTTGACAGCGAGTGAAAATATATTTAGTACGATTCTTAGAGAGGTGGGTGTGGACTTGCTCATCCCTCGCCATGTCAACATGGCATCTCCTCATGGCTAGTCACCACACCCCTTTAACCTCCTCATAGCTCCTCATGTCCTCTTTACTCGTCTACACGGCGAAGAGAAAAATCTGACATTTGTATTTTTTTTCTTTTCTTTTTGTGAGTGGTAAATAAAATAGAGGTGTAAGTGGTGGGTCCAAATGAGTATATTAAGGTTAATTATGAGTGAGGAGAAGTTAGTTGTGAAAAAGTGTTGGGGTGATATGGCACCCTTAAACCCCAGATGAGGAGGTGAATGTCCTCTTAGTGTCATTTGAATAGAAGAAAAAACTGTGTTTATGTGAACAATACGCAACCATTAGAGTATCAACTTTATGAATCATCCCATGTTTGACTTTGACCACCAATTAAGGTTGACTATAGACAAAAAATTGACGTGTTCCACAAAAGTTGTTCAAAACTTGCTAGATCCACCAACCATCTTTGACTTCGATACTGATAGCCAAAAAAAAACTTTTGTCGGTGTCTTTGTGGAAACAACTCATCTATTCTCTTGTCGAAATATGACAGTCTACATCTTACATCTTTAGTATTTCGCTCAGACAAGATTGAGTGTTGTCGTAATGACTTAGCAAAATTTTCCGTGTTATATATGTACATGGTTACATGATAACATGAAAAAAAAATGGACCTTGAATGTTTGTTTCTTGATGCAAATATACCAACATTTTGTAAATACCATAGCTCGCAAAGTAATACATTACTCTTTGTGCATCTTCTATCTTACACTAAATGGTTAATTTGAAACCTTACTCAAATTTATTTGTTACAAGTTAACACAATTCCTAGATGTTGTGACCGCGCCATCTACAACAAGATTATGACCACTCACGTATTTGGACTCGTCGCTAGCAAGGTAAAGAGCCGCTTCTGCTATGTCTTTGGCTTTTAAGGTAGTACCCTTCAAAACTCCTAAGCTTGTCACAAAGTTCTCGGTCTTTTCAATTTCTTTATCGTTTGGTGGCCTGAAACTTATTTCTCCATTTTCGTCGTCTACATCTTCATCTCTCCATGCATTTACGAGCATTGATGTTGCTACACCGAAGGGAGAAATGCAATTGACTCTAACCCCGTATCTTCCCAATTCACAAGCTGCATTCTTTGTTAGTCCAACGATTGCATGCTTTGACGCTGTGTACGCGTGTGGACCCATCCCACCCATGACACTTGCAACACTGGCAGTCGAAATGATGCATCCACTCCCTCTAGGGATCATAACCCTAGCCGCGTGTTTCATCCCTAGGGCAACTCCTCTCACATTCACACTCATTACTCTATCAAACTCATCTACATCGAAATTAACAATGCTTTTGTGCTTGGACTGGTTTCCAAGCACACCAGCATTGTTAAATAAAATATCAACTCGACCATAACTAGATATCGTTGAATCAATCAAGTTTTGAACATCATTTTCCATGCTAACGTCGCAATGGACATATGTGGCTAAGGGAGACAATAAACTAGCGAGTCCAAGTCCAAACTCGTCATTGATATCCGCTATGACCACTTTAGCACCATGTTTGACAAATAACCTCACAGTCGCGGCCCCAATCCCTCCGGCACCACCGGTGACAATTGCAACCTTCCCTTCCAACCTATAAACAAGTCAATGTATTAATATCAGCCAAATTCTTAAGCTGTTTATTAAAATCAATATAAGTTGCGCATTTTATATCTAACTGGCCATGTTGCTAGTCTTAATGAAATTTGCCATTATAAAACATCACATAAGTTTTTGCAACTGAATAAATTATGTTTTTCCAATAGTTTAGGCTAGCTACCATAAGCGATAAAATAACAAATATGTAAGTATGTAACTAGTGACTAGTGTATTACATTAACAAATCGAACTTAATTTTTTTATAATTAGCGCCAAAAACGAGTTGGATTTTCTTATGTTAAAATAAGGCTTGCTGACAAGTTCTTAGTTGTCATTGCAAGGACTTCACTAATCAATGGTTCTTCACATGTAGTGACGACTTTCGATATTTAGAAATGACCAAAAAGTACGAAAAATTAATACTCTATGTTCCGAAGTTCAATGACCCATATTGATATGCATCCAATAAACTGAAAATCAGTGATCATCCTATCGGGGCGTTTTTGAAGATGTGCACATATTTTTCATGAATAAAAAAGTATTTAGATGAGAAAATATCTTAAATGATTAATATGTTATAACATTTAGATAAGTAATTACATTATACCTTATAAATAGTAACACTTTATATATATAATTTCTTATCGAAATGCCTAATTATTTAATTTTGTCCTGGCTCTCAAAAATTTCATGAATTCATGGTACGGCCCTTTATCCTATGAAGCAACGTAGAACATCACTTAATTTGTTGCCCGTGTATAAAGTTTTGGTCGAAGATTTGCCTAAAAAAAATGCGTGTGACGCAAGAAATAAAACACTCTTGGCGACGAGCCTTCGTCACACATGCATGTAGTGTTATGTACCAAATTATTAAATACTGAAGAAAGTTTATTCTAAAGGGAGCAGATTTGCGTATCATGCCATTAATTTGACAAATAACTTGCATGCAATATTAAAAAAGAAATATCCAACTCAAAGGCATAACTTTTTGTTCCTTGAATTAATCTGGGTTTACATAGAGTTGCAAGACAAACTAGTAACAAGCTGTGACGCAATGCAAATCATTTCCTGAAAAAATTCATATCCATGCATGTTAACAAAGACTTTCTTTTGTGTACATTTTCATGGGTTTACCAAAGACTTGCCTTTGAAAGTACCATATTATATTAGTAACTAATAAAAAAGGGCAATTACATATATATACCCAGTAAATTAAACAACATTATATAATATAGATTACGAAGTGAAAACTTGTATTTGAAGATATATGCAAATAATCAAGTTTTATCGGGTATATATACAATTCCTCTAATAAAATTGAAGAGTTAAAAGAAGTGTACCTTCTAGACAAGAGAGAATTGTCTTCTTTTCCGTTGGCATGCATCCCTTGGAAGGTTTTTTCAGTCATAAATTCACCAGGCATTGTCAAAAACTTGTTATAGAATTTGATATGAAGAGAACGAGAGAGATGAAGAGTTGAAAGAGAAGTGGAGTTTATATAGAGAAGGACATGATATAATAATGGAGTACTTATTAATTGGCATATTACCAAAAGTATGCTTTTCATCGTCAACAAATTAAAACCCTCTCCACACAATAAAAGACCCTACCTTTTGCATTAATATTGGATCACTAAGATACATAAACAAATAGAGAGGTGATTGGGAGGCTTAAAAAATTTACCTAAATTCATGCCTAAACTTGTGTGGCATTTTTCCGTGAGCTGCAGCTAAATGACTCACTTTTTCACAAACCAACAAGATTATGCTAAATAAGTTTAGGCATGAAATTAGAAATACATTTAACAACATATATTTAAGTTATTTTTAAGTTATTTGGTACGGAGTATGATAGTTAAACGTAAATGCCGGCTTTGCGAAGATTCTTGTGAAGATTTAGAGCACTCGTTGATTGCATGTGCTCGAGTCAAAATTTTGTGGGAAAATATATTCTTATGGTCGAATTTCCAAGTGACGGTTGAGATTAATATTCAGGTTCTTCTAAGAGTCGTTAGTTATATGAGTGATGACAAACAGGAAGACTTTTCACCAATTTCAACTCAAATGCTTCAAAGCCGTTATTTTTACTGCTGCTTTGGTTATTTGGAATGCAATAAACTGCAAAATATTTTCAGGCATCGAACATACCACTAAATAGTGTTTTCATGAGGTCCTAAGACTCGTTTTAATTTACCGTGCTATCGGTTAAATGGTGCTTGTCTATCTTTTTAGTTGTATCTATATATACTGCTTCTTGACAAAGGATTTTTGTGTTCAAAAAATATCTGTTGCTTAAAAAAAGGCATAAATCCCAGCATACTTTATCAATTCTTGATCCGTTTTACAATCATACTCATATGATGCGAATTGCGTACATCATACTATTGATATTCAGATATTCTACTTTAAACCGAAACTTGAACTTAAAACCGTTTGGTTAATAGATCACTCACATACTGCTAACTCGTGAAGTCAAAAGCCATTTGATCTAACTTGCATCCCGTAACAAAATATACACATTGCCTTAATTGGAATTTGTGAGAACATATGTAGGTTGTTGTTGTTGTTGTAAACATTTAACCATAAGAATTGTGTAAAGTCGATCTATGACACTTTACTTGTGAGTTGAGATCTCCTAAAAATGAATGTATTAACGCATTGACCGTTTAAAGAAAGACTAAATTTTGCATATATATAATTAGGCAAGGATTCACTTTCAATTGAAATGTATAAGCAAGCGTTGGCTACAAGCAACTTTATGACTAGTTGTTTGTGCAAACTTTATGACCCCATAACAACATTAAATTAAGTGTAAACTCTAAAAAACCATTCATTTGTTTGTTCATTTTGATATAAATCATCATTGTCGCAAGAATAGGTTTGTAGTCCTTAAAAAGCTAAAAGTGATAATGTAAAAAGTCTGGCGAAAATCATCTCTCACAGAAATGGTTTGCTTAGACACTTCGCCTATTATGGATAAATATGACAACAATGGTATGTATCAAACTGAAAAAACACAATAACATTCGGGGGAATTCCGTCCCGGGATTAAGTTGGGTTGCCTGGGGATGCAATAGGCAAATCTCACATTGGTTGTGACTTGGAGTGACGCTGAGCCATAAGTTAACATTCGTCTTACATGACAAAAACGCGCAATGGCGGAACTAGAACATTTTGTTTATAACCTCAACTAAATTACCCCTAAAACTTATAATATTTACACTGAGTGCCACAAATTTTGGGGGGGCCGGGACTCTCCCCTGCCCCTACATAGTTCCGCCAGTGACAATGCGTTTTGTGCTTTAACAGTTAATCGTTCATACGATTAAGTGTGCTCGTATGAGAGTAGTACCGGCTTGGGTGACCTGCCGGGAAGTCTTCACATGAGAGTTACAAAAGCAAAGCTGTGAGCCTACGAGCAAAGCGGACAATATTGTGGTTTATAAAGTGAGGTGTTACAATTTTTTTTTTTTTTTTTTTTTGAGTAAAGGATAAAGGGTTTTTACATATACTTCTTTATAAGAAAAGTTTATGTAGAATATTTTAAACCAAAAGTCCAAATATACATGTTTGACAACTCATAATGGTACGTGTAGTGTACATAGCTTTCTTTCTTTTGAGTTTTGACCATTCGCTGGTAATGGATGCTAGCATATTGCTAGGTTGCCAATAGAAATTGAATACTTAAAAAGTTATCATATAATTATACTAACATAGTGCTCTTTGTTTGATCAACTTATATATTTCAAAGGAAAGACGTATGGAATGACAATGTGTTCTTCTCAACATCTTCCAAAAGTCTTTTAAGTTTTAATGCATTTAAAAGCTCTTTTGTTTCATTATTGCCATGGGCATCCATGATACTTTGGACATTTTCTAATTAGTCAAATAAATAAAATGGATTTATAACCTAGTGGTATGTGAGTTGTTCACTAACTAAAAGTTAATAGGTTCAATTCTTGTTTGTTGTAGCTAACACCCGAGGCATAAAAGACAGATTTTTCACAGGATTTACTTCACGGCTGAGGTCTCTAGTTCAAGTCTAGGATGTCTTCCCGTTTGTGTTCGTAGGCCTTTTGAGAAGGGTTGCAACTCCGATCCGCTCATTAGGTTCGTAGCCTAGGTGCCCGAGACTAGCTGCCCCCTCCGTGACATTTGTGAGATATACTGTGTGATACACGGTATAAGATTGTAAGCCCTCCGTGACATTCGTGAGATATACTGTGTGATAGACGGTATAAGATTGTAAAAAAAATGTCGTTAACAAAAAGGTATTATCATCAAGCTAGTGAGAATATACGCATGTAAACTAATAATCTTTGTTTCTAACATGATTGAAGATATACATAAACTTATTATTACAAGCTTATCAAGTAGCCAACGTAATGATTAATGCTAAAATAAGACGTCATTATTGATATGACTTTAAAAGTGTTATATATAAATGACAAAACCTTCTATTTACATATAAAAAGAGAAATAACTGAATATAAGTATTAGAGTAGATGATCAAACGACAAAATTAAAAGTTCATAGTTTAAATATTGAGATTGCGATATGAGAATCGTGATTCTTGTGCAAATGGGGTCTTTCATCTTGTAAAAAAATAGGTTTTGTCATCTCTATCAAATCTAACGCATTTTTAATTTTTTTATACAATAATAATTCAAATATTTTATAAAAATGATTTAGTTTTATACAACAATCGATCAATATGTTTGGTGCACAATATTTTGATCGTTTTGAGACAATTAACGCTTAGGTTTTGATATACGACACTCGCTTGGTGAAGAACATGAAGTAGGAACGGTTATAAAATTCGTGTTACTGCTTCCTCGTGCTACCACTAGTTTTGCCCAACGCAACTCAAATCATATCATAACTGTTGACGATACTAGAATGTGGCCGCAGGTGCGGCTTTAACACTTCAACTTTATTGCCTATATACATTTCAATTCCGTTGATGCCTAAACCCAGGGGAAAAAAAAAAAAAAAAAAAAATGATCCACATTTTTGAACTTTGATTTTTGACTCAATACCAATGTAACACTTTTTTTTTCTTTATATATTCACAATAGAGTACCTTTTAACTCGTTAAGCAACTTCATTCCAAATTTGCTAACATATTTGACATTGCCCTTTCTTGTTACGCAAGTTCTAGATATCATACACACCATCGTTGATTTCTCGAAGGAGTGTGTTCAATCCATCATAAGTACGCCGGTGTAACGACCACTCAACCAGGTAGATCTTCAACAAGTCTGCATCGAATCGAATACAAGTAATCAGGATACAGTTTCTACTTATGGTTTTATACTAGTAAAAAGTTAGCCCTGATATCCATATGTTTAGCCAAGTTTTAATGGACCAAATACCGGCCCATCATTTAGATGTCTGCTTGTCGTTTATAGTACAAAAAATGAATGTATGCAAAGTTGCAAACGCCCCTAACCAAATTTTTATTCAATTTCTCAAATCTCCCGTCGATGCACACACAAGTTTATTATTGCTTATATATATATATATATATATATATATATATATATATATATATATATATATATATATAGGGTAGAGTTCTAGAGAAAAGTGCATTTCGGTAGAAAAGTGAGAAAATAACTGTGATGCACTAAAATAAAAATTGGTGCATCGCAGATAAAAATTTTAGTGCATCACAGTTATTTTCTCACTTTTCTACCGAAATACACTTTTCTCTTGAACCGAACAATATATATATATATATATATGAAAGGGATCAAGTAAGAAGAATAATTAAAATAAGAAGGGTAAGAAGTAATTCTAGCCACACATTTCATATTAGGAGGGAAATTTTGAAGGAAGATGCATCCAATTTTGTAGGTGCATCTAAAATGTGTGGTTGTGGTTACTTTTTATTATTCCTATTTTAATTATTCTTCCTATTTGATCCTAACTATATATATATATATATATATATATATATATATATATATATATATATATATATATATATATATATATATATATATATATATAGGTTAAGGATCCAGTGAGAAGAAAACTTATAATGAGAAGGATGAGAAATAACTATAACTACATATTTGAGATGCGTCGACTTGAATTAGATACATATCTATTCATTTAGATGCATCCCAATTAGTTTCGAAAGTAATTTTGAATTGAAAACGATGCAAAGTAGTACTTGCAACAAATTTGACCCGCAAAGGACGAAAAATACATAGGATTTTCCTAACTTGCTAAAATGCATCTAATATATGTATATGCATCTAATTTTTAGTTAGAAAATATATTAGGGTGCATCTAAAAGATTAGGGATGCATCTAATTTAAGTCGATGCATCTCTAATATGTGGTTATAGTTATTTCTCATCCTTCTCATTTGATCCTAAGTCTATATATATAAACTTTAAGAAAAGTAAAATACACACTTACAATGTGGGATACAAATAAGATTACATCTTTGTTTCTTGAAATGTTTTCGATTGGTTGACATTTATAAGTGGAAAATAATTCTTTTGAAACATTTTTTCTTACTATTTTTACTAGTTATAATACCCGCGCATGTGCGGGGTTTTTTATAATATTTTGAATATTGTATTTTTATTTATTAAAAAACAAATAATTTAAATTGTGCTTTTTTTTTATTTATTTTTTAATTTTGCAATATACGAAGAAGAAGACAGCTCAACTATGTGTAGTTATATTTTGTGTTTGTTGCACGCATGAGGTTTTGACATGAATGAAACTTTGTTTAGATATTGCGTACGAAATTTTGGCATATTGTGTGTTTTTTTTCCTAAAACTTGTATCATTACTTAAACTTTAAAAAAAACATAAAAACCCGAGACAACCAAAGAATTCTTATAACGGAATGGGGGTTACACATGAATCAAATTTAGTTTACATATCACGCATCGTTTTTTAATATGCTATATATTTTTGCTAATAATGATTATGAATAATGATAATGGATTGTTGCTTTTTATAGTATTAGAATGCTAGAATACACAAATGCTATGTCATAAGATTTATTAATGAGACCACATTGACTGCTAGAATACATGAATGCATGACAGGAATGTTTAACTGTTGAAGGTATTGTTGTGTGCAACTGATGAGTTCATAAAAACTCATCATTTCTGTCAATTCTGAACAACAAAAACATGTAAAAACACTCAGAAACACCACAAAATAATACAAATATCCTTAGAAGGTGTTTTTATATGTTTCAAACATAAAAGAACTAAAAACAGGGAAAAACCGCCAAAGTTTACCAAATTGTCAAAATCAGTCCCTGAACTTTCATGAAATGTCAGAAATGGTCCCTGGATGATTAATTTTAAAGAAAAGTCAAAAACAATCCTCAGGAATCATGAAATAACAATTTTTACCCTTGAAAGTTCAAAATACCCCTCAGTATTCAAAAATGGAATTTTATCATCAAAAGGTCCTTGGTAATTCATAAATTGACAAATTTTACCCCTAGATGATAAATTCAAAGAAATTACAAAACAAGTCCCTATACTTTGCAATCTTGGCAAAAATGGTCCCCGAGTGTTTTAAATTGGAAAAATATTAAAAAGGACCTTATAATATTTTTAAATGGCAAAGAAGGTCCTTTGTGATATATTTTGGAAAAATGACAAGATTGGTCCCTGGAAATTCAGAATGTGCAAAAATGGTCCTTGGGCTTAAAAACCTTACAAACCATACGGACCAAAATAAAAATAACCAATTCCAAAATCCAAAACATACCCAGGCCCATTCCCTTAAAGCCCAACTCACCCTTTATTTAATAAAACGGTCTTTGACCGTTTGACCCTCCACTTCCTTCTTCAACCTCCCACCCCCCTCACACCTGCTTCACCACTATCCACCATACCACCTCCCTCCACTTGCAATTTCTTTCCACCTCTAGTCCACGTGTCACCCTCTCCAAGAGTTCCAAAGCCTTAGCCTTGCTCCACAATTGGACACGTACTACTCCACCATCCCTGCATCACCCCTGCCTACTAGCCTACACCACCATCACCCCTTACACTCCATATTGTCCCCTTAACCTTCTCTTGTCACCTCAATTGCATTTAATGCTCTGAAACAGGCTGCAAGTAACCTTGGTGGTTTTTGGCGCCAAAATATCTTTTGAACAGGTGTGTTCAATACAGATACGTGTCAAGAGTGCAATGTAGTGGGATTTACCTGAGAAGACACCTGGAACATTGAAGGCTATAAATAGAGGAAGAAGATGAAGAGTAGAATAGTTAATTTTGTACTTAGTTTTCAATTCAAATCGTAATAGTGTAACTTAGTCTCTTAGTTTTAAATTCAAGCTTTTAAGCATTTCATTAATGTTGTAATGTTGTAAGAAATCTGTATTCAAGTTTTAATCAAAGTTAAAGTTCAAATTCAGTTTATGCATACTTGTTGCAATTTCAAAAATTTCTTTAAGCTTCATAGTTGTAATCTGTAGTTGTCTGTGATCATTAAGCTCATATAAGCTATTAATATAGCTTATTAAAGTTATTAGAAACATTAAGAATCAGTATAACTTGAAATAGAAAAAAATAAGAAAAAATCAAGAAAAATAGTGTTAAAATAAAAATTTGCAGGTTTGAATGATTCAAATTGGAGCATAGCAAGTTCTGGATGGCTATGGTTTAGTGGTTTCATGGGGAACCTTTAGGTTGATTCTTTGGTCCTTGTTCTTGGTTTGTAGCTGGATTGCAAAATTGTAAGCTTAATTCCCATTTCAGCTTTGTACTATTCAACTACTTAATATTGTTACTCTTTAGTTCTTTAATCTTGTTTGGTGTTAGTTAATATTTATTTTGCCTAAAAACAGTAGCTTGTTATTTAGAATTGATTATTACTTAGTATTTTATTTTTTAACTGTCAAAATTAGCTTAGGTGATAATATTAGTAATCAGTAATTAATACTTGTTGTTCTGTGCTCATTTAGTATTATTATACTATACTATAAGTCTGCAAACCAGTATGTTAGCATAGGTTTTGGTTTTTCTTTGAAAATTACATCATTACAAGTTTTAAGGAGTGTTTGGATGTAACCGTGTTGCTGAGATAAAGACTGTTTAAGCTTTTATTTCAGGTTCAAACATACCTCTTTGGTCTCACTTAGACCTTAGAAACCAAAAAACTCAGTACCTATTTGAGAAATAGTCAAACTTTGATTTAAATCCTCAAATTAGTTGACTGTGAATGATTTAGTAGGTGTAATCTTGTAATTTAGCATAAAATTAGTTAATATAACCTTCTATCATTTAGTTATAGTTTAGGTTAACATAATAAATCAAATAATTAGCTTTAAATCTCATAAAAGTCAACTTAGTTTAGTTTTATAAAAAGTCAAAATTGCATATGCAGTTAAAAAGCAAATTTTTCTTTATAACCTGTAGGGTTCATTAGAGATTGGAAATAGATAAAAAGAGTTGTTTTATGATCATTGGTAGCCTGTGTGTTAGAATCAAAAAGAAAATTTGAATTTGGTGGTCATTTGCTTATAAATAAGCAGACTTGAAATTGGCCCTTGAGCAAAAAGCTCCCCTGCATAACAGGTGTTGAGCCATTTTCTTTGGCTTGTTGTGAGTGCTCCAGTGGGCCCCATTACAAGATTTTTAGCTTTTTAAGAAGCCTTCTAGTCCAGCTTGTAGGATCAGGGCTTATTTGCCCATTTCAAGCTTCTTTACTAGGGCTGCTATTAGCTTCTTGTTTTGTCCATTTCACAAAAGCACACTGATCACTCAGTGTTTAAAAGGTTTTTCATAAGCTTGTGCCAAGCTCATCAGTCAACCCCAACCCTAGCCATTTGGCTTATTTAGAGCTTATCAGCTCTAATTTCATTCCCTAGCTTTATTTGGACCATTAGCTTATTGGAGGTAGCTTCTTTTGAACCCAACTTGTGGCCTGACCAAACTCAGTTCACTGAGTGGTCAGCCTAAACACCCATATTCATAAGCTCATGGAGAGCTTATTAGTGGACCCCACTGCTTGAACCTTGGCTTATTTATAAGCCCTCCTACCCAGCTTTTAGGATCAAGTTTTATTATGGACCCTTGAACTCCTTTGTGGACCCCACATAGGGCTGCAAGTTCCCTTTTGGACTGTTTGGCTGAGCAGCTCATTAGGAGTGCTTATTTGAGCTTAAAGCTCATTCCTTTAGCTTATTTAAATTAGTTTAGCTTATTTTAGGTGTAACTCATTAGTTTGTAGCTTATTTAACCCTTAGTAGCTTGTTGGTAGCTTTTAGCTTATTAAAAATCCAAGTTTAGCTTCTAAAGCCAACTGATAAGTAAATAAGCTCATACAGAGCTTATTTGGTTGATATAAAAAGTTTTCTTTTTTTTTTAGTTGCTTATTTTTATCTGTTTAATAGGTTTGTAAAATAAAAATTGAAAAAAAAATAAAATAGCAAAAAACGTGGGTGTGGGATTCGAACTCAGGACCTCTTGGCTAGTATACATGCTTAGTGCCCACACCCCTTCCAGTAGCTCTGGGGCACCAGTTCCGTTGGATTCTCCCTACTCAATATACTTAACACCATTTTGGCCAAATAAGCTTAAATAAGCCGTTTGGCTTATAACTGCTTATTTGAATAAGCTGTTTACCCAAGTTTATTTTTCCTAGGCTTGTCATCATTTAATATACTAGCTGTAATTTTTTTATAATTTTTACTGTTCACCTAATATTTATTTTAATTAATCCGAGTTTAATTAGTAATTAGGTAAAATTAGGTAATTAAATAGTTTTAATAATTTTTAATAAATTACAACATCTTTTTATATTTTTTAAAAAGTCTTATAGACCATTAGGTCTTTGTAAAAAATAATTTCATAATTGTTACTGTTCATTTCCTATTTTCTTTAATTAAAATTAGTTAAATAGATCTTAAATAATAAATAAGTAATTAATTAGTAAACTAGCCTAAATATAATTTTTAGAAAAATTTTATAATTTTTTAGGATTCCTGAGATGGTTAATTAGTTTTATAAATTTTTTCATAATTTTATAAGTCATTTTGGTAATTTTAGTAATTTAAAATAGTTTATTTAGTTTAATTAAAATACTTAGTAATTAATTAATTAAAAACACATAAAAAGACAAAAATATTTATTTTTAATTTTTTTATACTTTTTTCAAGTTCATTTAAGTTTTAGAAAATATTTTTGCAAGTTTTTAGTTTAATTTGTAGTTTTTATTATTTGTAGTTTAAATTAAAGATAGTTTTAAATTAAATAGATAAATAGTTTTTATTTAAATAATTAATATTAAATAATAAAATAATCTAAAAAATAATTTTCTTTTTAAATTAAATTTTATTTTAAGTTTAAGTTTGTAGAATTTTCAATTTTACCCCCTGTAGTTTAAATTTGCATTAAAACTCACATTTTTCCCTGTACGTAAGTTTTAATTTGTATACGTTTGTTTTGTTTACGTAACTGTTTAAAGTTTATTTGCTTATTTGTTTAAATTGTGTAAATCAGTAGTATAAATCAAACTCACTTTTGCCCATTCATAATCACCCGATCCCAAATTTCGTTTTATTACAGATTTCACGCCTCGTTGGGAAATATGACCCGAGGATACATTGTACTCCACGGAGCATTAGTCTAAGCTGTTTTTGACTTATTAACCTTGGTTAATAATAATCTGACGGTTCAGCACTGATCATAATTTTGGCGCCGCTGCCGGGGAGGTGAGCTGCGTACTACGAATTTGGAAGCATACGTGGTTCTGAATATCAACTCACTGTACAAATATCATCAGTCTGTAAATTTTTGTAAAAATAAATATCATAACTGAAAAGTTCACTAACACTTTTCCTAAAGTGTTAAAAACACCAAAAAAATTAAATAACAACAAAATAAATCGTGAAGTTAAATTACTTCGTTTTCTTTAAGATCACAACCTGAAACAGCTGGTATAAGGTAAGTTCTGACATTAAATTGCGAACTGAAGAGGAATCCATTTATTTCCTCCCGCTAGCCTGCGAGTGATTTTAAAGGAACGATTTCGGTTAACGAATCGATTCCAAAAATATTTTCCAAGTTTTCACCCATACACATATACCCAAAAACATTTTCTTGTGAATAAATTAAATAACCTTTAGAATAAGTTCCCAAACATAAGATAAAAAATTTAACGTAATATCCGTGTAAGTGGTGTACCTTTTATAAAGAAGCCATTTTGCCTGTGATTATTGGGTTAAGTTTACTGTGGTTTTGCCTCGATCTTGTTTTGAAAATTTTGTTTTTAGTACATGCACACACGTTCTTCTAGGTCTACAAGTCCTCATCGCGAGCTTGTCAGTATTCCTCGAAAACGTACACAATCTGCCCCGAAAATTGAAACTCAAATACAGACTGAACCTAAACCTGCAGTCATCATGGCAGAAGAACGCCCAATGTCAGAGCTTCTCCAAGCACCCATTGAGGGTTATGGAGATGCTATTATTGTACCCGCCATAGTATCTGATAATTTCGAATTGAAAACCGGATTACTTAATCTGGTTACTTCTAATCAGTTCTATGGTTTCGAAAGGGACGATCCTCATTCACATATAAGATGGTTTAACAAGATCACATCTACCATCAAATATAAGAATGTCCCACCGGAGGCTATTAAACTACTTCTGTTTCCATTTTCTCTCGAGGGAGCAGCCAGAGTCTGGCTAGAGAAACAACCCCCTCGATCCATAGAAACATGGGAAGATCTAGTTAAGAAATTTGTGAATGAATTCTATCCACCATCCAAAACTGCCTATCTGAGGAATGAGATCACCAAGTTTTCACAAAGACCTGGTGAGACATTCAGTGAAGCATGGGATAAATTCAAAGAGTTGCTTCGCAAATGCCCCCACCATGGATTTTCTGAGTTAATGCAACTCGACACATTTTATAACGGAGTAAGCCAAGCAGACCAAGATTCCCTTAATGCCTCAGCAGGAGGGAATTTTTTGAGTCGTACTGTCAAAGAAGCTTTAGCAATAATTGAAAATAAGTCCAAGGTTCGAACCATACGTAATAAACAGGTCGATCCTTCTTCTTCTACCGTGAATCAATCCAGCACCGATGCTAAGATTGATAAACTCACGGATGCTATACAAGCCTTGGTTCACTCCAATCAGAAGAAAGTCTCGTTCCCACAGAATCCTTCACATGCTGAAGTGAAGAAAGTGGATGTTTGTGTTACCTGCGGTGGACCACATGCCTACTATAATTGTACTGCCACAGACAATAACACATTTGAAACCAACGCGATTGCTGGTAGTTCTAGCCAAGGAGGCAATCCATATCGTCCTCCTGCTGAGCCACCATGGCGTCCGAACTCTGTACCACCTGGTTTTAACCAGAACACCCAAAACCGTCCCCAAAACCCAAACAGAAGTAACCAAGGTTATTCTAACCAAGGTCACTTTAATCAAGGTTATCCCCAAAACTTTCAAAATCAGGGGAATAGAAATCAGGGACCGAGTAACTATAATCCTAGCTACTTTCATGGAAACCCTAATCAGGGACAATTCCAAAATCAAGGGTTTCAGCAGAACACTCGAGGGCAAACCCCTCCCGTTCAAACGCCAGCTGTTGTTCCAAACCCTAACTCTTCTGATGAATTGTTAAAACAATTCATGAAAGCACAGGAAGAAACCAACAGGTTGTTGATCAGCCAAATTTCTGACATAAAGAAATCTTTAAATGATCGACCCTCGGGCTCAGGTACTTTACCTAGCAACACGATCGCTAATCCGAGGGGCGATGTTAAGGCGATCACCACAAGAAGTGGAGCTTCATATAAAGGACCTAAAACTCCATCTACCTCTTTTTCTTCTCCTGAGGTACTGGAAAAAGAAGCTGAGGTTACAACGGACACGATACCTCCTATTCTTAATGGAAGTACCGACGACGTCCCACCTCCAGTTATCCCGACTCCCCCTAAAAGAGTCGTGTTTGAAACTACCGAAGGTCCTGTTGAAAATCCAAAAGCCAACCCAAAACCAACAATTCCATATCCCTCACGATTGCAAGACCAGAAGCTCCGTGAAAAAACTAATCATCAGATGGAAAATTTTTTTCAGATTTTTCAAGAACTACACTTCGATATTAGCTTCGCGGATGCTCTTCTTTTAATGCCCAAATTCGCATCGACAATCAAAAACCTGTTGAGCAATAAAGAAAAACTGTTTGAGATGGCACGAACTCCACTCAACGAGAACTGCTCTGCAGTTCTGTTGAAACAGCTTCCCGCGAAGCTAGGAAATCCTGGAAAATTTCTAATACCTTGCGTATTCCCAGGAATGGTTGACTGCTTTGCCTTGGCCGATCTTGGTGCAAGCATCAACTTAATGCCCTACTCAGTTTGGAAAAAGCTCTCTCTTCAGGCACTTAGTCCCACATGCATGACTCTCGAGCTTGCAGACCGTTCAATTTCACGTCCCCTTGGTATTGCCGAGGACGTATTTGTAAGAGCGGGAAAGTTCCATTTTCCGACAGACTTTGTCGTTGTTGATTTCGATGCGGATCCTAGAGTTCCTCTCATACTAGGGAGGGGATTCTTAAGGACGGGTCGTGCATTAATCGATGTTTTCGATGAGGAAATCACGTTACGAGTTGGCACTGAAGCGATAACATTCAACCTTAATCAAACCTCGAGATACTCCTCGAATTATGATGCTGAATCGGTCAACCGAATTGATGTCATTGACATTGCATCCGAGGAATATGCTCAGGAAATCCTTGGTTTCGCTGATAGTTCTCCGAGTGGCAATCCCACTCCCTCTTCTCACCCCATAATCGCTAATTCTTCTCCTTCCCTCACTCCGTTTGAGGGAAGTGATTTCGTCCTTGAGGAATTAGAGGCCTTTCTCAAAAGTGATGCAGTTCCCGAAGGAATTGATAACCAAGAGATTGACCCGGAGAGGGATATACTTCTCCTTGAGAAGTTATTGAACAAAGATCCTTCTCCCATTCCTGTTCTACCTCCACAACTTCATAACGCGGAAGTCAAATATGTTGAGAAAACTGATGATTTCCCAGAGGTCGAACTTAAGGACCTACCTCCTCATCTAGAATATGCATTCTTGGAAGGTAACGATAAATTACCGGTCATTATTGCAAAAGACTTAAAGGATGAGGAGAAAACCGCGCTGCTCAAGGTTTTAAAGTCCCACAAACAAGCAATTGCTTGGAAGCTCTCAGACATAAAGGGTATTAACCCGGATTTTTGTACACACAAAATCCTAATGGAAGAGGACTTTAAACCTACTGTGCAGCATCAAAGAAGGGTAAATCCAAAAATCCACGAAGTTATAAAAGCAGAAGTTATCAAACTTCTTGATGCGGGATTGATTTACCCTATATCAGATAGTCCTTGGGTAAGCCCAATTCATTGTGTTCCAAAGAAGGGTGGCATTACGGTTATCACAAATGAGGACAACGAGTTGATACCAACTCGTTTGGTTACAGGGTGGCGAGTATGTATTGATTACAGAAAGCTTAACGAAGCCACCCGCAAAGACCATTTTCCTCTGCCCTTTATGGACCAAATGCTCGAAAGACTAGCGGGAATGAGTATTATTGCTTCCTTGACGGCTTCTCGGGTTACTTCCAGATTCCCATTGATCCACAGGATCAAGATAAAACTACCTTCACATGTCCTTACAGAACATTTGCCTATCGTCGCATGCCTTTTGGGTTATGCAATGCTCCGGGCACCTTCCAGAGGTGCATGATGGCTATTTTCCACGACATGATCGGGAAAACCATGGAGGTATTCATGGATGACTTCTCAGTCATTGGGAATTCTTTCGACTCATGCCTTTCCCATTTAGAAAAGATGCTTCAACGTTGTGAAGACACTAATCTTTGTCTAAATTGGGAGAAAAGCCATTTTATAGTTAAGGAGGGCATTGTCCTCGGCCATAAAATTTCAAACAGTGGGATTGAGGTCGATAAGGCCAAAATTGATGTTATAGCTAAACTGCCTCATCCCACCACTGTTAAAGGAATAAGGAGTTTCCTTGGCCATGCCGGGTTCTATCAGAGATTCATTCAGGATTTCTCCAAAATAGCCCGGCCCATGACTCATCTTCTTGAAAAGGATGCTCCTTTTATCTTTTCCCCCGAGTGCATCGAAGCTTTCTCTACTTTAAAGAAAAAGCTTACCGAGGCACCAATCCTTGTTGCCCCCGACTGGGACTTACCCTTCGAACTTATGTGCGATGCTAGCGATTTCGCTATTGGTGCAGTTCTGGGGCAACGCAAATCCAAACATTTTCAGCCAATACACTACGCAAGTAAGACCATGAGTGAAGCTCAAGTACATTATACCACCACAGAAAAAGAATTATTAGCTGTGGTATATGCCTTTGAGAAATTTAGGTCTTACTTAATCCTAACCAAATGCGTGGTGTACACGGACCACTCGGCTTTGAAATACCTGTTCACTAAACAGGATGCAAAGCCAAGACTGCTCCGTTGGGTCCTGCTCCTTCAGGAATTCGATATACTCATACGAGACAAAAAAGGAGCAGAGAACCTTGCTGCTGATCACTT
This sequence comes from Artemisia argyi, assembly GCA_030686995.1. Taxonomy (NCBI): domain Eukaryota; kingdom Viridiplantae; phylum Streptophyta; class Magnoliopsida; order Asterales; family Asteraceae; genus Artemisia; species Artemisia argyi. The sequence goes on from CM060682.1 coordinate 18,727,785, forward strand.
ATCCCGGTTAGAGAATCCTCATCAGGATATTCTCGAGAGAAAAGAAATTAATGAAACTTTTCCTCTGGAGACTCTCAATCTAATCTCTACCCGGGATGATACCTCTACCCCATGGTTTGCAGATTTTGCAAACTACCATGCGGGTAATTTCATTGTAAAAGGGATGTCGTCCCAACAGAAGAAAAAATTCTTCAAAGACGTTAAACACTATTTCTGGGACGACCCCTACCTCTTTAAGATATGTGCGGATCAAGTAATCCGACGGTGTGTCCATGGTACTGAAGCCATGGAAATCCTTAAAGCTTGTCATGATGGACCCACTGGGGGACTGATGAGTGCTCAAACACTCATCATTTTTGGTCAAATCTGAACTGCAAAACATACAAAAACACTCAGAAATGCATCAAAATACTAAAAATATTTTAAAATTGTGTTTTATATGTTTTAGATGCAAAATGAGCAAAAACAGACAAAAAACGTATAAAGTTTACAAAATTGGCAGTTTCAGTCCCCCAACTTTTATAAAATTACAAAACTAGTCCCTGGATATTCAAAATATAGAAAATTATCACCAAAGGTCATTTTGAAATCATAAAATGTCATATTTAGTCCTTTGGTGAAAAATCTTAAAAGTTTTGAAAAATTACAATTTAGTCCCTGGAGTTACAAATATTGACAGAATTGGTCAAGTTTTCATTTATCGTAGATTGTTAAAAGCAAGAGAAAGCCCAAAGGCCAAAATGTAATGATAGCATTATTTTTATTAGTCTCCTAAACCAATATTTGCATTTGCTCACCAAATTAATTCATGTGGAATCTGTATGGGACCCGAGGCTCACGTATGAAGCTACAACAATTCACAACAAATAAACTCAAAAGACAATATTGTGGTGTGATGCATTGTAGAGAATTACAACCAAATATAATCCAACGGTTCACAAGCCTTCATGAAATTAATTCTTGGAGATGTTGCAAATCCATAAAGGACGATGTGCAATTTGACTAATGAAAATAAATGATTTGTATGGGTCCTCTTCTCCTATCCAAATTGCGCCACGTCTCCATTCTATCACAAAAAATCCGGATGTAGACTATTGAAGATAGATGATGTCAAGTGGAGCAATGTGACAATTTTTTTTTGCTATAAAATGATAGTCGGTTCATTCATGAAGTGATATAGATAGATATTTTTTTCTTTCGTTTTTTTTCTTTCTTTCTTTTAGTTTTGTAAGTTTAGTTTTAATTTTATTTAAAATAGTAAAAGTTTGTATTAATTTTTGATATTTTGAAGTAATGACCATTCTTAGTTTCTTTACATGTCCTATTAATCTCAAGTATTTAGTTTAATGTTTTAGTTAATTATAATTGTTCCACTTAATCTCTAGTTTAATTTCAAGTAAAAAAAAAAAAAAAAAAAAAAAAAAAAAAAAAAAAAAAAAAGCCGACACCACCCTTATGTTCGGTTCCATCACAAATCTAGCTTTGAAATTCTTGTTTTTTTTTATTACTGTAGTTGTGATACTCATATTTTTTATCATAGTTATTAATCAAAGTTAGTAAAATTACTTCTTTATAGTTTTTGAATTGTTTGCTTTCTTTCTTTTTGCGTCAAACTGAAATCATCAACGAAGTTCATTTGTTTGTTGCTTTATCTTCTTTTCACTTTGAAATATAGATACTAGATTAATACCTTTAGTTTCATTCTCAGTCTTTGTCACAACTTAAAAATTAAAATTTGCTTTCTTTTTAGCTTACTACTTTTAATATAGCTATTGTTATTTTGCTTCAAAGTCTTGTGTTTTTCTATTAAAAAAAATAGTGTAGTATTAGTGGAGAAATTAAAGTGACGAGTAATCGGTGATTGATTTGTGGTAATGGAGTTATCAAGGAAGATTTGGGTACATGAGCTTGTAGATTGGGTATTGAGTAGAATATGTTTTGGAGTTCATTTTATCTGTAGTCCTCATATTTGGTGACTTCTAATCCCTTTTCGATTATCTCTTTTTATTATCTATTGTTTATTGTTATGTTTAGACGTAATGTGCTTATTTATGTTATTAGTGTAGTTTTTATTATGTGCGAGTAGTTTATATATGTCGGTTTAGAAATATCTTTATTATTGTTGGATTAATTGTTATTGTTAGTTTAGTAGTCATGAGTAGTGAGTAGATTTTTTATATATACTTGTTGAGTAGACTATTCCGTGAATGAAGTGTCGTTTTATAAAAGTTAGAGAATATATTGATTAGTAATTTTTAAGTTACTTAGATTAAAATTTTGGTTGTTTGAGCGGGCAAAAGCCGTAAAAATAGTTGGGTTTTAATTCAGATATTGATATCTCTTTATGAAAAAGTTGTTTTCAAAATAAACCAACGTTGTGAGAAAATATTTATTCGTAAAAGATATTAATTCATCAATAAGAGAACTTAATTGAAATAATAAACCACATTTAAGGATCGTGATAATTTGCTTAACAAGTATATATTTTTATCACATATTTCTTAATTGCTTGCTTAGTATAATCTAGTTTATTATTTATAGCCGTTGTCTTTTATCGTTAACTTTATATTATTTACTTGCTACTAGTGTTATTATCATCTTTGCTTTAATCATTTAGTTTTAAGCTTTGTAGTTTTGCTTTATTACTCTAGTTTTTATCGCTTAAAATAGTTTTTAATCTTTTACTTTAAAACCAATCAAAAACAAAAAAAACCTTTTCCTGTCCAATTTCACCCGATCAAATAACCGTTTGTTTACAATTCACACCTCGTCGGGACATACGACCCGGGGAAACCTTATACTTCCGCGGAGCATTGACTCTGAGCTGTTTGACCTTGTTGACCATCACCTGGTCAATTAGGTTGACCGTTTGGCATCAATCAAATTTTGGCGCCGCTGCCGGGGAGGTTGTGTGCGTATCTAAACGGTTTTTCTGATTAGTGTCTTTGGAATTCGTTCCATTGTACATTTATCCATCCTTTGTTCATATTTTCCCATTATCAAAACAAAACCGTTCACGAAAACTTTTTAAATCAAGTTTTCAACGAACACAAAAAACCCAAAAAGATTTTCCTTCTCATTTGTACATAATGTATTTCAAAAACACCAAAAATATTCACCTTCACACTCTCACATATTTGATTCTCCATTTCTTACCCTCTATACACATTTGATTCTTTCTATGTCTCATCCACACTTTCTGGTTTGCCAGTGGTGTGGTAGTCCTCATAATGGTGGTAATTGCCCCGGTTGTGGCATGGTAGAGTCCGGAAACGGGTCTGTCTATAACCCAGATCCCTATTCTTACCATGACACCACTGATTCATTCCACCAGCTACCACACCATCAGTCTCAGCAGTTTTACTGTTGTGAGTACTGTGGTGGTTCGCACTACAGTTCTGATTGTCAATCAGGAAGCACGCTTGTCTATGAGCAGTTTCCCGATAGCAATTATGACTCTAGCACATACGACTCACAGCCTCAACAATTTTACTGTTGTGATTATTGTGGAGGTCCACACTTCAGCTCAGATTGTCAAACGGGAAATCCATATCCTTGTGACAATTTTGACACACCTTGTTACGACCAACCTCCACAGTACGATATGAATCAAGCACTTCTTCCAGAAATGCAAAATCTGATGAAAATCGTTGATGAGCTTAAGGGTTTAGTTGACGACTTTGCCCAAAGACATACTCATCAAAAATCCATGGAAGAATTGCTTGCTGAAGAGCAGGCTGCTAGAATAAATTCCCAAGATGCCTATGAAAAATCTGTGAGGGAATCCATTGCAAGAGAAAAAGCAGCCAAATCTAGCTCTTTGTTCCGTTTCATTCCTGATGACAGTGATGATGAGGATACACTTGACATCCTTGAATTTTATAAAACTTCAAGTTCATCAGTTGATACCCCAGCAGTTGAGATTCCATCTCAAACAACTGCTATCACACCCGAGGTTCCCACTCACTCTTTGATCATGGGGGACGAGCATCTTGACACTATTCCTGAAAGGGAATCGGACGAATTCATAAAGTCTAGTGTTGAGAACCTTGTTCCAATCCCAAGAGAGTCACAGGGGACTTTTGATCTTATGTGTGATATTCCTTCACCCATTGAGTGTCCTAAAGATCAATTTGAGACTTTCTCAGATTTTAGCGATGATTGTATATCTTATGGAGACATCGAGTATGTTGAGGCATCAGTTCCACAAACTGATGCTGATCATCTTCTTGAGGAGTTCGCTGATGAACTTGCTCACATCGATCCACTTTCATTGGAAAGTGATGATGGTCTCCTCGATTTCCAAGCCGATCCGGGAGAAATTGAAAGTCTCCTATATCATGATCCGTCACTCACTTCTGATCCCAGCAGTCCAATAGAGAATGATAATCTCTTTGTTCCCGAAAACATTTAATACGACTCTCACCAATCCTCTATTTGAATTCGATTCTGAATTCACTATGATTTCTAATAATCCAATCTTTGACGAGGATTGTGATGAGTCCATAATGGAACATGAGTCCACAGATTCACATCTTGTGAATAATTCTCTTCATGAGGAGTTCTCCGGTGAACTCGCTCATCATGTTATGACTCCTCCGGAGTTTGATAGCCCGGGGGGAGATGCACTCAATCATGAGGATTTGCAAATTCCCACCCACCCTCCCGGGATATTTACGAGCTTACCCTTTGAAATCCAAACTCAGGCTACGGAGCCTCCTCTCGAGGAAGAAGATCAAATCATGCTTTTTATCATGATTTTCTTCCTTTTCTTCACCTACAGGGTGACTTCTTCTCTTCTTCACTCCTTCGGGAGTGAGGACACTATATTTGATCCCGGCATTTTCATGTATCATTATCTTGAGCCGGATACTTATCTCATCGGTGTGGAACTTTCACGTGCTTCATATGTTTGTCCAAACATTTTGAATGAAAGTCCGATGGAGATCACTTCTTCCACATTCCCCAAGGACAAATGAATTCGGGGTCGAGTCAAGCTAGCGACTCGGTAAACAAAAACAGTAGCAGGCATATAGGGTTTTCACCCTAAGTGTGGGGGAGTCCCCCATGCTATGGTTACAAATAAGAGTGAAAATACAAAATGGTGTTTTCCACGCTTAGCTTGTAATGTTGCCCTTTTACGTTCAAAATGTCGGCATAATAGCCGGGATTCTGAATATTGAGGACAATATTCATGCTTAGTGTGGGGGGGTATTTCGCTATGCTAGCGAATCTTATCACATTTTACTATATAATACCCCCGTTTTTGCCAAAATTTCAAAAATTTTAAAAATTTTTCACTGGTGCTTCAAAATTTTTTGGTAATCAGTCCGCCTTGTCTAACCAACAAAAGGGATTGGCTAGTCCAGGAGCAAACGGCTCTTGGTAAAGACATCTCAAATCCGTTGATGGCTTGCAATTTGCCCAAAATTGTATGGTTCCTCAACTCCCCAAAAACAAATGAGTTGGCTAGCCCGCAAGATTATGGCTTGTGGTAAAGGCCGTGGAAAATCCATAATTGGTAATCAGCTCACCAAGATGTTGACTATTCCATCAAGAGCTGGCTAGTCCAGAAGCAAACGGCTTCTGGTAAAGACTACTCAAATCCGTTGACAGCTGGTGGTTTGCTCAAAATCACACGGTTATCAGGTGTGCCACAGTTCTTACACCTGGCTACTCCAGAAGTGATGGCTTTTGGTAAAGAGTTTAAAATCCATCAAGTTTTCAAAACGTTATTGCTAGGGACTAGCAATAGTTTAGTGTGGGGGATTGATGAGTGCTCAAACACTCATCATTTTTGGTCAAATCTGAACTGCAAAACATACAAAAACACTCAGAAATGCATCAAAATACTAAAAATATTTTAAAATTGTGTTTTATATGTTTTAGATGCAAAATGAGCAAAAACAGACGAAAAACGTATAAAGTTTACAAAATTGGCAGTTTCAGTCCCCCAACTTTTATAAAATTACAAAACTAGTCCCTGGATATTCAAAATATAGAAAATTATCACCAAAGGTCATTTTGAAATCATAAAATGTCATATTTAGTCCTTTGGTGAAAAATCTTAAAAGTTTTGAAAAATTACAATTTAGTCCCTGGAGTTACAAATATTGACAGAATTGGTCAAGTTTTCATTTATCGTAGATTGTTAAAAGCAAGAGAAAGCCCAAAGGCCAAAATGTAATGATAGCATTATTTTTATTAGTCTCCTAAACCAATATTTGCATTTGCTCACCAAATTAATTCATGTGGAATCTGTATGGGACCCGAGGCTCACGTATGAAGCTACAACAATTCACAACAAATAAACTCAAAAGACAATATTGTGGTGTGATGCATTGTAGAGAATTACAACCAAATATAATCCAACGGTTCACAAGCCTTCATGAAATTAATTCTTGGAGATGTTGCAAATCCATAAAGGACGATGTGCAATTTGACTAATGAAAATAAATGATTTGTATGGGTCCTCTTCTCCTATCCAAATTGCGCCACGTCTCCATTCTATCACAAAAAATCCGGATGTAGACTATTGAAGATAGATGATGTCAAGTGGAGCAATGTGACAATTTTTTTTTGCTATAAAATGATAGTCGGTTCATTCATGAAGCGATATAGATAGATATTTTTTTCTTTCGTTTTTTTTCTTTCTTTCTTTTAGTTTTGTAAGTTTAGTTTTAATTTTATTTAAAATAGTAAAAGTTTGTATTAATTTTTGATATTTTGAAGTAATGACCATTCTTAGTTTCTTTACATGTCCTATTAATCTCAAGTATTTAGTTTAATGTTTTAGTTAATTATAATTGTTCCACTTAATCTCTAGTTTAATTTCAAGTAAAAAAAAAAAAAAAAAAAAAAAAAAAAAAAAAAAAAAAAAAAGCCGACACCACCCTTATGTTCGGTTCCATCACAAATCTAGCTTTGAAATTCTTGTTTTTTTTTATTACTGTAGTTGTGATACTCATATTTTTTATCATAGTTATTAATCAAAGTTAGTAAAATTACTTCTTTATAGTTTTTGAATTGTTTGCTTTCTTTCTTTTTGCGTCAAACTGAAATCATCAACGAAGTTCATTTGTTTGTTGCTTTATCTTCTTTTCACTTTGAAATATAGATACTAGATTAATACCTTTAGTTTCATTCTCAGTCTTTGTCACAACTTAAAAATTAAAATTTGCTTTCTTTTTAGCTTACTACTTTTAATATAGCTATTGTTATTTTGCTTCAAAGTCTTGTGTTTTTCTATTAAAAAAAATAGTGTAGTATTAGTGGAGAAATTAAAGTGACGAGTAATCGGTGATTGATTTGTGGTAATGGAGTTATCAAGGAAGATTTGGGTACATGAGCTTGTAGATTGGGTATTGAGTAGAATATGTTTTGGAGTTCATTTTATCTGTAGTCCTCATATTTGGTGACTTCTAATCCCTTTTCGATTATCTCTTTTTATTATCTATTGTTTATTGTTATGTTTAGACGTAATGTGCTTATTTATGTTATTAGTGTAGTTTTTATTATGTGCGAGTAGTTTATATATGTCGGTTTAGAAATATCTTTATTATTGTTGGATTAATTGTTATTGTTAGTTTAGTAGTCATGAGTAGTGAGTAGATTTTTTATATATACTTGTTGAGTAGACTATTCCGTGAATGAAGTGTCGTTTTATAAAAGTTAGAGAATATATTGATTAGTAATTTTTAAGTTACTTAGATTAAAATTTTGGTTGTTTGAGCGGGCAAAAGCCGTAAAAATAGTTGGGTTTTAATTCAGATATTGATATCTCTTTATGAAAAAGTTGTTTTCAAAATAAACCAACGTTGTGAGAAAATATTTATTCGTAAAAGATATTAATTCATCAATAAGAGAACTTAATTGAAATAATAAACCACATTTAAGGATCGTGATAATTTGCTTAACAAGTATATATTTTTATCACATATTTCTTAATTGCTTGCTTAGTATAATCTAGTTTATTATTTATAGCCGTTGTCTTTTATCGTTAACTTTATATTATTTACTTGCTACTAGTGTTATTATCATCTTTGCTTTAATCATTTAGTTTTAAGCTTTGTAGTTTTGCTTTATTACTCTAGTTTTTATCGCTTAAAATAGTTTTTAATCTTTTACTTTAAAACCAATCAAAAACAAAAAAAACCTTTTTCTGTCCAATTTCACCCGATCAAATAACCGTTTGTTTACAATTCACACCTCGTCGGGACATACGACCCGGGGAAACCTTATACTTCCGCGGAGCATTGACTCTGAGCTGTTTGACCTTGTTGACCATCACCTGGTCAATTAGGTTGACCGTTTGGCATCAATCAGGGACATCACAGCTCAAACTACACCGCCAAAAAGGTGTTTGATTCTGGTTTCTATTGGCCCACCATCTATAAAGATGCCCAAGAACTTGTCAAAACTTGTGATGCTTGTCAGCATCACGGGAATGTTTCTAAGAAGGATGAGATGCCTCAAAACATCATCCAAGTCTGTGAAATATTTGACATCTGGGGCATTGATTTTATGGGCCCATTCCCATCTTCAAGAGGTAACAAGTATATACTCGTGGCTGTAGACTATTTATCAAAATGGGTTGAGGCAAAAGCCTTACCCACCAATGATGCCCGAGTAGTTTGTAAATTTTTAAAATCTCTCTTTGCCAGATTCGGGACTCCTCGTGCCATTATCAGTGATCGTGGTACTCACTTTTGCAATGATCAATTTGCAAGAGTGATGCTGAAATATGGTGTAACTCACCGTCTTTCTACTGCATATCACCCCCAAACTAGTGGGCAGGTGGAGGTCTCAAATCGAGGCATTAAGAGAATTCTGGAGAGGACGGTTGGTGAAAACCGTGCCTCTTGGTCGGACAAATTGGACGACGCACTCTGGGCTTTTCGTACAGCTTATAAAACACCCATTGGGTGTACTCCATACAAGTTGGTGTACGGAAAGACATGTCATCTTCCGATCGAATTAGAGCACAAAGCCTACTGGGCTTTGAAACATGCAAACTTTGACATTCAGACAGCGGGTGATCACCGTAAGGTTCAGCTAAATGAACTAAATGAACTACGTGATCAAGCTTACGAGAATTCTTTAATCTACAAAGAAAAGACTAAGAAGATACATGACTCTAAAATAAAGAACCGCGTTTTCAACGTTGGTGACAGAGTTCTTCTTTTCAATTCAAGGTTGAAAATTTTCTCGGGTAAACTAAAAACCCGTTGGTCTGGACCATTTACTGTAGCAAAAGTATACCCATACGGAACTGTTGAGTTATTACAACCTGACGGTCCCAACTTTAAAGTAAATGGCCATCGTTTGAAACACTACTTTGGAGGGGACATACCACAAGTGGTTGCCCCAGATCTCCAAACTTTCCCCACGGACTAATTAATATGGGGTCGAGTCAAGCTAGTGACTCGGAAAACAAAAACATTAGTATCATGTACATAAATAATAATGAATTTTGTAAATTTTGTTCAAATATCTATCCTTGTATGTATATTATATACTTTATCATTCAACTCCCGGGCTGTCAGGGCATATTTATTACAGTTAATCATTCACAAGTGATTAGCTAGCGTGATAAACCTGACACAAGCCTGGGAGGTAGTGATTACATATACTATATCATATTTCATTTCATAAACAATATAAAATACAAAAATATTTTTCCTTTGCACACAACTTGCCCAGTTTGATTAGTCCCTTAGTTACAACATTTGGTTGTTGGCTGTTTACAGTTACTGAGCTCTGTCAGACCCAGATTCCCTTTCGAGGGGCGGTTGTTAGGAATTTTTCTTTCTTTTGTACATATATATAAAATTTAAAAATACAAAAACATTTATAAAAATTAAAAATCAAAAACAGTAGTATAAACATGGGTTTTCACCCGTGTGTATCACCCAAGTGTAGGGGAGTTTGCCCTACTGTAAATAAAGTACATACAATAAAAATGAAAAAATTCAAAAATAAAATAAATGTTGTTCCTACATTTAGCTTGTGATATTACCTTTTTACGTTCAAAGAGTCGGCATAATAGCCGGGACTTTGAATATTGAGGACAATATTCATTTCTAAGTGTAGGGGGGGAAATTCTAGCGAATTTAATCACATTATACATCTAGTACCCCCGTTTTTGCCAAAAATTTAAAAATTTTCACTTAATGAAGTACTTGGCATTAACGCAACAAATGGTTATTAGTCCACCATGTCTAATCCACACAAGGACTGGCTAATCCAGGAGCAAACGGCTCTTGGTAAAGATAACTCAAACCCGTTGACGGCTTGCAATTTGCCCAAAATTGCATGGTTCCTCAACTCCCCGAAAACAAATGAGTTGGCTAGCCCGCAAGATTATGGCTTGTGGTAAAGGCAGTGAAAATCCATAATTGGTAATCAGCTCACCAAGATGTTGACTTTGTCCATCAAGAGTTGGCTAGTCCAGAAGCAAACGGCTTTTGGTAAAGACTAATCAAATCCGTTGACAGCTGGTGATTTGCTCAAAATCACACGGTTATCAGGTGTACCACAGTTTTCACACCTGGCTACTCCAGAAGTAATGGCTGTCTGGTAAAGAGATTTCAAAATCCATTAAATTTTCAAAAATGGGTTTTTAGTGGATGCTAGATTGCTAGGGACTAGCAATAGTTAAGTGTAGGGGATTGATGAGTTCATAAAAACTCATCATTTCTGTCAATTCTGAACAACAAAAACATGTAAAAACACTCAGAAACACCACAAAATAATACAAATATCCTTAGAAGGTGTTTTTATATGTTTCAAACATAAAAGAACTAAAAACAGGGAAAAACCGCCAAAGTTTACCAAATTGTCAAAATCAGTCCCTGAACTTTCATGAAATGTCAGAAATGGTCCCCGGATGATTAATTTTAAAGAAAAGTCAAAAACAATCCTCAGGAATCATGAAATAACAATTTTTACCCTTGAAAGTTCAAAATATCAAAATTGGCAAAACAGGTCCCTGCAGTTTCAATATTGACAGAAAATACCCCTCAGTATTCAAAAATGGAATTTTATCATCAAAAGGTCCTTGGTAATTCATAAATTGACAAATTTTACCCCTAGATGATAAATTCAAAGAAATTACAAAACAAGTCCCTATACTTTGCAATCTTGGCAAAAATGGTCCCCGAGTGTTTTAAATTGGAAAGATATTAAAAAGGACCTTATAATATTTTTAAATGGCAAAGAAGGTCCTTTGTGATATATTTTGGAAAAATGACAAGATTGGTCCCTGGAAATTCAGAATGTGCAAAAATGGTCCTTGGGCTTAAAAACCTTACAAACCATACGGACCAAAATAAAAATAACCAATTCCAAAATCTAAAACATACCCAGGCCCATTCCCTTAAAGCCCAACTCACCCTTTATTTAATAAAACGGTCTTTGACCGTTTGACCCTCCACCTCCTTCTTCAACCTCCCACCCCCCTCACACCTGCTTCACCACTATCCACCATACCACCCCCCTCCACTTGCAATTTCTTTCCACCTCTAGTCCACGTGTCACCCTCTCCAAGAGTTCCAAAGCCTTAGCCTTGCTCCACAATTGGACACGTACTACTCCACCATCCCTGCATCACCCCTGCCTACTAGCCTACACCACCATCACCCCTTACACTCCATATTGTCCCCTTAACCTTCCCTTGTCACCTCAATTGCATTTAATGCTCTGAAACAGGCTGCAAGTAACCTTGGTGGTTTTTGGCGCCAAAATATCTTTTGAACAGGTGTGTTCAATACAAATACGTGTCAAGAGTGCAATGTGGTGGGATTTACCTGAGAAGACACCTGGAACATTGAAGGCTATAAATAGAGGAAGAAGATGAAGAGTAGAATAGTTAATTTTGTACTTAGTTTTCAATTCAAATCGTAATAGTGTAACTTAGTCTCTTAGTTTTAAATTCAAGCTTTTAAGCATTTCATTAATGTTGTAATGTTGTAAGAAATCTGTATTCAAGTTTTAATCAAAGTTAAAGTTCAAATTCAGTTTATGCATACTTGTTGCAATTTCAAAAATTTCTTTAAGCTTCATAGTTGTAATCTGTAGTTGTCTGTGATCATTAAGCTCATATAAGCTATTAATATAGCTTATTAAAGTTATTAGAAACATTAAGAATCAGTATAACTTGAAAAAGAAAAAAATAAGAAAAATAGTGTTAAAATAAAAATTTGCAGGTTTGAATGATTCAAATTGGAGCATAGCAAGTTCTGGATGGCTATGGTTTAGTGGTTTCATGGGGAACCTTTAGGTTGATTCTTTGGTCCTTGTTCTTGGTTTGTAGCTGGATTGCAAAATTGTAAGCTTAATTCCCATTTCAGCTTTGTACTATTCAACTACTTAATATTGTTACTCTTTAGTTCTTTAATCTTGTTTGGTGTTAGTTAATATTTATTTTGCCTAAAAACAGTAGCTTGTTATTTAGAATTGATTATTACTTAGTATTTTATTTTTTAACTGTCAAAATTAGCTTAGGTGATAATATTAGTAATCAGTGATTAATACTTGTTGTTCTGTGCTCATTTAGTATTATTATACTATACTATAAGTCTGCAAACCAGTATGTTAGCATAGGTTTTGGTTTTTCTTTGAAAATTACATCATTACAAGTTTTAAGGAGTGTTTGGATGTAACTGTGTTGCTGAGATAAAGACTGTTTAAGCTTTTATTTCTGGTTCAAACATACCTCTTTGGTCTCACTTAGACCTTAGAAACCAAAAAACTCAGTACCTATTTGAGAAATAGTCAAACTTTGATTTAAATCCTCAAATTAGTTGACTGTGAATGATTTAGTAGGTGTAATCTTGTAATTTAGCATAAAATTAGTTAATATAACCTTCTATCATTTAGTTATAGTTTAGGTTAACATAATAAATCAAATAATTAGCTTTAAATCTCATAAAAGTCAACTTAGTTTAGTTTTATAAAAAGTCAAAATTGCATATGCAGTTAAAAAGCAAATTTTTCTTTATAACCTGTAGGGTTCATTAGAGATTGGAAATAGATAAAAAGAGTTGTTTTATGATCATTGGTAGCCTGTGTGTTAGAATCAAAAAGAAAATTTGAATTTGGTGGTCATTTGCTTATAAATAAGCAGACTTGAAATTGGCCCTTGAGCAAAAAGCTCCCCTGCACCACAGGTGTTGAGCCATTTTCTTTGGCTTGTTGTGAGTGCTCCAGTGGGCCCCATTACAAGATTTTTAGCTTTTTAAGAAGCCTTCTAGTCCAGCTTGTAGGATCAGGGCTTATTTGCCCATTTCAAGCTTCTTTACCAGGGCTGCTATTAGCTTCTTGTTTTGTCCATTTCACAAAAGCACACTGATCACTCAGTGTTTAAAAGGTTTTTCATAAGCTTGTGCCAAGCTCATCAGTCAACCCCAACCCTAGCCATTTGGCTTATTTAGAGCTTATCAGCTCTAATTTCATTCCCTAGCTTTATTTGGACCATTAGCTTATTGGAGGTAGCTTCTTTTGAACCCAACTTGTGGCCTGACCAAACTCAGTTCACTGAGTGGTCAGCCTAAACACCCATATTCATAAGCTCATGGAGAGCTTATTAGTGGACCCCACTGCTTGAACCTTGGCTTATTTATAAGCCCTCCTACCCAGCTTTTAGGATCAAGTTTTATTTTGGACCCTTGAACTCCTTTGTGGACCCCACATAGGGCTGCAAGTTCCCTTTTGGACTGTTTGGCTGAGCAGCTCATTAGGAGTGCTTATTTGAGCTTAAAGCTCATTCCTTTAGCTTATTTAAATTAGTTTAGCTTATTTTAGGTGTAACTCATTAGTTTGTAGCTTATTTAACCCTTAGTAGCTTGTTGGTAGCTTTTAGCTTATTAAAAATCCAAGTTTAGCTTCTAAAGCCAACTGATAAGTAAATAAGCTCATACAGAGCTTATTTGGTTGATATAAAAAGTTTTCTTTTTTTTTTAGTTGCTTATTTTTATCTGTTTAATAGGTTTGTAAAATAAAAATTGAAAAAAAAATAAAATAGCAAAAAACGTGGGTGTGGGATTCGAACTCAGGACCTCTTGGCTAGTATACATGCTTAGTGCCCACACCCCTTCCAGTAGCTCTGGGGCACCAGTTCCGTTGGATTCTCCCTACTCAATATACTTAACACCATTTTGGCCAAATAAGCTTAAATAAGCCGTTTGGCTTATAACTGCTTATTTGAATAAGCTGTTTACCCAAGTTTATTTTTCCTAGGCTTGTCATCATTTAATATACTAGCTGTAATTTTTTTATAATTTTTACTGTTCACCTAATATTTATTTTAATTAATCCGAGTTTAATTAGTAATTAGGTAAAATTAGGTAATTAAATAGTTTTAATAATTTTTAATAAATTACAACATCTTTTTATATTTTTTAAAAAGTCTTATAGACCATTAGGTCTTTGTAAAAAATAATTTCATAATTGTTACTGTTCATTTCCTATTTTCTTTAATTAAAATTAGTTAAATAGATCTTAAATAATAAATAAGTAATTAATTAGTAAACTAGCCTAAATATAATTTTTAGAATAATTTTATAATTTTTTAGGATTCCTGAGATGGTTAATTAGTTTTATAAATTTTTTCATAATTTTATAAGTCATTTTGGTAATTTAAAATAGTTTATTTAGTTTAATTAAAATACTTAGTAATTAATTAATAAAAAACACATAAAAAGACAAAAATATTTATTTTTAATTTTTTTATACTTTCTTCAAGTTCATTTAAGTTTTAGAAAATATTTTTGCAAGTTTTTAGTTTAATTTGTAGTTTTTATTATTTGTAGTTTAAATTAAAGATAGTTTTAAATTAAATAGATAAATAGTTTTTATTTAAATAATTAATATTAAATAATAAAATAATCTAAAAAATAATTTTCTTTTTAAATTAAATTTTATTTTAAGTTTGTAGAATTTTCAATTTTACCCCCTGTAGTTTAAATTTGCATTAAAACTCACCTTTTTCCCTGTACGTAAGTTTTAATTTGTATACGTTTGTTTTGTTTACGTAACTGTTTAAAGTTTATTTGCTTATTTGTTTAAATTGTGTAAATCAGTAGTATAAATCAAACTCACCTTTGCCCATTCATAATCACCCGATCCCAAATTTCGTTTTATTACAGATTTCACGCCTCGTTGGGAAATACGACCCGAGGATACATTGTACTCCACGGAGCATTAGTATAAGCTGTTTTTGACTTATTAACCTTGGTTAATAATAATCTGACGGTTCAGCACTGATCAGCAACCCATTTGCTGGTTGAAATGACTACCACATTAACATTCACTCATCTATTGAATCTTAAAAGACCAGGAGAACATAATCACAAACTCAAAATATTATCATTTGACATTTTAACAAACACGAGCATGGTATCACCCCCATGGGAATATCACTCACACCACAAAAAATGGTGTACACACCGCAATATTACATCACTAATGCATGTGTTACAACATGGTATTTGCATAATTGTGGTGTGTGCATCAATTTATGTGGTGTGAGTATCACTCCCTTTTTTCATTTCCTCTTCCCATCTGCAGACATAAGATTTCTTTTCTCGCTTGCACACACACTGATAAAATGTGCTTCTCTTAAAGCAAGAAACATTGCCTTAGATAATATCTCTAAAAGAGACTCGCAACTTGTAGGAAGATGACTTCATTGTGAAACGCCTTATCCAGACAGAATGAATCTGTCTCAAATATATCCTTGGAATACCCTCCACAAAGTGCATGACTTATTGCTCCATGAACGGATTTTCCTTTGGCTTCCAGGTAGAATTCGTATTACATTATGATAGATCACATGAAACTAGAACATCGCCATTGTCATTACGGGCTACAAAGCCCAAGCCCGCTGTTCTAGACTTATTGCAACATAATGCCACAGTTTATTTTTGTGCTTGACCTTTGGCCTTAGCTACACCAATATGAGTATTATGTACCCCACTGTGCCTCTAACAATTTCTCTATGATTTACATAGATGGTGAATATTTTGAAGGTACAATGAATGAGGAAATTATTTATTTATTTTTATTTACTTTTTATTTTTAAAATAGGGAAATTGATTGAGAGCTAAAAACATACTCCCCGAGAAGAAAAAACCAAAATTAAGAAAAGCTGAAATGGAATGGAAAATGTGAAACGCGAGTTTTAACTGACCCTAAAGTGTTCACCAAGTCTATATCGAAAGCAAGTGATGACCTAATTTTATATTTTACCATATATGACACTCTAATTATAATTCTGTATTACAGTAAACATTATTGAAATATGAATGAACGTGAATCGTAAACCATTATCGTAGATATGAAAAAAAAAAAGTTCATGAACCCAACCCGAAAAAAACCCGAAACCGGTTTTTTGGAAACCGGTTTAGGTAAAACTGAACCGCTGGTTTAGAAACCGGTTTGCATTATTTGTTGTCAACCGGTTTAAACCGAACCGATTTAAACCAAACCGGTTCTGGGTAAAACCGGTTTAAACCAAACCAGTTCTTGGTTTAAACCGGACATTTTCTCTCCCAAAACCAGTTTCAAACCGAACCGGTTTTACGTAAAACTGGTTTTTGACTATTTGACTAAAATCAAAACTGTTTTTAAACCGGTTCGGTTTTAAAAAAACGGAAATGTGCACCTCTACATTATCGCAAAATTAACCTCCAAAGTTTGTATAAATATAATTTTGGACCAAGAGGATCAAATACCGGCCCAAATGTAAGGAGAGCTGTCTGTCGTCACCATTATAACAAAAGGGTAAATTGCAATTTAATCACTAAAGTTGTCTAAATGCGCAAAAAATACACCGAGCCAAAAAGTTGTTCAAAAACGACATTAATGTTTCTTCTTTTTGCAAAACAGTCAACGAGAGCTAACTTTCGTTATTTTCTTCATTAAATGCCACGTTATTGAGGTTACTATTGTCTTTTTACTGTTCATACTTATTAAATTGCTGCCATAATCACCACTGTGTTGTAATATCAATGCGACATGACCTCAATAGCTAAATTTGCAAAGTAACTTCAATTGATTACACCCATAAACCACCTGCAATCCACAGCTTCTAAACCATGACTCGACAACCCAAAAGAAAACACGGTATTCGAAAATGCAATCATCACCACCACAGTCACCAAACACCGCAATAATCACCACCACCATAACCACAACCACCACCACCAACACACACTAAGAAATAACTCCCACAACAACGTCCATGTCCACGTTGTCATTGATGAGTGTGTAAATACTCATCATTTTTACCATTTCTGAACTGCCAAAACATCCAAAAACACTCAATAATGAATCAAAATAGTGAAAATATCCCAGGAAAGTGTTTTACATGTCTCAAATGCAAAAATACCAAAAACAGATGAAAAACGCACAAAGTTTGCATAATTGGCAGTTTCAGTCCCCCAACTTTCAAAAGTTGTCAAATCTAGTCCCTGGTCATTCTAAAAACTTGAAAAAGTCACCAAAGGTCCTTATAAATCAAAAAGTTACATGAATAGTCCTTTGGTGAAAAGTTTCACAAAATATCAAGTTTAGTCCCTGAACTTTGAAAATTGTCAAAAATGGTCCCTGGGATATGAAAAACTTTGAGAAAAATAAATTTTGTCCTTGCACTAACCTTTTATGACAGGATTGGTCCTTGGTGGAAAGTTTGGTGAAATTTACACAAATGGTCCCTGAAGTTTGAAAGTTTGACGGTTTCAGTCCCTGGTGAAAATAAATCTGAAAAATCATCAAGGACCTTGTACTATTCATGATATGGCATTATACACCCTTGAAAACAAATTAAAAAGATGCCAAGTCCACACCCTCAACTTTCCCAAAATTACAAAAATGGTCCTTGTGTAATAAACCTAAACCGGATCCATAAACAAACTAAACCAAATCCAATCCTAAGCCTAGTCCATTTTTGGGCCCAAGTCAAAACCAATCCACACCTTAAGCCCATCCCATCCCAAAGTAATATAAGTCGGGTCAAAGTTTGACCTGGTCAATACCAGTCAAACACAACCAAACCACCCTCCTTCCCTTTTTCCCTCCCACCTCAATACCACCAAACCACCCCTGGTTTTGCAGCCACTACCCCAACTTGCAGAGTCATCATCACTTTCCCATCTCTCTACACCTACCCTTTCACACCACAATTAACGCTGCCCCCCCCCCCCATTGCGTGTATCAGAGCAATTTGAAGAAACGTCTTTTCCCGCCAAAACCACGTGGCGTCTTATTAGTGGACCAAAATACGAAGAAAGTGGTGGGATTTGATCAGAGGGCAGAGGGGAACCCTAATTATCAGCTATAAAAGGAAAAGAGTGCAAGATGAAGATGTAGTAGTTTAATTTAGTTTTTAAGTTGTGTCGAATTTTAATCATTTTGCAAATTAGTGTAAACATTTCAAATTCCAGCATTGTAATAGTTAAATTATTGTACTTCAAATCTTTTTATGCTATAAAATCATCAGTTTCAGTTAGTTTCAAGTTTATGCAAGTTATTCCAATTTTCAAATTCTCATTTGGTTCAATGGTATCTTAAAGCAAGAATTATGGACTGAGATAGGTTAATATAAGTTCCCATAAGCTTATCAAAGCTTTAGAGACATTTAAAACTCAGTGATATTAGAAGAAAATCAAAAATCTAAAAGTGGTCAACCATAGTCAACTGTGTGCTTGATTGTTGTTTTTCAGGTTAAAGAAGGAAGTGGTGATCAATCTTGGAGCTGGATATTGCCTATCTAAAAGATAGGCTTCATAGGAAAGCCCTCTGTTCATGCTGAGGGCAATCTTGTAAGATTTGGCTCATTTTCTTTTTCACCAAAAGTCTAATCTGAGTAGCTTAAGTTTGATTGTTTCTTTTACTGCTAATCTGTGTTTGCCTAAGCTATTTGTTGTTGTTTGAGTGATTTATAGTTCTCAATTCATCACTTGTTAGTTAGAATACAATAGTTATCTTGATTCTTGGTTTATTAGTTATAAACAGTCAAGTGGCATACTTGAGTTTTCATGGTTGCAATCTGTGTTTAAGTGTTTAAATTGGTTTCCTAAATCATAAAAAGAAGCTGTGAATCCAGATCCTAAATCCTAGTCATCTTCTACATTGAAAAACCACAAGAAAGTCAAGTTAGAGGGTGTTTGGTTTAGACTGCTAAGTAAGTCCTTGTTGGTTTATGTTGGTAATATTGATTGATACATGTTCACTAACTCACATTAGCTCAGTATAATCAATAAACATAAGGGAAAAATAAGAAAAAGTCAAAAATTTGGATAATCACCCCTCACAGTTAACTGTGAAGGATTTTAGGTTCATAATCCCATCATTTAGCTTATAAGACATAACTCTAGCTTAATTTAGGTTAAATATAGCTTATAGTAACTTATTAAGTCAGTATTAGTAATTAGAATCTCACATAAGTCAAACTATCAAGTTTTCCTAAAAAGTCAATTGTTCATTGTCAGATTTTGATCAAACTTTGTAGTTCTGTAACTTGTTTAGTATAAGGTTTTAGGGTCTGAGATTTTACAAGATAAATCTTTACCACCTTGTTGATTTTTAAGATTTTTTCCAGATTTTATGAACTTTGTTTAGTGGGTCCCACAGACCCTCAAAGTGACTTGCAGGGCAAGGGTGTGCCCTGCTCACATCCACCACACCACCACCTTAAGTGGTGGCTGCAGCCCACCACAGTGGTCCCTATACCTAGGACTTGGGTTCTCCCAACCCCCCTCCTACCAGGGAACAAATCTTGACCAATAGTTTGACCCTTAGACTAGTGGACCCCACCTGCAATTACCCCCAAAGTCTGTCCCCAATCTGAGTTAAGTTTCAACATTGCAAAGTGCTTATTTCATCTTAATCAGCTTATTTGAGATCAATTGTTGTTGTTTACTGCTTATTAGAGTTTGTTTAACTTGTTGGTTCTCACTTTTACCATTGTGGACCCCACCCAAAGCCATTTGACCTAAATTGACCACACAGTCAACATAAGTCAACTGTGTAAGCCAAGGGGGTGCTTATAGCTTATTTGTAAGCTATCTTGAAAAGTGTTTTCACAAAAGTTTGTTATTTTAGGGTATAAAATAGTTCTGTAAAAGAAAAATCCAAAAAATCCAAAGTTAAAATAAGTGATAGTTTCTATTTAATTCAATTTAATTTTAATTTTCATTTTTAGATTTTAATTAAGTCACTAGTGTTTTTATATTTTTATTAAATACCTTATATAGTAAAGTAATTTTGATAATTTTTTCAGATTTTTATTTTGTCATTTAGTGTTAATTAGATTTAATTTTAATTTTCTTTATTATTAATTAATATCAAGTATTAAATAGCTTATTTAGTTTTTATAAGGTTAAATTTAGTTTTTATATTTTTCCTAGCTCTAGTATAGTCTAATAAGTTTTTAGAAAATATATTTTGAGATTCTAATATTCATTTTCTATTTTTCTTATTTTATTTGTTTAAAATAGACTTAAGATAATTAAAAGGTAAATAATTAGTTGTTTAATCTTAAAACATAATTTTTAGAGTTTTTATAATTTTTTAGGATTCCAGTGATGGTTAAGTAATTTTATAAATTTTATCTTAATTTTCTAAGCTAATTTAGTATTAATATAAATTAAAAGTAGTTTAATTAGTTTAATTAAGTTAAATAGTTTTTAATTAATAACAAAACCACAAAAAGACAAAAATATTCATTTTTATTTTTTATACTTTCTTCAAGTTCTAATTTAGGTTTAGAAATTATTTTTGCAACTTTTTAGTTTAATTTGTAATAGTTATAATTTTTAGTTAATTTAAATTAGATTTTAATTTAGATTTTAAATAGTTTAATTAATTCAATAATATTTTAATAGTATTTTAATCATTTTCATAATTTCATTTTCATTTTTAATTTTAAAGTTTGAAAAAGTGTCAAAAGCACCCCCTGTAGTTTGATAAGTACCAAAAACCCACTTTTCCAGTCCGATACGTGATCTTAATTGTGAATTTGTGCATATATCTGGTATCTGATTTTTGTGAATATTATATCTGTGTACCAATACCAAAATAACAGTAGCATAATCAATTCCATATCATCTGGGCTACTGTCCTCAGTCCCACTCACTCATAAACGATTTCCAAAGCACCATTTCAATCTCGCTGGGACTTTAACGACCCGGGGAAACCCTATACTTCCACGGAGATTGATTCTAAGCTGTTTGACTTTTACGGTTGACCATTCACAAGTGGTTGACTAATAAAAGTTGACTGGTTCAGAGCCAATCAAAATTTGGCGCCGCTGCCGGGGAGGTTATTGCGTGTTTTATAAAATCGTTTTAAGTTTAGTGGTTTTTCAAAACCCTCCCTGTACAAATTTCACACAAATTTGTAAAAAGTTTTTGAAAAAACTCAATCATATCAAAAAACGTTCATTAACACTTCTCCTGAAGTGTTGAAAACACCAAAAAAATTAAAAACAATCAAAAACAAACTGTGAAGTTAAATTACTTCGTGTTCTTTAAGATTACAACCTGAAACAGTTGGTTTAAGGTAAGTTCTGACATTAAATTGCGAACTGAAGAGGAAACCTATTTACTTCCTCCCGCCAGCCTGCGAGTAATCTTAAAGGGATGATTTCGGTTAACGAATCAGTTCCAAAAATATTTCCCAAGTTTTCTGCACATACACCCATAAGCCTAAAGCAGTTTTTCAAATTAAATAATAAACCCATAATAAGTTCCCAAACTTAAGATAAAAACTTGCCTTTGTATCCCTGTGAGTAGTGTACCTTTTCCAAAGAAGCTGCTCACTTGTGATTATTGGTTTAAGTTCACTGTGGTTTTGCCTCGAACTTGTGTTGAAAAATTGTTTTTAGTGCATGCGCACTCGGTCTCAAGCAAAGAATAAAAAACAGAAAGACGTACCCGAGCTACGTTCTAATACAGAAACCGAAATGGCCGCTGGGCCACCACCACCACTATTACCACCCCCTGACCCTCCCAGGGATGTGCCAGCTCCCGATCTCCGAACGATGGAGGAGCTGTGCCAGCCTACCATGCAAGGGCGGGGTGGGCCTATTGCACCACTCACTATTGGGGCTGCGGACTTTGGCCTCAAGCACCACATGATCCAACAAGTCCAGAATTCGTGTCAATTTCACGGATTACCGGGTGACGATGCCAACAAGCATCTTGACAAATATCTTACGGTCACCCAAAGCATGAAACAGCATGGTGTCACCGATGATGCCCTCCGGCTGTACCTCTTCCCCTATTCTCTCACTCATCATGCCACTGCATGGTTTGACCGACTCCCAAGGAATTCTATTCGTACCTTTGATGACATGGTAACCAAGTTTCTAGCAAAATATTTTCCACCTTCCATGGTTACCAAGTTACGAAATGATATCAGCAACTTCCGGCAACGTCCCGATGAGTCTCTTTTTGAGGCTTGGGAACGTTATAAGCTAGCTATTGATCGGTGCCCTAACCACAATATGTTGCAAGTTACCATCATAGATACCTTCTATAATGGTCTGACATTGAGGCACCGAGACATTCTCAATGCTGCTGCTGGTGGGACCTTTATGAAAAGGCGTCCCGAGGAGTGCTATGACTTAATCGAGAACATGACTGCCCATCATAACTTTTGGGATTCCTCTGCGGAGAGGGATGCGTCATGTAATTCAGTTACTCCCTCATCATCATCTCCTGAAATAATTGCTCTTACCAAAAAGATGGATGATATTTCTACGGCTGTGTTGAGAATGAACCAAACGATACAACATCAGGTTCAAAATCAACAAGTGAAAGCCGTGGCCCGAAGTTGTGAAACTTATGGGGGCCCACATCTGTATTCCGAGTGTCCAGCTACTGCTGAATTTCCTCAAGAGAACGTTTATGCTGCTAACGGTTCCTACAACACGGGGGGTAATTCTTACCAACCGCAAGGGGACCGTAATCTCTTAAGCTATCGTTCCAACAATTTTCTCGGACCTCCCGGTTTTAACCAAAATCAAAACCGTAACGCGAATCAGAATTTTAACCAAGGTCAAAACTCAAATTTCCAAAACCCGAATCAAAATCAAGGCCAGTTTAATCAAAACAATTTTCAAAATGGCAATCAAAACCAAGGTTTTCAAGGAAATTTTCAAAGAAACCAGAATCAAGGGAATTACAATCAGGGTAATTTCAATCAGAGAAACACTTTTCAGGGTAACAACAATCAAAATCAAGGGAATTTTCAAAACAACCGTGTTCAAAATCCCCCTGTTCAAAATCAAAACGTTGTTCCACCCTCGTCTTCCTCCGATGCTGAGATTAAACAATTCATGAAAGCACAAGAGGAAACGAATCAGTTATTGATCAAGACGATCTCTGAACTTCAGAAGTCTTTAAATGATCAACCCTCAGGCCCGGGTACATTACCAAGCAACACGATCGCTAACCCGAGGGGCGATGTCAAAGCGATCACCACCCGAAGTGGGGTATCATACAATGGACCCTCGATTCCTTCTACCTCTTCTTCTCCTCCTAAGGTAGCGGAACGTGAGCCTGAGGTTACTACGGGCAAGGTACTTCCTACTAATAACGGAGGTATCAACAACGTCCACCCTCAAGTTGTCCTGGTCCCGGCTCATAAGTCGAAAGTTGTATTTGATCCCCCTGTAAGCTCTGTTGAAATCCCAAAGAATGATCCTAAGCCATCAATTCCATATCCTTCACGATTGAGTGAACAAAAGAACCGCGAAAAAGCTAACCATCAGATGGAAAAATTTTATCAAATTTTCCAAGAATTACACTTTGATATTAGCTTCGCGGACGCTCTTCTTCTCATGCCTAAGTTTGCTTCGACAATCAAAAATCTGATAAGCAACAAAGAAAAACTTTGTGAGATGGCAAAAACTCCTCTTAACGAGCATTGCTCAGCAGTGCTCTTGAAAAAGCTTCCCGAAAAGCTTGGAGATCCCGGGAAATTTCTCATTCCTTGTGTTTCCCCTGGGATGGTTGAATGCTTTGCCTTGGCCGATCTTGGCGCAAGCATTAACCTTATGCCTTACACAGTCTGGAAAAGACTCTCACTCCCTGCTCTCACTCCAACCTGCATGACACTCGAGCTTGCAGATCGTACCATATCCCGTCCTCTCGGCATTGCCGAAGATATCTTCGTGAAAGTAGGAAAGTTCCATTTTCCGGCAGATTTTGTGATTGTTGATTTCGATGCTGACCCACGAGTCCCTCTCATTCTCGGGAGGGGATTCTTAAGAACGGGTCGTGCTTTAATCGATGTATTCGAAGAAGAAATCACTCTACGTGTTGATGGCGAAGCCATAACATTCAATCTTGATCAGACTTCAAGATACTCCTCCAATTATGACGCTGAAACGGTTAACCGAATTGACATCATCGATGTTGCGTCTGAGGAGTCTTCTCAAGAAGTCCTTGGTTTCTCAGCAAGTGGCAGTACCACTCCTTCTACTGATCCGATCATTTCCGACTCTTCCCCTTCCCTCACTCCGTTTGAGGGAGGTGACTTCCTTCTGGAAGAGCTCGAGGCTTTTCTTGCTCAAGATAGCTCAATCCCAAGTGGGGTTGATGAAAACTATCTTGACCCGGAGGGGGACATTCTTCTCCTTGAAAGATTGTTAAATGACGATCCTTCACCCTCTCCGTCTCCACAAATACTTCATAAAGCGGAAGTCAAAAATGTTGAAATAACTGAAGACTTCCCCGAGGTTGAGCTCAAGGACTTGCCTCCTCATCTAGAATATGCATTTTTGGAGGGTGATAATAAATTACCCATCATTATTGCCAAAGATTTAAAAGATGAGGAAAAGGCTGCACTCCTAAAGGTTCTTAAGTCAAACAAGCAAGCGATTGCTTGGAAACTCTCTGACATTAAGGGCATAAGCCCGAACTTTTGTACTCATAAAATCTTAATGGAGGATGACTTTAAGCCAGCTGTGCAACATCAGAGAAGGGTAAATCCCAAAATCCACGAAGTTATCAAACAAGAAGTTCTTAAACTTCTTGATGCGGGATTGATTTACCCTATTTCTGACAGTCCTTGGGTTAGCCCAATTCATTGTGTCCCTAAAAAGGGTGGCATTACCGTTGTCACCAACGAGGATAACGAGTTGATTCCAACTCGTTTGGTCATGGGTTGGCGAGTATGTATTGACTATCGAAAGTTAAATGACGCCACCCGTAAAGACCATTTCCCTCTCCCTTTTATGGACCAGATGCTTGAACGACTTGCGGGGAATGAATACTACTGCTTCCCCGATGGTTTTTCGGGTTATTTCCAAATCCCCATTGATCCCCAGGATCAAGAGAAGACTACCTTCACATGCCCCTACGGAACTTTTGCTTACAGACGTATGCCTTTCGGCTTATGTAATGCACCAGGCACGTTCCAGAGGTGCATGATGTCTATTTTTTCCGACATGATCGGGAAAACTATGGAGGTATTCATGGATGACTTTTCAGTCATCGGGGATTCATTTCAGACTTGCCTCTCCCACTTGGAACAGATGCTTAAACGTTGCAAAGAAACAAATCTAAGTCTCAACTGGGAGAAGAGCCACTTTATGGTCAAGGAGGGCATTGTCCTCGGCCATAAAATTTCAAAAGACGGGATTGAGGTTGACAGAGCTAAAATCGATGTCATTGCCAAATTACCTCATCCCACCACCGTAAAAGGTGTTAGGAGTTTTTTGGGTCATGCCGGCTTCTACCGTAGGTTTATCCAAGATTTTTCTAAGATTGCCCGGCCTATGACCCATCTCCTCGAGAAGGATGCTCCTTTCATCTTCTCTCCTGAGTGCATCGAAGCTTTTGAAACATTAAAGAAAAAGCTTACCGAGACACCGATCCTTGTTGCCCCCGATTGGGACCTACCTTTTGAGCTTATGTGCGATGCTAGTGATTTTGCCATAGGTGCGGTCTTGGGGCAACGAAAAGCAAAATACTTTCAGCCTATACACTACGCAAGTAAAACTATGACCGAGGCTCAGAGTCATTACACCACCACTGAAAAAGAACTCCTAGCTGTGGTGTATGCCTTTGAGAAATTCCGGCCATACTTAATCTTGACCAAATGCGTGGTGTATACGGATCACTCGGCTTTGAAATACCTATTTGCAAAGCAAGATGCAAAGCCGAGGCTTCTCCGTTGGGTTCTCCTCCTTCAGGAATTTGATATCATTATTCGTGATAAAAAAGGAGCTGAGAACCTTGCTGCTGATCATCTCTCACGATTAGAAAACCCATATCAAGATGTGTCCGAGAAACAAGTAATAAATGAAACATTCCCTCTCGAGACACTCAGTACGGTTACTTTTCGTGGTGACTCTACTACCCCATGGTTTGCCGACTTTGCAAATTACCATGCGGGTAACTTCATAGTGAAGGGGTTGACGTCCCAACAAAAGAAGAAATTTTTTAAAGACGTCAAACATTATTTCTGGGACGACCCCTTCCTCTTCAAAATCTGTGCCGATCAAGTCATCAGGCGATGTGTATACGGACAGGAAGCCGCTGATATTCTCAAGGCTTGCCATGCTGGACCCACCGGGGGCCACCATAGTCCTAACTACACCGCCAAAAAGGTGTTCGATTCCGGTTTCTATTGGCCCACAATCTACAAGGATGCCCACGAGTTAGTCAAAGCCTGTGATGCTTGTCAGCGTCAAGGGAATATTTCACAAAAGAATGAAATGCCACAAAATGTTATTCAAGTTTGTGAAATCTTTGACATCTGGGGCATTGACTTTATGGGGCCATTCCCATCTTCTCGTGGAAACAAATACATACTCGTGGCTGTTGACTACTTGTCAAAATGGGTTGAGGCTAAGGCCTTACCCACTAATGATGCCCGAGTAGTTGTGAAATTCTTGAAATCCCTCTTTGCTCGTTTTGGAACCCCACGTGCCATCATTAGTGATCGCGGTACTCACTTTTGCAACGATCAGTTCGCAAAAGTCATGCTTAAGTACGGTGTTACTCATCGTCTTTCCACCGCATATCACCCCCAAACAAGTGGGCAGGTGGAGGTTTCCAACCGTGGTATAAAACGGATTCTTGAGAGGACAGTAGGTGAAAATCGTGCTTCCTGGTCGGATAAACTAGATGATGCACTCTGGGCCTTCCGTACAGCTTACAAAACACCCATCGGGTGTACTCCATACAAGCTTGTATACGGGAAGGCGTGTCATTTACCGATCGAGCTCGAGCACAAAACCTACTGGGCCTTGAAACATGCTAACTACGACCTTCATAAAGCGGGTGATCACCGTAAGGTTCAACTCAATGAATTAAACGAACTTCGTGATCAAGCCTACGAGAACTCTTTGATCTACAAAGAAAAGACAAAGAAGATTCACGACTCTAAGATTAAGAACCGAGTTTTCAACGTCGGTGACAGAGTCCTTCTTTTCAATTCAAGATTAAAGATCTTCTCGGGGAAATTAAAAACCCGATGGACTGGACCATTCACTATTGCTAAAGTATACCCATACGGGACTGTTGAGTTATCTCAACCCGAAGGTCCCAACTTCAAAGTGAATGGTCATAGATTGAAACATTATTTTGGAGAGGACATACCACCCATGGTTGTCCCGGATCTCCAAACTTTCCCCAAGGACAATTGAATTCGGGGATCGAGTCAAGCTAGTGACTCGGTGAACAAAAATTAGCAGCATATATGGGTTTTCACCCGTATTTCTGACTTCTTTCTACTTTCTACCACCCTAGTGTGGGGGAGTGGCCGTCCCCCACCGTTTCAAAAGTAAATATGTTTCAAAATTCAATAATAATAATAAATAATGAATTTTGTATTTTGTTCAAATATCTATCCTTGTATGTAAATTATATATACTTTATCATTCAACTCCCGGGCTGTCAGGGCATATTTATTACAGTTAATCATTCACAAGTGATTAGCTAGCGTGGTAAACCTGACACAAGCCTGGGAGGTAGTGATTACATATATCATATTTCAACCTCTGGAATTAGTTTCCTTTAAAAAAAAAAAAAAAAAAAAAAAAAAAAAAAAAAAAAAAAAAGATTGTATGTACAGATAAAATAAAGTGAAAAATAAAAATTTCCACAGTTAGCATCGAATATTAGCTTTTCCCGTTCAGAGATTCGGCATAATAGCCGGGACTTTGAATATTGAGGACAATATTCAGTTCTAGTGTGGGGGGGGGGGGGGGGGGGGGGGAAATTCTTACGAATTTTATCACAAAACTTTCTAAGTACCCCCCGTTTTTAGGCCTAAATTTTTTCAAAATTTTTCACTTTATTCCAAAATTTTTGTGATTATCAGTCCGCCAAAGTCTAAGTGACAAAGGGATTGGCTAGTCCAGGAGCAAACGGCTCTTGGTAAAGACATCTCAAATCCGTTGATGGCTGGCAATTTGCCAAAAATTGTATGGTTCCTCAGCTCCCCCGTATCCTCATAAGCAAATGAGTTGGCTAGCCCACAAGATTATGGCTTGTGGTAAAGGCAGTGGAAAATCCATAATTGGTATTCAACTCACCAAGATGTCGACTTAGTCCATCAAGATGCTGGCTAGTCCAGAAGCAAACGGCTTATGGTAAAGACAAATCAAATCCGTTGACAGCTGGTGGTTTGCTCAAAATCACACGGTTATCAGGTGTGCCACAGTTCTTACACATGGCTACTCCAGAAGTGATGGCTTTTGGTAAAGAGATTCTCAAATCCATTAAGTTTTTCTCAAAAGATTGCTAGGGACTAGCAATGTTTTAGTGTGGGGGATTGATGAGTGTGTAAATACTCATCATTTTTACCATTTCTGAACTGCCAAAACATCCAAAAACACTCAATAATGAATCAAAATAGTGAAAATATCCCAGGAAAGTGTTTTACATGTCTCAAATGCAAAAATACCAAAAACAGATGAAAAACGCACAAAGTTTGCATAATTGGCAGTTTCAGTCCCCCAACTTTCAAAAGTTGTCAAATCTAGTCCCTGGTCATTCTAAAAACTTGAAAAAGTCACCAAAGGTCCTTATAAATCAAAAAGTTACATGAATAGTCCTTTGGTGAAAAGTTTCACAAAATGTCAAGTTTAGTCCCTGAACTTTAAAAATTGTCAAAAATGGTCCCTGGGATATGAAAAACTTTGAGAAAAACAAATTTTGTCCTTGCACTAACCTTTTATGACAGGATTGGTCCTTGGTGGAAAGTTTGGTGAAATTTACACAAATGGTCCCTGAAGTTTGAAAGTTTGACGGTTTCAGTCCCTGGTGAAAATAAATCTGAAAAATCATCAAGGACCTTGTACTATTCATGATATGGCATTATACACCCTTGAAAACAAATTAAAAAGATGCCAAGTCCACACCCTCAACTTTCCCAAAATTACAAAAATGGTCCTTGTGTAATAAACCTAAACCGGATCCATAAACAAACTAAACCAAATCCAATCCTAAGCCTAGTCCATTTTTGGGCCCAAGTCAAAACCAATCCACACCTTAAGCCCATCCCATCCCAAAGTAATATAAGCCGGGTCAAAGTTTGACCTGGTCAATACCAGTCAAACACAACCAAACCACCCTCCTTCCCTTTTTCCCTCCCACCTCAATACCACCAAACCACCCCTGGTTTTGCAGCCACCACCCCAACTTGCAGAGTCATCATCACTTTCCCATCTCTCTACACCTACCCTTTCACACCACAATTAATGCTGCCCCCCCCCCCCCCATTGCGTGTATCAGAGCAATTTGAAGAAACGTCTTTTCCCGCCAAAACCACGTGGCGTCTTATTAGTGGACCAAAATACGAAGAAAGTGGTGGGATTTGATCAGAGGGCAGAGGGGAACCCTAATTATCAGTTATAAAAGGAAAAGAGTGCAAGATGAAGATGTAGTAGTTTAATTTAGTTTTTAAGTTGTGTCGAATTTTAATCATTTTGCAAATTAGTGTAAACATTTCAAATTCCAGCATTGTAATAGTTAAATTATTGTACTTCAAATCTTTTTATGCTATAAAATCATCAGTTTCAGTTAGTTTCAAGTTTATGCAAGTTATTCCAATTTTCAAATTCTCATTTGGTTCAATGGTATCTTAAAGCAAGAATTATGGACTGAGATAGGTTAATATAAGTTCCCATAAGCTTATCAAAGCTTTAGAGACATTTAAAACTCAGTGATATTAGAAGAAAATCAAAAATCTAAAAGTGATCAACCATAGTCAACTGTGTGCTTGATTGTTGTTTTTCAGGTTAAAGAAGGAAGTGGTGATCAATCTTGGAGCTGGATATTGCCTATCTAAAAGATAGGCTTCATAGGAAAGCCCTCTGTTCATGCTGAGGGCAATCTTGTAAGATTTGGCTCATTTTCTTTTTCACCAAAAGTCTAATCTGAGTAGCTTAAGTTTGATTGTTTCTTTTACTGCTAATCTGTGTTTGCCTAAGCTATTTGTTGTTGTTTGAGTGATTTATAGTTCTCAATTCATCACTTGTTAGTTAGAATACAATAGTTATCTTGATTCTTGGTTTATTAGTTATAAACAGTCAAGTGGCATACTTGAGTTTTCATGGTTGCAATCTGTGTTTAAGTGTTTAAATTGGTTTCCTAAATCATAAAAAGAAGCTGTGAATCCAGATCCTAAATCCTAGTCATCTTCTACATTGAAAAACCACAAGAAAGTCAAGTAAGAGGGTGTTTGGTTTAGACTGCTAAGTAAGTCCTTGTTGGTTTATGTTGGTAATATTGATTGATACATGTTCACTAACTCACATTAGCTCAGTATAATCAATAAACATAAGGGAAAAATAAGAAAAAGTCAAAAATTTGGATAATCACCCCTCACAGTTAACTGTGAAGGATTTTAGGTTCATAATCCCATCATTTAGCTTATAAGACATAACTCTAGCTTAATTTAGGTTAAATATAGCTTATAGTAACTTATTAAGTCAGTATTAGTAATTAGAATCTCACATAAGTCAAACTATCAAGTTTTCCTAAAAAGTCAATTGTTCATTGTCAGATTTTGATCAAACTTTGTAGTTCTGTAACTTGTTTAGTATAAGGTTTTAGGGTCTGAGATTTTACAAGATAAATCTTTACCACCTTGTTGATTTTTAAGATTTTTTCCAGATTTTATGAACTTTGTTTAGTGGGTCCCACAGACCCTCAAAGTGACTTGCAGGGCAAGGGTGTGCCCTGCTCACATCCACCACACCACCACCTTAAGTGGTGGCTGCAGCCCACCACAGTGGTCCCTATACCTAGGACTTGGGTTCTCCCAACCCCCTCCTACCAGGGAACAAATCTTGACCAATAGTTTGACCCTTAGACTAGTGGACCCCACCTGCAATTACCCCCAAAGTCTGTCCCCAATCTGAGTTAAGTTTCAACATTGCAAAGTGCTTATTTCATCTTAATCAGCTTATTTGAGATCAATTGTTGTTGTTTACTGCTTATTTGAGTTTGTTTAACTTGTTGGTTCTCACTTTTACCATTGTGGACCCCACCCAAAGCCATTTGACCTAAATTGACCACACAGTCAACATAAGTCAACTGTGTAAGCCAAGGGGGTGCTTATAGCTTATTTATAAGCTATCTTGAAAAGTGTTTTCACAAAAGTTTGTTATTTTAGGGTATAAAATAGTTCTGTAAAAGAAAAATCCAAAAAATCCAAAGTTAAAATAAGTGATAGTTTCTATTTAATTCAATTTAATTTTAATTTTCATTTTTAGATTTTTGTTAAGTCATTAGTGTTTTTATATTTTTATTAAATACCTTATATAGTAAAGTAATTTTGATAATTTTTTCAGATTTTTATTTTGTAATTTAGTGTTAATTAGATTTAATTTTAATTTTCTTTATTATTAATTAATATCAAGTATTAAATAGCTTATTTAGTTTTTATAAGGTTAAATTTAGTTTTTATATTTTTCCTAGCTCTAATATAGTCTAATAAGTTTTTAGAAAATATATTTTGAGATTCTACTGTTCATTTTCTATTTTTCTTATTTTATTTGTTTAAAATAGACTTAAGATAATTAAAAGGTAAATAATTAGTTGTTTAATCTTAAACATAATTTTTAGAGTTTTTATAATTTTGTAGGATTCCAGTGATGGTTAAGTAATTTTATAAATTTTATCTTAATTTTCTAAGCTAATTTAGTATTAATATAAATTAAAAGTAGTTTAATTAGTTTAATTAAGTTAAATAGTTTTTAATTAATAACAAAACCACAAAAAGACAAAAATATTCATTTTTATTTTTTATACTTTCTTCAAGTTCTAATTTAGGTTTAGAAATTATTTTTGCAACTTTTTAGTTTAATTTGTAATAGTTATAATTTTTAGTTAATTTAAATTAGATTTTAATTTAGATTTTAAATAGTTTAATTAATTCAATAATATTTTAATAGTATTTTAATCATTTTCATAATTTCATTTTCATTTTTAATTTTAAAGTTTGAAAAAGTGTCAAAAGCACCCCCTGTAGTTTGATAAGTCCAAAAACCCACTTTTTCAGTCCGATACGTGATCTTAATTGTGAATTTGTGCATATATCTGGTATCTGATTTTTGTGAATATTATATCTGTGTACCAATACCAAAATAACAGTAGCATAATCAATTCCATATCATCTGGGCTACTGTCCTCAGTCCCACTCACTCATAAACGATTTCCAAAGCACCATTTCAATCTCGCTGGGATTTTAACGACCCGGGGAAACCCTATACTTCCACGGAGATTGATTCTAAGCTGTTTGACTTTTACGGTTGACCATTCACAAGTGGTTGACTAATAGAAAAGTATCTCTACAATAATGTTTACTAAAAATAAATATAAAAGAAAGTCTATAGAAAAGTATCTCTACAATAATGCTAATATCCCTTAATACTTTAAACAATATCCTAAATAATTTCGAAGTTATACATGTATATGTGAACACATGAGTTAAAAATTTATTCAATAGTATCACCGTATGAAACAAATCAATAGAGCTAAATGGAGGTAAATAAACAATATGTAACAAATGAATGACCTAAATGATAGGTTTCATTTTATACCCAGCTTTACATAAGCAATTGTAATCAACCCATGTTTGCAAAGAGATTTAAAAAAAAAAAAA
Source organism: Artemisia argyi (assembly GCA_030686995.1). Classification (NCBI taxonomy): domain Eukaryota; kingdom Viridiplantae; phylum Streptophyta; class Magnoliopsida; order Asterales; family Asteraceae; genus Artemisia; species Artemisia argyi. The sequence continues at coordinate 18,760,914 of CM060682.1, forward strand.
AAAAAAAAAAAAAAAAAAAAAAAATCTCATTATCTGCATGTCCTAACTTTCTTAGACACAAAATGAATTTAAGTGAAAAAAAAAAAGAAAAAAACCTTTTTTTCTTGTTAAAGAGAGCATCATTGACGTACTACATCATGTAATGAAGCTGGCCTTTTTTTTTTTTTTTTTTTTTTTTTTAAAGATCTTTAAGAAATGATTATAATAAAATACAAGTCGTCCCACTCAATTAATAAGATTATTAAGAGAGAAAAAAAAAAAAAAAATACATTGAAATATAAAAAAAGAAAATGGGAAATAGGAAACTGCGACTAGACACATTCTAAGAAAGCAAATCACATGTCCCATTCATATCTTTTTTGCCAATATATACTCCGTAACATGAAGAGAAAGAATCCAAACAATGAGCTCAAAGTACACTGATGTCAGTATTGCCAATCATGATGGACCCAATTATGTATGAGCTTTTTAGCTATCTACCCCAAAGGTACATAACTTTATACCCCAATCATCTCAAAAAAAAAAAATTTCTCTATATACTTCAGGGTGAACTTTTTTTAAAAATTCTTAGGTGACTCTCACAGATTTGGGACAAGTGTCCATATACTTAGGCCCACAATGTACTTTCTTAGTACTAGTTATTCAAGTTATTTCTTGAGCGACTGGGCTCACATTTTTTGGGCGACTTGGCTTTTTTGACTTATAGTGAAAAAAATACAGCCTTTTAAAATAATACATCTTTGATCCTTATAGTTTGCTTGGTATTTTACTTTTGTCACACTTTTTGTATAATCAATTAATTTACACACATTTACATATCTTATCTTCTTCATCAAAAATCCTCATCAAAAACTAAGATCCACTCAAATCTCACACATATCAAAAAAATCAAATTCAAACCCCATATTTTCTTCTAAAAACACACACCACACCACAAATACACAGATCTCGATCTAAAAACATCACACAACTACTACCACACAACAACAAAATAAAAAACACACCAAGAAACCCAGATCCAGATCTAAAACAAAAATCACACAACAAACACGACTGATTAAAACAATTGGTCAAATAACCTATCCACTACCAAAACAAAGATCCCACCATTCAGTGATGACTATGATGAAGGAACTGGTATGACTCGGTGGTGATGGGTACACTAGAAAAAAATAGTTGATTCTTAACACTTTTATTTTCACACTTTTTAAAAGTGTGTAAAATTTGATTAGTTTAATAACACTTAAGAATGTGTAAAAATTGATTACATTAATAAGTGTGAAAAAAATTGTAAAACAATAATTGAGTCAAAAAAAAAAGTTCACACTTTAAATGTGAACAATTATAAGATTTCTCCACACTTTTATTTGTAATACTCAAATTCTCCACACTTTGAGGAAGTGTGGAGGTTTTAATTCTCCACACTTTAAGCAAATGTGGAGAATTTGGGTGTTACAAATAACCTCCACACCTATAAGTGTGAACATTTTTTAGATTTCTTGACACTTAAAAGTGTGAACTTTTTTGTGAAACAACTATAAGTGTGAAAAATTTATTGTTTTACAATTTTTTACTACACTTATTAATGTAACAAATTTTTACACATCAATGTAACAAATTTTTACACATCATTAAATGTTAATAAACTAATTAAATTTTACACACTTCTAAAAAGTGTGAACATAAAGTGTGAAAAAATGAACTTTTTTTTGTAGTGGTATCTGGCGGTGATGATGTTGCCATGGCCTATCGAAGAGTTCACCGAATAGAGGGACGACTAAGAAAGATCTATAGTATTTGTTGGGTTGCTATGAGTGTTGGTGGTGACGTGTGGGTGTGGATCGTGGTTGGTAGTGGCGGGTGATGGAGGGCGATGTGTAATTGATTGATGTTTGTAAAGTTGCGTGCATAGGCGGATGGTGGTGGTCTGGGTTTTTTATGGACAGTTTGATGCTTAAGCAGATGGTGGTGATCTGGGTTTCTGATGTATACTTTTTTTTTTTTTTTTTTTTTTTTTTTTTGAACAATTGATGTTTTAAAATAGCTGTGATATTGTTAGTAGTGAGGTTTGCAAATTACAGTGTTGTTGGTTTGTCATACACGATTTTGTCCTGATCTAAAATTGAATATCGGTTTTTGGGTAGATTGAATGTTATCAAGATTTAGAAGTGATGGTATAAATATGCAGCTAATAAATATAATCTGATGTTATGTTACATTTTTATGGTTTTTTCAGGTTCAAGAATGATTTAAGATTAATGTAATTTTGGAAAGATTAAAACTTTACACATAAAGTCATGTGGAAGGTTCCGTTACAATGTACTCTTGAGTTAGTATACGAAACACAAGGATCAAAAATGGAATACAAGCAAACCGCAAAGATAAAAAATGTAGTTAATTAAAAGTCCAAAAAGCCAAGTCGCCCAGGAAATGTGGGACCAGTAAATAACCTGGGTAACTAATACTATGTAAGTACAATGTGGGCCCAAGAATAGAGACACTTGTCCCAAACCTGTGAGAGTCGCCCAAATTTTTTTGGGAGAGGGTCGCCCATGGGGTATATAGGGAACTAAAAAAATTCTGGGGTGAAAGGGGTATACTAGGTTGTAGTGTTGTACCTTTGGGGTGATTGGCGAAATACCTCATTATGTATTTACATGCCATTACTTGTCTCAGTTAGCCTGGTAGGCAAGAAATACATTTTTTACCATACAAATCAGCATCACGTCAGCTTTCTCTCTCATCTCACTCCCTTTCACCACTCTTCACCATTTAGTAGGCAAGGAAAACTATCTTCACCTTAACTTTTTTTATTTTATTTATTTTTTTATTTATTTTTTTACTTACACAATTAAAAAAGTACACACAAAAATATAAAAATGTAAACTTCAAATTTAAAAACACAATGTACGCTTATTAAACATTAAACATAGTACATAAACCGGGAATATTAAAATAATACATAAACTATGATTATTAAAGACGCAAACATACGAAAGTAAAATAAGTTGAGAGTGTTTTCTTGTGACATTTTTTTTAAAGGATGAAGTAAATAAGTTAAGTGTGAATTGAGAGTGTTAATTTGAGATTGTGTTTAAAAACTAAAGGTTTGTGCGTATTTATAAAAGAAATAGGTTGGTTTTTTGAGTATTTATAAAAGAAATAAGGGTTTTTTTTTTTTTTTTTTTTTTTTTTTTTTTTTCAAACATATATACTAACGTTTAAATTTCAAAGTGGGGCTCGAAATTAAATGGTAACCATTTATGGTCAGACCATCTATTTTTGTTTTGGAACTCGTGAATTGCGCGCGAGGATGGGAGGTTGGCAAGGGAATCCACGCATGAGCTTTGGGCTTTTGGTGAAAGATTAACCTCCTTGCCTACCGGCCTTAGAAGTTAAAACCATTGAAACTAGTCGACAGTGAGAGAAAATTGTTATTCTATATCTGAGTCGTTGAGAAAAAAATGGTTTTGTGCAACTTTAATATTAGCCATTTTTGTGTGTGTACCAAATGGTTTTCTTGCGGGAACGTGAGTAAGCTGTTATATTATGAGGTTATTTATTGTGGAAGAACAAAAATACACGAGTACTAATCCACAAACAAATGTTTTCCGTGTGTAATAAATGTGAGTTTAAGTCAACAAAATGCCCTCTTTTAACCTTGCATTTAATATACCAACGAGTTGGTTTACCTGCGCGTTGCTGTGGCGTGTGTTGTCCCATATTATTTTCGTTACCAGAGTGTTTATTGTATATTATGTGTGCGGGATTGCCTTGTCTTAAATATTGTTGGTGTTATTATGTTGAAAAAATTGGAATAAATTTTTTGTTGGGCCTAGATTTGTTTATAAATATTATATTTTGTAAGTTAGATGGGAGATAAGAGTTTGCATGTTAATACATATTTAGCTAAAAAAGTTTGATACATAAGTGCGCTTGCAATAAAAAACTACTGATGACGCGAGTGTTACGCGTGTAACTAATGATTTGCAACATATATGTCCATTACATCCCGTTGAACCCACCTCCAGTACATACTTCCAAATCAACCCATCGAATGCACCCTTTGAACCTGTTATATTTTTCCAATAAAATAGTTTCAAAATAACGATGAGTTGTTCTAAAAGTGTAATAATGCATTGCTGAAATGTGGCTAATCGTATAGAGGTTTGGGTACGTACAATATAATCGATCATGTGACTTGCCAATAACACATCTGAGCTCTACAACGTGAATCCCGCTTGACACACCTACCTAATTCGACGCACAAACCTTAGTCGACGCTCCTGACCCGACCAACCCATTTACCTCAGCTGACCTGTTTGCATGTGTGCCCATGCTCCAACGTTTACCTTCTCCCTTATTTGAGCTGTTCTACATATGTTTTCAAAGATTGAACCTAGCATCTCATAGTTCATTTTAATTCATCTATAGCATATACAACCAATTAGAAATAGCAGTGACAACAAAGTTCAAGCGCATACCGTTGATACCTTGACCTCTCCACCTAATGATGATGCATAAATACTTCATACATTTACGGGGTGTTTGGGATTGCTTATTATTACTACTGGATAACCACTTAAACTAAGCAGTTTGGTACCCGCTTAACTGAAAGTTACTCGTTTTGACCTGTTAGTCTGTTACCCAACCCACCATACCGCAATCTATAGTTCATACAAATAGCACATATATACCCTTTTCACCATAGTTTTTTAATAGACATTATAATAAGAAACGATTTACCTGAAGAAGTAATATGGAGGTTTTAACATTGATTTCCCAAAGATTGTCAAGGGCTAGTTCTTTAGTTTGGACTTTGGAGAATGGTGTCAACTGAGGGATTAACAGCAGCATTTGACACTACCACATCAATTTTCCCATATTTCTGCATCCAAAAAGAAAGAAAATAGTATCAAACAAAACCAATTTCTAAACTTGAAAAGGCAAGTTGAACGTCAAGTTTTATATACATTTTGGACCTTAAAAGTTATCATATTGTTTGTCTCACTCAATTGGAATACACATGGAGCATAAGTCATTGACATTGACCATTTCACATCAATCTTATTATAAGATGTCAGACGAAATGGTTGTGATTGCCAATTGGTGCCTTTTTATATATCAAGTATGAGATTTTAAGTTAGAAAAAGTGGTGATTATCACGAAATTTCAGCTTACATACAGCATAACAATTATTAGAACCTAAAAGTTATTCTAAACCAAGAACTCTTCCATACAAACATACATAATTACATAGGCTCGCTTGAATAGTCAAAAAATAGTATCAGTTTCTTGCTATATTCCAGATTAGCAATTACCAAATTCCCAAGAAGACACGGGTCGAATCCTCATGATTGCGTTAAATTACAATGGGGTGTTGTTACATATAATTCAGAGGCACTCCTGCATGGCAAAGAGGAAATTAAAAATAAATAAAATAAAAAACAAAAGAGTTCAAGTATTGATAAAAATTGTACCCACAATGTAGCTAAGCAATGACGTAAGAACTAATGAATCTGCTTTCTTTCAGTTGTAGTAGGTCTTCGGCAACTGTTAGCACAAACATTGCGAAACTTATTAGAAAATTAGCTCACTAAGAGCATTACAAATCAAAGGGATGGTTGTACTTCAACAGTGATGTTTTACAGATTTTCAGCAAATACTCAAATATTTACATTTTACATAGAGGAAGCGAATATGAAAAAGTTTCGTAACCTGTTATGTGTTAAGTCTTTTAATGGTTCGTGCATTGGCATCTAATAAGTACTACTTATATTCCAATAGCTCCTTTCCTTCGGTCATATCACATTCGACACATCAGGGGTAAGTATTACACCTAATGCAAGGAACACTTTCTTAATATGTGTAAATATAACTGCATTGTTGACCAATACATCAATAGTCCCCACGCATCAGCTGCCTGAAATAACTACAAAGTCAAAAAATAAAAAATAATAATAAAAAAATCCAATGGATTTAAGAAAATAGAGTCAAATTGTAGTAGCAGTTTCATTCACCAATTTGATAATAGATGCAACCTCTATTTTTTTTCTTCTAAATATTTACCCCAAATGCAAGTGCCTTAACATCCTTCCCTCAAATCTGAAAGAAAATAGGTGGTTAAAAATTTATGGGATCACAGTATCAAGATGTAACAGGACAAATTGAGCCTTCCACATATATCGTGTTAAGATGCACTAAGAATCTGTTTGAACTAACCTGGTTGCAAACTTATTCAGAATTTCCAAATGTTCTTGCATAATTACCAACACCTGCATGATTCGAGTCAAGGTTACCTTAGAGACATATATCAGCTATATATCATCGATGTAAGGAGCAAAGACCGTTTGCACCTGAAGTTTAATACTATAGAAGATGTCATTATCCATAGTATTACACGAACAACCCTTTTTAACAGGTTGGTTATAGTACCGTTCTTCCATCTTTGCCGTCTGTAGACACCTGCACTCAGAGAGTAGCACTCAATAAAGCACCCAGGTTGTGTTACTGTGATCAAAATTATTGATCAAGTTAGTGCCGTGCATATAAAAGGAATCCTTTTTTTAAAAGCACCTGAAAACATAGTAAATGAACATACGAAGCTCGCGCTATTATCTACACGTCATGTGAACAACTTGCAGATTACCACCAATCCGCAACGGCTATAAATAGTCCACCACTTGAGTAGTACTATAATCTTTTACAGCCACTTCAGTAGCTTTCAATTTCTAATCTCAAAATTAAACCGAAGAAGTTAATCTAAAAGTTTGTTAAATTTTCATAGTATAGAGGTTATTTAAAAAATCACTGAACCTGATACAACGTCATTGTATCAGTTTCAACAACACTTGTAAACCAAGAGTGCGACACTATTTGGTATTTGTATTTTGTAACATGTTCTTGTCCCAACCTGACCTTGTCAACAGGTAACCGTGATCTTTCCTAATGCATCAAGAAACTCAACACAACATGACCCGTGACTAAATCTACATCACCCACATATTTTGCAGCCGTATCATTATGCATATATGTGATTTCAAATTTACCTTGCCCTCGAATCTCCCATTTCGTAGCCCAACAATTTCATAAGCCTCAGCATCATCGTTTGTCCCCTTTTCATTCTGCAATATACAAATAGCGTCAAATACTGTAGTTGCAACATAATTGATCTCGGTCAACAGATTATCGTAAAAAACTGGCAGGAATAGAGGATTTATACCATAACACGACGAACCACAACAGCACTGATAAGGCGAAAAGTGTACCGCTTTTGGGGGGTCATTTAAGCCCGAATTCTTGATTATTTGATCAATTATTGCCCTAAATCGTTCCTTTTGTCATTTTAGGTACTTTTGAGAGGAAATTTACAAAAGGAAGCATTTTGGACGTTTTTGGAGCGAAAAAGTAAAGAAAACGACAAAGTCTTAAAATCCTTGCTGGAACAGTACCTGATGGCGTCAAGGCTACACAAGTGATGGCGTCAAGCTTGGAAAAAGAAGTGGAAGTGGAAAATACACATGACGGCCCATAATAATTTCAAGGCAATTTTGCCTGACGGCGTCACCAAGGCCGTCAGGGTCAAAATACATGTGACGGCCTAGAGTAAAATTACACATGACGGCGTCAGAAGTGGATCTAGGCAATACGAATTTTATCTTGGCGGTGAGTTGACGGAGTCACAAGCTATAACGTGACGCCGCCAAGGTGTAAAATCTATATATAGTTTTCTAATTTTCATTCATAAAGTGTGGAACTTTTGGAGAGCTTATTTGTGAAAACCCTAGACGAATTTTCTGTAATAATAAGGGTTTCAACCCTTGTTCCATCCATGTTTAATTGAAGATAAGTTTTCCAATAATCATTCAATATGTCTATGTGTTGTTTGATTCTATCTTATGCTTTTCTTCTTTTTAACATGCTAGGCTAGGTTTTTCTTGTGTTTGCTTAGACGTAATGAAACCTAGATGTTGATTATTGGTTGATGGTTTGTTTATAGTTGTTGTGGATGATTGTATTCGATGTTAGGCTTAAAAAACTGGCTGACTTCCAATTGGTAACTTGCTTGAACGTCTTAAGAAACATGATCGGAGGTGTACTATGATTTATGGTTGTATTTAATGCATGAGCGAATTCTAGTGATCCCATGTTAGGAGCTTTTAGTCGGCTCGACATAGGAATGAGGTAGGAGCTTATAGAGTTAGGGAATTTCGTACACGGCCCTACGACTGGTATTAATAGGAATATAACCCGTCATCCATGCAATTGTAATAGGCTAATCAACCGATAAAAGATATCTAGGGAGTAATGAAATCTAAGTAAAAACAGTTTCTTTTATTATTGTTTACACCACACATTAGTTTTAGTTTATTTTATTTTATTTTGATTGCATCTTTAGTTAATTGTGTTAGTTGACTAGCAACTAATTTCGCACACTCCTTCAAAACCCGAGATTTTTCTTGCTTTTATAAAAATATAAAAATACAAAAAGAATCATTCCTCACCTTTAGACCTAGTTTAATAGACTTTTTAATCCTAGCGAACACTATTCCTGAGTTGAACGATCAATCCCCCGGTACTTGTCACTATACTATACTACAACGAACAGGTACACTGCCTGGTGGGGATTGCAAGCTTCTCAAGATCCCTTGAGAGGTATACTCAAAAGTGCCTTTTTTGACAAGTATGATGCTTTATTTTGGTATTAGCCCTTTTACAAATCACATTTGATTTTTACAAATTACATGTGATTTTTCTGGGTGAAAATTTTGAAAAAAAAAAATATTCGTCGAAAGTATATAACAATGCATATCTACAGAAAGATAATATAATTCTCGCCGCGATTGTATGATTTTGTTCGTGTAACGATTAACGGTTTGCGAGATATTTAATTTTTAAAAAAAGGGTGATTTTTTTTATTTTTTATTTATTTATTTTTTGATAAAAAAAAAAGAATGGCTAGTATTGGTTTATTGGTTATATAACAAATATGAGTACTTTATTGATATTTTGACCATTGCGGATTCTCACTTTTTAAAAACCGCAATTGTGGATGCGTTTCGGTTTTTACCAAAACCCGCACCAACCAGCACCATGCTCACCCCTAATACCCATAATCTTACCGTGTTTATCTTTTGAATACTCACAAAAATATTTCATCTGTCCTAAATTAAATGTTTACTTTCATATTTTAAAAAGTTAAAAAAAAAAAAAAGAGTTTCTTACAATATTATTCAATAAATTTTCATTTTCACCTACTTTTAAACATTTTGATTGGTTAAATTATAAAAATAAATATTCAATTTGTGATACCTAAAATAACAACGTGGATTTGTATTATGAGACGGAAAAATAAATATGATTCACGTGATGAGTATACAAAATACCTTGTAGATTAAGTTAAGTCTTAACCGGAACATTTTTTTTTACCCAAAAAAAAAAAAAAAAAAGTCTTAAAATTATATTGCAAATTAAAAATCAAAACATATGCAAATAAAAGTTGGTTCAATTGATAGACGAGTCCTTTAGTGTCTTGTATTTGTATCTGATGGTGGTGGCAACCAACCATTTCACAACTACTTAACACTTCTTTGCAACATTCATTTCCAACATTCGACATTCCTTAGTATTTTGTAACCCTCTCACCCTACTACTTCACAGGACTTCTTTCCCAACATTGATTCGTATTTTTTCATTACGGTAAGTTGGAAAAAAAAGTACTTCATAATTTGTAATCTTGTAATCTTGAAATATCTTTCATTTTTAAGAAGTTACTTATTTCTTAAGGGAATGTCTAACCAATGCCCTAAGGGCATTGGATAAGACTTGTCTTTTAGTGCCAATTAATGTGGGTCATGTTACTTTTTGAATAAAAAATATTTTTTGTGTGTCATTTTTATGCTCTTTGAGTGAGATCCTTGCAAAAAACACAAGTCTTATCCAATGCCTTTAGGGCATTGATTCCCTAAGGGCATTTGATAAGACTTGTCTTTTAGTGCCAATTAATGTGGGTTTATGTTACTTTTTGAATAAAAAATATTTTTTGTATGTCATTTTTATGCTCTTTGAGTGAGATCATTGCAAAAAAGACAAGTCTTATTCAATGCCTTTAGGGCATTGGTTAGACATTCCCATTTGTTAAAGTCTCTTGTTTGGAGAATGGGATGACTTGTGTTGCTGTTGGAGTGTTGCATTTGTTTTGGTTGTGTTATATAACGGCTGCCTTTAAAAAAAAAAGAAGTTATTTAAAAAAATAAAAATAAAAAGGACAGTGAAGTCATTCTATAGTGAGTAATTTTCCCCTCTAATTTAGTAGGGTTTTTTTTTTTTTTTTTTTTCATTTGGCTATTTGAAACATATGCCTCATTTGCCAATTTTATTTTTTATTCCATTGGGCTATTTGAAACATATGCCTCATTTGCCTAGTGAACTACTCATGTTTGTTGTTGTTGTTGTTTCATGCAATGCAAAAGATAGCGTAATGGATGATACATGGGAGTTAGCTGGTGAAACATTGTTGGCTATGGTTGGACCTACAAGAACGAGTCAAAGTACGAGAACACAAATTGTGAAGTGCATGATTGAGATGCTCGAAAATGGATACGACTCGAAGGTACGTGCTACTAATTCTAGTCATCTTTTTTGGTATCAAGTTTGTTTTAGTCACACATGGTATTTTGTAGAAAAGGTTATGATAAAGGCTACAAAACATTTTACAAAGTCAAACATTAAAGGACCGAAAGTAAAATATAGAGACTTGTGTACATTTCTTCAAGGGTTTGATATGTAACTTTGTTTTGGGTATCAATCAGGGTGTTAGGTTTATTGTGGTTTTATTTATTTATTTGATCTGTTATGTGTTGCGATAGGGAGTATGGTGTTTTTGTTTAAGATGTTTATGACGAAGCTCAGTTTTCTGAACTTCAATAAGCTCATAAGCCCGGAAAATTGAGTTTTTCAAAAGTCTGCCAAATGAGCTTAAACAAACACCCCCCTATTGCGAGTCTTATGTTTACCTCCTGTTTTGCTATTTGAACATTTTTTGTGTGCGCTACTTATATCTGTTATTTGCTATTATGATTGACGAGGTTATTTGTAATTGCGATATCTGTTATTTGCCATGTTTTGGTCAAACTGTACTGGTATTCGGTCTGTTTATGAAGAGCTTATTGAACTTTTGAAAAGCTCATAAGCCCGGAAAATTGAGCTTTTCAAAAGTTCAAGAAGTCGGCTGAATGAGTCTTATGTTTACCTCCTGTTTTGCTATTTGAACGTCTTTTATGTACACTAGTTATATAATTGATGATTGATTTGTGTGTGTCTTAGCTCTGTATGGTTGTTTGATTATAATTAGAATGATGTTGATGAGGTTATTTGTATTGTAAGTATGATTTTGACTTGAGAGGGTTTGTTTGATTATGATTAGTACAACTCACAAATTACACGTTTGCGATTTTTGCTATTTGTCATGTTTTTGTAAAAATAAGCTTATTTGGTCTGTTTATGAATAGCTTATTGACCTTTTGAAAAGCTTATAAGCCCAGAATGTTAAGCTTATGAGCTTATCAATGTGACCTTATATTGCTTATTGAAGTTCATAGGCTCATAAGTGTAATTTATCAAATTAGTCAATGTTTTGTAGTGCTTTCCTATATTTTGTGTTGTATATTTGCTAAAACTTATTGATATTTGGGTCGCTGTATTTTGTTATAAGAATATCTTTGTGTTGACTAAGAACAATCATTTTACAAGATTTATATTTTGGCAGCTAGTTTGTTATTAACTAGTTGGTCTAATGTTATATAAGTGACTTATGGCTTATATATCATGAGCTCATAAGCCCTTACTAAGTGTTTGGCTTAGCTTATATAATTACAGTAATAAAGTAAAATAACAAAAAAGTACATTAAGATTAATTAGTTGTAAATATTAAATAAGGGTATAAATGTCTTTTTATACAATATTCTTATATAAGCCCATCCCTCCTTAAATAAGCCACAAAGTTTAGGCTTATGAAAACCTTCTTATATAAGCTCATAAGCCTACTCATATATGCTTAGCCAAACACTTAGTTTAGGCTTATATAACACATATAAGCTAATAAGCTCATAAGCCCGTCATATAAGCTTAGCCAAACACCTACTAAAGTCAAACATAGTTATGCGTTAGCTTTATTTCTAACAAAAATGTCTTTTTAATATAGGTATTTGTTTTCGGATCTTTTCCATTGAAGACGTATCTTCCTTGTGGAGATATTGATGTTACAATGGCCGTATCTTCTAATCCTGAATCAATACATGAACTTGCCTCTTTCTTGGAGAAATACAACGTGAATAATGGTGGAGATAGCATAAGCATACAAGTGACGAAAGTAATAGCAAAGGCTGCTGTAAGGACTTCTTCCTCCTTCTTCCCTACCCATCATACTTGTTCTTTTTGTCTGTCGGATTCATAATTACGTATATATCCAACTTATTCATAATTACATATATTTTCTTTCTATATCGGAAAAGAAAGGAAAGGAAAGAAAACAATAAATTTTTTGTGTTCTCGAGCTTTTTTATGCAAAAAAAGGAAAAGAAATAGGAAATGATGATAGGAAATTTTCAGTAAAACTTTTCTGCTTAGAAACGACCAGAATACAAAGGAAAGAAACTGGCAAGTTTATGTATTTTCTATAAAGACTAATATCTCGAAAATACTAAAATTATTTCCTATCTTTTCTTTTTCTAACATCTCGAGAACAAAGATAAAACATACTGTCTTCCTCCCTTTACTTGTTCTTTCTTTTTTGTTCCTCTAAATTGAAGTATTTGAAAAGGGAATTTGAGACAATTATTGCATTAAGGGTTTAACTGCATAATTATTTGTTCAAGATGCTCGGATGGAAGTAAATTTTGGATTGGAGGTGAGTGACAGTAAGGCTTGTGGGTATCAAAAAATTTGATGAAGTGTGAACAAAGACGATTGCATTCAGCTTTTGTGTGTATGGTAGGAAAAAAGCGTAGAAATGGCAATTTAAACAAAGGCCTGTGCATGCTTCTTCTCTGTGTATCCTTTCTAAAGGAGATATGTAGAGCAATAGAATATTGAGGGTATAATGGTCAATTTAAAACTATTTTGTATAATAAGACTTTGCTTATATATAAATTCTTTATCTGGATTAATACATAATATATCTAGAGTTTAAGAAGGCATATATATATGTAATCATGAACTTTAAGAGGGATGTTTATGCAATTCTCCCTAAAGAATATATATATTTATATGATTTCGGTTTGGTTTACGTGTTGCCAAAACTAAAACCGAACTGAAAACCGAATACTTTATTAGGTTCGGATCTGTTTTTACCCGAAAAGCGTTTTATCGGTTTGCTTTTTGGATTATGTGCCTATCACCTGAATTGTGAACACTCCTACTCCCATTCATATTTGTTCTTTTTCCTCTGACGAAATAGCTCTATTAATCTTTTTTTGCAGGTTCCACTAGTGAAATGCTTGATAAACAACGTGCCATTTGACATTTCTCTAAATGCTCTTGGAGGTGTTAGTAGTTTGGCGTTTCTAGAAGAGGTGGATGCAAAAATCGGAAGGAACCACTTGTTCAAGAGATCCATCATTCTTATCAAAGCATGGTTTAAGTATGTGAACGAAACTGATATATTGAAGTCATCCGAAGGAATGCTATCCACGTATGCGTTGAATGTGATGATCTTGTACATCATCAATAGGTTCTTCCATATCGAAGTTAAAACGCCACTGCAGGTGAAAACATTGACTAATTGATTTATTATTACTTGCATCCATTTTTAGTCGTTCATTGTTTTGTATTGTGTTTTGTAATAGTGCCTAGTGAGATTCCTTGCATACTATAGCTCTTTCAATTGGGAAGAACACTCATTGACCATCAGAGGGCCGATATACAAAATTTCAAGTTCGTTAGGTTTGTAAATCCCTATATACTTTCATATATATAAACTGATACAATATAAATTCAATATTCATTTATGTATAACATCATTTATTATGCTTGTGTGTAGTTGAGCCAGATGCCAACCTTCTATTGGATGAAGGTTTTCTACAAAATACTGAAAGCAAGTGTTCATTTGGGCAAAGTGAAAAAAATTTAGTGAAAAAAGCTATGATCATTATTGACCCAATGGACACAAACAACAACTTAGCAAAAACCGTGTCTAACAAGGACCAAGTTATTGACGGTCTGGTCAAAGGAAGTACAAGGCTAAGTGGGATTGAAGAGAGTAATGATGTGTTGAAGTATTTTTCAGCCTTAACTTCCCAATTTAGTGCCTCACCATCAAATGAATTGATAGATCTTCAAGGTGATTCAAGTGAAATGCAAAAATCTTTGGAAGAAGCAAAAAAATTACATATCAAAGCACCTATTAGTGCCTCACCAAACCGCTTCCCTGCTAATAAAGTTGGACATCTTGACAAGGTATAATTGCTATTGTTATTTTAAACCTAAATAGAAGTAGTTTAATTCTATAATTATTTGTCGAGTTAGGTCTTCTAGCTTATCGTGTAAGAATTGCAAGTTCCAGCTTTAGGAATTAATAGATTATACACATTATGTTGAAAGTTTGATACTTTGAATTTATTTTCAATGTAGAGCTAGCGGATAACACAAATACTCGCCAGTGATGTTTATTTTCTGTTGGTTTAGAGCAACTTGATTTTGTTAATTCGAGGATGCTAAATTTATTTACATGCTTATATTTTGCAATCAAGGATTTTATTATACTTCTATTGTGGCAGTGGTGTATTAAACTTCTAATTTTTATTTCCTCGGATGTTAACATTTTTTCACTTGTGTTGTTTCAGTCTAATAGCAATCGTACCGCGTTTGGGTACAAGCAATCCGGAATGGAAAACGCAGGTAAGTTGGTGTTTCCTGTAACTATGCTTTGATCACTATATAGATGTGAACATTCTACAAGTAAAACTAAGAATATTGCATTGCATTTTTCTAAAACTAAGAATATTGCATTGCATTCTACAAGTAAAACTAAGAATATTGCATTGCATTTTTCTAAATGCACATAGGAGACGAAAACAAAGTATGTTTGTCTACGATAACAAAATTGTGACAGTTTGGTCAAAGTGAACTCTTGGTAATCACTGAAACGGGTCGGTATTTTTTTGATGCAGAAATGGCAGGTGACAGGCGTGTGCTGATGATAGGTGGAAAAGGCTCATCACTTTCTTCAACTTCTGTTTTCAAATTCGCTACTGCTAGTCCTCCTCAGATACTTAAAATCGACCCATCTGCTCTCGCTAGGCTATCGTCGTCTCCTTCTGGTCGTAAACTGAAATCACCTTCATCTCCGTTCAAGCTTCAGTTATCAGTGCCGGATTATCTGACCCCTGAGGAAGCGAAAGCTTCTATTCTTCTCCTTCTTAACATGCTATTGCTTGGTGGATCAGTTTCTCCTTCTACTACTTCGCAGCTATCTGATATTTTGAATAACGATGCTCAAACGCTCACCCTTGACCTTGAGTTTGATCGGCAAGCTGACGTTGATCTTTTTAGAAATTGCTGGCCTGATATTATTAGTCGGGCTATATGTGCCCTTTTGGACTGTGCTGCATCCTCGTTGTCCAAAGTTGCTGATGCTGTTGCAGCTTTGTCTTGTGAGGCCTTAAAAACCGACACTACCACTGCTTTTAACATCTTCACGGATTCTGGTGACGGTTTTCCAGACAAAGATAGAGCTTCAGTCGCTAGAGATTTTAAGGTATTGCTTAATGGATCCAAGATGCCTGGTAATACACCGTGTGATCTAGTTTTAAATATTCCTAGAACCCATGGTAGTTTGAGGTCTTTATGCAAATCAATTCACTCGTCAACACTGGTCGAGTTGAATTCTATCCCGTCAGTTCATGAAGGTGCCAGCAAGGACCTAACTGGATCCATTTCGTCTCTGGCTTTTGCCCTTCAGAGTCTTGGTGAGTGTAGTTGGCATCGAGCAAAACTTTGTCTAGATAATTTGGTAAAAGACAACTTATTTCCTAATTTGGTTGAAAGTTTTAATGCTGGTTGCCCGAATGTTGAAAAGTTAAAAGACTCGGTCATGTCATTTGTCACATTCAAAATGGAAGAAAGCTACATCAAATCTTTGCACGAAGTTTATAGTTTAACGGAGGCTGTGAGAAAGATTCTAGCATGGGAAGCAACTATATCTTTCATCTCACTTGAAGGAAGTGAGTTAATTAATGTCAAAGAGGTTGCTGATGGAACTGGTGCAAAACCAGACGAAAAGCAAGACAAGAAAAAGAAGGCTCTGGGAAAAGGCACAGCTGTTTTGATGCAGTTTATAAAAGATAGATTACAGTCTGTGACAAGCAATATCGATGCATCATCCCTCCCCGAGAAATTGTCAAACGGTTTCCTTTCCTTCTTGGACTTGAAAGACAACCCCTTTGACCAGTTACTACAAAAAGTCAAAGAAGTCGTTGCCAGCAATGAAAGCAGAAGGCTTCCTAAGATTCCCAAGGTAACACACATTACATGCTTATTATGTTTTTTATAATCGATATTAATATATCGATTTGTGACACTACAGGGAACTCGTAATTTTGCGAAAGAACAGATGGCTGTAAGAGAGAAAGCATTCTCAATCGTTGCTAACGTCTTTAAGAGGCATGGTGCTATGACACTTGATATTCCTGTTGAATTGAGAGAAACCCATCAGGTGAGATGTCTGTAGTTGATTTTTAACATATGTAGCTGATTTTGTTTCTGTCGTTTTATGTAAAATATGATATTGTTCATTTATTTTTTAACTTTTTTAGGGTGGAGAGCTTTGTTCCTTGCGATATGAGCCTAGGGTTCCATTTGCTAGATTCGTTGCTATGAATGATATCAAGTCATTTAGACGTTACCAAATGACAAAAGTGTATGGAAGGGACAAACAATCTAAAGGAAGATGCTGTGAGTTTTATCAGTGTGATTTTGATATTGTTGGTGATGAATCGATTGGGGCAGATTTTGAGGTGGTTAAAATATTGACTGAATCACTGGATGAGCTAAACATCGGTGAATATGAGGTAAAATTTCCTTCAGTATCCAATTTGACACATTGTGAAACGTTATGATTTATATTGTTTTTGCAGATAAGGTTGAACCATCGAAAATTACTGGATGGTATGTTGGATATATGTGGTGTGCCATCAGACAAATTCCGTACCGTTTGTTCAAGTATTGACAAACTAGGCAAACAGACATTCCAGAAAATTAAAAAAGAGCTGGTAAGTTGTACTGTTATAAGTTAATACTATATTACGTAATCAAATTATTGTTTAACAATCCATTATTTTTGTTATTAGATTGATGAAAAGGGTCTAGATACAGAAACTGTTGACAAGATTGGTTCATTTTTGAAGAGAAGAGGTCAACCTTTGGAATTGCTGTCCCAACTAAAAAAAGAAGGAAGCGAGTTTCTTACAAATGATTCATCAAAGCAAGCATTAAATGATTTGGACAAGTTATTCCATGCTTTGGATAGCGCAGGATGTGTCCACAAAGTGGTTTTTGATTTAAGTTTGGCCGGAGGACTTGACTATTATACTGGTGTGATATTTGAAGCCGTTTTCAAGGGGACTACACAGGTCTGTTACTTTTATGATTGTATGCTTTTTCGCATTTATCTGGTCCTATCTTTAATTGTAATATGAATATGTTCTCAGGTTGGATCTTTTGCTGCTGGTGGACGTTATGACGATCTTATTAGCAAGTTTGGTTCAAAACATATTGCTGCTATTGGTGTCAGTTTAGGAATCGAGCGTGTATTCACAATTATGGAACAAAACAAAAAATATGATAAACAGGTAAAAACCAACATATCATTTTTAATTTAATTTAATTTAATCTTTTTTTTTTTTTTTTGGTCTCTTTTTTGTTAATGTCATTAGTAACGAACATAACAAACAATATTTTTTAATTTTCTTATAGCTTCTTCGAGCCAGTGAGACACAAGTGTTGGTTAGCATATTGGGTGACGACTATAATTTAGCGGCTAAACTTGTAAGTATGTGCTGGGATGCGAATCTGAAAGCAAAGTTTTTGGTCAACAAAAGGTTGAACAAGCACTTAGACTGTGCAAAAGAGTTTGGGATTCCTTGGATTGTGTTGGTTGGTGAGCAAGAAATTTTAAACCGAGTGGTTAAGTTGAAAAATAAGGATGCCAAAGTTCAAAAAGAGGTTCCTATGGACAATTTTGTTAGTGAGCTCGTCAGTCTAATGAACACCCTGCAATCCAAGGTAACTGTCAAACAAAACTGAGGTCATTGTTACAAATTTTTTGACTCTACAAACTTGAAGTCTACTGTTATCCGTTGTTTTACTGTTTTAGATATTTGATGATGGGTCAGCTACTTTTTGTTCAAGAATGTATTATTGTATTTTGTCAAATGTCTCTCTTATTTTGAATGGGAATAATTTATGTTTTATTTTTCTATCCTAATAATTAGCCTCTATCTAAAGCTTAAGAATTCTTGTGCACAAAGTAATGAAATTGTGTAACAACACCTCTTTTCTAGGGGTGTTCATCGGTTCGGTCGTCGGGTTATTCGGTTCGATTTGTTCGGTTAATTTTTTTTTCTTGGTTAAACCGAAAACCGAACCGAACCGAATTCAAATTTGATTCAACCGAACCGAATAACCGAAAACCGAACCCCTATAACTGAAAACCGAACCGAATAATCTGAATTACATAATTTTAATTATTTTTTCATTTAATTATATATATATTTTTAAAACAAAATTTTTTTTCAAGCATAAATAATAATAATATATACACTAAAAAAGACTTTTAGTGATTATTTTTATATATAAATACATAAAAAAAATGTATATTTATATATTTTCGGTTTTTAGTTCGATTTTTGGTTTTCATTGCCAAACCCATATCCAAACCGATAACCGAATATTTAGTTCAGTTCGGTTCGGTTTTGACCAATTTGGTTCGGTTACAAATTCTGTTCGGTTTTTTTCGGTTCGGTTTCGGTTTTCGGTTATCGTGGATATTACCCGATCCATGAACACCCCTACTCTTTTCACAAAGAATTTGAACTATGTAGTAGTTGGGCTTGGCTGGAATTATATCTAGGCTTGTAGCCCAATAATATACTGGCTTACTACTTTACTTTAAAAATATTACAAAACATTATATCTTTTTAACATCTAAAAGAAAAAATTAAAACGTCAAATTTTAGCACCAAAAGAGAAAAAGATTTTATATATTACTAGTTATAATTTCCGTGCACGCACGGATTTTTTTCTAAATTTTTTTAATAATATATTTTAACAATGTAATTTGTATTACTTTTATTTATTAATTGATGAACGTAAATCAAATTCTTATGGTGATCCATATTAATTGGTGGAATCAAGAAATAGATAATAACATGTATGTCACCACCGAATATGCAAATATTATCTTTCAAGAGATTTAAAAACTAGCTTGAATTAGAAGTGTTCAAACAAATACAAAATGGACAATCATAAATGATAATCGTGTTCATATGAGTTCTACGCCCACATAAGCCACCAAACACATGGAAAGAACTGAACCGACGACACAACTACTTTTGGGCAACGTGCATGATATATTTTTCTCCTTCCATTCTTAAGTTGCTGTAGCCTTATATATGTCAAAAAGTAAAAATTAGGTTATAAATAAATCATTATAAAGTCATACAATCCATTTGCATATATACGTCCACGATTCGCCTAATAATGAAAATGTAACATTAAGGTATAATTACCAGAAAAGTTTAAGATGGCATGATCCATCAATTGGTATGTATTCTGATCATGAAAACTATTCAATACCCTTTTCAATACCCTTTTCAATACCCTTTTTTTTTTGCAAAAGGTGAAAGATATATTATTAATCACAAAAATACCCTTTTCAATACCCTTTAAGTTCTATACAATCCTTAACAATGACTATGCTAACTCAAAACTATATATCATTAGTACATAATGCTTGCAATCTACTACTCCTAATAAAACATAATCTATACATCAAACATAAGGAAATGATAAAACTACCTGACATATAGGAACAACAGTGGATCTCACCTGATCCAAAGGTGAGCTATAAACAACGTTAGACTTCACCACCTACAATTTCACTAACACGACCAATGGTATAATCTGCCACTTCCCATTCGCAGTCAATTCAGCTTCAGGACACCTCTCACCAACCAAATCAGACCTCAAAACTGACATGACATGCACTACTCTTCACACACAAAATACACCTCAAACACACCCTATCATCATCCCCTATATCCGTATAGCAACTTAATAAAAGCTTGATTGAAATTCGAGTTTTAAATCCTAAATCTATTAACGCATTGGAGTATTCGACCATTTTTTTTTTGTTTAAATGGGCTCATTGGCATGCATTATGGAAGCTGAAAAACAATTTCAAGAACAAACTTAATATATGAAAAGGTGAAAAAAGCAAACTCACCAACAAAAAGCTGTCAAAACTTCACTGCTAATATAACAGCTTCCTGCAAATATACCTAATAGTCCTCATAGGGATATGCAGCTGGTGTGCTGGTGTATGGGGTGTTTGGTTGGCTGCTACCAAGGGTGTTTTGTTAGCTAACTGCTGTCAAGGGAGATTGGTTAGCAGTTGTCAACAGTGTTTGGCAGGTTGCTGACATGAGTGTTTGGTTTGCTGCTGTTAAAGATGTTTGGATAGCTTTTGTCAAAAGGTGTGTGGGAGCTGTTGTCAGGGGCGAGTGAGTGTTTGGCTGTTGTCATGGTGTTTGGATCGATGCTGCCAGGGGTGTTTAATTGTTGTTGTTAGGGGTGTTTGGCTGCTGTCAGTCTGTCACAGTCCTGGAACATCTGACAGACATTACCTGAATCCATACTTGTGGCATTCTTTCTGCACCTTCTGTTCCTACGCATGTTTAAGCTTTTTAATCCTTCTCTTGTTTGGCATACTCAATGCCGATTATTTCATTGTGTGACCGTCTTAACTACCCAGGATCGGACGGTGGAGACTATGTAGTAGTTACATCAAAACAATAGTTCAAATAAAGATGAAGACCATGGTGTAAATGTCTTAAAATAAATATATTTCATGCCATGATAATGGACTCTCCTTAGTAGATATATTATTGTCGCCAGTGTTAGATTCGTTAGGTGTAGTATTCTTAATGCTGTTGTTATTGCTTTCATTTGCATAGTACATTGTTATGGTGCAAATAAGCAATCCTAATTCCCAAACACTGTGGTGAAAACTTTTATATGCTTATTTTAAGAGATTAAATAGCTGAATAGAAGCAACCGAAAACAACTAAAACTTAATGGTGAATTGTGCTTATTGGATTGTTAGTATAAAAATAAGTAGTCCCAAACAGTCCCAAAAGTATTTTTTGTATGCAATACATTAAGTACATTAACAATCAAGTATTATTACACATAAAAACTTGATACTGAAAAAGAGCAGGAAACATGGACTTTGGATCACTTCCATTGAGAATGAGTGCTTTTCACTAAGCAATACTTTAAGTAGATCAACACATAAAGTAGGAATTTGATGACAATATAAGTATCTGTAACAAACGTGCAAAGGATATCACCAAATTGGGGAAAAAATATTCATAAGAAAACTTAATTAATTTTAGCGGGCAAAGTTTTTACTAACTTTTATCTCTTCGCCTTGATTCTTGAAAGTAGGACTACACTTCCCGTGTACGGTCCTCAGTGGGAACCTCAGAGTTTTTCCCAGTGAAAGTAGGACTACACCAGGGATCAGCCATTAGCCCTTATCTATACGCCTTGATTCTTGATGAGTTATCACGAGGGATCCAAGAGGGCATCCCTTGGAGCATGATATTCGCAGATGTTATCGTGTTTATGGCAGAGTCGACGGACGGGTTAAACAACAGACTTGAGCATTGGAGGGAGGCCCTTGAAGACAATGGCCTTCGGGTTAGTAGGGAGAAGACTGAATATCTGAGATGTGTTTTCAGTAGGATCGAGATTGGTCACAAAGAACAAGAGGTTTGTATCGGAGACCAGATCCTCTCACCTAAGGAATCTTTTAGATATTTGGGTTTGGTGATTCACAACTCAGGGAGGATAGACGACGATGTAACCTACCGTATTGGTAGAGGCTAGGCGAAATAGAGAGCGGCGTCAGGAGTTCTATGTGACAGGAAAGTGCCCTTTAAGTTAAAGGGAAATTTTATAGGGTGGCAATTAGACCTGCTATGCTGTACGGGTCAGAATGCTGGCCTATCACAAAAGCTCAAGCAAACAGGGTGGAAGTAGCAGAACTGAGAATGCTTAGGTGGTCTTGTGGTAAAACCATGTTTGACATGATCCTGAACGGGGTGTTTAGATCGGTACTTGAAGTTGAATCTATTATCTCGAAGATGAGAGAAGGAAGGTTGAGATGGTTCAGTCATGTCAGGAGAAGACCACAAATAGCGCCAGTTAGGAGAGTAGAAACGCTTATAGTCGATGGCCTGAGAAGGAGGGGTAGACCTAAACTTAGGGGAGATGATACTTACACCACATTTTTTTTATTCTTTTACCACAATATCACATCATTAATGCACAAGTTACAACATGATATATGCATAAGTTTGGTATGTGCATCAAAAAATGTGGTGTAAGTATCACTTCTCTAAACTTAGATGGGAGGATAGACTTAAGCTCGACATGGAGGAGCTGCACTTGTCCAAGGACATGACCTCAGATAGGAAGGTGTGGAGAGATAAGATTAGAATTCCTGGTTAGTTTTGGGCTGGGTTGGTCGAGGGTTTGGTTTTGCTAGGAGATTTAGGCTTTTTAGGTGCCTCTTTGTTGCCTTGCCCCTTGCTCTCTGTTTGGTAGGGGACCTAAGCTTGTTTCCCTTTGTTGCCTTTACTTTGTCCTTGGGCCCCGTTGCTTCTTCCCTTTTTCTAGCCTTTTTTGCTTTGCCTTAGCTTTAGGTCCTTTGCGTTACATTTCTTTGGTCTCTGCAACTCCCTTTGGCCTTGGTTCTCTGTTCCTCTCGCCTCGTTTTTTTGCTTGCATTTGTCTTGGTGGTTTTGTTCTTGTACATTTTTTTTTTTTTTTTTTTTTTTTTTTTTTTTTTTTTTTGCGCTTATGCTTTCCCCTTGCTTGTCTGCTCTGTTGTCTTGTATGCTTGCCTTTTATCTTTTCTTTTTTCCCTTTCTTTTTCTCTTTCTTTTTGGTTTTTCTTGTGGCGTTGGTCTGTCTTTTGCTTTGTTTGCTTTCATGCTTCTCTGCTTGTTGCTTCGCTTTTGCTTTTTTGTTTCTGTCACTCTGTATGCTTATTTTGCTTGTATGCTTTCATTTGTTTTGCTCTTTTTTTTTTTTTTTTTCGTTTACTTGCTGTTGGGCTCCCACTGAACACACCAGCCAGAGGTCTTCTTGGAAACGGTCCCTCTACCTTCAGGTTTATCCTAGGGTAGGGGTAGGATCTGTCAACATTCAACCTCCCCCATACCCCGCCCCGGCGGGATTGGGTATGTTGTTGTTGTTGTTCTTGTTGTATCTCTAAACTCTAGACTGACTCTTATTTTTAAACAAACTTTATACAAAAACAACTAAAACTAATTCAAACAGTCACAGACGAACCTGCTTGGTTAGATGCCAAATTGAGACTTGTGTCACATGGACAAAAATAGCATAATATCCTCTCTTTTGATCATATATTACTTTTATCTATCTCAAAATTTAATTTAGCAGAAGTAATTGTGCTAGAATGGCTGAAGTGTTCTCGGACCTAATCCTCCATGATGACATCATCGATATTCTTTCAAATAGAAATTTGAGCGCTACCATAGAAGAAAAAAATAACGAGAATTACAATGATCCAAAAAGCACCTGATATCCTTATTGGTTCTTTAATTTTGATATAAGCTGATGCTTTGATTTTATGAACAACTATTTAGTCGTATAAATCCCTCATAATTTATATACTAAAAAATCGTCATCAACGAATTCATCAAATTAAGCGTCATTTATGTATACTCCGAATACATCTTCTCCCAATCAAACAAATCTACAAGTTAATTTATAAAATAACTGGGTAAAAACAAAATTAAGCCGTAATTCGTAAATCGAGCATAAAGTTGAGTGTGAATAAAAGGATCTTAAATTTATATCTAGTTTATGTTAGAATCGGTAAAAACCACATGCTCAATTATTATTAATGATCAAATATAAATACATTACTAGTCTTGCACAATAAGATAACTAACATGGGCTAAGCCCGATAGTAAATAATAAACAATGCATGGGCTAATTATCATTCATCTAATACTCCCACGTAGTTGGAATGGGAGGTCTTCGGACGTTCAAACTAGAACGAAACTCAAGAAATAATGCACTCGGAAGACCCTTCGTGAAGATATCAGCATATTGAAATCGAGACGGAACGTGTAAAACACGCACTTGCCGAGAAGCCACATAATCACGCACAAAATGAATGTCTATCTCAATATGCTTTGTACGCTGGTGTTGTATCTTATTAGTAGAAAGGTAAACGGCACTGACATTGTCACAATAAACAAGTGTAGTAGTATGCAAAGGAGCATGTAATTCCCGCAAAAGATTACGAATCCAGGCAGTTTCAGCGACAACATTAGCAACACCCCGATATTCAGCCTCTGCACTAGAATGAGATAAAGTAACCTATCGTTTAGCAGACCATGACAGTAGATTATCCCCAAGAAAAACACAATACCCAGAAGTGGATCGTCGGGTGACTGGGCAACCTGCCCAATCAGCGTCGGTGTATGCAGTGAGTTAAGCGGTAGTAGAAACATGCAATTGAAGACCATGATCAATAGTACCACGAACATACTAAAGAATCTGCTTTAAAGCAGCAAGATGAGGCTCACGGGGATCATGCATATAGAGACAAACTTGTTGCACAGCATAAGATATATCTGGTCGCGTGAAAGTAAGATACAGAAGAGCACCTGCCAAGCTACGATATAAAGTTGAATCAAAAACCGGGTCACCGTCAGGACCCAACTTGGATTCAGTGTCAACCGGAGTTCTGTAAGGATTGCAATGTTGCATGTGGGCTCGCTCAAGTATTTCCTCGGCATATTTAGATTGTGATAAAAACATGCCTGCCGAAGTCCGCTGAGCCGATATGCCAAGGAAATAATTAAGAGAGCCAAGATCAGTCATAGAAAATTCACCATGTAATGAAGCAATAACCCGCTGTAAGAAAGTTGAAGATGATGCTGTAAGTATGATATCATCTACATATAGCAGCAAGTAAGCAATGTCAGAACCACGATGAAATATAAATAAAGAAGAGTCCGTTTTACTGTGTTGAAAACCAACTCGTGTAGCATAACCAGCAAAGCGTTGAAACCAAGCACGCGGGGCCTGCTTAAGCCCATATAGTGATTTCTTCAAGTGACATACATAATCAGGTCTGGCAGAATCAACAAACCCGGGAGGCTGGTACATATAAACGGTCTCAGATAAATGACCATGAAGAAAAGCATTCTTCACATCAAGTTGATGAATAGGCCAATCACGAGAAACTGCGAGACTCAAAACAGTGCGAATGGTAGCCAGTTTAACCACCAGACTAAATGTCTCATCACAATCAATACCCTGTTGTTGACTTCGTCCGTTGGTAACAAGATGAGCCTTATACCTGCTTAAGGAACCATCTACATGAAACTTATGTTTGAAAAGCCACATAGAACGAACAACATTAGCATTAGTTGGACGGGGCACAAGAACCCACGTTCCGTTAGCAATTAAAGCATTATATTCATCTAACATAGCTTCTTTCCAGTTAGGATTCCGAAGAGCATGAACATGAGAGCGAGGAAGCGGTGAAGTAGTGGTAACATGACAATTCATACGTTCAATCGGTTTAAAAAAGACGGCTTTAGCACGAGTGAGCATGGGATGCGAGGAAATGGTTTGAGGTTGGTTAGCGATTGGAATGGTAGTTTGGGTGACGATTGGCTCGGTTGTGGGAATAGGCTGAGTCGAAGAGTTTGTTGTGCTAGTGGATGGAGGTGAAGCATGTGAAAGTGGGGTAGGCGGATGTTGTGCTTCATTTATTGATGCGTTGGGTGTGGGATATGGAGTGTTAGTTGGGGCCTAAGTATGGATCGGAGTAGGAGTGGGTTGTTGTGGTTCGGGAGTTGATAGGTTGGGTGAGGGTGGAGGTAAAAGAAAATCGTATGTGGGTTGGGGTGAAGGTGTTATTGTACTAAAAGGGAAAACGTCTTCGTCAAACCGCACATGTCGCGAAATAATTATCTTATTGGATGATAAGTCGAGACATCGATAGCCATGGTGGTTTGCGGGGTAACCAAGAAAGATGCATGGTGTGGAGCGGGGTTGAAGTTTATGTTCAACATCGACGTGAGGATAGCAAAGACATCCAAAAACACGCAAATGTTCATAGGTGGGTGTTTGGTTATGGAGTTTGGTATATGGTATTTCGTTATTAATGGCGGTAGAAGGTAAAATATTCAAAAGGTGAGCGGCCATATTAAGAGCTTCTACCCAATATGAGGGAGGTATCTTTGCTTGTAAAAGCAATGTGCGGATAAGGTTATTAATGGTACGGAGCATACGTTCGGATTTGTCATTTTGTTGAGAAGTGCGAGGGTAAGAAAAGCGAAATTGTATGCCATTTTGGCGAAAAAGGTCATGGAAACGCGTGTTGTCATATTCAACCCCATGGTCACACTGCAAAGCCTTGATGTCTACATTATATTGTTTATTGACATAAGCACGAAAAGCAACAAAAGTATCAAACAAATCAGATTTTTTGCGCAAAGGGCATACCCAAACAAAGTGTGAAAAGTGATCTAAAACATAGCATAATATTTAAGTCCACTTTCACTTGGAATTGGGGATGTCCATAAATCCGAGTGAATAATTTCAAACACAGACTTAATAGAAGACTCAGAACTATAAAACGGAAGATTAACATGTTTACCTAATTGACATGCATGACATAAAGCGGACGACTTTGATTTATTACACGAAATTAAATTACTTGACTCTAAACGACGTAGCACATCGTCCCCGGGATGACCGAGGCGTCTGTGCCATGTAATGGAACTAAATGAAAGTAAAACAACTGGAGTTTGAAACAGAGGTTGCTGAGTGACCGGGTAAAGGTCGCCAGTACTATCACAACGGAGAAGAAGCCTTTGGGTTTGGTAATCTTTCACAGAAAAACCATAAGCATCAAATTCAACAGAAACATCATTGTCACGGGTAAATTTACGAACAGATTTTAAATTCTTAATTATGTGAGATGTGACAAGAATATGGTTTAAATGAAGAGACTTATGAGATGTATGCAAGAAGCTATGTCCGGTATGAGTGACAGGAATAGATTGACCGTTGCCAACAAATACAGATGGATAAATGCTCGAATTACTAAAGGAAGTGAGTATGCCTGTATTGTCTGCAAAGTGAGAAGATGCTCCGGTGTCCATGTTCCAAGAAGAATCTTGAGGAGTAATACAAAATGCTTGCGGAAGCACAACTTGAGTCCCAAAATTAGACACCATAGGCTGTCCCGTAAGCTGTACAGGAACCGAACTAGCAAACTGGGTTGGAAAGAGATGCGAAGTGGGCCTGCTGTCCAGGTTGGGCTACGGCTAAGTGGGCTTGTGGGGCTGTTTGCACATATACATATTGGACAGGTTGTTGGGCTTGAGGAATAGAATCAGCCCATAGGGTGAAATGTGGAGTGGGTTGCATAAAATCAGCAGCAATAGGTGCGGCAATATGTTGCATAAAATTGGATTGCATAACTGTCATAGTGGGACAGGAATAGATGCGGCGTGCGGTAGAGAAAAGAAAAAAATATATATATGTGGCTAGGGCTGAGCATCGCATGTTCAAAACCGAACCGGACCAACGAACCGGACCGAACCGACAAGAACCGAACTGGACCGACGGCCCGTCGGTTCGGTTTCGGTTCCGGTTTTTATTGAATTTCGGTTTCGGGTCGGGTCGGTTCGGTTCGGTCCAGTTCGGCCCAAAACCGACAAAAACATGCCAAAATACACATGGACCGACAAACCCGAACCGAACCGACGAAAACCGAACCGAACCGACGGCCCGTCGGTTCGGTTTCGGTTCCGGTCTTTTGTGAAATTCGGTTCTCGGTTTTTTCGGGTCGGTTCGGTTCGGGTCGGTTCCGAACCTGTGCTCAGCCCTATATGTGGCAACAAACTAGGATGCAGTTAAATAAGCAAAATTAAAGTGGCAGCAACATGAAAAGCGAATGACTAAGCAAAATCAAAGGTGGTAAGCAATATTAAATAAGTGGCAACGTGTGGTATCACGGTATGCATGAATGAACATTTTTTTTTTGGTTCGGTAGCTTTAGGGTAAATATTCGGTTGTGTGTTTTTGGTGGTGGTTATTTAGGGCTCTGATTATCATGTTAGAATTGGTAAAAACCTCATGCTCAATTATTATTAATGATCAAATACAAATACATTACAAGTCTTGCACAATAAGATAACTAATATGGGCTAAGCCCGATAGTAAATAATAAACAATGCATGGGCTAATTATCATTCATCTAATAGTTTATACATGAAAATCTTCAAAACCACCGTACTTGATTCACGATGTATCGAATTAGGGCTTTTAATAACAAATCCATCAGTATCAAACCTAATCACATATAGGGTATGTTTGGGGAGGGCTTTTATGGGGACTTGGGCTTTTAAAATAAGCCGGCTAATTAAATAAGTCTCGTTTGTCATGGGGCTTATAGAAGAACTTATAAAATAAGTCGGCTAAAAACTTTAGCCTTATAAAAGAGGCTAAAAACTTAAGCCCGAGGCTTTTGAAGAATAAATTACTTATTTACCAACAAAAATATCTAACATATACAAAAACTCACTTAATTATGTCATTTTTAGTAATTTTGCAATAATAAACCCCAGCCCCAGCCCATTTGCCAAACAAGTTTATAAAAATACAAATTTTAATTTCGACTTATAATATAAGCCGTAGCCCCAGCCCCAGCCACAGCCACAGCCACAGCTCTAGCCCATTTCGCCAAACATACCCATAATATAACTGAATCACATATGTTTATAAACGTGTGAAATTGTTGCTTAAGTGGGGATGAGAGAAAGAAAACTGTGGAGAAGGGTGTGTTTTTATGGGTCATGACATATACAACGAATGCATGGGTGGTGTTTTTTTTTTTTTTTTTTTTTTTTTTTTTTTTTTTTTTTTTAGACCAAAAGTGAGCAACTAAGTACATGTGTCTGTTTAACTTGTATCAATATACTAGCTTAGAAAACCCGTTGACATCGGGTACCTTTTTAAAGGAATAGAAAAATGAGATGATAAGAAATGTAATAACATAATTTTTTTCCATTTAAAATATGAAACAAAGAATGAGACAATGTGTCCATTATAAGATAAAAAATTGCTTATGTTACAATTACACTAACAAACGTCCAAGCTTGGGGTCTCCAAAATTTATTGTGTTGAGTAGCAAAAGACGTGTGTGAGCGCCCATCTATTTACATCCATAGCGTTGGCTAATCTAAAATAGATTGACTTGAAAATAAAATGATGTGTGCGAGCGCCTATTGATTCAAAACCCAATCCTTGCAATGATAATTGTCTTGAGTAGCAAATGATGTGTGTGAGCTCCTGTTGATTCAAAACCCAATGTCCATGCCGTGTACATCTAATAGTCCATTGATAATGAATGAATGTTGTGTTTAATGATTTACAAAAATACAATTTGGTCAACCTACAGGTACCGAAAATGCAATTTGCTCTATATTTTATTTTCGGTATCTTTCGCCCATGTAGTTTTTCAATATCTTTGTGGTTCAGTTAAAGCAATCAATATTTTTGTGGTTCAGTTAAAGTGAGAGATGGTTTTTAAGCTTGTGATAGGATGAGGATTTCAACCTGTGCATTGCGGCGGAACATCCGGCACACTCGTTACTACTACAGTATTGTACCTAAGCAAATCATAATGTATGCCAAATAAACAACGCAATTTATCCACAAACATTAATGATCACACTATTAAACATCTAAGATTCCGGCCAAGTTGTGTATTGAAGTGAGGTCAATAATCTCATCTCTCAATAAGATGCATTTATCATAAGTAAATTGCTCCAAAATGTAGAATACACACTAATAATCAATCATATAAGTAAAATTTAGATTACAACTTCAACCTTTGTCCAACACCATTGCAAGCTGACCAGAGGCAACACATGCAAGACAACATGTTATGATACCTGCAAAACCATTTCGAGCATATCAACATTATTCGTAAAACACATCTTGCATTATTGCATACATAAATGGATACATAGACGGGTGCCGGTCACTTACATAGTTACATGCCCCAACATTATTGGCACATTCATAGAGCCCGGAAGACCATTTAAACTGCTGGGGATGGTATGACATGTTCATTGTTGATAGATTGTTTAGAAAACATGTACGACCATTGTTGATAGATGGTGTGTGTGTGTGAAAACATGTAAGTTAATGGACCAAAACTGCTAACATAATAAACTTCTCACGATAAACGCTTCGGGGTCCAAACGACATAGCAAACGAACTCGAAAAATTACGAAACTTGCGCCATGTTTCACGAAATAATTTTTCCAATAAAATCAAGTATAAACTTCAAAGTTTTTCTCAAACTCAATATAATTCAAATAATTTGGCAAATGTAATACGATTTGAGTTTTCTAGGTTGTGTCGGCTCGATAAAGGAATAACGCTTACAATAAGCAAAATATCCACAGATTTTCAAACCCAAACAAGTTCAAAGAAGTTCAAAAGTTGATGAAAATCAAAAGTAAAGGTTTTAGCTCGTAAAATAGGTTTAGGAATAGTATGTTACAAGTAAATATCGACTCATTTGACATGCATTTAAAACGCACATTTAATTCAGTGCATACACAAACATAATTTATAAATAGTTGGCGTGCATAGAAAACACGCATTTGACATGCTTTATTAGCTTGTAATGAAATGAAACATGTCCATGTTTTTGTATTTGCTGTCAAATTGGAGTGCATAATAATTTTTCATAACACAAAAAATGAATAACTTTTGTGAACAGGCGTACCATATTCAGACTGAGAGATGAAATATAAATTGTACATGAAAAGCTTATCGAGATTCAAGAGCAAACCTGTTTGACAACCTCCTTTCAGACATGTTTGTGATATACGGTAGGCCTATGAAGTTGGTGAGAAATTGTAAGGAATTGAAAGCCCTTGAATCAAGATAGTATTAAAACTGTATATCAAATCCAGTAACATAAAGAAATAAAACACCAACAAATGACAGACCTGGAATTTTTGTCGACAAAGGCCCTCACTTTATATAAAACATAAACGCGTAACCTGAAGAATTACAAAAACACAAATGATCAAGCTAGTATCTTCTTAAAATCTCATCAAACATTTAAATAGCAGGAAAGCATGTTTATTAAACAACCTCTACTCACACCAAGCAACACCAACGTTCAGACCAAATTTTAAAATCTCATCAATGAAAAATTCTTCTTAAAATCTCATCAAACATTTTATGCAATTAAGTTCAACATTTAGCCAATATCGACTCATTTGACATGTTCCATTTTAGATAGTATTATATTTCACTTGTTGGAGATAAAATATATTTGACCACCTTAGTGGAAGTGATGCAAAAACATACATACCTTCATGTCTGCTTATGTATCTGGGAACCCCGATCAGACATGCCCACTGCCATCTGAAATTTTCAGAAAATAACTTAGACCAATGTCTAAACAGTTTAACTGTAACCAAATTATAAAAACTAATTCATATAATTAATTTTACCCATCTTTTTTTTCTAGGGTTTTGCTACAGCACAATTGAATTGAACTTAATTATAGCAAATATATTAAATATAATCGGAGAAAAAAAACTAAATTGATTATTTATAAGCAAATATGCTTAATCAAAGCAAATATATTAATACCAATGGAATTTTTGTTCTTCATCTCCTTCCTCCACTAGCATAGATCGGGTTCTTAGGGTTGACGAATCTGGTTAAACAAAGTTATATAGAGCAAATCGTACAACCTATAAGGAATTCTTAGTCAAAATCAAAACAAAATTGAAATAAAATCGAAATGAAAATGGAAAAAAGTAGATAACTTACAGACTTGAAGAATAACCAAATCAAAATGGGCTGGCAACTCCAAATCTCTATCAATGAGTTTACAAAAATAATTGACACCGAAACGTAAGGAGGAAGTGATTGAAAGCGTTTTCACAATGATGTAACTGAATCGGATCAAATGAAATGGGGAGCGTACAGAAGAAGGATTAGAGAAAAGGATTTGAATGGGATGAAACATTTATCGCTTTGTTTTAACTTTGTTTTGTATTTTAGAAAAATTAGTGCTTAATGGAGTTGTACCATTTTCTCTAATTAAGGAAATCCACATCAGTGCATTAAACCAATTTTTAATGTTGCTTGTTTAGGAGGGTTGTAAAAAACCTTCATTTATTATATAGTATAGATGAATTGATATAACGAATTTTGATTTTTTTTCCAAATCAAGTAATATTTAGGCTTTTTTATTAAATAAAATTTCTAAAAATAGTAAATTTTAATTAAATTATTGCTTAATAAGGAGTAGTTTGATTTTTTTGAAATGCAAAAGTCCAATGTTTTGTTTTATTATTATTATTATTATTATTATTATTATTATTATTATTTTTTTAAAACAAGACTCATAAAGGAAGACTTAATAGGTTAACTGATCATAGCCTAACAAGAAATATAATTGAAATAAACACATGTACTATATAAATCACATCTTGATATACAAATAATAATCAATGATAAATATAAACAAACTTTATTGTTTCAACGAGTTTATTTAGATAAATAATGAATCAAAGATCAATCAGGCCGTTCTTCATCTATTGTGACTTACCCTTCTTGTTCTCGGCACGTCCATCTGTTCTAGCCACCATCGCGTATTTGTCCTTCCTAAGTTCCTAGTCAAATTACTGCACTCGAATCCAAGTGCATCACCTATTGCCCTTTAAATATAATTTGCCGTGTGGCAGTTGGTTCAAGAATGTTATCTCATACGTCATACTGTTCATGTACACGAAATATGGGTCCAAGTCTTTGTAGCCACGAGCCGTTATCCCATAAAACACACTTTGTTTTGTGTTGCTAGCAACGGGAACAATTTTATTTTTGAGCTCCACGAAAAGAGCACTAAATCTAAGCAAGAACGACTCTCTACATGTTGTTCCTTTGAGACAATAATAAGTTAACTTTACTACTCGGCTAAGCCTTATAAGACTAGGCTAATACCATTTCACGCAATATGATACGCTAAGATAGGCAATGTCACAATGTTCGCAAATTACACCGAATAGAAAATTTTGTATTATCGAATGACATCGAGTGTTGTTGAATGACACTCATAATGACTTTATAATAATTAGAACTCAATAGAATTCTTATGTCATTTATTGATGTCATTATTCGATTCTAAAATTATTGTTTATCTAAAAAAAAAATACATTGTTTTTAAAATTACAATTATTACATTGACTCATTAAAAAAAACTAGCATGGTACTCGCACGATGCAACGGCGGCTACCCTATAATTAAAAATCATAAAGAGAAATCTTTTTTCGATTATAAGTTTTCCATAATAATAACTTTAGAGATTATAAGACTTTTAGTTTAATTAACCTTAGGAATTAATAACAACCATTTTTTTTTTAAAACAAATTGGATCACTTTCTTAAGAACTTACATTATTTTATAAATTGTTAGTTAAGAATGGCATTATCTTTCGTGGACATGTCAAATTTTTTTTGTGTAAGGTGGATTTAAGAAAACTATAATATTTGCTTAATAACTTTTATGGGTTGCAATATTTGCTTAATATTTGAATTTATCATCAATGTAAAGCTTTTCCTTTTAAGAGGTTAGCGTTAAGACTTAAGGGTTGTAATTTGCACCTTACATGAATTAAATACGAGAGCTCCTACATTTTAATGTGATGGTCACAAATTTTTCGACAACTAGGCTACGCTTGATTAGTTACCTATGCTGGTGTGACAACCGGCAGTTTAGGGAGTTATTTTGAAAACCCGCATTACGATTAAAGTTCGTTTATAATTTTTATTTGAAATTTTATTTCACAACGAACTTGTAAGACCTACTTTATGAATAATTATGGATTATTGATGTTATGGAATTCGTGAATTATGTTCATAATTCATTTTTGATTTAATGCTCGGTGATGTATTCTTAAATTCTCACTTAGTACTACGTTGACTCTGGCACTAGGTTTACCTAACGAAAGATTTTATGATTCGTTTTACGAGTCCGACTATATATAATTAATTACGAGATGTTTTCGAGAGATATTAAATGTTTGAAATGAGTTCGGGTTCGGGCCACATGTTTTTACATTTACCCACGTTACCCGCTCCACACCATAGTAATATTATTATTATTATTATTATTATTATTATTATTATTATTATTATTATTACAAAAATATATATATATATAATAAAAGAGAGTAAACTACAAATCGGGTCCTTGTGGTTTTGTTTTTCGGTTCATAAGCAAACACAAACACCCTCACCACTTACATCTCTCTCTCTCTTTTCTTCTCTTTGCAAACCCCAGCCGACATCAAATCCGGCCACCACCACAGCCACCGCCGGTCACCACTCTACACCACCATCACCAATCGATTCCCCATCATCTCTACTCTTAGATCTACTATAACACGCGCCTATAACATCATTTCTTCACCATGAATCTTCACCATTTTCACCAGCAAACGTTTATATTTGAAGGGTTATCACGGTTTTGAGCTTTTAGATCGAAGGTGAGACGAGTTTCACTCGTATTCTTGATAAAAACGTGACCAAGGGTCACGACATGATGAGATCCGAGTGGGTTTTCATTTTAAAACGTGATATATTTATGGGTTTTTGATGAAATCACGTTTTCATAAAAGGGTTTGGTATCCGGGTTGGTTTTTCTTGATGGTTGATTCGAACCGTGAGTCTAAGACTCACGGCTTGGGTGTATGGTGCTCGATTTGCTTGCTTCTTTGGCCTTGTATTTTGTGGCTTATGATTCTTGCTCTCGTTGGAATTGTTGGTTATGAGCCGTGGTTGGCTCTTTGTAGCCTTAGTCTCGTTAAGGCCTTGGTTCGACTCTTGTGAGTCGCGGCTCTTAGCCGTAATATTATTGTTGTTGCCGAGACCCTTATGGGTCGAATGGGTATTTTTGGAGTGCTCGTTGGAGCCTAAGTTGGTGACCTTGGATACTTGGTTCGAGCCTCTTGGCTCGTGGTGTTACCACGACTCAGTCGAGTCGTGTGGGTTTGGGTTTGGTTTGGTAAACCAACCCGAGCGTGACCTTGGTTATTTTGGTTCTTAATTGATGACTTGGTTTGGATAATTGTTATTGATATTTTTGTTGGTTACTTGTTCTTGGTCGAATACTTGTGGGTCGAGGCCATGTTTGGGTCTCGACACTGGATATTGGATTGTGGTATTGAGAAGTGTTGACGAAATTGTGATATTAGGGACCGATTGTGAGACGGTCACTTAGATGGCGGAGATAGGTTAGTCGGGTGCCGTAGTCGGACCCTATTGTTGTAGCACGTGGATTGAGATTGTGTTGGACGGAGATACTTTTGGTTATTATGACATTTGTTATTATATTGGACTTGGACAATGAGCCGAGAGTCATGACTCGGACATGTGACCATTTCGTATTACTCGATAACTATTACAATTAAAACATAAATAATAAAACTCGTAATAATAATTATTGATAATATAAACGTTTATATGAATATATAGACGTGAATAACGGATATATAATTATATAGACGCGTATATTAATAATAATAATAATAATAATCACGAGTTGTATTATAAATAATACAACTGGATATATATTAGGCAACGAAAGTGGCGTAATATTATTGAACGTATTATTATTATAAAAATGTGTTATAAAACGAGGAACTCTCGCCAAATTATTAAATATTAAATAAAAATGCTATTTTATATATATAACGAGTAAACTTATCGAGTTATGCGGAATCGTTGTCACTCGAGTCCAGGTAAGTTATTATTTGTGACTTTCTTGTTGTCACGGATATATGACGATTAATATAAACGTTTTATATAAATAAATAACCACTTAACCGTAGGGTTGAACCGGGTTATTTGGCTATATGAAATGAATATATTAATGGGCATCGTATCCCACGACGCCCATAGGTTGTGGTATATGTAAAGTGTAATAAATTGCGAGTGTATATATCGGGAAATCTGGCCAATTTGACGATATATATGAGGAATTTATTAAACTACGATATATGCCATATAGTATTTATGTGCTATGTGCTTTAGGTTGGGTGTAATCTTGGAACGGTATGTTTCGTAAATAAATATGGGGATTATCAAATCGACCGACTTGATAAACTTCGGCGATTTATTTAAATGATATATTGGACTAATATTAGATCCATAGTTTATTTTATTATTATTCTTGGTGTGATCTTTTGGTATGTTTTGAGTCGACCCACCACCCGTATGGATACCAAACGCAACATGCACCAAACTAATACGAAATGGATTTTCGGAAATAAAACGGATTCTCGTCCGGGTTTGGGAATATTATAAATGTGAGGAAATGATTTCTGAACGAGTTAATATTGTTAGGTCGTGCCAAGTCCGTAGTTGCTGTTTTGTGAGTTATCATACATCTTATTTCTACCGACTTCTTCTTGCTATTTTTCTGGACTTGAGGTGAGTCATAGCCCCACTTTTTACTCTTGAACTATGTTTTCAATACTTGGGGTGAGAAACGTGCAAATCATTTTATGTGGACTATTATCGCTTTTATATGCTTTCTAAACTTGCTATGCGTATGGACTAGGATGTATTGTCAGCTTTAGTCACATAGTTTTGTGTGTACTATTCAAGGTTGGCTTATTTGGTTATTGTTGGATTGTCAGCTTTAGTCACATAGTTTTGTGTGTACTATTCAAGGTTGGCTTATTTGATTATTGTTGGATTGTCAGCTTTAGTCACATAATTTGTGTGTACTATTCAAGGTTGGCTTATTTGGTTATTGTTGGATTGTCAGCTTTAGTCACATAGTTTTGTGTGTACTATTCAAGGTTGGCTTATTTGGACTGTCAGCTTTAGTCACATAGTTTCGTGTGTACTATTCAAGGTTGACTTATTTAGATACTATAGTGTGCACCTATAGGTTATTAATACTTCGGAGGTTATCCGAGTATTTATTGGTATTGCGGGGGTTACCCGAATATATATGTTAGAACGGAGGGTATCCGTGTGTTAGTTTGGAGCGGAGGGTATCCGCAGGCTTTTAGCCAATCCTTAGTCTAGCTAGCAAGCGTTTTGCGTATATGTCCACTATATTGTTAGATGAATTTAAACCTATGATCTCACCAGCGAAAGCTGACTTTTAGCACGTTTTCTCAGGTAATTAAGTGACGAGATGCATGCTTGGAATGGAAGGCTCAGCCAAGGCTCATGGTTATTGATGCGTGGGAATCGCACCTTGCTTTACCTCTCGAGGGATCTCGAGAAGCTTACAACCCCCACCAGGCAGTGTACCTGATCGTTGTAGTATAGTATAGTGACAAGTATCGGGGGATTGATCGTTCAGCTTAGGAATAGTGTCGCTAGGATTAGAAAACCTAATTAATAGTTCTAAAGGTGAGAGATGATTATTTTTGTATTTTTATATTTTTATGAAAGCAAGTAAAATCTCGGGTTTTGGAAGAGTGGGCGGAATTAGTTGCTATTCAACTAACCCAAAGCTATTATATAATTAAAATAAAATACTAAAAATGAAATTAAACTAAATTATACTAAGGTTGTGAGCAGTGGTTGGAGAAATTGTGTTTACTTAGACTTCACTACTCCCTAAATATCTTTTACACGTTAATTACTTGTTATACTTGTATGGATGACGGATTGTATTCCTTAATACCATTCGTGGGGTGGCATACATAACTCCCCAACTCTATGAGCTCTTATCTCCTCCTACACCATGACCCAGCACAACTATAGGGATTGTAAACAGTGGCTCATGCATTAAATACAACCAATAAAGACCTAGTACGCCTCGGTTCATGTTTCTTAAGACGTTCAAGCATGTTACCATTTGGAGATCTGCCAGTTTTCTTAAGCCTAACATATAATATCATTCATCCAAAACAAGAATAGACAAGTAATCAACACATAATCAACATCTAGGTTTCATTAGATCTAAGCAAACACAAAAGAGATCTAGCCTAGCATAGTAGAATTGAGACAAGAACAAGATATAAACAACCAACACATAGACATATTGATTGAATTGAAAGAACACTTATCTCAATTACAATGCAAGGTCTCAAGGGTTTGGAACCCTTGAAAAACCTGTAAAAGATACACCAAAATCGTCTTTAGGGTTTCACCAAAACTTCTCTCTCTTAATGAAAAAACTAGAAAACTATATATAGGAAAAGTAGGCTGACGGCGTCAAGAGTTACATGTGACGCCGTCACCTCGCCGCCAAATACTTCCTCGGACGGCCTTGATCTACTTATGACGGCCTATGTGACGCCGTCACCGACCACGGTATTTTATTCTTGCCACTTTGACGCCGTCATGAAGGCGTTTGACGCCGTCACCACCTTCGGTATTTTAATCTTCATGTCTGACGCCGTCAAGATATTACTCTTGACGCCGTCACCTTGTATCTTCAGCATGGAAATTTGGTACTTTGCCATTTTCTTCACTTTTATGCTCCAAAAACGTCCAAAATGGCTTCTTTTCCAGAATTCACTCTCTAAACACCTAAAATCACAAAAGGAACGATTTAGGGCAATATTTGATCAAATAAATTCGGATTCGGGCTTAAATGACCCCCTAAAAACGGATCATTTTTCGCCTCATCATATACCCTTACACTTGAGATTTGCTTGTCCTCAAGCAAATGAGCTTTTATTCTACTCAAAAGACAAGTTAGGGGTCATTTAACACTAATATAAAAGTAATTACAACAAATAATCGTTCCACTAAAGACCAATAGACAAGCATGGAGGTCATACACAAGCACCTCACAAATAGTGTTTAGATACTCACATCTCTCGGGTGTAATAAAGTAATATAACATTATGGAAATGGAAGATATCTCTCACTACCTGTCATAGCAAAATAGATTACCATAGGCTTGGGAAAGGATCAAACCTCCACCACATGGCGTAAGCACCTACGATAAACTATCAAAGAGGTCTTTTAAAGGGTTGTAACGTTAGGTATAGGGATATGAATTACATGGTTTTGTTGGATAAAGGAAATTTTACTGGTGGCGAGTTAACAATCTTGGTTAATTACATGTACAAGATGGCGTTGCTAAGCCAAGACTAGACTCGACTTAAGCTAATAAATGAAAAATAACAAAAACGTAAAATGAACATAGAATAAAAACGGGATGGTAGTCCGTATGTTTTTCTCTCTTTTTCTTTTTTATTTTTTTTTTCTTTTTCTTGATTTTTTCGATTTTATTTTATTTATTTATTTATTTTTATTTTTTTGTATACACTCTTACCATACCATCCAAAATAATACATCATAGGGGTATGAACGTTCCCCTTACACTTGAATCTTTACATACTTTACATTAAACTATTCTAATGACTCGAATTAAGAAAATCAAAACACTTGGAGCACTTTTAAGATTAACGTACATATGGGGGTAATATATGATGTTCTTCCCCATTACTCCATAAAATAAGTACTTACCCATGAGTCCCAATAGTCCCAAAACAATATGTATAATGATATGACTCGACTTAGCAACCATGTAATCAATTAGAAAGTTAACTTAGGGTTTAACAAATAACAATAATGCACTAAAAATGAGCGCATACACGGAAGGCTAAGGCGATTTGGGTGTACATTTAAGTGGGGTGTAACAAATTCTTCCTTTAAGTAAAATGCTTAAAGTTAGAAACGAAAAGATAGGCTCGGAGGGGTGTACTAGGGGTATCGTGTACTAAAAATGAGTACAACGCAAAGGGTGTGGGAAAAATTAGTTGACTTAACTAGCCAAGTAATATGACTTAAATGGTCAAGTAATCATAATACGGGCTTAACACAAGGGTAATCCTAATGCCTCTTATCATGTAGTAAATCCTACTACACGAATGTAGTCTCACTAGCGGTCTCGGGATGCATCACTAACGCAAGTTCTAGAATCTAAATGCTACCGGTACACTCATAAGCACCAATAATAAATGCTTTTCCTATCAAAACTAAAGGCGAACCTCACATTTTTGGGTGGAAAATTTTTCTGAATATACGGTTATGTGCTAGTCATACAACCTCCTATCCATGAGACGCTTGCTATGGCTAAAGTTTCACTCCTAAATGTTGTAAAAAATTTTAAATTTGGCGCTAAAATTACACTAACAAGTATTTCTCATAGTTTTATTACACATCTACTATCAAACAAAACAAACTCAAGCGAAAGTGCATATGTAAGGTATCATCTTTTTACCCTCCCCATACACTTAGGATGAACATTGTCCCCAATGTTCAAGTAAAGAATGTAAAAGTTAAGAGGTAAAGAGAATGAAATCAAATACTTCCCTGATTCGCTCGGTATGGATTATAGGTTGGCCAGGTTAAATCTTCCTCCAAGAAAACGAACAATCAAAGCTTCCCTTCCAGAATATAAATCATCTTCTTGTCATAAATAACCTGTAAATCCTGACAACAATAGACAAGGCAACCTCGCGTAAAATCGGCGGCATCCTATATAAGTTACTAAATCCTAGAAAGCAAAGTAAGATATAATGCTTGTGGAATGTAGTTTGCAGATTTCCTGGAGATTATAAAACTTAATAATTCACAAAAACCATAAGACTCCGTTAGAAAAACAAAACCGGTAAAATTTCCAGATTTTTAACTCCTGACGCCATCAAGAGCAATACTCTGACGCCGTCAGAATGGACCTGCAGAAATTCTTATGTTAAGTTTCCGGAAAATTTCTGGAAAAACTTTGTCCTACTTCCTGGAAAATCCTGCAAAACTTTATTATGACTCAATACAAGCATTTGACTCTAACAAATACGAATATACATGTTCATTAAATATTGTGGAGAATCATGATCGGTTTGTTTCTTAAAAACATATTTGGGGTTTCCCCTTACACTTATCTTTTGCAAAAATACCTTTAGGTTGAAGTTAAGACTAGGCCAAACAACATAATAAAGTATTTCCACATTTTAATTGAGAAACATGATCAACCAACAATAAAAATAAAACATGCATACGGAAGCAAATAACAATCAAACAAATAAAATCACACAAAACATGGGTTGCCTCCCAAGAAGCGCTTTTCTTTATTTACGAGTCTTGTAGCCAGACTCAAAGTCATGGGTTACTACGTGACTTCATCATCAAACATCACATCCTCCTCATTAACCATTTCATTGTTATTCTCTTGGTAATGTTTTACACGTTGTATGTTAACTGTGAATTCCCTACCCTCATCATCAATTAACACTACTGCTCCAAATTTAGAAGAATTCTTTACCGTGAACGGCCCATACCATCTAGACTTAAGTTTTCCCGGAAATAATCTCAACCGAGAATTGTATAATAGGACCTTGTCTCCTTCTGAAAATTCTTTGGGTTTCTTAATTCTTTGACCATGCCATCTTTTAGCTCTCTCTTTATATGTGATGGAGGATTTGTAGGCTTCTAGTCTAAGCTCATTAAGCTCGTGTAATTGAAAAAACCTATTATTCCCAGCAGTTGTGTAATCTAAGTTGCATGCCTTAAGCGCCCAATAAGCCTTGTGTTCTAATTCTACCGGTAAGTGACATGCCTTACCATACACCATGCGGAATGGGGTCGTTCCAATAGGTGTTTTGTAGGCAGTTCGGAATGCCCATAAGGCTTCGTCGAGTTTGAATGACCAGTCCTTTCTGTTTTGACTAACCATTTTTTCAAGTATTCTTTTAATAGCTCTGTTGGTGTTTTCGACTTGGCCATTGGTCTGTGGATGATAGGCGGTGGAGAATCGATGGGGTACTCCATACCTCTTCATGACCTTTTCCATTTGTGCGTTGCAAAAATGTGTCCCCCTATCGCTGATGAGAGCTTTCGGAATCCCGAATCTTGCGAAAAGCTTTTTCAGGAAATGAATGACCACTCTAGCATCATTTGTCCTAAGGGCTTGTGCTTCAACCCATTTTGAAACATAGTCAATGGCGACTAGGATGTACTCGTTTCCCCCTGAGGACGGAAAGGGTCCCATAAAGTTAATCCCCCAAACATCGAATACCTCACAAACTTGTATAAAGTTCTGAGGTGCCTCATCCCTATTTGATATATTTCCAGCCCGTTGACATGCATCACACGCTTGTACCATATCTTTTACATCACGGAAAATTGTGGGCCAATAGAATCCTGTATCGAGAATCTTTCGGGCAGTAACGTTTATCCCATGATGCCCTCCAGAGGGACCGGAGTGACATTCCCTCATGATTTTTACAGCCTCATTCTCCGAAACACAACGCCTTATAATGTGGTCAGGACACCTTCGGAATAAAAATGGTTCATCCCAGAAGTAATATTTTAGCTGGGAAAAGAACCTATTCCTCTCGTATTTAGTCAGGTGTTCAGGAACAAGTCTACATCTACTTGCGAAGTAATTGGCAAAGTCGGCGTACCATGGTTCCGAATCAAGGATAGACATCAGTTGTTCGTCAGGAAACGAATCCTTAATCTCACTTCTATCGTGTTTATTCAGGGGGTTTTCAAGATGAGATAGATGATCGGCGGCTAGATTCTCTGCCCCCTCTTATCGCGGATCTCAACATCAAATTCTTGTAGCAACAAGATCCACCGAATTAGTCGTGGTTTGGCGTCCTGTTTCGCAAACAGATATCTAAGAGCCGAGTGGTCAGTGAAGACGACTGTCTTTGAAAGGACAAGATATTGTCGGAATTTGTTGAATGCAAACACTACGGCTAATAATTCTTTTTCGGTGGAGGAGTAGTTCTCTTGGGCGGGATTCATGGTTTTGCTAGCGTAATAAATAGGTTGGAAAAGCTTGTCACGTCGCTGACCTAATACAGCCCCGACAGCGAAGTCGCTAGCGTCACACATTATTTCAAATGGTAACTCCCAGTTGGGTGTGATCATGATTGGAGCTTGAGTGAGTTCCCTTTTTAGGAGATCGAAAGCATCTTTGCATTCTTGGGAAAAATCGAACGGAGCATCCTTCACAAGCAATTGAGTCATTGGCCGGGCAATTTTGGAGAAATCTTTGATGAATCTCCGATAAAATCCGGCGTGCCCCAAAAAGCTGCGTATTGCCTTAACAGTCGTGGGGTATGGTAACTTAGATATAGCTTCAACCTTAGCTTGGTCCACCTCTATCCCGTTCCCTGAAATCTTATGCCCCAACACAATCCCTTCTTTTACCATGAAATGACACTTTTCCCAGTTCAACACCAAGTTGGTTTCCTCACAACGTTTAAGCATCTTTTCTAAATTAGCAAGACAGCGGTCGAAGGAGTTTCCGAAGACTGAAAAGTCATCCATGAATACTTCCATGCTGTCTTCCATGAGTTTGTGAAAGATTGCGGTCATGCAACGTTGGAAAGTGGCGGGGGCATTACATAGCCCAAAAGGCATCCTTTTGTAGGCAAATGTTCCATAGGGACAAGTAAACGTGGTCTTTTCTTGGTCCTCAGGTGCTATGGGGATTTGAAAATATCCAGAGAATCCATCCAAGAAGCAATAGTACTCGTGTCCAGATAATCTCTCTAACATCTGATCAATGAATGGTAAGGGAAAGTGATCTTTCCTCGTGGCATCGTTGAGCTTTCGATAGTCAATGCATACCCGCCATCCAGTGACAGTTCTCTGGGGCACCATCTCACCCTTGTCATTTTTTACTACAGTCATTCCACCCTTTTTAGGTACAACCTGCACATGACTGACCCATGGGCTATCCGAGATTGGGTAAATCAGTCCTGCATCCAAAAGTTTAATAACTTCTTTCTTCACTACTTCCTTAATGTTAGGGTTCACTCGCCTCTGGGGTTGCACCGTAGGTTTATAATCTTCCTCCATAAGAATCTTATGTGTGCAAAAAGTTGAGTCAATCCCCTTAATGTCGGCCACACTCCATGCGAGTACCCCCTTGTATTTCTTCAGGACCTCTAAGAGTTTAACTTTTTGTTCCTTTTCCAAGGAAGAGTTTATGATTACCGGGAGTTGGTTTTCTCCCTGAAGAAAGGCATACTCCAAATGATTAGGGAGCTCTTTAAGATCAACGTCAGGGGGCTCGATAATAGAAGGTTTGAGCTTGTTCTCGGGCTTTCGGAGCTCGAGATGTTCCGTTGCCTCTTGTCTAGGGTAGAAGGAGACTGCATTAACATCCT
Organism: Artemisia argyi; assembly: GCA_030686995.1. NCBI lineage: Eukaryota > Viridiplantae > Streptophyta > Magnoliopsida > Asterales > Asteraceae > Artemisia > Artemisia argyi. Next base: position 18,805,462 of record CM060682.1, read on the forward strand.
CCGTCTTTTCCACCTCTAGCAAAGGCAGAAAATTCTCGTCCCGTAGCCAGCCTTCATCGATTTGTTCATCGATGCAATCATCAATGACATCTGTGAGCTCATCTACTTCCCCGATAAAGTAGAGCCGGTTGGATGCTTCGAGGGAGAGGTCCATAGAATCCTTAATGTCGAAGGTTGTGCTATCGTCTCCTACTCGTAAGGTCAATTTGCCATCGTAGACGTCGATGACTGCACGAGCGGTAGCAAGAAATGGTCTACCTAAAATGATAGGTACCACGTCGTCCTCCTCCATATCCAGGATTACGAAGTCGACCGGGAATTTGAATTTCCCAACTTTGACTAGCACGTTCTCGCATATCCCCTCGGAGTACTTGACTGATCTATCGGCTAGTTGGATGTTCATACGGGTAGGCTTCAATCCGGAATATCCTAGTTTACGGAACATAGATTGAGGCATGAGATTGATACTTGCTCCCAAATCGGCAAGAGCATTCTTGATTGATAGAGGTCCTATGGAGCAAGGCAAGGTGAAGCTGCCCGGATCGTCTACCTTCTTTGGTAGCCCTCGATGGGTCACCACTGAGCATTCTTCCCCCAGGGTTACAAGACCCTCTAGCTTCTTCCTGTTAGCGAGCAGCTTTTTGAAGTATGTGCTATACTTTGGCATGTGATAGCAAGCATCCAGGAGAGGTATGGTGACAACTGAGTCTTTTAGGTATGACAAGAACCTCTTGTTTTCATTCTCAGTTTTCTGGTTCCTTAGTCGGGATGGGTATGGAATTCTCACAGGTGGGTTAGGAAGGGCTGATGGGGAGAGGGTTGTCACGGGTGGTTGGTCTGGGGTGCCAATGCCGACATCCTGCTCCTCCTCCCCAGGTTTGTCTGAATAGAGAGTGACGGGGGACGAGTTTGGGTAAGGAGGGTCCTTGGTTGTCGTTCCGGCCCGTGTGGTTATCGCGAGCATGGGGTCTTTTCTTCTTTCTAATGGCGATTGGAGGTTATCTAGGGCTGAGTTAAGCTTGTTGAAAAATTCTCCGACATCCTCCTGCTGTTCGTCGAAAAGCTCATTAAGTCCTTTCATTTGCAGGTCTTTTTCTTGAGTGAAGTGACCAAGGTCATCTTCGAAATTGCTCCTAATCTTGAATTCAGGGCCTCCTTCCCCTTCTCTTTTCCTCACCAGATTTCCCCAAAGGGTGTAATCATCATTTTGGTAGAAAGGCAAAAGGGAGGGATCAGCATAAATGTCTCCTCCTGACAAGCACGCATGTTCAGTTGTGGCTGCTCCTCCGCATTCCTCCACCTCATGCGGACCTCCACAGTAATCTCAGATCAAGTAAGGATTCGACAGCATTTTAGGTGGTTGCGATCCAGCTAGGCAATCCATTCTTTTGTGAACTTTGCTTAATCGATCCGAGGTGGTTTCAGAAATGCCGATAGTCGACTCAGGTTCATCCCAAGTGTCATCCTGTTCTTGGGCATATTCTTCAATCCTGTCCCATCCTTCCTCGGCACTAAGATTGGCCAATCTTCCTTTCCTAGATTGGTTGATTCCGTTCCGGTCATTAGAGGAGATATTTTCGTAAAAGATTTGGACCAAGAGCCAAAGCTCAATGCCATGATGTGGAACTTGTCTTATTAAATCTTTGAATCTAGTCCACGCTTTATGGAAGGGTTCATCCTTCCCCTTTCGGAAACGAAGGATCCTATCCCTAAATGCTGAGGTTTTTCCAGGTGGAAAGAACTTCTCATAGAACTTGGATATAAGTTGCTCCCATGTGAAAATAGACTCGGAAGGGAGTTTGTTATACCATTCTTGGGCTTTTTTGTATAAGGTGAAGGGGAAAAATCGCAGTCGGGATGTGTTTCTAGTAGCCCCATCCGTATGGATGGTGACCACTATTTTTAGGAAGTCCTTGATGTGTTGTATTGGATTTTCCTCATCAAGTCCGTGAAACTTACACACACTTTTGACAAGCCAAACATCATTTGCATGCAAGACCTCGTTGGTGTGTTCGTTTGGGTAAACAATGGCATTGGAAAACCCACGAGGAGTTGGGGAAGAGTAGTCCTTGAGACGCTTAGGAGGAGGTATTATAGGGGTATTCGTCTCGTTGTGGGAGCTAGGGGTTGTGATGTGATTTTCTGAATTTTCTTCAGAGAGAGGTGCATCAAAGTCGATAGCAATGCTGGATGGTTCAGGTGTTGAGTGAGTTCGTCTTAACCTACACATTTCTCTTTCGGGTTCTGCATAAGGCAAGACAAGGTCTTTAGTGGTGCTACGACTCCTAGTGATCCTAAGGTTGGAGAATTCGTTGGTTGCCATGATGGTGGACGGTGAGGAGTTACGAACAAAGGCACGAAGAAATAAGATAGACTAAAGAAGACCTAAAAATAAAAATAAAAATCTTACTAGAAAGGAATCTAGCAAGTAGACTTAATAAAAAGAAATCCTAACCTAGACAATAACTATTCCCCGGCAGCGGCGCCAAAAACTTGATGCTTGGGAATCGCACCTTGCTTTACCTCTCGAGGGATCTCGAGAAGCTTACAACCCCCACCAGGCAGTGTACCTGATCGTTGTAGTATAGTATAGTGACAAGTACAGGGGGATTGATCGTTCAGCTTAGGAATAGTGTCGCTAGGATTAGAAAACCTAATTAATAGTTCTAAAGGTGAGAGATGATTATTTTTGTATTTTTATATTTTTATGAAAGCAAGTAAAATCTCGGGTTTTGGAAGAGTGGGCAGAATTAGTTGCTATTCAACTAACCCAAAGCTATTATATAATTAAAATAAAATACTAAAAATGAAATTAAACTAAATTATACTAAGGTTGTGAGCAGTGGTTGGAGAAATTGTGTTTACTTAGACTTCACTACTCCCTAGATATCTTTTACACGTTAATTACTTGTTATACTTGTATGGATGACGGATTGTATTCCTTAATACCATTCGTGGGGTGGCATACATAACTCCCCAACTCTATGAGCTCTTATCTCCTCCTACACCATGACCCAGCACAACTATAGGGATTGTAAACAGTGGCTCATGCATTAAATACAACCAATAAAGACCTAGTACGCCTCGGTTCATGTTTCTTAAGACGTTCAAGCATGTTACCATTTGGAGATCTGCCAGTTTTCTTAAGCCTAACATATAATATCATTCATCCAAAACAAGAATAGACAAGTAATCAACACATAATCAACATCTAGGTTTCATTAGATCTAAGCAAACACAAAAGAGATCTAGCCTAGCATAGTAGAATTGAGACAAGAACAAGATATAAACAACCAACACATAGACATATTGATTGAATTGAAAGAACACTTATCTCAATTACAATGCAAGGTCTCAAGGGTTTGGAACCCTTGAAAAACCTGTAAAAGATACACCAAAATCGTCTTTAGGGTTTCACCAAAACTTCTCTCTCTTAATGAAAAAACTAGAAAACTATATATAGGAAAAGTAGGCTGACGGCATCAAGAGTTACATGTGACGCCGTCACCTCGCCGCCAAATACTTCCTCGGACGGCCTTGATCTACTTATGACGGCCTATGTGACGCAGTCACCGACCACGGTATTTTATTCTTGCCACTTTGACGCCGTCATGAAGGAGTTTGACGCCGTCACCACCTTCGGTATTTTAATCTTCATGTCTGACGCCGTCAAGATATTACTCTTGACGCCGTCACCTTGTATCTTCAGCATGGAAATTTGGTACTTTGCCATTTTCTTCACTTTTATGCTCCAAAAACATCCAAAATGACTTCTTTTCCAGAATTCACTCTCCAAACACCTAAAATCACAAAAGGAACGATTTAGGGCAATATTTGATCAAATAAATTCGGATTCGGGCTTAAATGACCCCCTAAAAACGGATCATTTTTCGCCTCATCAGTTATTGGATCTATTTTTCTAAACTCTGATAATTAATTTTGGACCTACTGTTATTTTATTTTGGGCCTGACTCTGAATGATGTTGGGGTAAATGTAAACCTTAAAACCCCGTTTTGGTTGTGTTTTTATTATGTTTACTTTATCTCGTTCTATATTGTCTTGTGTTGGATACCAATCCCCGTAGCACCCCGAAAGCTTGTTGAGTCTTCCGCTGTATCAAATTTTGGGGGTGTTACAGATTGGTATCAGAGCCAAGGTTATAGAGAACTAGGTAAATAAACGCCTAAACTATAACCGTATTTTTATAGAAAATGATCCTTGACCACCGCCCGCCAGCCCGCCAAGCCGAAGCATCTTCTATTATTTGAGGTATTATGAGATTATTGAGATGATGGTTAGATTTGGGATTTATTGAGATGATTTGAGGTTTATGGATTTTAGTAATAAGATGGCGTTCTCGAGGAATTATATGGTCTATATGTTTTATAAACATTTTAGTAATGCGGTGTTTGAAATTCTTTTTATTAAGATTATATGTTTGAACTATTTAATGAGGATTTTTAGTATGATATTATGAGTTGTGATTTAGTTGTTTTGAAACACTTACACCTACCCTACGCCGTTGTCATAAATTATAGCCTCCTTTGCACGTGTCGTTATTAAGAATTGTTATTGTTAGTACGCGTCGTCGACTTTATCGCCTCGTGGTTCGCCTGCTCGGAGATGACGAGTGATGGAGTACCCCTTCAACGAGGAGTACGCGGGTGAGCAGAATGATAACCCTCAAGATGAGGAAGAGAATGATGACCCTCAGGATTGGGAAGAGGATGATCCTTAGGAGGAGGATATGCCTGATGATGATGGGTCGCTAGCACATTCAGTTCATTCTGCGAAGCCCGATTCCCCGATACATCCGTTAGAGCCGGTTTCACCTGATCATCCGTTTTTGTTTGATTCACCACCTGGTAGTCCTGTGGCATCGGATGCGCCTTCTGAGGTTTCTGCTGAGCATGCAGAGTTAGGTGAGACTGGTAGGATGTGGGCTCAGATTACTGCACAGGGCGAGAGGATCTCGCGGATGTCTGACCGACTTGAGATGGTCATTGCTGAGTTTATTGTTGAGTTTGTTGCGGAGTTGAGGAGTCTGCGCCAGCATCGTGGCTAGATCGATTTGGAATCAGGTTGTTGTGTTGCTACATAAGCCAAGGAGTATTTGGTTAGGAGAGCTAGTTATTATATCTCTTATGTCATGATATTCGGATTGTAAGTTCGTCTCGTATGGAACGATTAGTATCTACTATGCCTGTTGGTAGTATGGAACGATGTATTGATCGCTACTTATGGACGATGGCGAGCTCGTATGATATTTTACGATTTTTGGCGTACATGGAGAATTGTGTCTTATTTGCGTGGTTGATATTGTGTTAGTATTATATTAATAGTTGTACGACGAAACCCTGTCAGAGCTACCCGAACTGGTACGGCAGCGACTACCCCTAGTCGACGAGGACGCCGTCCTACTCGAAATATTGAAAACCCTACTCTTGACCACCAACCACAACAACAGGAATCAAAATGTTGATGTTCAGGGAGACAATGAATATGTTCCACTTAATGCACCTACTGTGGATCAAACTATGATCAATCAACTTGTGGAGCAAAGAGTTGCTGAACTGCTAGCTGAGTCAAATCATTCCAACAATTCTGCTGGAACTTTTCCACCTGTTCGTGCTAATGGATGTCACTACAAGGAATTCAAGATTTGTGGACCTATTGAGTTTGGTGGAACTGAAGGAGTGGTTTACTTGGTTAGGTGGATTGAGAAGACTGAGTCAGTGTTTAATGTTAGTGGTTGTGCGGAGAATGTGAAGGTAAAGTTTGCTTCTTTTACCTTCAAGGATGAAGCTTTGACTTAGTGGAACAACTACCGAAATGCAGTTGGGAGTGATGTAGCTTATGCCATGACTTGGGAGCAATTTAAGTCTTTGCTGATTCAGACTTATTGCCCAAGGAATGAGGTCAAGAAACTAGAGATTGAGTTTTGGAACCACAAGGTGAAAGGTAATGATATGGCGACTTACAATCGTCGTTACCAGGAATTAGCCTTGTTGTGCCCAGATATGGTGAAAACTGAGACTCAAAAGATCGAGAGGTATACTGATGGGTTGCCTGTAGCTACGAGGAATGATGTGATTTCTGGTAGGCCTGCAAACATCCATGAGGCAATCACAATTGCTCAACAACTTATGGATTCGTTGGAATTAGAAGAAGCTGATAAGGAGAAGAATGGAAAGAGAAAGAGAGACCGTCACTCTAAGAGTAATGATCACCGAAGCAAGAGACAAGCTAAGGCTTATGCTATTGGGAATGGAGATAAGAAGAATCAGAACGGTGATGCACCCAAGTGTGATCGTTGCCACCAGCGTTATACTGGATGGTGTAGTGTGAAATGCCAGAATTGCTCAAGGAAAGGACACACAACTAGGGATTGTAGAGCCCGACCTCTTGCTATGGTTCAGGCTGCTCCTGAAATGAGAAACAAGGCAGATGTTACTTGTTATGGGTGTGGAAAGAAGGGACACTATCGAAATGAGTGTAGAGAATCGTGGAATCGTGGAAACCAAGGCTCGGGTGGTAATGGGTACAATCATGGAAACCGTGGAGCTGGAGGAAACCGTGGACGACAAGATAATGGGGACCAACGTGTGGAAGCTGGAGCTGCTTAGGGAAGAGTGTATGCACTAGGGAACGAGAGAGGAGAAGATCCGAACGTCGTTATTGGTACGTTCCTTCTCAATAATCGTTATGCTTCCATACTATTTGATACTGGAGCCGATAGGAGTTTTGTGTCCACTACGTTTGCACCCTTACTAGAGAAACCCCCGATGGCCTTAGGAATTGGATATGATATTGAGTTAGCTAACGGGAACATAGAAAGGATTAATACCATCATTCGCGGTTGTACGCTAAATTTCTTGAACCACCCTTTCAACATAGATCTTCTACCCGTCACGTTAGGAAGTTTTGACGTCATCATTGGTATGGATTGGTTGTCGAAGTATCGTGCTCACATACTTTGCGATGAGAAGATCGTGCGTGTACCATACGGAAAGGAAGTCCTAAATATATTAGGAGACCGAAAGGATTCTAGGAGCCCATCCCGCTTAGCAGTGATTTCATGCACTAAGTTGCCAAAGCTAATGGAGAAGGGATGTTACCTTTTCTTAGCTCAAATTTCTGAGAAGGGAGAGACGATGAAGAAGGAAAGGTGCATTGGAGATGTGCCTATAGTTCGTGATTTTCCTGATGTGTTTCCCGATGATTTGCCGGGAATCCCGCCGACTAGACAAGTGGAGTTTCAGATTGAGTTAATACCTGGTGCTGCACCTGTTGCACGAGCACCTTATCGTCTTGCACCTACCGAGCTAGAAGAGTTGTCAAAACAATTGGCGGAGTTAGCCGAAAAAGGATTCATAAGACCAAGTTCTTCACCTTGGGGAGCCCCAGTCTTATTTGTGAAGAAAAAGGATGGATCGTTTCGTATGTGTATTGATTATAGAGAGTTGAATAAGCTAACGGTGAAGAATAGATACCCGTTACCTAGGATCGACGACTTGTTCGATCAACTTCAAGGATCGAGTGTGTATTCGAAGATTGATTTGAGATCGGGATATCATCAACTTCGAGTTCGCGAGGAAGATATTCCGAAAACGGCTTTCAGAACCCGTTACGGGCATTACGAGTTTCAGGTGATGCCGTTTGGGTTGACTAACGCACCAGCAATATTCATGGATCTCATGAATCATGTGTGTAAGCCTTACTTAGACAAGTTTGTGATTGTATTCATTGATGACATTCTGATTTATTCAAAGAGTGAGAAGGAGCATGAGGAGCATCTAAGACTCATTTTAGAATTGCTCAGGAAGGAGAAACTTTATGCCAAGTTTTCAAAATGCGAATTCTGGATTCCGACGGTACAATTTTTGGGTCATGTGATTGATAGACAAGGAGTCCATGTGGATCCTGCTAAGATTGAGGCGATAAAAGATTGGGCTGCACCTACAACCCCGACTGAAGTTCGTCAATTTTTGGGTTTAGCTGGTTATTACCGAAGATTCATTGAGGGATTTTCGAAGATAGCTAAACCATTGACCAAATTGACTCAAAAGAGCGTTACGTATGAATGGGGAGATAAAGAAGAGGAAGCGTTTCAATTGCTTAAGAAGATGTTGTGTAGTGCTCCTATCTTAGCGTTACCGGAAGGTAACGAGGATTTCGTCGTCTATTGTGACGCCTCACATAAAGGATTGGGAGCCGTATTAATGCAACGAGAGAAGGTGATAGCTTATGCTTCCCGACAGCTCAAGAAGCATGAGAAAAACTACACTACCCATGATTTGGAACTAGGTGCTGTAGTTTTCGCTTTAAGAATATGGAGACATTACTTGTACGGAACCAAGTGTGTTGTTTTTACTGACCACAAAAGTCTACAACACATCTTGAATCAAAAAGAGCTCAATATGAGACAGAGACGTTGGATTGAGTTGCTAAGCGATTATGATTGTGAAATTCGCTACCACCCTGGTAAAGCAAACGTTGTCGCTGATGCTCTTAGTCGAAAGGAAAGAGTACCACCGTTACGAGTTAGGTCATTGGAAATGACTATCGTATCGCCATTACCGTCTCAAATACTTGAAGCTCAAACGGAAGCGTTGAAAGCAGAAAATAGATCTGCCGAGAATATATTTGGGATGGCTGAGAATGAGAAAGGATTTGTTAAGCGATCTGATGGATTGTTATGTGTTAGAGATCGGATTTGGGTACCTTTGTATGGAGGAATTCGGGAGTTAATTATGCATGAGTCGCATAAGTCAAAGTACTCTATTCATCCTGGGTCCGACAAGATGTACCAGGATCTTAAGAAGTTCTATTGGTGGCCAAATATGAAGGCAGATATAGCATCGTACGTTAGTAAATGCTTGACATGTGCTAAGGTTAAAGCTGAACACCAGAGGCCGTCAGGATTGCTAACGCAACCAGAACTTCCGGTTTGGAAATGGGAGCGGATTACTATGGACTTCATTACCAAATTACCGAGGATAGCTAGTGGTTGTGACGCTATCTGGGTAATTGTGGATCGTCTGACAAAGTCTGCTCATTTCCTAGCAATAAGTGAAGATGATAGTGTGGATAAACTTGCGAGGTTGTACGTGAAGGAAATTATTTCTCGTCATGGAGTCCCGATATCTATTATCTCGGATCGCGATAGTCGTTTTACGTCAGCTTTGTGGCGATCACTTCAAACGGCTTTGGGGACAAGGCTTGATATGAGTACTGCATATCATCCCCAAACCGATGGTCAAAGTGAGAGGACCATTCAGACGTTAGAGGATATGCTTCGTGCATGCATCATAGACTTTGGTAAAGGCTGGGAGAAGTATTTACCCCTTGCGGAATTCTCCTATAATAATAGTTACCACACAAGTCTTAAGGCTGCACCATTTGAAGCTTTGTATGGCAGAAAGTGTCGTTCGCCTATTGGTTGGGCAGAAGTTGGAGATAGCCAACTCACAGGCCCTGAGCTTATTTTGGAAACTACAGAGAAAGTAGCTCAGATTCGTGATCGGTTGCAAGCAGCCAGGGATAGGCAGAAAAGTTACGCCGATCAGAGACATAAACCTTTAGAGTTCCAGGTTGGAGACAAAGTAATGCTGAAAGTCTCGCCTTGGAAAGGTGTGATACGTTTCAGAAAACGTGGTAAACTCAACTCACGCTACATTGGACCAATCTTGATCTTAGAAAGAATTGGGCCCGTGGCTTATAGGTTGGAATTACCACATGAACTGAGCAAAGTTCACGACGTGTTCCACGTCAGTAACTTGAAGAAATGTCTTTCCGATGAAATGCCTGTCATTCCAATGAAGGATATTCATGTCGATGAGAAATTGAATTTCGTGGAAGAACCAATTGAGATTTTAGACCGTGAAGTTAAACGACTCAAGCGAAGTCGCATTCCGCTCGTCAAGGTTCGTTGGAATTCCCGACATGGACCAGAATTTACGTGGGAACGTGAGGACGAGTTCCGGAAGAGATATCCGAAGCTTTTCACTTCGTAGATGAATATTTCCGAGTGAAACCCGGGACGGGTTTCCTTCTGAGACTGGGAGGATGTGACAACCGGCAGTTTAGGGAGTTATTTTGAAAACCCGCATTACGATTAAAGTTCGTTTATAATTTTTATTTGAAATTTTATTTCACAACGAACTTGTAAGACCTACTTTATGAATAATTATGGATTATTGATGTTATGGAATTCGTGAATTATGTTCATAATTCATTTTTGATTTAATGCTCGGTGATGTATTCTTAAATTCTCACTTAGTACTACGTTGACTCTGGCACTAGGTTTACCTAACGAAAGATTTTATGATTCGTTTTACGAGTCTGAATATATATAATTAATTACGAGATGTTTCGGGAGATATTAAATGTTTGAAATGAGTTCGGGTTCGGGCCACATGTTTTTACATTTACCCACGTTACCCGCTCCACACCATAGTAATATTATTATTATTATTATTATTATTATTATTATTATTATTATTATTATTATTATTATTACAAAAAAATATATATATATAATAAAAGAGAGTAAACTACAAATCGGGTCCTTGTGGTTTTGTTTTTCGGTTCATAAGCAAACACAAACACCCTCACCACTTACATCTCTCTCTCTTTTCTTCTCTTTGCAAACCCCAGCCGACATCAAATCCAGCCACCACCACAGCCACCGCCGGTCACCACTCTACACCACCATCACCAATCGATTCCCCATCATCTCTACTCTTAGATCTACTATAACACGCGCCTATAACATCATTTCTTCACCATGAATCTTCACCATTTTCACCACCAAACGTTTATATTTGAAGGGTTATCACGGTTTTGAGCTTTTAGATCGAAGGTGAGACGAGTTTCACTCGTATTCTTGATAAAAACGTGACCAAGGGTCACGACATGATGAGATCCGAGTGGGTTTTCATTTTAAAACGTGATATATTTATGGGTTTTTGATGAAATCACGTTATCATAAAAGGGTTTGGTATCCGGGTTGGTTTTTCTTGATGGTTGATTCGAACCGTGAGTCTAAGACTCACGGCTTGGGTGTAAATCCGAGCCATGGTGCTCGATTTGCTTGCTTCTTTGGCCTTGTATTTTGTGGCTTATGATTCTTGCTCTCGTTGGAATTGTTGGTTATGAGCCGTGGTTGGCTCTTTGTAGCCTTAGTCTCGTTAAGGCCTTGGTTCGACTCTTGTGAGTCGCGGCTCTTAGCCGTAATATTATTGTTGTTGCCGAGACCCTTATGGGTCGAATGGGTATTTTTGGAGTGCTCGTTGGAGCCTAAGTTGGTGACCTTGGATACTTGGTTCGAGCCTCTTGGCTCGTGGTGTTACCACGACTCAGTCGAGTCGTGTGGGTTTGGGTTTGGTTTGGTAAACCAACCCGAGCGTGACCTTGGTTATTTTGGTTCTTAATTGATGACTTGGTTTGGATAATTGTTATTGATATTTTTGTTGGTTACTTGTTCTTGGTCAAATACTTGTGTGTCGAGGCCATGTTTGGGTCTCGACACTGGATATTGGATTGTGGTATTGAGAATTGTTGACGAAATTGTGATATTGGGGACCGATTGTGAGACGGTCACTTAGATGGCGGAGATAGGTTAGTCGGGTGCCGTAGTCGGACCCTATTGTTGTAGCACGTGGATTGAGATTGTGTTGGACGGAGATACTTTTGGTTATTATGACATTTGTTATTATATTAGACTTGGACAATGAGCCGAGAGTCATGACTCGGACATGTGACCATTTCGTATTACTCGATAACTATTACAATTAAAACATAAATAATAAAACTCGTAATAATAATTATTGATAATATAAACGTTTATATGAATATATAGACGTGAATAACGGATATATAATTATATAGACGCGTATATTAATAATAATAATAATCACGAGTTGTATTATAAATAATACAACTGGATATATATTAGGCTACGAAAGTGGCGTAATATTATTGAACGTATTATTATTATAAAAATGTGTTGTAAAACGAGGAACTCTCGCCAAATTATTAAATATTAAATAAAAATGCTATTTTATATATATAACGAGTAAACTTATCGAGTTATGCGGAATCGTTGTCACTCGAGTCCAGGTAAGTGATTATTTGTGACTTTCGTGTTGTCACGGATAAATGACGATTAATATAAACGTTTTATATAACTAAATAACCACTTAACCGTAGGGTTGAACCGGGTTATTTGGCTATATGAAATGAATATATTAATGGGCATCGTATCCCACGACGCCCATAGGTTGTGGTATATGTAAAGTGTAATAAATTGCGAGTGTATATATCGGGAAATCTGGCCAATTTGACGATATATATGAGGAATTTATTAAACTACGATATATGCCATATAGTATTTATGTGCTATGTGCTTTACGTTGGGTGTAATCTTGGAACGGTATGTTACGTAAATAAATATGGGGATTATCAAATCGACGGACTTGATAAACTTCGGCGATTTATTTAAATGATATATTGGACTAATATTAGATCCATAGTTTATTTTATTATTATTCTTGGTGTGATCTTTTGGTATGTTTTGAGTCGACCCACCACCCGTATGGATACCAAACGCAACATGCACCAAACTAATACGAAATGGATTTTCGGAAATAAAACGGATTCTCGTCCGGGTTTGAGAATATTATAAATGTGAGGAAATGATTTCTGAACGAGTTAATATTGTTAGGTCGTGCCAAGTCCGTAGTTGCTGTTTTGTGAGTTATCATACATCTTATTTCTACCGACTTCTTCTTGCTATTTTTCTGGACTTGAGGTGAGTCATAGCCCCACTTTTTACTCTTAAACTATGTTTTCAATGCTTGGGGTGAGAAACGTGCAAATCATTTTATGTGGACTATTATCGCTTTTATATGCTTTCTAAACTTGCTATGCGTATGGACTAGGATGTATTGTCAGCTTTAGTCACATAGTTTTGTGTGTACTATTCAAGGTTGGCTTATTTGGTTATTGTTGGATTGTCAGCTTTAGTCACATAGTTTTGTGTGTACTATTCAAGGTTGGCTTATTTGATTATTGTTGGATTGTCAGCTTTAGTCACATAGTTTGTGTGTACTATTCAAGGTTGGCTTATTTGGTTATTGTTGGATTGTCAGCTTTAGTCACATAGTTTTGTGTGTACTATTCAAGGTTGGCTTATTTGGACTGTCAGCTTTAGTCACATAGTTTCGTGTGTACTATTCAAGGTTGACTTATTTAGATACTATAGTGTGCACCTATAGGTTATTAATACTTCGGAGGTTATCCGAGTATTTATTGGTATTGCGGGGGTTACCCGAATATCTATGTTAGAATGGAGGGTATCCGTGTGTTAGTTTGGAGCGGAGGGTATCCGCAGGCTTTTAGCCAATCCTTAGTCTAGCTAGCAAGCGTTTTGCGTATATGTCCACTATATTGTTAGATGATTTAAACCTATGTTCTCACCAGCGAAAGCTGACTTTTAGCATGTTTTCTCAGGTAATTAAGTGACGAGATGCATGCTTGGAATGGAAGGCTCGGCCAAGGCTCATGGTTATTGGATCTATTTTTCTAAACTCTGATAATTAATTTTGGACCTACTGTTATTTTATTTTGGGCCTGACTCTGAATGATGTTGGGATAAATGTAAACCTTAAAACCCCGTTTTGGTTGTGTTTTTATTATGTTTACTTTATCTCGTTCTATATTGTCTTGTGTTGGATACCAATCCCCGTAGCACCCCGAAAGCTTGTTGAGTCTTCCGCTGTATCAAATTTTGGGGGTGTTACAGCTGGTCACAAATTCAATTTGAAATTCAATTCGGCTTAATTTTTTATTTTACTCAGAAAAAAATTAACCAAACTAATCAAATTTTGAATAAACAGGACAACCCAATAACCGAACCGGTGAATAATCTAGCTAAAGCCTAAAAGAAATATACAAGTTTGAGCTCCTAAATAAGCATCAACTATTACTAAAAATACTTTTCGTTACTGACTTATATCAATTTATGAAATAGTTGTAACTTCAATTAAAAAATATGGCTTGTAACCTTGTGTTTATATATTATGGACCTATAAGTGTTTACCAGGGCCGGCTTTAAGGGAGTGCAAGATGTGTCATTATACAGGATCACCGTTTAACGAGGGCTACAAAATTTCATGCACTTTATTATATGTATATACACAACATAAGACTTGTGTTTAATTATTTCACGCACTAGTGATGCATGCATATTTTGTATGTTCGTTTAAGAGCCTCTTTATGGTGATGGCACGGGGCCACCAAAATCAATGATACAGCCCTGGTGTTTGTTTATAGTATACATTCATATATGTAACGAGGTTTGTAGCCCGCGCGTTGCCGCGGGATGTTTGTATACGTAACTTATATCGGCATAACAACATAGCATAGTTAGCTAATACGGATCTAAAAAGTGAGCCTGTAACTTTTTTTTTCACCTAAAATCAAATAAGTCCAAAGTTGTGCTAAATAAGCTGCTAATCCAAATCGCCATACTCAATACCATGGCTGCCAACTTAGCAAAACAACTGGTAAACTCTAAAACTCAGTCCGAAGGCTAAAAAAGCATACAAATGATCTTGCAAGTAAACATTAGCCTTTCTTGGTTAACAAACCAAACCTTTAACAGCCTAATATGAGGACCACAATCACAAAATGCATTTGAGGAACCAAAGGCATCAAGTACCATGTACTGCATCTTGAGGCAGAATGGTATCACCGTACGAATTGCATCTTTAAGCACTGCTTGGTCTGCTGCAATACTCACTCAAACCCAAATTCTTCAAGCCAACAGCAAATGATAATCGTGATCCTTGTAGATTCCAGAAAGACCACCGATGCGAATGTTCCCAAACTTGACGACTCCAGCAAATCCCAAGAAGTATATATTAGGTGCAGCCAATCCTCCATAGTATGTATCTAGATCAATAGCATGTATGTCAGCAAAAATGATCAACAAAAGTAAATTCATCAGTTTGTGATATAATGAGTTTTTCGCATAGAGAAAACCATAAAAATGGTGATCTGAATAAGAAGTTAATACAGAATCCATATCACATGATAATAAAGGTAGACATGTGATTCAAGCCATGAGAATGTTAATCTAGGTTATGTACTGTCTCTCAATGTAGAAAGTGCGTAGACAAAAAAAATTTTATGCTGACATCATATACACATTTTTTTTAAGTTAATGTAGTATTGATATACTAAAGAAGCAAGTAATCCGATACAACATATGAGCCCAACCTATGATTCAATAATAGATATAAAGTCCTCACAGTGACTTGTGGTCGTGTATTCTAGTCAATATTAACTAACCAATTATCGTCAATATTAACTAACCAATTATCGAGATAATAGCAGTATGCATTTGCTTACAGTTCCCAGAGGTAATTGTAGGTTTCGTGATTCCCTCTGATAAAAATAGTGGGAAAAGGGGGGACTTTATCTCCAGAATAATACTTCCAGAAAGAATTCATGCTTCTGGATTAAAAGCAACTCTTTCTCCTTGACCTGGATTAAAAGCATGATAGGCACATTGCAAACTGGCAGCAAATTTTTTGTGCCTGAAAAAAAAAAAAAAAAAAAAAAAAAAAAAAAAAAAAAAAACAAAACAAAACACCCCAATTCTGGAAAACATTCTCTTACTACAGGATAGCAAATAAAAGTGCAGTAGCAAAGACTCACGGCAGGTATATGCATAGCTTGGGGGGGGGGGAGGGGGGGGGGGAGTGTTTGGATTACTTGTCTGTGTTGGTAACCTGAGAATTACACATAGCTTCTATACCTCCACATATACACTTCAAATCATAATTTTATTACATTAACATGCATTTAAACGAATATGTGACTTGTTTTGAATTTACCTTTCATTATGCTCATGTACCCTTCGATCTCTAAACCCATTATGAAGAAGAAGCAGTTGGATTGTTGGGTGTTTTTTGTTGAATTGGCAGGCTACATCCATAACTGCAGTTCCAGTAAGTAAAGTCCCACTAAATATCATGTCCCTGTTAATGATGAGAGATATAATACCCATTACTAAGCATTCAACTAAAATAACTCAAACTAAACAGTAGCCGCTACTCAAAGTGTTATTTATACTAAAAAGTTAAAACATCAACAACAAAGTCTTATACGGCTTAGCTTTAAGCAGGTTTGAGTATCATGTACTTATTTTATTGTAAATAAGCACTAACAAAAGGTAGTTGTCACACCTATTCTACTGTCCTTTTTTGGAAAAATAAACAAAAAATTTGAGACAGAATACAAATTCTTTTTTTCATGAGGCTTACATCTGTAGTTCCTAGGCAACTTGGGGGTTTATGTTCCCGATTGGTTTTGGTAGGTTGATCTTTTTCACCGTCTAGAACCGAAGCCAGTTGAGTCGCCAATACACAGCACTTTCACAAAAAATACCCATAACTAATAAGGCGCCATTCAAATGTCTATTAAAACCACTACAATGACCCTCCTTACCCACTCACTTCCATAACCCGTTTCAGTCTGAACCTATTTCGACCCATTATTAAATTCGCCTGACCCTCCTAGCCCATGTTTTCTCAGTTCATATTTAAATTATAAGGTACATGACAATTAAGAATATTGAAGCACTAAAACGATATAGTTTTATGCGTACAATTAAATGTGTTATCTATTCTAATATGATTATTCATATGGGAAATCACATGCTTAGTTGGCCATTAACTGACCGACTAAAGCCTCTTATAACACATGAAAATATACAGATTAAACTGATTCAAGAGAAGGCCTTACAAAAGCTTTAAATATTGGCAGTGAGCATGGCTGCTGTATGTATCACATGCCTGACCGGTCTTCACAAACGAAATGTAACTGCAGCATACACTCATTCAATGCTGCAAAAAACGCCTTCGGTCACTGTTGTTCCGCGACGTGGTACCCATTCCTCCATCCTCAGCAAAACCTGTGCCAAATGAATAACTAAAGGTTACAACAAATCAAAGGCTGAAGCAATTCCCATCTTTACATACAGCTAAGAAGATAGATAACAACAGCGCTAGTTACCTTGAGGCATAGGTCGACTGTGTGAACCGGTTGGTCATTAGCGCATGCCAGTCTTCTAACAGTAGTACAAACACCTGTAACAAATAAATAAGGAAAGCTGACCGTAAATTTATCAGTAACCTGCACCATACATACAACATTAAAAAAAAAAAATTAAAGTAGTATTATAGGGCACCTCTAATAGCCGCGCTCACTTGCTTATTTACAGAAAAATAGCAGCGAAAGACACAGTAGCTATTAACATTTGAAAAATAGTTATCAAATTTGCAAAAGGCTCAGATATGGATTTTTCAAATTTGTAAAAGGCTCAGATACATTTTAAAATCCGCCATAAAATACCGGCCATGGTTGCAATCCTAATTCAAGTCACATTGCTGTGCCAAGATACCGGTATAAGCAGATTATGTATCTGCGAGTATGGAAGCGGTACCAAAGACCCGGCATGGCTACAACCACGTGGATGTGACTGCCTCGCCAAGATACGGGAGTTGGTAAAACCATGCTTACCAAAGACATAAATGCATCAAACTATCGTCATCACCTCGACTCTATACATTATTTGACCACAGACATTGTATCAGATTTACTGCAAAAATCACCCAAAATCCTACTGAAAGCCACCCAAACATCCGCTAAAAATGACCCAGTTTACCCCTTTGCTGGTGCTATTTCATCTCGTTACAGTATAGAATACGAAATTAAAAGTGGCACATCACCTCTTTGTTTGGAGGAACATAACCGTTAAGCTTTGCAGGCTCAAAAATGGTGGCAACAAAGATACCAACACTTTGACATAAGGAAACCTGGATGGACATGAAGGAATATGAGTGTTTAAAAGATGAGTACCTTGTAGAAAAATGCGATAAAACCCGAAAAGAAACGGTTTCAACAGCTCAAAAACATTTTGAATGCAGAATTTTGTGTTACCTCTTCACCATATGCGTCTAGGTAAGGGGATGTCTAATACGCCTGATGTGGAGATCTTTAAAGTAATATTGCAGTTTTCTACAAAAAGAAAAACATGAAAATTTCTGATATCAGTATAGAATGTCTCATAGAGGCCCTCACTGTCGTATAAATTAAGGTGTTTTTTGAGTTAGGTTGTTTGTCGTATAATAATGTGTCTAAAAGTAATTTAAATGCACCTATAATATAAAGCACATTTTAACATTTGAATGATCAGCACTTGTTTCAATCTATAATGAAACTACATTTTGGTTTTAAACATTGAACCAAATTCAAATTCAGCTAATATTCGCTTTTTTTTTGTTAATTTAGGACGTAAGCTACTCAGCTGGTCACGTATTATAAAGTTCAACGTTGCTGTAACATATTCTCAAGAACTTCATAATCTATAAAAAACCGAAACTCAAAAAGTAATGTATGTGTGGTTTTTAAAAGTCAAAGTGAGTTCTTTTATGGAAAGTATATTAGTACACCCACTATCCTCCTGTATCATGCTTTCCCTATCTGATCGGCTAAAATTGGTATGTTCAAATAAAGAACGCACCTTTCTCTACGCCTCCTCTTTCTTACAACGCATTTCTTCATCCTTCAGTAGTAACTTCCTCCTGCAACTTGACCAACAAAAAGTACATGAAATTCTTAAAAGATAGAAGCTTAACCTCCAAATAAAGGCTTGCAAAAACGTTTGCGGTTAGTAATTTACCTCATTGGCAGACACCTCATTATCCCTTATAACTACATCATTATCCCTTATTTCTAAAATATATAGGCACCTCTTAACCTGGTCACAAACCATCGCGAACTCCAACGGAGGCCAACTCAACTTGTGCTATATATACGGTGGCACAGTCACCGCAACCCTGCTGGCTCCCTCAACCAAAGTGAGTTGACCCATGTATGAGCACTCCTTTTACAACAATTGTCAAACCCTAATCATAATCAAACAAAAGAAAAAGCTCAAGGTTACCGAAGTGCTAAACGAAGCACATAAACCGAAACTTTTTAAAGAAAAACAGAACGACGACGAAACGATGTAAAAAAAACTTACCTGAAACCTAAAGATCTTTCTTCTCTAGTTCCAATAATCACAAACCAAAACCACATGTATCCTCTTATTTAAAATCTGCATAACCAAACCGAAACATAAACTGAAACTAAAAATACCTAAAACCATAGCATGATCCTCTCACAGACAACAAACAACAAAAAACGCAGAAAATGACAGCATACCAGATTACCAGAAAGCAGATAACAAACCCACCAGCGAAGAAAACGAAGCTTGGAGATCCCACACCTATTTCAGCCCCCAAACGCGCCCATGTGAGTCCCATTTCAACATCTAAACGCACCCACTTTAGCCCCATTTCAACACCCAAATCCAACTTTTTTCAGCCCCCACTTCAGCACCTATACCAACCGATTTTATTCAAGTTATTTAATATTATTATACAATAAGTATAAATTATGTTCAAAAAGAGTTGGTATTTAATGCACCTAAAGGTACTGCAACTAAGATACATATAAGCAACCACTAATAACGGCAACCTAATTAAACACCATTGTTTTTCTACAAAATGAGTAAATGAACTGAAAACTACTGCTTTTCAAGCAACTTATTGCCTTTTAGCGAAAGTATGCATCTTTTGGCTTCCATGGTTCTTGTTTCTTAGGCCTATAACATTTCGTCAAACACATTGTGAGCACCATCCAACCCGACACCAAGCAATCTATTTTGTTAACACATACATCAAATAATATAACCATAACTAATCAACTTGATATAGATAAACTAATTTTGAAGATATAATGAAATCTTACACCGAATCAAAAGACAGTAAAACATAATTAGCCAAAAAGGTAAAGATTTCCAAACCTAGCGAAAACAGTAATTCGACCAACACAGTAGATGAAAAGTATGCACAAATAACTTTACCAATACAATGATCTAGAAATAATAAAAGACCAGTTTTGGAGTTGGGTCTCACCGATGGATTTTCAGTCCGATCGGACTTAGGTTGAATGAGAGAGGAGACTATTTCTTATGGATGTGGTTGATTGTTATATGTGTGTGTGGAAGAAGCTTCAGGAAACACAAATGAGGAGGGGCTGTGGATTTTGTGGGTGAGAGGGTTCTGTAGCAACACTCTCACCATGCACTGTAGAAACTGTAGCAAGAATTTTTTATTCGAAGCTAATGATGAACAGTACACGGTCTTTATACTTATTGTATAATTAGAACTAGAGTAAATTACTTAAATGGTCCTTGTGGTTTGGTACTTTTTACGGATCTTGTCCCTGTGGTTTTTTTTAGCGGGTTTGGTCCTCGTACCACAAGGACCATTTAAGTAATTTACTCTTAGAACTATATTTGCATGGACGGAACTTAGAAAGGACCGAGGGGGCTGTGGCTCTCCCAAAATGTTTGACCCTATGTACATTTTATACCTTTTTATATACGTAGTATAGTTTTAGTTAGTTTTAATATAAAATTTCAGCGTGGTGTATATTGACCCCTCTAAAATAAATACTTTTCAAGTTGGCCCCTTACTAACAACGTACAAGTTCCGTCCCTGTATATTTGCTATTGAATTTCGCATGTCCACAGAGATGACTTTTTTTTTTTTTTTTTTTTTTTTTTTTTTTTTTTTCGCGCCTAGTAAATGAGAAGCCATATGGCTTTAAGCTTGAAAATTTGTTCCCGTTTTTTTTATTTTGTTTATTTTTATTTTTTTATTTTTTTTTTCAATTTGCTACATACCATTACTAGTTATAATGCCCGCGCACGCGCGGGTTTTTTTTAGAATTTTTTGAAATAATTATTTAAAAATTTTAATCCTATTATTAATTGCATCTTATTTATATTTTTTGTATTTATCTTCTACTTGTGTTATGGATGAATATAAAATAAATAATCTTTTTTTTAAATATCTTATCTATATTTTTTGTATTTATCTTCTACTTGTGTTATGGATAAATATAAAATATTACCTAATAAGAAAATAATCTTTTTTTTTTAATAAAATTATTATTAAATCAGGTATGAATTGATTTTTTGAAATACAAAATTCCCAATAGTGGTTTTATTTTATTATATAAAAGATTGTCATATTTTATCAAGGACGGAATCAAAATAAAAAAGCCATCACATGCATTTAGGAAGAATCAAACAAGATACATATACAATTTTTTTGGATCGGGTACATTTATAAACAATTGGGGTTTTAAAAAGAAAATAACACTGTGACACAAAATCCATGGGTATCTCGGGAACTCCGGAGATCCACCCCGATTCCGTCACTGTATTATACTATTGTCATAATTTATCCGTAACAAGCGAAGTGTCTAACGGAACCATTTCTGAGAGAGATTGTTAACTTTTAGCCTTTTATTCTTTTAAGGACTTGAACCCTATTCGTGCGAACAATCAAATGAATGGTTATTTACTTATTTAGAGTTTACCCTTACTGTAATGTTGTTATGGAGTCATAAAGTTTGCACAAACAACTAGTTACATATTATGTTTATTTTGTATATTGACTTTTAATAAAATATAAAAAAAAAAAAAACAAAAAACAAAAAAAAAAAAGCAAAAAACAAAAAAAAAAAAAAAAAAAAAAAAAAAAGAAAGAAAGAAAAAGAAAATAACTAGTTATATATAGAAATGAGAGAGATTTGGTCTTGGTGTTGCTTGTAGCCAACGCTTGCTTATATATTTCAAATGAAAGTGAATTGTTACCTAATTATACTAGTTATAATACCCGCGCACGCACGAGTTTTTTAAAATTTTTTTAATCATATATTTTTATTTATTAAAAAATAAATAATTTAATATTTATTTTGTTTGATTTATGATGTTTATTTATAGTTTTTTATTATTAAAGATAATTATTTAAAATTTTTAATCCTATTATTAATTGCATTTATCTATATTTTTTGTATTTATCTTCTACTTGTTTTATGGATAAATATAAAATGTTTCCTAATAAGAAAAATAATCATTTTTTTAATACAATTATTACTAAATAAGGTATGCATGCATTTTTTTGAAATGGAAAATTCCCAATAGGGGTTTTGTTTTATTATATAAAAGATGGGAAACTTATCCCTGCAGTAAATTGCATCGAACAATGCCTACGGTAAGGAATAAACGAGGGACTATTTTTGTAAAATTATAAAAGTTGAGGGCTGCAATGTGTGAAGATGTTGAATTCAACTTTCAAACAAACTGTAGATAACACCCTGCAGTTTACTGCATGGATCTTATTCCCTAATTATATACGGGATTTTCTAACTAGCGTAACGCGCAGAAGTTATTTTTTAAACATCTGTTTAAAGTTATCATTCAACAAACTAGAATTACTATATTTACATGTGTTTCTTAAATTTGTGATATTTACAAAACTTATCACTAATTACCAAAGAGATGTATTATTGATTGCGTGACCAACTGAGATTATAACAACCTATAAATTTATGTTTATCAAGATTATGTTAGCGTATAAATATAGGTTGTTATAATCCAACGTTAGTAATGAAGAAAGGAAACACTATTTAAGTACTAAAAAAAAGACCGGCGAGTAGCTGATAACCGAAGGATAGCAAATTTCTTTTTGTGATGGAACCTAAAGCTTAAATACCATGTAAAAACAAGAACCAACTATCTATGCTTTATAAAGTGTTTAGAACTTTCTTAACAAAGAAGTCTTAAAAATTTTAAGACTAAAAAACATTTCTTTAATAGGAGATTAATAAGCAATTAGTTAATGTTATTCACCATATAGTTTTCATGACAATTTTCATAAATAAAAAGTAACATCTTTTTATATACTTTGTAACAGCCTTCAAATATTTATACAGTCCATTAATACAGTCCAATATTTATACAATCCATTAAGTGTTGACTTGTAACAACTCAAACCTCGATGATATATAAAAAAAATGGTATTTGGCGGAACCATCTCAAGCCCGTGTACCTTTTTTGTGCCGAGCCCCCCACCCAACAAGGAAGGCATATCCTAGTAAATTACCTAGGCAACACTGGCTGACCAAGTTGGAGTCCAGATTCGAACCCCCGCCTTTAAGCTTTGACTTGGTTAACTGCGCGCTTTTGCGGTAGTTGGTGGCCAACTGCCGTAAGGCAGCTGGTTAAATAAATAAATAAATATGTGAACAAGGAGTATACTGAGAATTGAACCATGGACCATCAAAGCAACTCATGATCGATGATATATAAGCCAACCTAAAAACTCAAACACCAATACAAAACACACTCTTCGTTTTTCAAGCACCAATAAAAAATAAAATAAAATAAAAAAACACAAAATTAGATAAATCTACTCTCATCTTGGCGTTCGGTTACCTACAATAGAAATAAATAAGCTTTGCTTCTCGGATTATAGCAATATAATGACAACTTTTATTTAGATATGAAATAGTTTGCATTGTTATTGTTTATAGTTATTTTAATTAAAAGTTGTTATTCATTTGTAAAGTCACTGTTAGAAGAAAAAAATATATTAAATGAAAAATATTTGCTCGTCATAAAATTATGCACCGGATACTCGCCGCCGCATTGTGCGGATACCCTTATAGTAAAGTTTATTAATTTAGATATGAACTCACAAGTTAAAAGTGTCATAGATAGACTTTATACAATTCTTACGGTTAAATGTACACAACAACAACGTACATATATATGTTCTTACAAATTCTAGTTAAGGCTATGCGTATATTATGTTACACGATACAAGTTACATTAATGGGCTTTTGACTTCACGAGTAGGGGTGAGCATCGGGTCAAACCCGGCCCAAAACGACAAAAACCAACCCGATCCAAAAACCGAAAAAGAAAAAAACTCAAACCGAGAATCGAACCGAGAAATAGATATCAAAACCGAAACCGAACCGAATAACTCGGTTCGGGTCGATTTTCGAGGTTCGAACTTAAAAAACCGACAAAAACCGAATCGAACCGAAACCGTACCGAAACTGATAAAAACCGAAAGAAATCTACAAAACCGAAACCGAACCCGAACTGAAAAAAGTTGGTTCGGTTCGGTCCGGTTTCGGTCGGTTTTTTCGGTTCGGGTCAGTTTTCGGGTGTATTTGCTCAGCCCTATTCACGAGTTAGCAATACGTGAGTGATATATCAACCAAACGGTTTTGAGTTCAAGTTTTGGTTTAAAAGTAGAATACTAATAGTATGTTTGCAATCACGTTATATATAAGGGCGAACCTAGGGAGGTTTCCACGAGTTCATGGGAACCCGATGAACGTTTGCTGGATTGTATATATTTGTGTTAAAAATCTTGATTTTTCCGAAATGAACATGATCTCGAATATTTGTATCACATAAATACTTGTCTTGTTTATTTAGTCCAGTAATATATTAAAAAAATAAAATAAAATAAAATAAAAAAGAAACATTTCTTGTTCATTTATATTTCTTTTATGCTCGTAAAAAGAATTTATGCACCCAATGACTTAACCGGATCAAGAATTTATAAAGTATGCCGGAATTTACGTTTAACTATCTTACAAAATAACTTAAAGTATGTTAGTACTACTTTTTACGTATCTTAATGATCGATATTTGTGCGAGGGGTTGATTTGCACACCACATTTTTTATTCTTTCACCAAACCTTGTGTATTACAGTGTTGGACGGTGTGATATACATCTTTTATAAAATAGTGTTTTTATCAACAAATTTGGTGTGCAAATCAATCCTCTTTTTGCAAATGTATGGTCTTAGATTGTGAGGAGAGGGTTTAATTTGTTGACATGGAAAAGTATACTTTTGGCAAGATGCCAATT
Organism: Artemisia argyi; assembly: GCA_030686995.1. NCBI lineage: Eukaryota > Viridiplantae > Streptophyta > Magnoliopsida > Asterales > Asteraceae > Artemisia > Artemisia argyi. The sequence continues at coordinate 18,830,329 of CM060682.1, forward strand.
AATAAGTACTCCATTATATCATGTCCTTCTCTATATAAACTCCACTTCTCTTTCAACTCTTCTTCATCTCTCTCACTCTCCAGATATCTATTTTTCTATAACAAGTTTTTGACAATGCCGGGTGAATTTATGACTGAAAAAACCTTCCAAGGGATGCATGCCAATGGAAAAGAAACCAATCCTATCTTTTCTAGAAGGTACACTTCTTTATTATATATATATATATATATATATATATATATATATAGGCAAAGGATCACGTGCGGATGGTTTTTTCTAGTGCGGATGTACGGATGGATCTGGACCGCCCATTCCAGAATCTGATCTTGACTTTTTGTAAAAAAGTCAAGATCTGACGGTAATATCACGGTACCAATTGATCATGAAAACGATTTTTTTGATATTTTTTCCTTCTCAGCAATCCTTACTCTAGATGTGTTCTTTTATTTTTTTATCTTTTCAGATTTTTCTGAGCACTTTTTTCTTTTTTGATTATGAGTGCTAATGTGATATTAACGATATTATGAGTGCTACCGTGATATTAAGCTTTTTTACATGTAAAAATGAACCGTGATATTAAACATGATAGTTACTGTGATATTATAAAACCAACGTGATATTAAGCTTTTTTAAATGTAAAAATGAACCGTGATATTACGATATTAAGAAAAAGTTAAAGTGATATTAAAAAAAATTAACTTTGATATTAAGAAAGCATGATAGTTACGGCGATATTAACAATTTTTATTAAGAAAAAGTTTTTACGATATTAAAAAAGTTATTGTGATATTAAATTTTTTATTAAAAAAAAAGTTTTCAGAATCTGATTTTGACTTTTTTACAAAAGTCAAGATCTGATCTTGGGCAAGATCAGATCTTGACTTTTGTAAAAAAGTCAAAATCAGATTCTGATATCACAATACCTTTAATGATGAAAACGATTTTTTTTGAATTTTTTTTCAGCGATTCTTAATTATTTGTTGTCCTCTTTATTTTTTTAATTTTTTCAGATTTTTTTGAATTTTTTTCAGAAAAAAAGCTAATACGATAGTAACGATCTTAAAAAAAGACGGGATATTTACGATATTGCCACTCCGTCTTTTTCAGATGGTTGACTAGATGGAGGGCTGAGATTCGTCCGTACCATCCGCACTAAAAGACAAAAATGTACCTGATCCTCACCCTATATATATATATATATATATATATATATATATATATATATATATATATATATATATATATATACCCGGTAAAACTTAAATATTTGCATATATCTTCAAAATACAAGTTTTCGCTGCATAATCTATATTGTATAATGTCGCTTAAGACTGTGGTGTTTGTTTCGGCTTATATAGCGGGCTTATGGCTTATGAGTTTTACGCTTATGTTTCATTAGCTCATTTTTTGTGGCTTATTTTGAAACTTGTGAGATTATACAAACTTATCATGACATGATAAGCTTATATAAGCCAAAAAATCTCAAAAAAAAAAAAAAAAAAAAAAAAAAAAAAATCCCCAAAAGCTGAGCTTATGAGACATAAGCCGAAAAGAAGATAAGCCATAAGCTAGCTATATAAGCCGAAACAAACACCCCCTATAAGTATGCTTTGGGTATGTAAACAAATATCAAAATTTTACTGGGTATATATATGTGATTGCCCTTTCTTGTTACTTACTAATATGGTACTTTCGTTGCTAAATTGAGCTTGATCTTTTGTTACTTAAAGTTCAAGCAAGTCTTTGTTAAACCCATGCATGAAAACTAACACGAAAGAAAGTGTTTCCATTCGATAGTTCATATTTATGATTTTAATGACTTAGATTGATACATTGTGTAGAAAAAGTTGCTAACATGCATGGATATGAATGTGTCATGAAATGATATGTGACAGTTGTTTTGTCTTTGAGTTGTATATTTCTTTTTTCATATCACATGCAAGTTATTTTTCGAATCAATATAATGGCTTGATATGCAAATCTTCTCCTTTAGAATAAACTTTCTTCTTTCTTGCCAATTAGTGACTTTAGTATTTGTTGTATATTGGTACATTTTCTAACAATACCTGCAATCGTGACGACGGCTCGCCACAAAAGGTATACTTTCTTGCATCACACAAAAGTTTAGGGTATACATTCTTGCATCACATGCAATAGGAAGATGAAAAACCCGATCAAACTTCCCAATTATTTTTAGTAGCGGACAATTAAATTCAGATATCTCAAAAAGAAAACGTAGATTATTAATCGGCAAAACAAATAACATTGATAAATATGGATCCTTGAACTTCAGAATATATACTACGTAGTATTTAGGGAGTATTTCGTACCTAATGCAATAACTGAGATAAAGTGTTGTACGAACGAAGACTTGTGAACTTTTTAATTCCAATACGTATCTTTTGGTCATTCTATATCTCGAAATTCGTCACTACATGTGAAGAACCATTAATTAGTGAAGTCCTTGTCAGCAAAACTTATTTTAAAATAAGAAAATCCAACTCGTTTTTGGCGCTAAATATAAAAAAATTAAGTTCGATTTGTTAATTAATACACTAGTTAGTACTTAGTAGTTACATATACAGTGATATACTTACATATTTGTTATTTTAATTATCGCTAATGGTAGCTAGCCTAAACTATTGGAAAAACATAATTTATTCAGTTGTTAAAACTTTTGTGACGTACTACGTTTTATAATGGCAAATGTCATTAAGGCTAGCAACATGGCCAGTTAGATATATTGTTAACATAAACTTATATTGTTATATTGATTTTAATAAACGGCTTTAGAATTCGGCTGATATTAGTACATTGACTTGTTTATAGGTTGGAAGGAAAGGTTGCAATTGTCACCGGTGGTGCCGGAGGGATTGGGGCCGCGACTGTGAGGTTATTTGTCAAACATGGTGCTAAAGTAGTCATAGCGGATATCAATGACGAGTTTGGACCTGGACTCGCTACTTTATTGTCTCCCTTAGCTACATATGTTCATTGCGACGTTAGCATGGAAAATGATGTTCAAAACTTAATTGATTCAACGATATCTAGTTATGGTCGAGTTGATATTTTATTTAACAATGCTGGTGTGCTAGGAAACCAGTCCAAGCACAAAAGCATTGTTAATTTCGATGTAGACGAGTTTGATAGAGTGATGAGTGTGAATGTGAGAGGAGTTGCCCTTGGGATGAAACACGCGGCTAGGGTTATGATCCCAAGAGGGAGTGGATGCATCATTTCGACTGCTAGTGTAGCAAGTGTCATGGGTGGGATGGGTCCACACGCGTACACGGCCTCAAAGCATGCAATTGTCGGTCTAACGAAGAATGCAGCTTGTGAATTGGGAAGATACGGGGTTAGAGTCAATTGCATTTCTCCTTTCGGTGTAGCAACATCAATGCTCGTAAATGCATGGAGAGATGAAGACATAGACGACGAAGATGGAGAAATAAGTTTCAGGCCACCAAACGATAGAGAAATCGAAAAGACAGAGAACTTTGTGACTAGCTTAGGAGTTTTGAAGGGTACTACCTTAAAAGCCAAAGACATAGCAGAAGCAGCTCTTTACCTTGCTAGCGACGAGTCCAAATACGTGAGCGGTCATAATCTTGTCGTAGATGGCGCTGTCACAACGTCTAGGAATTGTGTTAACTTGTAACAAATAAATTTCGAACTAACAATTGTGTTTAAGATCGAAGATGCACAAAGATTAATGTATTACTTTGCGAGCTATTGTATTTTCTCAATGTTAAGGTATATTTTGTATCAAGAAACAAACATTTTTAACCATGTACATTTATGCAATGTCATACGTAACTTATCTTAGTAAGGTGCAAATCATCTTTAATTGCTATAACCCGAACGTTTTTTCCATCACTACAACAACACTCAAGTTCATCTAAACAAATTATTAAAAAGTTAAGATATAGACGGTCATATTTCTACCAAAACTTTTCTGCCTATCGTTGTCACTTATCAAAGTCAAAAATGGTACAAAAGTTTTTTGGACAAAATTTTGCTCGTCATTATAACACTCAATCTTGTAAGAGCGAAATACTAAAGATGTAGGACATAAACAATCATATTTCTATAAGAGAATAGATCAGCTGTTTTCAGAAATTATGACACCGTCAAAAGGCTTTTTGGCTATCAATATCGAAGTCAAAGATGGTTGGTGGATCTAGCAAGTATTGAACAAGTTTTATGGAACACAGCATTTTTTGTCTACCGATTATATGTCCATAGTCAACCTTAATTGGTGGTCAAAGTCAAACATGGGACGATCCACAAAGTTGATAGGTTGCGTATTGTTCACATAAACACAATTTTTGATTTTTGATTTTTTTTTTTTCAAATGACACAGCAAAAGCATTACAAGAGCAATACATATGACAGAGTGAATCATACTATACCTAACATCTTTTCACTCGTTGTCAAAATATTGAATACTACGAATCACCTTATTTTCGATTTTCATTTTTTTACTGAAAACATGCCGGTTAACTAAAGAGAGGTGATTTGCACACTTTTTATTTTGATTAAGATATTTAATTATACAAGTAGTTAGAGCACAATGTAGACATTATACAACAATGTAATACATATAGTAGAGTGTCCAAATAAAAAACATGAGTGTGCAAATACATTATCACTAAAAACCAACACTATACCCCCGTAGTTGTGGCCACCAAACAACACACGAACATACCTCACTAAAATACAAATATTTATCTGATACACTCACACACACACAAAATATCACACATGCAGGACGTTTAGTGAAGCCGACCACAAAATTAGTGCCAAAACACCACCACTGCGTTATGGTGGCTTGATCGTATGAGAAACACACGACTTGGGAATCCAATGACGGGTGGTGGTGCCTCCCATTAAGGCTCACCTAACTATAACTTTATGAAGTTAAAAATCGTAAGATGAAAGTTTATTTAATAGGACTAACAACTTGAACTATCTAAATCACAAGTAATTTAAATATGTGAAATTTATTCACATGTGACATGTTAACACATTACAACTTCGAGAACTCTATAAACATTCAAGTTGAGCTGAAATAAACTCGAGCTTAACTTGTTATTCGTGTCAAACTCATCTTTTGTACTCGAGCCGGGTTGACACTATAAAAGGATCGTCTAGATCGATTTGGAGTAAAGTTGTAACTAGATAAAAATTTGACTCAGTTGCATCAACACCCTATAATATACTTAAGGAAAAATCTTACCAATGGTTTTAATCATAGGCATAAATATATTACTTGAACATCATTGTTAAAACAAGTTATGTAGATTCTTTTATGAAGAAACAAGACTACGACTATCAAACCGATACGGATCTTCAACGCAAATGTGACCACTCATAAGTCATAACTAATATATATGATTATAGAGAGATGACCATTGTGAATTAAATATTATGTGGTGTTATTAGAACACGTAAATTGGATGGTCGACACAAGTTTTGGTTCCTACATCACTCATTTTAACGCAAGCTCTTTTCCAAAAGTACAGTATCATTTATTAAAAATTAGCAAACGTTAGAAGATATAAGCTCCCATAAGTCCAAAACCATGGGACCACACACGAGTTACTCTAATGATAGGAATAACATCCTTGTTACCATACTTGTTAAGATCTCGATTATAATGGAATTTACGATACTATGATACAAATATAATCTCCTATGTGGTATTTTAACAAGTTAAAGATCTTATAAAATCTCGATTTTAACCATAGAATCTTAAGATCTAATTAAATCCGATTTTACTTTCCTCGAACTGCAAACTAAGAAACTATAAAGTTATAGATTATGTTATATATATATATATATATATATATATATATATATATATATATATATATATATAATATATATATATATATATTAATTTTTTTAAACATTTCATATTCATAATTTAAGATAAAATTTAGATAAAACATTCATATAAATTTGTGTTTATAATATATAATAATTTATAGATTTGAATAATATTACAATGATTATTAAAAAAAATAATATTATAATAGGATCTTACGATTTTCAAATTACAACACCGAAAACGATATCGAGTAGGATGCGGATGTTGAAAACCTCGTTTGTTACATATATAAGCATATAACACATGCAAGATGGATGGCATTGTATAAAAAAGGTTATCAATCAAATAATAAACTATCATTTTCTAATAAAACGATATTTTCTTTTCACGTATACTTTTTTATAAGAGCATACAGTACGGTGTATTGCAGGGGTTGCGTTTTTTCACCAGTCAACACGAAAATGGCAAAAACCATACCGTGGCTCGCGTTTTAGAATTAATCTTGCGTTGTTGTTGCCATACCATTTTTTTTAAGTGGTAGTGTGAGCCAGAGGTTGTCCCCTGCCATTAGAAACAGGTAGGAGACGTGTTTTGTGTGATGTGATATATTTTAGTGTTATTAAAAAAGATGATGAAGCAACAACACTTTACCTACAACACCACACAACAGACAACAAAGCCTAGTGCTCAAAGAAAGTTTATGTAGTATATTTTAAACCAAAAGTCCAAGTATACGAGATACACATAACATATGTTTGACAACTCATAATGGTATGTGTATCTAGCTTTCTTTTTTTGGAGTTTTGACTATTCCCGGGGAATGGATGCTAGCATATTGCTAGGTGCCTAGGTTGCTAAAAGAATTGAATACTAAAAAAGTTATCATATAAATTCCAAAAGGAAAGACAATGTGTTCTTCTCAACATCTTCCAAAAGTCTATTAATACATTTAAAAGCTCTTTTGTTTCATTAGTGCCACTGGCATCCATGATACTTTGGACATTTTCTAATTAGTCAACTAAATAAAGTGGTTGTGAAACATAACATGTCTTTTTTTCTTTGTATGAAATAGTTTAGTGGGACTTGAGTTGCTCACTAACTAAAAGTTAATGGGTTCAATTTTTGTCTGAGAACGAGCTGTAGCTAATACCTGAGGCATAAAAGACGCACTTTCACAGGATTTACTTCACGGGCAAGATCTCTGATTCAAGTCCAGGACGTCTTTCCGTTTGTGTTCATAGGCCAATTGAGAAGGGGTTCAACCCCGACCCGCTCATCAGGTTCTTAGCCTGGGTGTCTGGGACTAGTTGCCCACATTTGTAAGCTATGTTGTGAGATAGATGATATAAGATTGTAAAAAGTTTGTCATTAAAAAAGAAAGGTATTATCGCCAGGATGGTAATAATATATGTATGTGACTAATAATCTTTGTTTCTTGTATAATTGATGATAACACTTATTTTTAAGTTGACTTGATTTTGTGACGTATTGTTAAAACTATAACACCAAACTATGTTTCGCTGAGTTTACTCTTCTACACCCAATGCTCATCTATTTATCATTTTATTTAATAAACGTCACTATTGATATGTCTATAAAACTGTTACATATACATGACAAACCTTTTATATTTAGATACGGAGTATAAATTAATTAGAAATAATAACTGAATATAAGTATTAGAGTAGATGATCAAACGACAAACTTAAAAGTTCATAGTTTACATAGTGAGATTGCGATATGAGAATCGTGATTCTTGTGCAAATGGGGTCTTTCATCTTGTAAAAAAATAGGTTTTGCCATCTATGTCAAATCTAACGCATTTTGATTTTTTTATACAATAATAATTCAAATATTTTATAAAATGATGTTTGGTGAACAATATTTTGATTGTTTTGAAGCGATTAACGCTTAGTGTTTGACATATAACACTTGCTTGGTGAAAAACATGTAGTGTTTTGAATTTCGTTATAAAATATAACCGTTTCTACTTCGTGTTACTGCTTCCTCGTGCTACCACTAGTTTTGCCCAACGTGTAACACCCCAAAACTCGATACTTTCGGGGTGCTACGGGGATTGGTATCCAACACAAGACAATATAGAACGAGATAAATTAAACATAATAAAAACGCAACCAAAACGGGGTTTTAAGGTTTACATTTATCCCAACATCATTCAGAGTCAGGCCCAAAATAGCATAACAATAGGTCCATAATTAATTATCAGAGTTTAGAAAAATAGATCTATAAACCATGAGCCACAGCCAAGCCTTCCATTCCAAGCATCCGTATCATCACTTAATTACCTGAGAAAACGTGCTAAAAGTCAGCTTTCGCTAGTGAGATCATATGTTTAAATTTATCTAACAATATAGTGGACATATACGCAAAACGCATGCTAGCTAGACTAAGGATTCGCTAAAAGCCTACGGATACCCTCCGCTCCAACCTAACACACGGATACCCTCCGTTTTAACATAGATATTCGGGTAACCCCCGCAATACCAATAAATACTCGGATAACCTCCGAAGTATTAACAACCTATAGGTGCACGCTACAGTATCTAAATAAGCCAACCTTGAATAGTACATACGAACCCATGTGACTAAAGCTGACAATTCCAACTAACCAAATAAGCCAACCTTGAATAGTACACACAAAATATATGTTACTAAAGCTGACAATACATCCTAGTCCATACGCATAGCAAGTTTAGAAAGCATATAAAAGCGATAATAGTCCACATAAAACAATTTGCACGTTTCTCACCCCAAGTATTGAAAACATAGTTCAAGAGTAAAAAGTGAGGCTATGACTCACCTCAAGTCCAGAAAATAGCAAGAAGAAGTCGGTAGAAATAAGATGTATAGTAACTCACGATACAGCAACTACGGACTCGGCACGACCTAACAATATTAACTCGTTCAGAAATCATTTCCTCAAATTTCAAATATTCCCAAACCCGGACGAGAATCCGTTTTATTTCTGAAAATCCATTTCGTATTAGTTTGGTGTATTTACGTTTGGTATCCATACGGGTGGTGGGTCGACACAAAACAAACTAAAGGTCACACAAAGAATAATAAAATAAATTATGGATCTAATATTAGCCCAATATATCATTTAAATAAATCGCCGAAGTTTATCAAATCCGTCGATTTGATAATCCTCATATTTATTTACGTAACATACCGTTCCGAGATTACACCCAACCTAAAGCACATAGCACATAAATACTATATGGTACATATCATAGTTTAATAAATTCCTCATATATATCGCCAAATTGGCCAGATTTCCCGATATATACACTCGCAATTTATTACACTTTACATATACCACAACCTATGGGCGTCGTAGGATACGATGCCCATTAATATATTCATTTCATATAGCCAAATAACCCGGTTCAACCCTACGGTTAAGTGGTTATTTAGTTATAGAAAACGTTTATATTAATCGTCATATATCCGTGACAACACGAAAGTCACCAATAAAACTTACCTGAACTCGAGTGACAACGACTCCGCATAACTCGATAAGTTTATTTAGTATGTATACAAAATGACATTTTTATTCAATATTTGAGAATTGTCGAGGATTCCTCGTTTTATAACAATTTCTTTATAATAATAATACGTTCAATAATATTACGCCACTTTCGTAGCCTAATATATATCTAGTTGTATTATTTATAATACGACTCGTGATTATTATTATTAATATACGCGCTTATATAACTATATATCCGTTATTCACGTCTATATATTTATATAAACGTTTATATTATCAATAACTATTATTACGAGTTTTATTATTTATGTTTTATTTATAAATAGTTATCGAGTCATACGAAATGGTCACATGTCCGAGTCATGACTCTCGGCTCATTGTCCAAGTCCAAAGTAATATAAAAGTCATAACAATCAATACATCTCCGTCCAATCAATCCCAATCCACATGCTACAACAATAGGGTCTGACTACGGCACCCGACTAACCTATCTCCGTCAATCTAAGTGACCGTCTCACAATCGGTCCCCAACGTCCCAATTCATCAACACTTCTCAATATACCACAAATCTCTTGCCAAGACCAAAAATGTCCACAACCTAACAAATATTCGGCCGAATCCAAAAGTGCCAAAACGATAAATTAAGTTCACAATATTACAAAAAAAATAAACGCCAACTAGGTCAAAGTTCGGGTCGGTTTACCAAGCCAAACCCGAGCCCTCGACTCACTTGAGTCTCGGCTCATTACCACGAGTCACAAGGACTCGAACCAACAACCAAGGGTCGCAAAAATAGGCTCCAACGAGCAAACCCAAAACTGCCCATTCGACCACTTGGGTCGCGGCATCAATAACCATGTACGGCCACAAGGCCAAGACTCCATTGAGTCTAACCAAGGTCCAACGCAAGCAAATCATGAACCCATGAGTACAAGACCACAAGAAGCAACAATAACGAGCCATAGGCTCGAGACCCACATCGAGCCGTGAGTCCACGACTCACGGTTCACTCGAACCATCCAAGAAAACACCAAGACCCGGATACCAAACCTTTATTTTTAACATCAAAAACATTATTTCATAACATAATAATTCGATTCCCACAAAAATCATCCGTGTAGCCACGGATTTATCACCAAGTCGAGGTACCCAAGTACCAAAATCGAGCATTCTCACCTTCTAACCTCCAATCGGATAGATCTAGTAAAAACAACAAGTTTGGGTCGGATTTTATAGAATTTCGAAGTGTTAATGTTGGTTATATGTTGCGTATGATATACCAAAAGAAAGAGAAATCGATGAGGAAGAAGATGGTGGTGTTTGTTTTGTGGTGAGGGCGGCGAGATGGTGGTGGTGGCCGGATTTGTACTCGGTGGCGGCTAGGGTTATTCAAAAGAGAGAAAAGAGAGAGAAAGAAGTGTGGGGGTGATGGGTGTTGGTGTTGCTTATGAACCGAACCACAAGGACCGGATTTTGTAGTTACTCTTTTTTTTTTTTTCAAATTATAATAATAATAATAATAATAATAATAATAATAATAATAATAATAATAATAATAATAATAATAATAATAATAATAATAGTAATAATAATATTACTAGTAGTAAGAGTGGGTAAAGTGGGTAAATGTAAAACATGTGGCCCGAACCCGAACTCATTTCAAACTTTAATATCTCCCGAAAAACATCTCGTAAAAATTATATATAGTCGGACTCGTAAAACGAATCATAAAATTTTTCGTTAGGTAAACCTAGTGCCAGAGTCAACGTAGTACCAGTGAGAATTTAAGAATACAGCACCGAGCATAATATTAAGAATGAATTATGAAGATAATTCACGAATTCCATAACATCATAAACAAGTAATTATCCATAAAATAGGTCTTACAAGTTCGTTGTGAAATAAAATTTTCAAATAAAAATTATAAACGAACTTTAACGTAATGCGGGTTTTTAAAATAACTCCCTAAACTGCCGGTTGTCACACAACGCGACTCGAATCATGATCATAACTATTGACAATACTAGAAAGTGGCCGGCAGGTTCGACTCAATTCCATTTTCTGGAAATTTCCAAACGAACTATTTCAACGAAATCTTTTAATTTCTTATTTTACCATGTTCAACTCTATATATATATTCCTCTATCTGTATAGTACATTGAATTGTTGCCTGAACCTAGAAATTTAAATAGTAAAAGATAGAATGGATCCACGTCCGCACTGTTATTTTTGACTCAATACATTTTCTTTCTTTATATATTCACTATAGAGAAAATTTAACACGTTAAGTAACTTCAATTCAAAATTTTGTAGCACGTTTGACATTGCCCTTTCTTGTTACGTAACTTCTTCTAGATATCATACACACCATCGTTGATTTCTCGAAAGAGTGTGTTCAATCCATAATAAGTAAGTCGGTGTAACAACCACGTACTCAACCAGGTAGATCTTCAACAAGTCTGTATTGAATCAAATACAATGAGGATACAGTTTCTACTTATGGTTTTATACTAGTAAAAGTTAACCGGATATCAAATGTTTAGGCATGCATGCAGGCATGCAACCAACGTTCTTACATAAAGTTGGGCCAAGTTATAATGGACCAAACTAACCAAATTTATTCAATCTCTCAAATCTGCTGCCATCGATGTACACACAAGTTTATTAATTAAAAAAATTAAAAATATAAATAAATAAACAAATAACTTTAAGAAAAGTGAAATAGGTACACTGATACATATTAGATTTCATATTTGTTTTTTGAAATGTTTTTGATCGGTTGAGATTTATAAGTGAAAAATAATTTTTTTTAACCATATTTTATTTTAAACGGAAATGAACTCTCTCACAAATTGGTTGGGGAGCTTCTCACACAATTTGGTACATCGATGGCAGATTTGAGATAGAATGAATTTTTCGACGTTGTATATGGTTGGAGGAGTGTATATATTTTCTTTTTGTCGCGTTACGTTGTAAGATACAAGTAGACGTAGTGATAATCAGACAATAAACTAATCTATAAAATTGATAAGGAAAAGGTTATTTTTGCCTCTTATGTCTAAAAATAAACAAGCACACTTATTTCAGTTCCTTTTCCCGCTTACAGACAAAACGAGGAAAAAACAAACAAACTTCTTGCATTTCCTTAGCCCATCTGCAGATATAAGAGGAAAAAACAAACGCACTTATTTGATTTTCTTTTCCCACTTGCACACACAAGTGAAAAAAAGTGATTCTCAATGAATAAATAAATAAATAAATTAAAAAAAAAAAAAAAAAAAAAAACATTGCCTTCGATAATATATCTGAAACAGACTAGCAATTTGTAGAAAGGTGACTTCATTGTGAAACGACTTAACTCTACACAATGAACCAGTCTCGAAAATATCCTCGGAATACCCTCCACTAGGAGCAGGACTCATAGCTCAATGAACGGATTTTGCTTCAGCTTCCAGGAGAGAACTCGCATTACATACTGATCAATCACAAAAACTAGAACATCGCCATTGTCATCACTGGTTACAAATCCCAAACCCGTCGCTTCAGACTCTTATTGCAACGCAACACCACAATTTATTTTTGTGCTTGACCTTTGGCCTTAACTACACTCGTATGGGTATTATGTACCCCACTAGTGCCTCTCACAATTTCTCTATGGTTTGCCTTATGATAGGTGGTGAATATTTTGAAGGTACAATGAACGGGAAACAGATCGAGTGCTAAAAACATACTCCTTGGAAGAAAAAACATAAATTAAGAAAAGTCGAAAGAGAATGGAAAATGTGAAACGCGAGTTTTGTCTGCCCCAAAGGCGTTCAACAAGTCTATACCGAAAGCAAGTGATGAGCTAATTTTATATCTTACCATGTATGAGTTTGATGATACACTGATTATAATTTTGTATTACAGTTAAACAATATTGAAATATGAATGAATGTGAATCGTAAACCCGTTCTGTTGAAGTAAAAGTTTGTTTCTACTTCGAACAAGCGAGAAGAATCCTTCGGACTGGAGTGAGTCCTTCGGATTCGAGATGACTCTTGCTTATGGTATGTTCCTTCGGATATCTGCAAAACAAATACGTCCGTTAGTCTCGCCCCGGGAGTGTATCCCAGGACCAACCTCCGGCGTGAGAGTAAGTATATGTTCTTAGTGAGAGAAAGTATGAATAAAACTAGAGAGTAGGAGAGAATTAGTTAACCTTAAATGAAGATTTCCTCTCTATTTATAGACTCTCTACATGGAGTGCCAGGCTGTTTCGTACTTAGCCCATAATGTTCGCTAGTTTAAACTCCATTACCATATACTTTGGTGTACTTGTTTGTACCTTGGTCTGGGTACTTGTAGGCTTATCCGAAAGGTTTGTTATCTCCGGACGGCTGAGGTCATGCGGATAGTCATAACCCTTCGGATATTGGCCCGTATTATTTGAACACGTCTGAGTGTACTTTACCTGTTAAGTATCCGGAGGGAATATCCCTGTACGGTGTGTATCCGGAGGGTACATACGTCATCATGTCCCCCCAGTATCATGGTATTGGTTGTGCCAATGGTGTGATACTAAGTTTATTTTTTGCGATTTTCCGGATGGTATGTTGTAGCTTCGTCGTTTGTTAGTGTTGCGTATAAAATGCCAAAAGTAATTAATGTGTCGTTTAAGGTGTGCCGTCATTTTTTACCGCGTCGCTTGGATTGGAACACGTATGCACTTTGTGAGAGACACAGTGTGGATGGCTGACACGTTAGCCCTACGGGTGACGTGTCCCTTTCCCGCTCATTTTTTACCGCCTATAAATAGTCTCTTTTTTCTCATTTACTCCACTGTTATTTTTTCTCTGCATACACATACTTCTGACACGTTTTATACCTTCCGTATTCCGAACAATAAATTTCGCCGTCTTTAAGGTACGTCTCAGTCCGTTAAGTTATTTTTGTTGTTTGGCTATACCCTTTCTTTTTCGGATTCGTTATGTCGGAATCTACCGCCTCGTTTGAGTATGACGACGTGTCCATGCCGGAGGGTTCTCATGTTAAGAAGGATGTACATGTGAGAGTTTCCGCGATGGACGAGGCTGATGTGTACGCTGTGGTAAAAGCTTTCGGGTTACCGGAGGATTTACATCCGAGGGTACCTCCTGCGGGCATGACGATGGATCGATTACCTGCGGATGCCATAGGTTTATACGCAGAATATTTCTTTGAAGGCGGTCTTGCTGTTCCTTTTTCTACCTTTCTTTTAGACGTTATTAGGTACTTTAAGGTTCATATTTCTCAGTTAGTTCCGTTGGGTATGCACCGCGCTACTCTTTTCGAGGTGTATTGCCGCAGCATGCACATTCCTCCTACTACCCCCTTGTTTCGTGTTTTTAATAAACTTAGCAAACAGGGTGATTGGTTTTCCTTCGAGAAACGTATTCATAGGAATAGGAAAGTATGCTTTGGGGATTTTCCTTCCTGTCTGAAGGGTTGGAAGATGAACTTTTTCTTGATCGACCGACGAGCTATCCCGTTTGCTATGCCGTGGAGGCATTCTGATTCAGATGTGTCAGATCCGTTCCCTAAGGCAACTGAGTATGACGTTACTCATGCCGAGAGGCTTGCTGAGATAATTGTTGAACCTTGCCAGATTCCGCAAGCATTCTTGTATGCCTTGGGTTTATCGGATCACTGGGAGTTTCCTGGTTTCCGTCCGGCTCTGAGGGATGAGGAGGGAAGGGGTATAGCCTTTGTTATAAATGTGCATTTTTAAATTGTGCATCTTTTCTTGTTTTTAACGATGGATTTTGTTTATCCGCAGGTATAACCATGTCAAGCTATCTAAAGAAGCCTCCACTACGAAGGACGACGAAGATTATTCCAGGAGACCCGATTCCGGAAGGTCAGGAGCGCCAGATGCACGTTACTCCCCCCTGGCTTCTAATGCTGAGGTGCCTCAGAAGACGGATGAGCTAAAGAGCGTTGAAGTCCCGGATGACAAGGTGATAGCTGCGAAGGAGAAAAAGAAGGAGCAAGTTGTGAAGACGGGTTTGAAGAAGCCTCCGTTGAAGAGAACTGGAGCAGGGAGTGTCTCTTCTCGTCTTCATAAGAGGAGCAAGATTTCCGCTGGTGATACTGTTATTGATTTGGACACTGGAGAGGCCGTGGAGAGGCCAGACCCCATCCGTTCTGTTCACCCGGAAGATTTGACCTCTGGTATGTTCGGATGATTTTTTATGGTTGCCCTCCTCATTTTTTTATTATTATTATTATTATTATTATATATATATATATTTTTTTTATTTATCATTTGTTGACGGAGATCCTTTTGTTGTCAGGGGGTTCGGGGGGTGCATCCCGGCGTCCGGGGAAAGAGACTCTTGTGGATGAGGAGGATACTGAGGTTGACATAGAGGGGAATAGTGAGGATGATGTCACCTATGTGCCTGCATGGACTGTGACGAAGGGGACTCGTATGAATACTGCCACTGCTTGCCGGGATATGTTGATGAATTTGGCAACTCCCAAGGAGGAGAAGTATTTGGATGAACAGGATGATGGAGAGGCTGTTCGCAGGTCGTGGCTACTGTTGGGTAAATGTGTCACGGCCCAAGCGGATATGATCTTCCGTTTTGAGTCTCTTTTGGATGAGCACAAAAAATTGTCCGAGGCTCATAAGATCTGCGACAAGACTCTTGATGACAACTGGAAGATGTTTCAGCAGATGTCCGGTGAGTTTCAGAAACTTAAGGATGCTCATAAAGAGTGTGCGGAGGTGAATCCGGAAGGGTTGAGGAAGCTTCGTGCCGAGAATGTTGGTTTGGAGGGTCGTGTTTCTGAGCTGGAAATAGAGAAAGAAGAATGGAGAAAAGTTTCCGCTGAGCAGAACAACCGGATCAAATCGCTGGAGGGGCAATTATCTGATGCTAGGTCGAGGTTGAATGACGAAGAAAAAGCTTACAAAGAGCTTTATCAAGAGAAGGTGGACATCGCTGTAGCTGCTGGGAATGCTGAGGTAGAAAGGAACCGTATCATCAATGAGTTCATTCCGGAGGCTATCCACCGTTTTCTTGGAAGCCACGAATTCCGGACAGCATTGGCAGAGCCATTCAACTTGTTTTACCTTTCTGGGCTGATTGATGGGGCTGGTTTGTTCGAAGAGCCGGAGAAGGCGACAAAGTTGTTGGAAGAAGTCGAGGGGATGGATATGGAAGCCGGGGCTAAATATGGTCCGTTATATGACAAGGCTTTATCTCAGGATTATCCTTATATCCAGAAGATCCGGGAAACCATTTACTAGAAATTTGATGAACTGAGTGCCTTAGTTCCTGACCCTGCTCCTGCTGAAGAACCAACGACGGAGGGTCCGGAGGTTGAATCTCATGTCGAGAATCCCTCCGAGAACCAGTCTTCGGATCAGAATGCCTCGGTTTTTACTTGAAGTGAAGGATTAGCACATCTCCATTTTGACTATGGGCATAGATGTTGCGGACTCTTTATGAAGCTGTTTATCCACTGTTTGAGAGATGTATGTTGGGGTTCGGATACCTCCATTTTGACTATGGATTCAGGTATTCCGGATTCCCTGTGAAGCTTTTATCAATTGATGTAATGGGTTTTTGATGTTCCGTTATTCTATAAAATGGGTTCATCGGGACAACTATGTAATATAATAGGTTTGAAATTCCATCTTTTGTTATTCCGTTATTCCGGAACATTTGATGTAATCGATTTTTTGATCATATGAATATATCACTTTCTTTTGTTATTTATATTTAGTCTTTAAGCTACATGTGTGTTTTTCCGAGCAGAACGTAACTTATGGAACTTGGCCTTTAATTATATACTCGTTGGGTTTTACTTCATCGGACAATACATGCCTTACGGCTCTTGGCCATAACTTATACCTGAGTTTTATTTGATGGGGTAACCTGTACCTTTCGGCACTTGGCCTAAAATTATACCCACTTAGGGTTGTATTTGATGGATAACCTGTACCCTTCGGCACTTGGCCTAAAATTATACCCGCTTGGGGTTGTATTTGACGGGGTAACCTGTACCCTTCGGCACTTGGCCTAAAATTATACCCGCTTGGGGTTGTATTTGACGGGAGCGGGTTGTATTTGACGGGGTAACCTGTACCCTTCGGCACTTGGCCTAAAATTATACCCACTTGGGGTTGCGTTTGACGGGTAACCTGTACCCTTCGGCACTTGGCCTAAAATTATACCCACTTGGGGTTGCGTTTGACGGGTAACCTGTACCCTTCGGCACTTGGCCTAAAATTATACCCACTTGGGGTTGCGTTTGACGGGTAACCTGTACCCTTCGGCTTTTGGCCTAAAATTATACCCACTTGGGGTTGTGTTTGACGGGTAACCTGTACCCTTCGGCGCTTGGCCTAAAATTATACCCACTTGGGGTTGTATTCTTTTGGACAACTTGTGGAAATGCATCGGATGTTTCATTGATGTGAAAATGGCTCATGCCTTACAATAAATCTTGAAATAACAAAGTAAACGGGCTACATAAAACATTTCTTTAGGTTAATTGCATGCCAGGTTCGAGGTACTTCCACATCTTCCATGGTTTGGAGCTTGTATGTGCCATGCTGATAAGCCTCCGTTATCCGGTAGGGACCTTCCCAATTAGGTCCCAACTTTCCTTGATCTTCCACCCTGCTGGTTTATTCTTCCGGTACACGAAATCTCCCACTTTGAAAGCTTCGGGTTTAACCCTTCGGTTGTAATACTGCTCTACTTTCTTTTTGTATTTCGCCTCCCTTATGGCTGCCATTTCTCTCCGTTCTTCCAACAAATTTAGGTTTAGATTGATTTCATCGTC
Organism: Artemisia argyi; assembly: GCA_030686995.1. Classification (NCBI taxonomy): domain Eukaryota; kingdom Viridiplantae; phylum Streptophyta; class Magnoliopsida; order Asterales; family Asteraceae; genus Artemisia; species Artemisia argyi. Next base: position 18,848,496 of record CM060682.1, read on the forward strand.
ATTGTTTTCAACATTTGCCATCATGGTTCGGAAGGTAGGCATACCAATTTCCCCCGGAATAACTGCTTCACTTCCGTAGGTCAGACTAAAGGGAGTTTCTCCGTTGCTAGTTTTCAAGGTGGTCCGGAAAGCCCATAGTACATTTGGTAACTCATCTACCCATCCGGCTCTTTCTCTCCCTAGCCGAGATTTAAATCCCTTCATTAGGCTTTTGTTGGCTCTTTCGACCAATCCGTTGGCTTGAGGATGAGCTACTGCTGTGTTGATTTGTGTAATGTTCAACCTCTCGCACCAACTTTTGAACGGATCTCCCACGAAGTTACTTCCGTTGTCCGTGACGATTATCTTGGGTAATCCGAACCTGCAGACAATGTTGTCCCACACAAATTTTTTGACTTCCTTGCCGGTTGTTTTAGCCAACGGTTTTGCTTCCATCCGTTTTGTGAAATAGTCTATTGCCACAATAACGTATTTAACTTTCCCCGGAGCTTCGGGTAAAGGTCCCAAAACGTCAATTGCCCATTGGAAGAAAGGCCATGGTGCCATGACGGAGGTCAATACCGTTTTTGGCAGCTTGGGAGCCGGAGCATGTATCTGACAGGCATCACATTTTCGAATGACCTCTCTAGCATCCCGGTGCATGGTTGGCCAATAATAACCTTGTCTCATGAGTTTTGCTACCATGGTCCGGGGTCCGGAATGCATGCCACATGCTACTTCGTGCACTTCTCGGATTATGTAATTAGCTTGGAGGGGTCCGACGCAGCGCAGCATCGGTCCCAGGTAGGATTTTTTGAATAGTACATTATCAATCAACGTATAATGGCTTATTTTCATGCGCTGGTTGCGTGCTTCGTTTTGATCCTCCGGCCATATCCCTTCGTTTAAGCAACGGAATATGGGGGACATCCAATTTTCCTCCTCTTCTTCGACTATTGCGTTAATTGTCTCTTCTTCTGTGGATGGTCTTTCCAATATTTCTACTAGGACTTCCTTCGTTAAATGGTCAAATGCTACGGATGCTAGCTTGCTGAGCACATCTGCTTTTTGGTTCTGGGTTCTTGGGATATTCTTTATCCTGAAGCGTTTGAAGCAAGTGATGTATTCCTTGGCCTTGGCGAGGTACTTTGCCATGCTCTCCTTGTATGCAGTAAACTCTCCGTTAATTTGGCTCGCCACCAGGTTAGAGTCTACTCGTACTTCTAATGCTTCTATATGCATTTCTTTTGCGATTCTCAGTCCGGCTAAGAGTGCTTCATATTCTGCTTCGTTGTTGGTGGTTTCGAAGTTTAATCGGAGAGCATAGGTGTATTCTTCTTTTTCAGGACTAATTAACACTAGTCCTGCTCCGGAACCTTTTTTGCTGGAGGCTCCGTCTGTGTATAGAATCCATTCTTCTGGCTGAGAGATGTTGCATATCTCCTTGCCTCTCCTCTTCGGATCCGGGAAGGCTGTTCCGATGGGTATTTCATTAATGAAGTCAGCGAGCACTTGTCCCTTGACAGTATTTCTTGGTATGTAGGTAATGTTGTAAGCCCCCAGTTCTACCGTATATTTGGCTAACCGTCCGGACGATTCTGCTCGATTTAACACTTGTTTGATGGGATGGTCCGTTATGACCTTAATGGGATGAGCTTCGAAGTACCGCCTTAATCTTCTTGATAAATGTAGGAGGGTTAGTGCCAACTTTTCAACCGGAGCGTATCTCTTTTCGGCTTCATGTAAGGTCCGGCTCACATAATGAACTGGTATCTGTCGTTCTTCCCTTTTGACCATCAGCACCCCGCTTATTGCTTCCGTTGCGGCCGATAGGTATAGGTACATATCCTCTTTGGGTTTCGGTGTTGTTAGGCATGGGAGTTCCAGAATTATTTTCTTCATTTCTTGGAAGGTTTTTTCAGCTGCCTCCGTCCCACGGATGGCGCCAATTTGTTGAAGTAAAAGTTTGTTTCTACTTCGAACAAGCGAGAAGAATCCTTCGGACTGGAGTGAGTCCTTCGGATTCGAGATGACTCTTGCTTATGGTATGTTCCTTCGGATATCTGCAAAACAAATACGTCCGTTAGTCTCGCCCCGGGAGTGTATCCCAGGACCAACCTCCGGCGTGAGAGTAAGTATATGTTCTTAGTGAGAGAAAGTATGAATAAAACTAGAGAGTAGGAGAGAATTAGTTAACCTTAAATGAAGATTTCCTCTCTATTTATAGACTCTCTACATGGAGTGTCAGGCTGTTTCGTACTTAGCCCATAATGTTCGCTAGTTTAAACTCCATTACCATATACTTTGGTGTACTTGTTTGTACCTTGGTCTGGGTACTTGTAGGCTTATCCGAAAGGTTTGTTATCTCCGGACGGCTGAGGTCATGCGGATAGTCATAACCCTTCGGATATTGGCCCGTATTATTTGAACACGTCTGAGTGTACTTTACCTGTTAAGTATCCGGAGGGAATATCCCTGTACGGTGTGTATCCGGAGGGTACATACGTCATCATGTCCCCCCAGTATCATGGTATTGGTTGTGCCAATGGTGTGATACTAAGTTTATTTTTTGCGATTTTCCGGATGGTATGTTGTAGCTTCGTCGTTTGTTAGTGTTGCGTATAAAATGCCAAAAGTAATTAATGTGTCGTTTAAGGTGTGCCGTCATTTTTTACCGCGTCGCTTGGATTGGAACACGTATGCACTTTGTGAGAGACACGGTGTGGATGGCTGACACGTTAGCCCTACGGGTGACGTGTCCCTTTCCCGCTCATTTTTTACCGCCTATAAATAGTCTCTTTTTTCTCATTTACTCCACTGTTATTTTTTCTCTGCATACACATACTTCTGACACGTTTTATACCTTCCGTATTCCGAACAATAAATTTCGCCGTCTTTAAGGTACGTCTCAGTCCGTTAAGTTATTTTTGTTGTTTGGCTATACCCTTTCTTTTTCGGATTCGTTATGTCGGAATCTACCGCCTCGTTTGAGTATGACGACGTGTCCATGCCGGAGGGTTCTCATGTTAAGAAGGATGTACATGTGAGAGTTTCCGCGATGGACGAGGCTGATGTGTACGCTGTGGTAAAAGCTTTCGGGTTACCGGAGGATTTACATCCGAGGGTACCTCCTGCGGGCATGACGATGGATCGATTACCTGCGGATGCCATAGGTTTATACGCAGAATATTTCTTTAAGGCGGTCTTGCTGTTCCTTTTTCTACCTTTCTTTTAGACGTTATTAGGTACTTTAAGGTTCATATTTCTCAGTTAGTTCCGTTGGGTATGCACCGCGCTACTCTTTTCGAGGTGTATTGCCGCAGCATGCACATTCCTCCTACTACCCCCTTGTTTCGTGTTTTTAATAAACTTAGCAAACAGGGTGATTGGTTTTCCTTCGAGAAACGTATTCATAGGAATAGGAAAGTATGCTTTGGGGATTTTCCTTCCTGTCTGAAGGGTTGGAAGATGAACTTTTTCTTGATCGACCGACGAGCTATCCCGTTTGCTATGCCGTGGAGGCATTCTGATTCAGATGTGTCAGATCCGTTCCCTAAGGCAACTGAGTATGACGTTACTCATGCCGAGAGGCTTGCTGAGATAATTGTTGAACCTTGCCAGATTCCGCAAGCATTCTTGTATGCCTTGGGTTTATCGGATCACTGGGAGTTTCCTGGTTTCCGTCCGGCTCTGAGGGATGAGGAGGGAAGGGGTATAGCCTTTGTTATAAATGTGCATTTTTAAATTGTGCATCTTTTCTTGTTTTTAACGATGGATTTTGTTTATCCGCAGGTATAACCATGTCAAGCTATCTAAAGAAGCCTCCACTACGAAGGACGACGAAGATTATTCCAGGAGACCCGATTCCGGAAGGTCAGGAGCGCCAGATGCACGTTACTCCCCCCTGGCTTCTAATGCTGAGGTGCCTCAGAAGAGGGATGAGCTAAAGAGCGTTGAAGTCCCGGATGACAAGGTGATAGCTGCGAAGGAGAAAAAGAAGGAGCAAGCTGTGAAGACGGGTTTGAAGAAGCCTCCGTTGAAGAGAACTGGAGCAGGGAATGTCTCTTCTCGTCTTCATAAGAGGAGCAAGATTTCCGCTGGTGATACTGTTATTGATTTGGACACTGGAGAGGCCGTGGAGAGGCCAGACCCCATCCGTTCTGTTCACCCGGAAGATTTGACCTCTGGTATGTTCGGATGATTTTTTATGGTTGCCCTCCTCATTTTTTATTATTATTATTATTATTATTATTATATATATATATATATATATATATATATATATATATATTTTTATTTATCATTTGTTGACGGAGATCCTTTTGTTGTCAGGGGGTTCGGGGGGTGCATCCCGGCGTCCGGGGAAAGAGACTCTTGTGGATGAGGAGGATACTGAGGTTGACATAGAGGGGAATAGTGAGGATGATGTCACCTATGTGCCTGCATGGACTGTGACGAAGGGGACTCGTATGAATACTGCCACTGCTTGCCGGGATATGTTGATGAATTTGGCAACTCCCAAGGAGGAGAAGTATTTGGATGAACAGGATGATGGAGAGGCTGTTCGCAGGTCGTGGCTACTGTTGGGTAAATGTGTCACGGCCCAAGCGGATATGATCTTCCGTTTTGAGTCTCTTTTGGATGAGCACAAAAAATTGTCCGAGGCTCATAAGATCTGCGACAAGACTCTTGATGACAACTGGAAGATGTTTCAGCAGATGTCCGGTGAGTTTCAGAAACTTAAGGATGCTCATAAAGAGTGTGCGGAGGTGAATCCGGAAGGGTTGAGGAAGCTTCGTGCCGAGAATGTTGGTTTGGAGGGTCGTGTTTCTGAGCTGGAAATAGAGAAAGAAGAATGGAGAAAAGTTTCCGCTGAGCAGAACAACCGGATCAAATCGCTGGAGGGGCAATTATCTGATGCTAGGTCGAGGTTGAATGACGAAGAAAAAGCTTACAAAGAGCTTTATCAAGAGAAGGTGGACATCGCTGTAGCTGCTGGGAATGCTGAGGTAGAAAGGAACCGTATCATCAATGAGTTCATTCCGGAGGCTATCCACCGTTTTCTTGGAAGCCACGAATTCCGGACAGCATTGGCAGAGCCATTCAACTTGTTTTACCTTTCTGGGCTGATTGATGGGGCTGGTTTGTTCGAAGAGCCGGAGAAGGCGACAAAGTTGTTGGAAGAAGTCGAGGGGATGGATATGGAAGCCGGGGCTAAATATGGTCCGTTATATGACAAGGCTTTATCTCAGGATTATCCTTATATCCAGAAGATCCGGGAAACCATTTACTAGAAATTTGATGAACTGAGTGCCTTAGTTCCTGACCCTGCTCCTGCTGAAGAACCAACGACGGAGGGTCCGGAGGTTGAATCTCATGTCGAGAATCCCTCCGAGAACCAGTCTTCGGATCAGAATGCCTCGGTTTTTACTTGAAGTGAAGGATTAGCACATCTCCATTTTGACTATGGGCATAGATGTTGCGGACTCTTTATGAAGCTGTTTATCCACTGTTTGAGAGATGTATGTTGGGGTTCGGATACCTCCATTTTGACTATGGATTCAGGTATTCCGGATTCCCTGTGAAGCTTTTATCAATTGATGTAATGGGTTTTTGATGTTCCGTTATTCTATAAAATGGGTTCATCGGGACAACTATGTAATATAATAGGTTTGAAATTCCATCTTTTGTTATTCCGTTATTCCGGAACATTTGATGTAATCGATTTTTTGATCATATGAATATATCACTTTCTTTTGTTATTTATATTTAGTCTTTAAGCTACATGTGTGTTTTTCCGAGCAGTACGTAACTTATGGAACTTGGCCTTTAATTATATACTCGTTGGGTTTTACTTCATCGGACAATACATGCCTTACGGCTCTTGGCCATAACTTATACCTGAGTTTTATTTGATGGGGTAACCTGTACCTTTCGGCACTTGGCCTAAAATTATACCCACTTAGGGTTGTATTTGATGGATAACCTGTACCCTTCGGCACTTGGCCTAAAATTATACCCGCTTGGGGTTGTATTTGACGGGGTAACCTGTACCCTTCGGCACTTGGCCTAAAATTATACCCGCTTGGGGTTGTATTTGACGGGAGCGGGTTGTATTTGACGGGGTAACCTGTACCCTTCGGCACTTGGCCTAAAATTATACCTACTTGGGGTTGCGTTTGACGGGTAACCTGTACCCTTCGGCACTTGGCCTAAAATTATACCCACTTGGGGTTGCGTTTGACGGGTAACCTGTACCCTTCGGCGCTTGGCCTAAAATTATACCCACTTGGGGTTGTATTCTTTTGGACAACTTGTGGAAATGCATCGGATGTTTCATTGATGTGAAAATGGCTCATGCCTTACAATAAATCTTGAAATAACAAAGTAAACGGGCTACATAAAACATTTCTTTAGGTTAATTGCATGCCAGGTTCGAGGTACTTCCACATCTTCCATGGTTTGGAGCTTGTATGTGCCATGCTGATAAGCCTCCGTTATCCGGTAGGGACCTTCCCAATTAGGTCCCAACTTTCCTTGATCTTCCACCCTGCTGGCTTCATTCTTCCGGTACACGAAATCTCCCACTTTGAAAGCTTCGGGTTTAACCCTTCGGTTGTAATACTGCTCTACTTTCTTTTTGTATTTCGCCTCCCTTATGGCTGCCATTTCTCTCCGTTCTTCCAACAAATTTAGGTTCAGATTGATTTCATCGTCATTGTTTTCAACATTTGCCATCATGGTTCGGAAGGTAGGCATACCAATTTCCCCCGGAATAACTGCTTCACTTCCGTAGGTCAGACTAAAGGGAGTTTCTCCGTTGCTAGTTTTCAAGGTGGTCCGGAAAGCCCATAGTACATTTGGTAACTCATCTACCCATCCGGCTCTTTCTCTCCCTAGCCGAGATTTAAATCCCTTCATTAGGCTTTTGTTGGCTCTTTCGACCAATCCGTTGACTTGAGGATGAGCTACTGCTGTGTTGATTTGTGTAATGTTCAACCTCTCGCACCAACTTTTGAACGGATCTCCCACGAAGTTACTTCCGTTGTCCGTGACGATTATCTTGGGTAATCCGAACCTGCAGACAATGTTGTCCCACACAAATTTTTTGACTTCCTTGCCGGTTGTTTTAGCCAACGGTTTTGCTTCCATCCGTTTTGTGAAATAGTCTATTGCCACAATAACGTATTTAACTTTCCCCGGAGCTTCGGGTAAAGGTCCCAAAACGTCAATTGCCCATTGGAAGAAAGGCCATGGTGCCATGACGGAGGTCAATACCGTTTTTGGCAGCTTGGGAGCCGGAGCATGTATCTGACAGGCATCACATTTTCGAATGACCTCTCTAGCATCCCGGTGCATGGTTGGCCAATAATAACCTTGTCTCATGAGTTTTGCTACCATGGTCCGGGGTCCGGAATGCATGCCACATGCTACTTCGTGCACTTCTCGGATTATGTAATTAGCTTGGAGGGGTCCGACGCAGCGCAGCATCGGTCCCAGGTAGGATTTTTTGAATAATACATTATCAATCAACGTATAATGGCTTATTTTCATGCGCTGGTTGCGTGCTTCGTTTTGATCCTCCGGCCATATCCCTTCGTTTAAGCAACGGAATATGGGGGACATCCAATTTTCCTCCTCTTCTTCGACTATTGCGTTAATTGTCTCTTCTTCTGTGGATGGTCTTTCCAATATTTCTACTAGGACTTCCTTCGTTAAATGGTCAAATGCTACGGATGCTAGCTTGCTGAGCACATCTGCTTTTTGGTTCTGGGTTCTTGGGATATTCTTTATCCTGAAGCGTTTGAAGCAAGTGATGTATTCCTTGGCCTTGGCGAGGTACTTTGCCATGCTCTCCTTGTATGCAGTAAACTCTCCGTTAATTTGGCTCGCCACCAGGTTAGAGTCTACTCGTACTTCTAATGCTTCTATATGCATTTCTTTTGCGATTCTCAGTCCGGCTAAGAGTGCTTCATATTCTGCTTCGTTGTTGGTGGTTTCGAAGTTTAATCGGAGAGCATAGGTGTATTCTTCTTTTTCAGGACTAATTAACACTAGTCCTGCTCTGGAACCTTTTTTGCTGGAGGCTCCGTCTGTGTATAGAATCCATTCTTCTGGCTGAGAGATGTTGCATATCTCCTTGCCTCTCCTCTTCGGATCCGGGAAGGCTGTTCCGATGGGTATTTCATTAATGAAGTCAGCGAGCACTTGTCCCTTGACAGTATTTCTTGGTATGTAGGTAATGTTGTAAGCCCCCAGTTCTACCGTATATTTGGCTAACCCTCCGGACGATTCTGCTCGATTTAACACTTGTTTGATGGGATGGTCCGTTATGACCTTAATGGGATGAGCTTCGAAGTACCGCCTTAATCTTCTTGATAAATGTAGGAGGGTTAGTGCCAACTTTTCAACCGGAGCGTATCTCTTTTCGGCTTCATGTAAGGTCCGGCTCACATAATGAACTGGTATCTGTCGTTCTTCCCTTTTGACCATCAGCACCCCGCTTATTGCTTCCGTTGCGGCCGATAGGTATAGGTACATATCCTCTTTGGGTTTCGGTGTTGTTAGGCATGGGAGTTCCAGAATTATTTTCTTCATTTCTTGGAAGGTTTTTTCAGCTGCCTCCGTCCCACGGATGGCGCCAATTTGTTGAAGTAAAAGTTTGTTTCTACTTCGAACAAGCGAGAAGAATCCTTCGGACTGGAGTGAGTCCTTCGGATTCGAGATGACTCTTGCTTATGGTATGTTCCTTCGGATATCTGCAAAACAAATACGTCCGTTAGTCTCGCCCCGGGAGTGTATCCCAGGACCAACCTCCGGCGTGAGAGTAAGTATATGTTCTTAGTGAGAGAAAGTATGAATAAAACTAGAGAGTAGGAGAGAATTAGTTAACCTTAAATGAAGATTTCCTCTCTATTTATAAACTCTCTACATGGAGTGCCAGGCTGTTTCGTACTTAGCCCATAATGTTCGCTAGTTTAAACTCCATTACCATATACTTTGGTGTACTTGTTTGTACCTTGGTCTGGGTACTTGTAGGCTTATCCGAAAGGTTTGTTATCTCCGGACGGCTGAGGTCATGCGGATAGTCATAACCCTTCGGATATTGGCCCGTATTATTTGAACACGTCTGAGTGTACTTTACCTGTTAAGTATCCGGAGGGAATATCCCTGTACGGTGTGTATCCGGAGGGTACATACGTCATCACGTTCACAAAATTAACCTCCAAAGTTTGTATAAATAAAATTTTGAGCCAAGATAATGGAACAGATACCAGCCCAAATGTTGGGAGAGCTGTCTGTCGTTACCATTATCATAACTGTGAAATATAATGGGAAATTTAAATTTATGACATCACTGATTATTATCAACGTGATTTAACTTTGTAATGTATTTGCTAAAAACAAGTTTTTTTCCTTCTAAATGCCAAGATTATCTTTACCTTTGTCAACGTGATTTAACTTTGTAATGTATTATCGTGAGTACAATTAGCGGAACTGAATCATTGTCATCCTGTACGTTTGGTGAATTAGGTTTTTTTTTGTAAAGAGTTACCAAATGGGATGGAGGGTACATACGGCTCCACATATGGCTTTACCACGGGAAAGTCACGAGGAGTCGATTTCTCCTTAGCTTCCATCTCCAATTCCTGCAAAACTTGTTTAGACACGAGAGTGACACTAGAAGTGACATTAGTACCATAAGAATTAGAAATTAAAGGAGAACTAGTAACCAAACAGATCATTGTAGTCGCTGCTTTGACATGACCAATCGGACTTGAATTAAAAGTACTCGGTGTACTTCCCAAAATCTTGGTTTGGACATCTTTCGTAAGTTGCTCAATTTGAGTCTCTAATTTCTTGATAGCACCAGCTTGATATAAAATTTTCCTCGCAATTCATAATATTATTGTAACGAAAAACATAAAATGAAATTAGTACTCGCAAAATATTTATTAAATAGTACCCGCCACCGCAATACGCGAGTAGTAATTTAAATAATACAAGAGACAAATAAGTTAAGCCCAACATTAACAACATTTGTGCTTAATAACTAATACGCTGAAAATTTTATGTTGTAGTGTTATACGATTTTTACTTAGTTTTAGCTCGTATAATAAATATAGATATTATCTCAATTAATAGCTATAGATGCGGTTTCCTTATCGTTTACGGACTAGACTTCCTATATAATATAAATCCCTATGTATGCGCCACCTACAATCAATATCAATATTCGTCTTCTTCATCGATCAAAAAAAAAAAAAAAAAAAAAAAGTTTCGGTTTCTTTTTGTTAACAGGCGATTGAGCATGTGTGCTACTTACACTGGATACCGCTACCCCGATTCAGAACACATGCTTCTCTGCCTGGGTAGCGGTGTAAATTACAAGCCTGTTCATGCTTATTCGTTTTACCATATTGTCATTGCCGAGTTTGATAAAATTGCCGAGTCGGTGCCATACCCCCACCCCGATCCAGATTACATATATATCTACCCCCCTAACAATGAAAATAGCATGCCTACTGATGGTGAAAATCTCATGCCTGTTTGTCCCTATTTTGTTTTGTATATGAACCCAAACAATGAGTTTGATCCTGAGAAAGTGCCTGCGTCGCTGCGATGCTACTATCCTAAAGATTTTCCATATACATGGCATGTTTACCAACGCCAAGCAGTTATTGTTAATCAAATTGACCTTGACGTTTACCGATCTTGCAATGGATTGCCAAAACTTCCAAGTTCTCCATCTCATGATGATGACTATCCCTATAGGTCTCCGTATCGGGATCTAAACCCCCCTTTTTGCGCAGATGAAGAAGAATCACTTGAACAAGCACTGAAACAATTGAGCATCACCAAGAGTGACATCATATCCAATGATTTAGAATCCTGGTTTGTCTGTTACGCTTGGAAAAGAAAGGATGATGGCCAAGAAGTTTGCGCCATATGTCAAGCTGAATTTGAAATAGGTGAAAAAATAAGGTTCATTGGATGCAGAGTACATGGCTATCACCAGAGCTGCATTACGGAATGGCTGAAAGTGAAAAATGAATGCCCTGTTTGTCGATTTCCGGGCTATTTTATTTCATGGTCATGGAAGTAAAATTCACGTACTATATATATTACTGTTACATCTTTGGTTTAATTATCTATATACTTTGCTAGTCAGAATTTTATTTCTTTTCCATGTATTGTGGATGATTAACTTTTAATTCATGAAGCAACTTCATTCCAAAGTTAATCCAATAATCATATTTTGGCATGCATGTAGGCAACGATTCTATAAATACCGACGCATGTTTTAGAGGCCTGCTTCATACTAATAGAAACAAAAAGAATACATGCATGCAAACTTAATTAACCTAATTAACAAAATTTCTTTTTCTTTAATATATGTATTTTCGACTTGACATTACAAGCCGGCTAATCTCAGGGCGACTACTCTTTTGGATAGCCCGGAGTCGGCGCAGGTGAACCTCTTTGGCCAAAGGGGATTAATTAATTTTCTCCTAGTTGGTTTCGAACCCTTGACCACAGCTTTGGAAGTCTGGTATTTTTACCGCTGAGTCACCCGTTAATTTATTCATTCTCTAAACATGGTAGCCGAGGTATCATTCATATATTGTCTATAGTTATATACTCCCTCGGTTGCAAATGACTATTCACATGCAAAAATTTAGTTTGAATGGTTTAGAAGCGAATAATTATTTTTGGAACCAATTTACATAATTTATTTCTGCAAATTTAACATAATATATATATATATATATATATATATATATATATATATATATATATAGGCGCGTTATATGCAATACCATTCTTAGATACAGTACTTTACAGTACCATTTAGACCAATAATAATTTAGTATTATTAAAGCTTTTTAATTAATTCAAAAGGGTAAAATAGTCAATCACATTTTCACTTTTTTTGATTTTTCTTTTAACAAAAAACATTTTTTAATTCCCTTAAATTTCTGATTTTTTTTTTTAATTTTTTTACATGTTTTCAAAAAAATCAAGTGTATATGTGTTTTTTTAATATTGTATACTTACATATATTTATTGTGTTTAATTATTTCGACGTTAAACTTATTTTGCTTAAAATGTTAATTGCACATATGTTTCTAGTGTATATTCTTTGATCTTCGATATTTATGACCAAAAACAAAAATATATACATGTAACCTCTAAAAATTAAATAACAAACCAAGAACATAAATAGTATATACAAAATTTGATATATAATGAAATACAATTCCAATACAAATGTATCTTGTTAAATATAGTTGTGCACGTCATCAAAAACATGTGTGCACTCTTCCAAGAACATACGTGCACTCCTCCAAGAACATATGTGTATGCTTTCGTATCTCATTCTACACTTGTGTGTTGACATTTTTATCATGACCAACGTTTGTGTCTTTTCAATACCTGAGATTACGAACAATTATCAATTTCTTATTATGACCAATTAACAAACACGTATGCACAATCTAAAACACATATGCATACCTCTAAGTTAACTTTATATCAAACTTAAAACACATATGCACAACCCTTTCACTGCCAGCCATAAAACATATATGCACCATTTTCTTATATCAAATTATGCAATCTTTTTTTAACATTGTAACTAAATAACATATTTGCACGTTCTTTGCATTAGCTAAAAAGAATTCAACCATAACAACTATTAACATAACACATGTGCACACCTATTAGTAAACTATTTATTCGCATCGTGAAAATAGGCTTCATATAAAAAGTGTTTTTAAAATATCATATAATACACGTCAAAGTGAAGATTCATCTAATAAATGTAAATCCTACGTAAAAAAAGTGTGTACGCAAACTACCTTTAGCATATATGCACTATTAGCCATAACATATATTCAAATTGACCAAGAGCAAATTTTTATACAAAAACAAATATAAAGACAAGAAAGATTAGCCCCAAAAAAAAAAAGTAAATGAAATACTAATTTTATACCTAGCTAAAATCCCAAAACAAAAAATCATTGGTTGTTAATCTATCCGAATCTTATTTTTACAGATTCTTTTACTTGTGAACAAACAATTAAAAACTCTATTCTCATTAAGTAATATTTGTTGGTAAGTCTCTGGATACGATTCATCATCAACAGGATTCCAAATAATTTCCAAAATTATCACTTAAAATGTTAATGAGAATTGCAATGTGGACCTAAACAATTGCAAAAAAAAAAAAAAAAAAAAAAAAAAAAAAAAAAAAAAAAAAAGTGAACATCCAATCTATTATCCTACACCTAATTAATGATATTCAATTATAAACATAAAGTAATATTAGCATTCGTGGATAACATATATACATCGTTCACCTTTATTTAATTCAAGATTATGACTATAGACAAAGCCGACATGACGATATCAGTGTATGAGTGCAATTGTTATTGCTTTTCGATAATAGCCCGCTTTTGTTGACTTTGTAACAAAACATTTTTTAGTATCTTGTCGCTCCAAAAAACTTTGTTTATTAGAAAACAACGAGCATGGTAGCCCGCGCATTGCCGCGGGAGTGTATTGACATCAATAAATAAACTAACTATACGCATTTGATTTGATAATGTGGAGTTGTGGACATCTGCATATATGTCATCATTTGTTGTTGGAGCAACAGAAATACCCGTTCATCACTTGGGCAAACAAAATATATTGCAATTAAGTCCATCGAACGCAAAATAAACAAAAAAATATGGTTCCACTCCATTTGTAATTCATTAAACAACAAAAGCAAACAATGGATATAAATACATATTTGTCATCACTTGACTAAAGTCCTCTATATATTACCATTCGTTGTTTGTCATCATAAATCAATCAAAATACAACAAAAGCATATCCGGTGTTTTTGCTTTTTCTAAGCATTACGTCTTTGGTTTCGTTGATTTTTGAGGGTAAGTAATGGCTGCTTGTGGCATCCGGGATGGTTTGCAACCGTTACCCTGCTATGCGCTTCCCTCACTTTTTCTAGTACCGCGCCTTCTCTGTCAAACGAATCTAAAACAAAAAACAAAGTCCAAAACAACCTTATTGCAGAGTAGAAACATATTTGTTGTTTTACTTGTTTGATCTACACATGCATCACTATAGTTTCATGACAGCTGGACTCAAGCCAATTATATTAAACTATAATCTAATGCTAAAACCATCCTATTGTAATTTTGAGTTACCTGTTGGTAAATTCAAGAGTTTGTAAGCAAGTCTATTTTTATTGACTGATAAACATGAAAATTGGCAGTCTTGGTTCATTCATTATCTCAACAAACTATTGCAAGCAATAACCTATTTTATTGACCAATGAACTTGAAAATTGGCAGTCTTGGTCGATTCATTACCTCAACAAACTGATATTCTTATGTCTATAAATAACACATAAGTAACTCAATTATTAATCATTCATAAATAGGTTTGAAGTTCTTATAAGGTATAAGAGGGTAACAACATAAGGAGGATTTGATCCATGAGGTTGCCAAAAAGAAGGTTGAACCAAACAATTTTGCTATAAAAGATTCAAGCTCATTTCGTTGACAACAATGTACGTATTTCTGGGATTCTTATTACATGGGGGATAAATAATCAGGACATCATTTCCAAAATGGAACTTTATGGTTCTCAGAGGAGCAGGGGAGTATTTGTTGTCATACACTTAGTTATGATTACAATAACAAAATGACCATCATCAACATTAGAAGTGTTTGGAAATGCCTATTAAAACTGATTATCTACTAATTGCTTTTCATGTATTTGTTTCTTTCAAAAATCAGGTTCATATTGCTTATTTCAATGACTGTGTGTGCAGCAAACAACATCAATATCCAATAAACAAAAACTTCCTATCAGTTACATCTGTATATCAGTAAAAAAAAATAACAATTGAAGATTATAGACTAATGTGGACTCACCTATTGTTGATAGCTTCCTGTATATTTCGACCATTCAAACCTGACGTGCCGCCTCGAATCCAACTCGTTTGGCCAAGAGAGGCACTAACCTGCCAAACAAATTTTTAATTAAACATGTATGATGTTTCATTATATAGCCCCAGCGGGATTGGGTTTGTTGTTATTGTTGCTGTTTCATTATATAACAGTCACTTTGGTAATGTTTAGCATTGCTTTTATGTTCATGTAATCATAAACATATTGTGTGTGTCAAAAAATGTAGGTAGGTTAATGGGTCGGAATGGAACAATACCCATCACTCGTTATCCTTTCCTAGTCACACTCAATATGGTTCCCATATCCTTTAATTACAACCACATAGAGCAAAATATTGGGGCCTGTTTTGCGGCGTGTTTCTTTTTTATGTTATTTTACATGTGCACCTATCCATTTTCTTGGAACACATACTTTCATAAGTTTCAAAATATGCAAACAAAATAGTTAAGTTTATCCAAGCTTGCATAATGCTTACCAATGCATCGGGTAAGTTCTGGTTGTTGGTGCAGGTACTAATACACATTGTTTTTTCCGCCACGGCTCCCTTTATATGAAAGTTGGTGCTCTTCCCACTTATAGAGTCCATTCCTACATGCAAATTAAAGGTCGCATTTCATTGTGCCAATTATCTTTATAAGGAAAAAAGTTGGTGAAGACGGGCTGATAAACCTGACTGCAAACCTGTTTGACCCGCATTTGTTTCAACCCATATTCCCAAATCACTCGTTTACACACATTACATTACCAAAACCACTATTTTTTTCCCTCTAAAATTTATTTTGGGAAGCACACAGAGTGGCTACAATAAAATAAAGCTTATTGCGGAAGTGACAAAAGGAAATCACATAGAGTAGCTTACATTGTGTCGGATCCATCTCGATGAGCAATTATGCCCCTCCTATAACAGGATGCAGACCGAGTCATCTGGCCTTCTTTATAGAATCTAGGTTCTTGATCTGCATTATATGTAGCACAAACAATATTTCCTCCTCCGGCACAATCTGCAATCAAACCATGATTGCGTTAGCAATCCCACAATGATATTAGCTCAATCAAAAAACAATAATTTATAAATAAATCTTTAAGACATTACCCGAGTATTACTCAATAGTTTGAGAATGTGCATTTTGGCACCTGGCTGTTTCTGATTTGTAAATAGACCATTATCAGCCTCATCAAACATTTTGTAAGCCTTTGGTTTATCAGCTTGTAGTCTTAGTAAGCAACCCCAAAGACTGTCATAAACATAAACACCCCATTAAACTATGATCAGCCAAATTCAGATGACTAAACTCACTATTAATATCCTGAAACAGATGGTCTTTAACATATCACGATGTTTCAAATCTTCCACCATGTTTATTTGCTCTATCGTTAGGTTCTAATGGCATCACTTCGGCCTATGAAAAATATCAGTTGTAGCCACTGTCGTAATAAAAAATTGTTTGAAGAACTAAGCACAGTCAACTATATTTCTCGAAATTAATGTTGATACAGGTATTAAAAGGACATAAAAATTACCACTAATCCGAAGCCGCAATAAAACCTTCCACCACTTGAGTAGCACGCTGCCTTTTTACAGCCACTGAGGAGTGTGTCTTCCTATTTATTTTCGCCCTTCTCGCCTACCATATCCTGAAATCAGAAACACGATTAGGTTCCAATAACTTACTATCTTACAATACGAAATTATCTAAAATCTTAAAGACGACTACAAACCCACAAAAATATGATGACCTCTGGTTTTTTTAAATTGATTCACGGGAGTTTCGATTTGTGTTGTCGTGGTTTGGATTTCACACATTCTGACTGAAAGCATAATTAGGTTGATGATTAGATTCATGTTTCGATTCAATTCCTTTTTCCTCAACATCTTCTTCTAATTTCTTTGGATTGATCAATGAATAAATTTGATGCCCTTTTTCTTCACCCACCATGATTGATTTTTTACTGATTCATTTTGGAAAGAGGGTTTGAAAGAGGTTATTTGGATTTTGTTACTATGATTTGATGATTCAAGAATTTTCTGGATGTGTCATTTTTATTTATGAGTGTACAGGTTTAGTTGACACTTGTGTGGCTGTCTTTCAATAGTACATAAGTAAACAGTGAAGCTAGTACGAAAATGGTGTGTGTTCTCAACGGGAAACGGAGTGCACTGTTGCTCAAGCACTGTAGCACTCCGTTATACTTATTCATACCTAACCACTCATGTGACGCAACGTGTCCCATTAGCAACAAAGTATATGTAGCCAGCCAATGACAATATTGATTATCTACATAATAATCCCATAATAAATAGCTACTGAACGCCGTTTTCCTTTGGGTTTTAGAATATAGAATAATATCCATAAATTATAAATTTTTTCAAAAAAAAAAAAATGGATTCGTTTTTCCCAGATCTCAGACCAAATCTAGTTAAAAAAAATCGAATTAAAAATAGTTACTAACCTTTTAGATCTCGGAATGAGATGACATCGATCCATAGAGATTTGTGACGTTTATTTGTTCCTCATAAAACTTGATGCTTGCTCGATCCAAAAAAGATTGGTGAAGTTTGATCTAGGGGGAGAGGATTTTGGGAGGCGGTTAATTGGGTTTTCTAGGATAGATGGTGGATGGGTTTACCTGACACTATTTTAGGGTTAATAGAAAAACTCATTACATAAGCCATGTTTTACTTCATCGGCAAATATCTTTTCTTTGAATTTTGCATATTGAATCTTTTCAATATTTTGTCAATGTAAGCACTTTGACTTAATCCAATTAACCGCCTTGATCTATCTCTATAGATTTTGATTCCCAGAATGTATGCAGCTTCTCCTAAATCTTTTATAGAAAAGCACTTTCCAAGATATTCCTTAACTTTTTGCAAAGATGGAATGTCTTTTCCCATGATCAATATGTCATCAACATATAAAATTAGGAAAATTACATTATCACTCCCACTAGCTTTGTGATACACACATGGCTCATCAAGATTTTGAGTAAATCCAAACTTTTTAATCTCAACATCAAATCTCTTGTTCCATTGTCGTGATGCTCGCTTCAATCCATAAATGGATCTTTGAAGTTTGCATACACGATTTTGAAAACTTTGGATTTTCAAACCCTTCTGGTTGTGCCATATAGATGTCTTCATCTAGATGACCATTTAAGAAAGCGGTTTTCACATCCATTTGCCAAATCTCATAGTCATAGTACGCTGCTATAGCTAAGAGAATCCTAATAGCTTTTATGTCTGCTACAGGAGAAAAGGTCTCCTCGTAATCAATTCTAAAAGTTTGAGTAAAACCTTTAGCAACCATACGAGCCTTATAGGTGTGTGCATTTCCATCCATGTCATTCTTAATCTTGTAGAGCCACTTACTCCCAAATACCTTGGCACCAGGAGGAAGGTCTACTTCAATCCAGACTTCATTATCTTTAATGGATTGTATTTCCCCATTCATAGCAGCTTTCCATTTATCCCTTTCAGGACTATTAATGGCAGCTCTATAACTAGTAGGTTCATTAAGATCCCCTAGTATAGTTTCCTCAACCTCTACATTAAGACATAGACGGTCAGGAGCTTTCACAGGTCTAAAAGATCTGCGAATGGGAACTACTTCAACTTCCGGTGGAGGACCCAGACTTTCAGGTTCTACAGGAAGTGTGCTAGTGTTTTCTGAAGGTAATGCATTTTCTTGATCATATTCTAGATCATAGACTCTCCCACTGACTTCTTGAGATACAAGATCTTTTTCAAGAAAGTCTCCATACCTAGCAACAAACACTTTGTTCTCAGGTGGGTAGTAAAAGTAGTAACCCATTGTTTCCTTTGGGTATCCTACAAAAATGCACTTTACAAATCTTTGTTGGAGTTTATCTGGAGAGTCACGTTTAACATACGCCTCACAACCTCAGACCTTTAAATAAGACAAGTTCGGAGCTTTTCCAGTCCATATCTCATATGGTGTCTTATCAACATTCTTCGTGGGAACCATATTTAAAATACGAACAGCCGATTCAAGAGTATAATCCCAAAAAGACAAAGGAAGATTAGTAAGATTATACATTGATTGAACCATGTCCAACAATGTACGATTCCTTCTCTCAGATACACCATTTTGTTGTGGAGTATATGGAGCTGTGAGATTATGAACAATTCCATTCTCAGTTAAGAAATCTTTAAAATCTTGACTAAGGTATTCACCACCTCGATTAGAATGAAGAGCTTTAATCTTCTTTCCTAATTGCAACTCTACTTCTGTTTTGAAAACTTTAAATGTTTCAAACACCTCATGTTTATGTTTAAGTAAATAAACATAACCATAACGGGTGAAATCATCTGTAAAAGTTAAGAAGTAAACAACACCTTTCCTTGACACATGTCTAAGTGGTCCACACACATTAGTATGTATCAAACCAAGTAGATCTAAAGCTCTTTCCATATTGCTATGAAAAGGTTTCTTAGTCATCCCCCCCCCCCCCCAGAAATACAAGACTCACACTTATCAAATGACTCATCATTGATATTTTTCAAAAGCCCATCTTGTTGCAGCTTTTGCATGCGAGCCTTGCCTATATGGGCAAGTCTATAGTGCCAAAGGTAAGAAGAATTCAAGTCATACTTCATTCTCTTACTAATGCTATACATTGAATTATTATTATCGGACATACAATCATTCATATCAATTTCAAACACACCATTCACAGCAACATCATTAAAATAAAATACACCATTTAGAGAAATAGAAAATTTATTTCCATCAATAGTTTGAGTAAAACCAAGATCCAACAAACATGAAAAGGAAACAACACCTATAACAATAGAAGGTGTATAATGACAATTGTTTAAAATCAGTACTAAACCAGAAGGTAAAACTAAATCAAACACTCCTATGGCTTCAACTATTGCTTGTGCTCCATTGCCCACTTGCAGAAATTGCTCCCCATAAGATAGTCTCCTTTCCTCTCTAAACCCCTGCAGTGTATTACAAATGTTAATACCACATCCAGTATCATATACCCAGGAATTTAATTTATGAGATAAAGTAAATAATTCAATAACAAATAAGTTACCTGAAGAACTGGTGCCCATGTGCCCAGTCTTCTTAACCTTATTATGTCGCAAGTCATCGAGATAAAGAGGACAATTCCTCTTCCAGTGACCCATCACCTTGCAGTAATGACATCTTTGATCCTTCTGCAGATTATACTTCTTAGGAGGGTTCTTCTTAGGTTGAGGAGGTTGATGAGCCATAACTTGCTTATTCTTATCAGCCTTACCCTTACCCTTACCCTTCTTCTTGTTCACATTTGGCTTGTTAATTCTACCCCCTTGAATAGCAAGTATATGGGGTGTAGGAGCCTTTAATGGTATACCTTTCTCATAATCAATGAGCAGTGCGTGCAATTCACTTACTGTCTTCCCCACGCAATGCATATTGAAGTTACTCACAAAACCACTAAATTCCTTGTTAAGGGATCTATTGATTAAGTTCATAGCCATATCATTGTCATAGGGTTTACCAAGTGTTTGTAGTTGATCCATGAAACTCTTCATTTTCAACACATGAGCACTCACAGGTTCACCATCACCCTGCTTACAACCATGTAAAGCCTCCATCAAATTGTAAATCTCTACATTTGATGGTTTCTCATATAGTTTCTTTAGTTCATCAATCATGTTCATGGGGAAGAATTCTTCAAACTGCCTTTGTAAAGCAGGTGACATCGCCCCTAACATCAATGCGGCCACATCAATATGTTCCTTATAAACTATTTTCCAATCGGCCTTAACTTCATTAGTAGCAGTAGGATCAGTTGGTTCCGCAAGACAACGCGTCTTCAAGATTTCAAGTTGATCAGTCACTCGTAAGACAATCCTTAGTGAACGCTACCATTCATTGAAATTCTCTGAGCCAGTCAATTTTCTTGTTCAAAGTAAGCCTTGAACGCAGAACGTAAGTTGGTGTTATCAGTTTGAGCCATTTCTACAGATAAAGAAAGTTCAAAACATTAGTATTTTTGATAATACAATTTTTTCAAGAAAATAAAATACCCAAGGAAATCTTATCTATAGAATTATCTTGAAAACTAGGATCCTCCATAAACATAGTTTCATCACATCAGTTGATCTGCTAGTAATGAAAGTACAATATGAGGTAATTTGTCATACAATAATTGGCATAACATTTTTCCAATTCCTAGATTTATGGGATTTACAATCACAAAACTTTTGTATTATAAGCATGTTTGATCCTCATCTTAATGCCTTGAGTCCAAGATCTCACTTCCTATTCAATTTAAGTTGTCTAACTTAAAAACTGCAAACTCATAAATCCATTACATCAGTTGATATGCTAGCAATGAAATTATGAAATTTACCTCTCCATTGCAATCTAGCCAAGCTCTCACATGACGTAAACAACAACTTCAAGTGTTCTTAATTAGATGGCATTTGACTTAATTTTATAAGGGTATTAATTTTAACGTGTGATCAAAATAATGTATGAAGAAGCATGCATACAAATTCATAACATTGGTTTTATAAAATATTTTTATTACCAATTCACTTAGAGTAAAATAGCAAAGATTTGATTGAGGTATCGGGTTCACCAATTAAAGAATTACCAACAATTATCATCCACTTATATCGTACTTTTGCATAAGCCCTAAGGCCTAGTGTTTCGGATAATCATTGTGGAATTGTGGTGAATTCACCCTTAAGATGACAGTGTATGGTAAGTCTAGAATCGGCACACAAGCGGTTGTAGAGAACCGGTAGGTGCATGGTCTTTAATAACCCCTCTCTACAAGCACATTGTATGGCGACTTTTGGTCCGCCTTTCGCACACTATGTACAAAAACATCAATCAACCAATCATTTGAAATTTAAACTCTTAAAACCTAAATAATTTCGCTATTTATTTAGTCCATATTATTTTTCTATTAAAAAAAGTACCCTTTTTCATTTATAAACATGTCTCACATAATAATAAACAAAAACAAGTAATACATAATAAAAAAAATAAAACCAAATAAACATATACATAACATAACAATTAAATATGTATAAACATGTAGCCACATGCAAATTTTATTCAATAATCCTATTAATAATCAATCTAGGTGTATAACGCATTTATTCAATTAAGGCTTTCTTCTTCAAAGGAAAAAGATCCACATACACCGATAAATCGATTGCGTAAGCCAAAACTAAACAAATACCGCATAGCATGTAATTGATTACTTAATATCGTAGTCTTCCCCAATTCGATATCTATTAATAAATTTACATGTTTCGATATAACTTAACATTTAATTTATATATCCAATTTAAACATTTTAAATTATCACACAATTAAATCCATGCAAATATGCACTTTTCATGGATTATGCTTAACAATTAACATATTGCACCAAGATCGTTTACTAAAATGCATAACCAATTACATGACGTCCTAGGGCTTTTAATCATATTAAAATCAAAACAAAAAAAACCCTAAATTACTAATAGGTCAATCGACCTTAAATAAAAATTAGGGTTAGGAATATGAAAACCCTAAAACCATGTAATTAAACAAATCAAAATTCAATTTTTATGCGTTTCGATAATTAATTACACATTATAACGGCTCATGATGCCACGGTTGGAATTATAATATCATGACAATCATAGAAATAAACCAAACACGTCAAGTAAGCATAGCGGAAGCAATTATAATAAGACCATATAATATGTAATTAATTAATCAAATATAAATAGTAAACATACCGTAGTGATTCTAGCCCGAACAAGAATCAAATGCAATCTTCAACTCAAGAACCCTAATTAGGGTTTATGTGGATTCAAAGAACAAATCCAAGAAACAAACAATGATTTGTTTGATTCACGATCTTGTACACACGTACTACTTCAAGTAAACGTCTATGCAAGTAAAACAAACACAAACACTAGAAGAATAACAAAGTATTCGACTCCCTTAAACTTTAATGGGGTGTCGACTTTGCTAGGAGAAGAGGAGAGAAAAACACACAAGATTATGTGTTCAAGTTATGAGAAAACAATGAAACCTTGTATGTTTATCTAGGATAGAAAACTTGGAACAAAAGCTTCACCAAGGGATGTGAGATCCCTTGACCGATCGGCCCAACCAACCCACAAGGGGTTCTAGAGCCTTCTTGACATTCCAATTTTCATCTACAATCCCTTTCCTTTTATTCGTCTAACGGTCGTTAGCCTTTTCCGTTAAATGTTAACGATTGTTAAGTGTTTACGTTCTAATAATTAATATAAAATTTATATATAATTATTACTCATTTACTTTGCATACGTAAAGTGTGCAATCCCGTGATCTCGAGTTCGATCCTAACACACAACTATTATTTTATCGTCTATAAAACTAACAATTCGTAACAAAAAACATAAAATGAAAATTAGTTCTCGCTAAATGTTTTATTAAAATGTATCTGTCACCGCAATGCGCGAGTACATTGCTAGTTTAAATAATACTATCTCCGTCTCATAAAAGTATCTACCACCGCAATGTGCGAGTATCTTGTTAGTTTGAATAATACTATCTCCGTCTAATAAAAATTGTCCATTTTTTTTTATTTATTTTTTAATTTTGATTTTAAATATTTATGTTTGCGTTATTCAACACTTGATGAAAAATATATGAATGGATTAGGATTTAAATATATTTTCATTTGTATAATTTTCATCAAGTATTATATAACGCAAACAAAATTATTTTAGGTAAAAGTTGAAGAAAAAAAAGACTCAAAAAAGTTAAAGTGGACAATTTTTATGAGACGAGGGAGTACGAGAGACAAATATGTTAAGCCCACCTCTAACAAATAAATCAAAGTTGACAATTTTTATGAGATGGAGGGAGGTAAAATAAAAAAAATTAATTAAAAAAAAAAATTACGCACATATAGATTTGGAGATAATCCAGCACCAAATCAAAGAAGTTATACAATTTTCAGTTTTTAACAAAAATGGAAGTCATGTTAGTTTTTGAAACCAGCCAAGAAAGAATTTAAGATACAATTTTCCGAAAATCTTTTACACCCGAGTTTAAAATACCAACACAAATCTTAACAATTACAATTTATACATAGTAGAGTAAGAGTATGGATCTAGTGAGAAGAATTATTCAAATAAGAAGAGTGAAGAAATTGTAGCCACATATTTTAAAAAAATAAAAAAAATAATAGGGAGATGCATATATTTTTATGGATGCATCTAATATTTGTGGTTGTGGTTTCTTCTCATTCTTCTCATCTTAATTATATTTCTCATTTGATCCTAACTCAGTAGAGTAATATATAAAGTAGACAAAATTACACGGATGGTCCCTGTGGTTTACACGGATTGCAAGTTTAGTCCCTAACTCAAAATAAGTACACCAGACATACCTATTTTTTGAAACTTGTCACACATTTAGTCCCTATCTTGGATGGCCGTTAGTTTATCCGTTAAGTTATTTGCACCGTTAGTCCTTCGTTAATATTTTTTGCACTGTTAGTCCTCATTTTCTAAAAAAGTCCCCATGATTTGCACCGTTAGTCCCTCCATTAATATTTTGCACCGTTATCAATCTTTTTACGTTTTTGTCCGTTTTTTTAACGTTCTTGTCCGCTTTTTTAACGTTTTCGTCAATTTTTTACGTTTTTGTCAATCTTTTTACGTTTACGTCCATTTTCTTACGTTCTCGTCCATTTTTTTTGCACCGTTAGTCCCTCCATTAATATTTTGCACCGTTATCAATCTTTTTACGTTTTTGTCCGTTTTTTTAACGTTCTTGTCCGTTTTTTTAACGTTTTCGTCAATTTTTTACGTTTTTGTCAATCTTTTTACGTTTACGTCCATTTTCTTACTTTCTCGTCCGTTTTTTTTAATGTTTTCGTTCATTTTTTTTAACGTTTTTGTCAATCTTTTTACGTTTTCGTCCATTTTTTTTTAACATTTTCGTCATTTTTTTACGTTTTTGTCCGCTTTATTACGTATTAGTCTATTTTCTTATATTTATCCGTTTTATTATGTTTTGTCATTTGAAAAAAATGTTTCTGTGTCAATTTTAAAATATTCAAAAAATAATTTTTTTTTGGAATTTTTTAGAAAAAAATTTAAAAAAAAAATCCTTTTTTTTTTAAATTTCGAATAAAAAAAATTTTCGAATAAATTTTTTTTTCTAAATTTTATTTTCTAATTTTTTTAAAAAAAAAAATTCAAAAAATAATTATCGAAAAAAAATCTTAAAATATTCGAAAAATATTTTTTTGGAATTTTTTAGAAAAAATTAAAAAAAAAATCGAAATTTAAAAAAAAAAAACATCGAATAAAATTTTTTTAGAAAATTAAAAAAAAAAATAGAAATATTTTTATTTTTCAAATATTTTAAGATTTGAATTTTTCTAAAAAATAATTTTTTTAAAAATTTTTATTCGAAAAAAATTTTTATTCAATTTTTTTTTTAATTTTAGAATTTTTTTTTTAATTTTAGAATTTTTTAATTTTAAAAATTTTTATTCGAAAAAAATATTTTTTTTAAAATATTTTTTATTTTTTAAAATATTTTTTCTAAAAAATATTTTTTTTAAAAATTTTTATTCGATAATTTTTTTATTCAAATTTTGTTTTTAAATTAATTTTTTTTTAATTTTAGAATTTTTTAATTTTAAAAATTTTATTTGAAAAAAATATTTTTTTTTAAATATTTTTTTCTAAAAAATATTTTTTTTTTAAATTTTTATTCGAAAAAAAATTTTATTCAAATTTTTTTTTTAAATTTTAGAATTTTTTTTTAAATTTTAACAAAGGAGTAACGGTGCAAATTAACGAAGGACTAACGTTGCAAAAAATATTAACGAAGGACTAGCGGTGCAAATTACTTAACGGATAAACTAACGGCCCATCCAAATTAGGGACTAAAAGGGTGACAGGTTTCAAAATTAGGGACGTCTGGTGTACTTATTTTGAGTTAGGGACTAAACTTAAAATTCGTGTAAATCACAGGGACCATCCGTGTAATTTTGTCTATAAAGTATCAAATTTTACTTTCAGTGACCGGTTTCCTTAACGTTTACGGACTAGACTTCCTATATAATATAAATCCCTGTATATACTCCACCTACAATCAATATCAATATTTGATCTTCTTCATCGATCAAAAAAAAAAAAAGTTTCGTTTTCTTTTTGTTAACAGGCGATTGAGCATGTGTGCTACTTACACTGGATACCGCTACCCCGATCCAGAACACATGCTTCTCTGCCTGGGTAGCGGTGTAAATTACAAGCCTGTTCGTGCTTATTCGTTTTACCATATTGTCGATCATTGCCAAGTTTGATAAAATTGCCGAGTCGGTGCCATACCCCCACCCCGATCCAGATTACATATATCTCTACCCCCGTAACGATGAAAATAGCATGCCTACTGACGGTGAAAATCTCATGCCTGTTTGTCCCTATTTTGTTTTGTATATGAACCCAAACAATGAGTTTGATCCTGAGAAAGTGGCTGAGTCGCTGCGATGCTACTATCCTAAAGATTTTCCATATACATGGCATGTTTACCAACGCCAAGCAGTTATTGTTAATCAAATTGACCTTGACGTTTACCGATCTTGCAATGGATTGCCAAAACTTCCAAGTTCTCCATCTCATGATGATGACTATCCTTATAGGTCTCCGTATCGGGATCTAAACCCCCCTTTTTGCGCAGATGAAGAAGAATCACTTGAACAAGCACTGAAACAATTGAGCATCACCAAGAGTGACATCATATCCATTGATTTAGAATCCTGGTTTGTTTGTTTCACTTGGAAAGAAAGGATGATGGGCAAGAAGTTTGCGCCATATGTCAAGGTGAATTTGAAATAATAGGTGAGAAAATAAGGCTCATTGGATGCGGAGTACATGGCTATCACCAGAGCTGCATTAAGGAATGGCTGAAAGTGAAAAATGAATGCCCTATTTGTCGATTTCCTATATATATTACTGTTACATCTTTGGTTTAATTATCTATATACTTTGCTAGTCAGAATTTTATTTCTTTTCCATGTATTGTGGATGATTAACTTTTAATTCATGAAGCAACTTCATTCCAAAGTTAATCCAATATCATATTTTGGCATGCATGTAGGCAACGATTCTATAAATACCGACGCATGTTTTAGAGGCCTGCTTCATACTAATAGAAACAAAAAGAATACATGCATGCAAAACTAATTAACCTAATTAACAAAATTTCTTTTTCTTTAATATGTATTTTCGACTTGACATTACAAGCCGGCTAATCTCAAGGCGACTACTCTTTTGGATAGCTCGGAGTCGGCGCAGGTGAACTTCTTTGGCCACAAGGGGATTAATTAATTTTCTCCTGGGTTGGTTTCGAACCCTTGAACACCGCTTTGGAAGTCTGGTATTCTTACCGCTGAGTCACCCATTAAATTTCTTCATTCTCTAAACATGGTAGCCGAGGTATCATTCATATATCGTCTATAGTTATATACTAAATTTAGTTTGAATGGTTTAGAAGCGAATAATTATTTTTGGAACCAATTTACATAATTTATTTCTGAAAATTTAACATAATTATAACTAAAAGTGAAAACTAATTAGGGTTCTTTTTTTAAACACTAAATCAGGTTATAATTAATGATCTCTATTTACGGGATAGTTGGATCATCTATATTTGACGTCCTAATGAGGTTTACTAGCTACAATTTGTTTGCTTATGTTCACTCATATTAGTCATAGAATCATTTGTGCCAGCTTATACAATATTGTTGTAAACTTTACTGTTAGCTACACTAGTACTACAATCGCCTCAATTCCCGAATGCCTCGTCGGTAATAACAATACTGAGGACTTTCCCCGAGGTCAAAGTGGCCCCCACGCACTTTCCAATCAGACGTTACAAAATGTTTGACCAACAACGGGTGGTCTTTCTATGCAAGATGAGAGATCAAGACCTCAGAAAATGGTTGTTGTAGATGATGCTAGAACGTATTCCCATGCCTCACTCCCGGGAAATTGCATTCTAACCTAGCCAACATGCCTAGAGTTCTTTCTTACTCGATTGCGAAAGATAGTTAGCAACCGTTGGCTTGTAGGACTGTGCTATTGGACTGGGTTGGCTACTCTCTGTGATCCTTGCTGCCAGTGGCGGAGCCAAGAGCCAAGTTTAGGGGTAGCGAAATACGAAAATTTGTTTAGGGGTAGCGAAAATTTGTTTCAGGGGTAGCGAAATCGCCAAAAAATGGCCAAAAATCGTCAAAAATCGCTAAAATTACACTACCGGGTAAAAGTTCAGGGGTAGCGACCGCTACCCCTGGCTTACACATGCCTCCGCCCCTGCTTGCTGCTATTATCAGATAGCTAGGACTGATTCTATTGCTCCTAAGATACCTTATTAGTAAGTCAACTCAAATGCCATAACTCCCTTCAGGTTGAAAGGCGCAAAGAAAGAAACTTCTTAATACATGTTTTGAAGTACAATGCATGAAAAACTTGATTGTGAGCTAAAAACATACTCCTTGGGAGAAAATTAAGGCAGGCCAAAAGAGAATGAAAATGTGAAACGTGAGTTTAACTGTCCCCTAAGGTTTTCAACATGTCTATATCGAAAGCAAGTAATGAGCCAATTTCTTACCATGTATGAGTTTGACGATACTTATTTATGTCTCTCTGATTAAGTGATTATAGCTATGTATTACAATAAACATTATTGGAATATGAATAAATGTGAATCATAAACTCTTAATCACAAAATTAACCTCCAAAGTTTGTATAAATAGGAAGTTGGGCCAAAATAATGTTCAAATACCGGCCCAAATGTTTGGAGAGCTGTTTGTCGTTACTACTATCAAAATTTGAATAACAACAAATAGTCAATTATCATTCAAAAAGTTCAACCAAATCACTAAAGGTCAAAGGGTATAAATTATACGAGTAATGAACCGTGGTCTTTTAAATTTTCATGTCACTAAAATTTTCTTTTTATGTGCAAGCGAAAGTGAAACACCTGGTCTTTTATCGTTGTATTTTTTATGTTAGGTTTGAACTTTAGTGACACTTTTGTACGTGTCAATAACGGATTTTTCCTTGAAATGAGATGAAAGATTTGAGTAAATTTATGAACATGTAACTTTAATGAAGAAAAATGCCCAAAAATTTGGCTCAACATCTTCTATTAGATTCGGGGTTCAAACATAAATATGTACATGTTTGAAAATGGTCCAAAAAAAAGGTGGGGGGTGGGGGGGAGGGGGGTCTAAAATAGTCATGGAGATACATTGATTTGATCAAGTACGTGTATCTGAGTCAATGATCCGCCTTTTAAGTTAAATTAACTAGTTTGAAAAGACTTCATCCATTTATCCGCTTGTATCCTCAATCTTGAAAGATTTTTATTATACTATATAACATTCATTGAAGAGGTTTGGAGAGCTGGCTCTATTCCGAAGCCTTCAGATTGGAGATCGGCTGAAGGGAGTAATGACCCAGATATACATCATTACATCCCACCACACTCTATTTGCATGTCACTAAATTTTCTTTTTATGTGCAAGTGAAACACATGGTCTTTCATCGCTGTATTTTTTTACGTTAGGTTTGAACTTTAGTAACACTTTTGTATGTGTCAATAACGGAATTTCCTTGAAATGAGATGAAAGATTTGAGTAAATTTGTGAACATGTAACTTTAGTGAAGAAAGATGCCACAAAAATTTGGCTCAACATCTTCTATTTGATTCGGGGTTCAAACCTAAATATGTACATGTTTTGAAAATGGTCAAAAAAAAAAGTCTAAAATAGTCATGGAGATACATTGATCTGATCAAATACGTATATCTAGTCAAACTCGCCTTTTTCATATAAAATAACTAGTTTGAAAAGACTTCATCCGTTTATCCGCTTGTATCCTCAATCTTAGAAGACTTTTATTATACTATATAACATTCATTGAAGTGGTTTGGGGAGCTGGCTCTGTTCCGAAGCCTTTGGATTGGAGATCGGCTCAAGGGAGTAATGAACCAGGGTATAATGACCCAGATATACATCATTACATTCCGCCACACTCTCTTTTCATGTCACTAAATTTTCTTTTTATGTGCAAGTGAAACACATGGTCTTTTATCGTTGTATTTTTTTATGTTAGGTTTGAACTTTAGTAACACTTTTGTATGTGTCAACAACGGAATTTCCTTGAAACGAAATGAAAGATTTGAGTAAATTTGTGAACATGTAACTTTAATGAAGAAAGATGCCACAAAAATTTGGCTCAACATCTTCTATAACATCTTCTATTTGATTTGGGGTTCAAACCTAAATATGTACATGTTTTCAAAATGGTAAAAAAAAAAGGTCTAAAATAGTCATGGAAATACATTGATCTGATCAAATACGTATATCTGAGTCAAAGACTCGCCTTTTTCAGATAAACTAACTAGTTTGAAAAGACTTCATCCGTTTATACGCTTATATCCTCAATTTTAGAAGACTTTTATTATACTATATAACATTCATTGAAGTGGTTTGAGGAGCTGGCTCTATTCCGAAGCCTTTGGATTGGAGATCGGCTCAAGGGAGTAATGCCCAGGGTATAATGACCCAGATATACATCATTACATCCCGCCACACTCTCTTTTCATGTCACTAAATTTTCTTTTTATGTGCAAGTGAAACATATGGTCTTTTATCGCTGTATTTTTTAATGTTAGGTTTGAACTTTAGTAACACTTTTGAATGTGTCAATAACGGAATTTCCTTGAAATGAGATGAAAGATTTGAGTAAATTTGTGAACATATGTAACTTTAATGAAGAAAGATGCCGCAAAAATTTGGTTCGATATCTTCTATTTGATTCAGGGTTCAAACTTAAATATGTACATTTTTGAAAATGGTAATGTAAAAAACACTAAAATAGTTATAGAGATATCATGATTTGATCACGTACGTACATCTGAGTCAAAGAATCACATTCTCTAGATAAACTAATTAACCGTTTGTATCCTCAATCTTAGAAGATTATTGTTATGGACGTAAGTCCAACAAAAATTTACCATTTTTACACACTAAACAAGAATAAATCTTTTTATCAAAATGCCGTGAATTTCTTTTGTAAAATAAGATATACAGAATTATTAGCTATAGGATGTGGTCAACATATTTACATGTCTCAAAAGTGTTTATTGGTTGAAATGAATTGCATCCCCACGGTTATCAAGATCATCCAAGACGATCAATAAATGAAAATTTACATTTATTCTCTTTGGTCTTCATCAATCACCAAAAACACCTCAATGCGTGTCTTTGAATGATTGTGATGAACTGTCTTCGACCCCATCTCAAATAATGTAGTAGATGTGCACGTGAACATGACTAATATACATTTCATTTTGATATGAGTTGGTATATCAGAACCTAAATATGCACATTTAAATAATTGGATGTAGTAGTATAGTACTAGCTTCGAGTATAATTATCTAGTCGAGTTTATAGAAGACATACAACGTACTAGTTATGTATCATATTACCACGCTACTACGCTAGCAACATATAAGTGAAAAAGTTACGATTCAATAGCTATACGTTACATATGCAATTGGTATAAACAATGAACTCCAGATTTAGTTGGGTTCAAGGGGAGACTTTGCAGAAAAATTGTTATGTTTCTCAAAAGAGTAGACATTTTCTTTAAAAATTGTCTTTCACATATTGTCCTTTCAGCGAGTGTGTTGACCAGTAGGTGCTGGCTTGCTGCCAGCGTTTTGCATGGACTTGCGACCTTACATATTCGAAAAACAGCCAAACGTTTGTCAATTTGAGCATTACTTGTGCAATAATTTGTATAAGACACAACTTAAGGAAAATTTGTATAGGCAGTATTTTTTTTAAAGAAAATTGTATAGTAGACACTTTGTCAATTTTACAATCGTTCTGGTAAGTATAATCGTTAATATTTTTCGGAATCGACACAAGCACAAGACACTTTATAACTATTTAATGAATAATCCATAGATTCAAATCAAAATCAGTATCTCAATCTCATGTGGGGTATGGTATTCCATATTAATGATTTTGGCATTAATCACCTAACACTTGAAAGCTATTTCAACATAGGACCCTTCCTTTCTTAGGCTGGCCGTATTAAGGGCAAAGTCGGCAAGTCCCCGGCCTATGTGGCAGTGGTCCGACCCGTCCCACCCTGCTGCACCTCTAGTCTCTTCCGACGCGTGGCCTAAGGTAAAATGGGAGAAGAGGATCGGCAGACCAACCTTCTGGTGTGCATGTTTGTGTGTGTGAGCTTTTATTTAAAAGAATGTTTTTATGAGGTATGTTTTTTGTGATGTCGGTCATTTCGTTACACTAAGTTAGCCAGGAAGAAGTTTTGGAAAAGAAAGTTAAGATGACAGAGAAAAAGAAGGTCACCAGGAGTCCTTACTACACTTAGGGCTTGTTTCTTTTTTTCTTGGAATGTCTGTGTGGGTAATTGAGTGAACCCTTTGATATATATTATTGGTTTTTTATTGATGGGGTCCACTTATTCATGTTACAACATCTATATTCCAAAGGCATACAAAACCTTACTCCTTCCCAACCAGACGAATTAAGGGAATGAACCCACATGTGTGACCCACATCCCTATCAACCACTTAATAAAAGAAACAACCCCTTAGTCTAAGTTCCTATCCATTGCATGCAGTGAGGATTTAACTTTTTGTCGCCAAATAACCCGATATTCACATAAATTTACTTAGGGCAACGACTGAGATATGTATAAGTATGCTTAATTTGATAATTGTTTTACTTTTTCTTTCGAAAAGCATGCTTAATTGGATTTGTTTGTGAAGAAACGAGTTTTTCTAACAACCATAATAAAAAATGTTGTCATACAAAGTTAGACATAAAAATTGTCTATTTTTAGGCCTCCAATTCACGTATTAGTACCTATATTATTCATTGACTCAACGAGTTCTGGGTTTAACCGGCTCGCAAAAATAAAAAATCACAAGAACACTATATTAATGACTATCTAAAGTGCCATTAAGTATTGAACATATATAATCACTAAAGTAATAAGGAAGATGTGCACGTGCACGAGGATGACAAGTACATTTCATTTGATTGGTAAAAGATCGATCTCAATCTCATGTGGGGTTTACGTTTTTGGTTTCATTTATTCCATGAAATTCATCTATGAGGTTTCGATAAATTGCAGGCGCAACCTCTATCATGTTGACAGTGCAGAAGTTGTTCATGTGAAAAACTTTAGGTTGCAATAGTCGCCCTGAGCCGAAGTGAAATGACTCGATTAAACTTGTCTTCTTTCCCTTTCTATTTTTTTCTTTGAATATTGAATAGCTTTTAAAAAATAAAATTCATCCATCATAATAGTATATACCAAACATACCATACATAACTAAAAGTGATAAGATGTTAGATAATTTTCTTAAATCATGTATGGATAGTCATTTTCTTTTCATTTGAAAAATAAGTTTACGTGCATGCATTTGCCTGGGTGCATTTATGAAAAAGGACCCCCAATTTTGTATTATTTGGGAATTGGGATTAAGCCAAATAATGACTATTGCAAGTATAAGAAATATTTATGTGGTCGGGTACAAGGGACATGGTCTTTCCTAGTTCCCCATCACCCATTGTTTACCTAGTAGAGTATATATAGTAGAGTATATATAGTAGATAAGCTCAACAAATAATTAAAGTGCATGCATATGTTGTCACTTTAAGACTTTTTTGGGTAATGATTAATTCAAAGAAAGGAGTTAGCGACTAACCATTTGTTTTTCCTTTATCAAGACTAGTGAGTAATTGTATAGCGACGTAATTTTAAAGCAAAAGATAATTATAATTGCGATATTTTAATTAAGTATTGTTGGAAAAATACCTCGACAACAAACCTAAAGTTTGATCGCGGAACACTAGATCGCGATTTATACCGAGCACAAGTAGCAAAACGAGAGACTACAAAGAAATCAACAAGAATATATGCACACGTTATTGGGGTCAGATCATTCAAGGAAATATCATTCTAGTGGAAGTTCGCGGTTCAAGTCAAGGGGTGGAACTAGTAAACTCAAGTGCTTCATATGTCATTCAGAGGGTCATCTAAAGAGAGACTGTCCAAAGAAGAAGTCAAGTGGGTTCGTCAAGAAAGGTAAGAATGATCAGGATTCTAATTCTTCTGATGAAGAGGGTAACGCCTACTTTGGAGAAGCCTTGATGGTAGTCGGGAATGATGAGATGACTGAATTTGTAATGGATTCAGGTGGGTTTTATCATATGACACCTAGGAGGGATTTCTTATATGACTTCAAAGATTTTGATGGTGGTTCAGTTCAGTTAGGTGATAACAAGACATGCACTATCAGAGGGACAGGAAAAGTGAAGATACAGTTGCATGATGGTTCAAGCTTTATACTGAAAAATGTCAGGTATGTTCCAGGGTTAAGAAAAAGCTTGATTTCATTGGGTACTCTTGAAAAAGAAGGTTATACTATGAAGATGCAGATGGGTAGAGTCAAGGTGATCAAAGGTTTTCGGGTTATGATGACTGAGATCAGGAAAGAGAACTGTGTGTATACTCTTGAAGCAAAGGTGACGACTTTTGGTGTACAAAAGCATGGAGGTTCAAAACAAGTTGGATTCAAACAACTTGGTCATAAACAAGTTGGGTTCAAAAAACTTGGTCATAAACAAGTTGGTCTCAAACAACTTGGTTATAAACAAGTTGGGTTCAAACAACTTGGTCCTGATGTTAAAACAGGAGTCCATAGAGTACAGGTTGATGAACTTGTTTGGTTTGAGGTGGAACTGCAGGAAGCTCAGGAAAATCGTGAAGCTGAGGATGTTCAGGTTAGTAACGATGATGCTGCAGTGGCTCAAAGAAAGCTGGAGGACAAACAACTTGAAGAAAAGACAAACACGCACTACTTGGTAAAGGAGCAGGAGAATATACACCTTGATATAAAGGTGGGGGCGGACATTACGGTAACCGGAGTACCTGGTCAAGAGGGTGCAGAGGGTAATGTTGCTGAAAAGAAGAAAGTGAAGTAGTCTACGGAAGCTAATCTTGGAAAATTACTGAAGTACAATGCCTGGTCGACAAGGTGGTCCCGGTCTGAGGTTCCAGCACGAGGAAAAGGTGCTGAATATCGGTTATGTTTAAGTGTTACTCCTAAGGTGAAAATTGTTAAATATTAGTAGTAACTTAAACATTAGGGACTTAAGTGTACTTTATAATTAGATTAGGTGGTAGACTAGAACTAGGATTAGTTAGCTTGGAGTGCAAGGCAAGCTAGGTTTCCACCTCATCATCTCTATAAATAGAGATGAGGGGATGCTAGTTATTCATTCTTCTTACTCGTTGTAAGCTTTATTGGTTCTAATAAAGCTTACAACGAGGAAGAAGAATGAATAACTAGCATCCCCCTCATCTCTATTTATACAGATGAGGAGGTGGAAACCTAGCTTGCCTTGCACTCCAAGCTAACTAATTCTAGTTCTAGTCTACCACCTAATCTAATTATAAAGTACACTTAAGCCCCTAATGTTTAAGTTACTACTAATATTTAACAAGTATTGTATGCAACGTAAACTTATCAAAATATATCATTAATAAAAACCCACAAATAAAGAATTCTAAAAAGATGAAGAAGTAAAAACAAAAATCTCAACAAGATTGTTAGTAGAGATCTTTTTACTACATAACAACCCGTCTTATCATTAAAAAAAATATCCTTTCAATACTTTTTGGAGGATCACCTGGTAAAATATATTACTTCAAAAAACGTTTAAGTACATCGGATAAGAGTGAATTTCTCATCTCGGCCCTTTACATAGACAAAAAACAAGCTCCTAATGTTCAACAACCAAAATCACTACATAAGAAAGACATGCTAATCTTATTACCTACCAAACAATATAATTACTTCCATCCACGACCTCTGAGCTTGATATCATACTGGTCATAGAATCATCCAAGTGCCCTGGTAAATCGTAGACTTGAGCCGCATAATCATCAGAGAAGTAATCTTCAAGCTCGTAACTGCCACCTTCTGATGCAAGATACTTAGCCATAGGGTTATCCGGCTGAAGAACCTCATCCTCATCACTATCATAACAAACGACATCCCCTACCTTAGAGAATGGGTTAACCACCTTTGTTGCTGAAATACATAGAGAAGAAGAAGAATAGGCTTAGCATACGGAGAAGAAGAGGAACTAGGTTTCGAAGCCGCAGCCTGTTCCTTCTCTCTCAAGTCACTCAAAAGCTGATCTTGTGAATCCTTACAAGTCTTTTAAGACCCATCCACCTTAGCTTCTTTTTTATTACCCGGATAATCAACATTTTTAAGAGGGTGACCATCATCATCTACAAAAGTAGCTTTCCTATCAATAATTAACATTTCAAGCTTACCAATTTCTCAACAATAGGAGTAGAACAAGAAATACCACTTTCATTAACCCTTAATTACTAATGTTGGTTAGTCAATGAAATCAAGCTAGTCCCCAACTTTCCTAATTCCGGATTCCATCTTCAGTTATGGTGTCATATAGTTTTTCAAGTTTTTGTTGTCTTACTGGCTATCGACATTTTTCATTTTTTCTGATCTTTCTACATAAGTTTAACGTAAACTTACGCTCTTAGGCACTGGTTAAAATATATTAATTGAACATAATTTTTTATTCAATTAAAAAATGCATTTAATATAAATTAATTGCACTTAAAATTACCATAACAAATATATCTCTTTTTTATTTAATGAAACATGAAGTTTCTTTGTTTCATCTTATAAAACAATGCCCAGAGGCACTTGTTAGAAAACACTTACATTATTCATCTTAAAACTAAGGTTGTTTTTTTTTTTTTTTTTTTTTTTTTTTTACACTCAAAAACTAAAGTTGCCATTTGAAAAGGGAAGTTTACATTTTCTTAATGGCAAATTATATTAAAAAGCTAGATAAAAGAATTACAAATAGTACAAGAAGTTATAGGATCACTTATCCATACAGACCAATTCGGGTTAACTTTTTTATTGTGGTGAAGGATCCACGAATGAGTTAACACCTTGATCTCTTTTAAGAGAGTATCTTTTCTTATAGGTTTTAAATCAAAGCAAACACGATTTCTATATCTCCAAATGACCTAGTTTGTTGTTTGAATAACCACATCGACACAAGATTTGGCATCACTGTTGATAGTTTCCATATCAGCCCAAGACACGAGAGTTGGCAACTTGTTCATGTTATATGATCACATCTTTATTTGGTAACTTGTTCAAAAGCGTTCAACGAGAAAGGTATAAAAAATCTGACAAAAACCTCGTGGCTGACAAGGGGAAGGCGACAATGAAAAAGGCGATGATGAAGGAATGGAGAATGAAGAAAATGATTATGAGTAGGTGTTGTGTTTTGTTACACTGATATATTTTATAAGTATTTTGTGGTTTTATTCGAAATGGTTTTAAAATTTTGAAACAATACGAGAAAAAGATCGACAAAGTGAAGGTTTAGCCGCTTACAACAGGTTTTGCTGCAGTATATGTCACCTTTAGCCACGACAAGTCGTTGTTAAAGGTAATAACTGATCGATTTTTTATTATCATATATTTAACAACGACGTATCGTCGCTATAGGTGTAGTATTAAAATAATATTATTAACTTTAGCGACAACATGTCGTGGCTAAGGATAATGATATATATATATATATATATATATATATATATATATATATATATATATATATATAGGGGGCCTTTATTTTCAGAACCCTGTTAAGTGCGGGAACTGCGAGAACTCTAATTTTGCATTAGAAAACATACATGTTCATATAAAACATGTATGTTTTCATACATACACCTTAATAAACATGCCTGGGTATTAAGGTATATGTAAGAAAACATACATATTTTATATGAGCATGCATGTTTTCTAATGCATAATTGGAGTTCTCGCAGTTCCCGCACTTAACAGGGTTCTAAAAATAAAATCATTTTGCATTGATCTATTGCACTTAACAGGTTTTTATATGAACATATATGTTATGCATATATGTGTATTAAGGTGTATGTAAGAAAACATACATGTTTTATATGAACATGTATGTTTTCTAATGCAAAATTGGAGTTCTCGCAGTTCCCGTACTTAACAGGGTTCTGAAAATAAAGATACACTATATATATATATATATATATATATATATATATATATATATATATATATATATATATATATATATAAAATTTAAACCTTTAGCCACGAGATGGCTTAGTCAAAGGTATAATAATAATAAAAAATGTAATTACTTTAGTGACGAATTTTATTTCGCATTTTTATTTTCTTATTTACTGTTTTTTTTCAATCTGACTTTTTAAAATATCTTGAATAGTTCTTGTATGCTGAGCACTTTTTTCAAGGAAATAGAGAGTAGCGGGAACGTGTGGCTAAATATAAAAGCAATAATTTTTAATCAATAATACAAAAAAAAAAAAAAAAAAAAAAAACATTAGCGACTTATGTCGTGCCTAAAAATATTTGACTTTTCGTCGCTCGGCTATCGTTGTTAAATATATTTAATCAAGATTTGTCGTGGTAAAAAACTTTTAGCCCCGACGATTCAACCTTGAACCATGACATTTGTCGTGGCTAACAGCCCCAACTTTTGTAGCGAGGTGATCGATTTCAAAGATTTAAATACAAGTTACTCCGTTTGACGTTTGAACTTTGTTCCCGAATATAGGTATAGGAGATACATGTAAAACTTCTTACGTAATTGTCCTCATGCATTATCATTTTTGTTATCTCAAGAAATTAATTGTTCACTTTCTTATAGGAAGAGTTACAATTTACATGTAAAAGAAAAAAGATTAGAAATGGTGCATGTATTACAATGGTACATACTAGCTACATATATTCGGTTTATAAATTTCTTGAAAGAGATGTATCAATTATTATTGAGTGGGGATACTTTTACTAGCAGAGAATGTCGACAGCAATTAAGTGATGACACGGACACACGAATGAATACAACTTGGATCCAACTGGAACCTTAAATGTCCCGATTCTCTCCGGTCGTCTCAAATTATTAGCTTCAAATAATTTTGCTAGCTTTCCGTTAAATCCAACCATCTTAACTTCATTTATATCGATCAATAAATTAGTACGAACACTAAATAACACTAGCAAAATGCTCACGGACTATCGAGAATATATATCATTCAAAAATACACCCGAAACACGTACTAACTCTTACACAAGGACCGAAACTGCTCTAAGCTCTAACACGACTAAAAAAACAAAATCAATGATCTAGATGGTTGTTAGTTTTAGGATTGTTTATGTTGAGTTGATCTTTTAAGGTTGTAATTTCTAACTTTTTGCTAGCTCTATTAATTTATATTTTAGTTGTGGATCTCCGTAATACCTAAATTAACTTAGCAATACAGTAACATATACCACTTGCTCACATTTTGTGTACATAAATTTTATAAAACAACAAAACATTGTTGAAGTTTATGACATTCTATACGTTTGAATGAATGTTTAGAATTGTTCTATTTGTCTTAACTATAACTTTATACCCTCTATTAACCTTTTACTGTGTAACATCTATAAATTAGAATAGTAGAAGTTTGTCTAACCAAACTTTTACACGAATTAAAATGACAATTACAAGAATATTATTGTTAGTTTTTTTTAATAATATTGCTGCAGTTGTTAAGAAAATGGGCTAATGGCACAATAATGTATCATTCTTGTCGATCACTTGCACGTATTGACTATTTTATTTTTTTTTATTTTTTTTTACTTTTTTTTTTTTTTTTCTTGCTATTCTATATATTAAACTTAATTTTATTGTATTTTTTGTGTACTTTATTATCATTTTGCTCCTCATTTTTGCTACTATATGTATCATAGTTGTCATAAAGTATCACAAAAAATACAATAAAATCAAGTTTATTAATACAATAGCATAAAAATTGTTTGATACATATAAAAGGTGCAAGTGAGAAGTATGATATATTACAGTGCCATTAACCTTAAAAAAAAAAAAAAAAAAAAAAAAAAAAAAAAAAAAAAAAAAAAAACTCTGGAGGGAAAAAAATGGAAAAAATGATGAATAGAAACACCCCATTTGCTTGGAAAATGTGGGTCCTACTCCATAATTTAACTCTCAAAAACTTCTTCTATAAAATCCTACGACCCATCATGCAACTTCATCATCAAACATTTTTAAACTTTTAACAAAAAATGGAAGAAATCAATGCAATTAGTGAACAAGAAATCAAAATTCAAGCCATTGTCAATGCCCTTTACAAAGCTTTAGCCATCGGAGACACGAAAAATGTGTCTGAAATCTTAGCAAGTGACCTTGAATGGTGGTTTCACGGCCCTCAAAATTGCCATTACATGATGCGCATGCTTACCGGAGAAGCGTTACCCACGGAGTTCAAGTTCGAGCCTCGAAGTATCACTACCATTGGTGATGAGATGGTTATAGCCGAGGGGTATGAGGGAGCAAACGTGTACTGGGTACACGTTTGGGCCCTCAAAGACGGGTTGATTACTATGTTTAGGGAGTATTTCAATACATGGTTAACGGTTAAGGAGTTGAGAGTGAGGCCGATTGGTTGCGTTGGCAAGGAGAATCGATCTACCGTGTGGCGTAGCCAACCACGGGATCTTTTCCGCAGGTCGTTACCTGGACTCATGCTTGCCATTTGATAATGGCGTAGTCCTAAAAAAGCTGTCTACATATTTTCATGTACATTCTAGGTCTTGTTACTCTAAAAATAGCATTTGCATTTCGAGCAACTAAAAACCCAAAATATGTGTTACTGATATAGAGAAAACCTATCCATCATGAAGTATCAAGTTCGGATTGTGTTGTTGAAAAATGTTAAAAAGGTGAAAATGGTTGCATCAATTGTATATATATTTTATGTGGTTTTAATAATAATTATTCTTAAGTTTCATGAAAAGTGTTGAATACATGTTAATTATTTCAAGGTTTAAAAGCTGAGTTCGGTCGGTTGAATCGGTTGAACCGTTAACTGGTTAGGTAATTCGAAACCGGTTTTGAGAAAAAAGCGATTGAACTGCAAACCGATAGCTTAGTCAAGTCAATCAAAAAAAGGTTTTTAAAACCTTGCCCTAGAGTGATTAAATAACCCGTCTTTTTTTTCTTTCATTTTTTTTAAAGCTTTTATTATAAAACTACGAAATAGTTGAGTAAAACACAAAAAATATGAAGTTTGACAAGAAATACAAAACAAACGATGATAAAAAAACAAAAAATATGAAATATAAACTAATAAAAAATATCTTATACTGTTAATAGAAAGAGTGAAAGGTGAGCCAAAGGCTAAACTTTTGGTCTGCAATTTTACGCTAAGACTGTAGATGCATTTTTTGTCTTTATAACAAAATTTTGGTTAACCTTACGATGAACAAACTAGGCTGGTGGCCCTCGTGTCAACCGATAACTGGAAGTCAGTTTTGAGAAAAAACTGGTTGAACTGCAAACCGGCAGCTAGGCCGAGTTAATAAAAAACAGTTTTGAAACCCTTGCCCTAGAGTGATTCCAATAATCCACTATTTTTTTTATATTTTAATTTTACAATTTTGTGTTTATTATAAAATTCCGAAACAGTTGGGTACATAACAAAAAATATGAAGTTTGACAAACTGATAAAAATAAAAAATACGAAATATAATCTGATAAAAATTGTCTGATACTGTTAATTGAAAGAGTAAAAGCTGGGCCAAGGGCTAAACTTTTGGTCTACAATTTCACGCTAAGACTGTATACGCATTCTTCCTCTTCATAACAAAATTTTGGTTAATCGTACGATGAACCAACTAGTAGTAAAAGAGTATACGGTACCGGTGGCTGTTGACCCTCGCACCAACTAGTAACGCCAAACGATAAAGCGAGGACGACACCGATCTTGGCGCCATCATCTGGCGACGTTCTAGCCAGCCCACGCAGTGTATATCTTTTTACTATTTAATAACGGATAAAAAGGGACGTTGGGTGGTCAAACTTGCAAATTTTTTTAAATAACCACTTTTTTTCTAATTTTTTATTCTTTAAAAATCTATAAATACCCGATTAATCTTCTAGTTCTTGCACACACTTCTACTTTCATTTTTAGCTCTAAACTTAACAATACTTATCTTATTTCTACCTCTAAACAAACAAAAATAAGTCTATATCGACAATAGATCAATCAAATGCTCGCCAACCCGCAAAACCAAATACAGAATTCCTCATTTTCCTCTAATCCAAACACACAAACATTCGCAAATTCCATCACCTCAACGCCAACCAACTTTCACCATTTAGTTTAGTTTGTGTACTTTTATTTTTATGTCTTGTTTTTATTTTTATGTCTTTTTTAATTTTATGTAATTTTTTGTGTCTTTTTTTTGTTAGTGGAATTTTAATTTTAGTTTAACGTGTTGTTGTATTTGAATGAATAAAAAAAAATGTGAGGTCCATGGGTGTCCTATAACACCAGATATGAAAGGAGGATGTTTTTGTATTGAGTTATAGGTTATGAGTTAGAGCAATGATACATCCACATAAAACATTCCACAAAAATAATCCACTCGCTCAGGTGTCAGCAGGTGATTGGTTTTTTGTGGGATGTGGATCTCACAAAAACCAATCGCCCGCTGACACCTTAGCGAGTAGATTGTTTTCGTGGATTGTTTTACGTGGATGTAGCAAAATTCTATGATTTATTGGTTTTGAATTATATAAAAATCTTGATGTGGCAACAATTTTTCCCTATAACATTAGCTATGGCTCTAGGGCACCTGGTGCTCTTAGAAAAGTTCTCTATCCCGATAAATTAAAGCTCATAACATTTTAATCATTAAAAGGAGCATGTGAAGCTCATAAATTGGTATACACAATTTGTAGCTTACTAAAGTTCATCATACTGAACATAATATAATTTAGTTAAACCCAACCAAAAAAAAAAAAAAAAAAAAAAAAAAAGAAAAAAAAAAAAACAACGATTCCAATAATAACCCATGTTGTTATTGTAATTATAAACATGTTCCACCTAAATTTGAACTTATGTTACTTGGAAACATCAGATAAATCGACAGAATGTATAGCATGTTCTAAACCACATATACTTTCGTATACACAAGAACTATAAATAAATTAATATTTTAAAAATATTTATGCAAGACAACATAACAGTCTCAAAAAAAAATCAAGGAAGATGCGAATAATCCATTTTTTGGACCATAGGTAAAATAACTAAATAAATGCCAGTAATCTAAAGTTCGGTAAAAGTGTAATCCTTGGAGTCTTGCACTTCTCATTTGAATTTCTTTATTTCTTTTTTTGACTTTTTGCTAAAAACAGTTAAAATAATTTAAAGATTTCCCTTTCGTAAACATAGTAAAAATATAAAATATGAGCTTGAGATTTTGTTTATTATCCACTGGTCATACCTAGGAAGTTAAAGTTGGCAAGTTAAATCAGACAAAATATTTCAGGTATTTATGAATTAAATTCACTACAAATAAAAGCACCTTTCGTGACGACTAAGTCGTCACCAATTTACACTAAGTGTCGTCACCGAGTGTGTTTGTGACGATATGTCGTCACGGATTTTGCGTCACCAAACCTTTGTCACAAAACACCTTCGTGACGACAAAGACAATGTAATTCGTGACGACATTTGGGGCCCACTTTTTCAACGCTAAGACTTTATCAGATGTGGGCCATCGTAAATTAGTGACGACATTGTCGTCACAAATAATTTCCGATATTTAATTTTTTTAATATTGTGCGATTTAAATCTTTAATAAAATGAAAAAAAAATAAGCTAAATCATTTAATTTGGTGACGACATTATCGTCACTAATCCTTTTTTATTTTATCAATTCTTCAATTTAAATCATTTACAAAATGGAAAAAACATATTAAATCATTTACTTTGTGACGTCACTATTCTTTTTTTAATTTTATTTATATTCCAATTTAAATCATTTATAAAATAGGAGAAAAAATAAAGCGCTTT
The DNA here is from genome assembly GCA_030686995.1 of Artemisia argyi. Classification (NCBI taxonomy): domain Eukaryota; kingdom Viridiplantae; phylum Streptophyta; class Magnoliopsida; order Asterales; family Asteraceae; genus Artemisia; species Artemisia argyi. The sequence continues at coordinate 18,892,530 of CM060682.1, forward strand.
AAATAGTGACGACTTTGTCGTCACTAAGTATGTCTGCATATTAAAAAAAAAACAGCAGCAATTACTGCATTTCTAGATTTTTTCGGCAAAAACCTACAAAATCTGAACCTGTAAATGACCTAGAAATAGGTCGCTACTCGACCCGGCTATCCCGGTAGTCCGGAGACGGTGATGGTGGTGCTAACCAAACAAAAACACAACAAAAAAAACAACCTAAATTAAACAACCAAATTTAAATTAACTAAATTATAACATAAACACAATATACACGATAAAAAAATACCTTTAAACAAAATAAACATAGACACAACAAAAGTGTTCACGGTGGTGGTGGTGGTGCAGCTTCGGTGTTGCTACCAGTGGTGGTTCACGATGGTGGTGTTGCTGCCGGCGGTGCCATCTAACCAACACAAACACAACAAACGAACAAATCAAGATTAATAAACAAAAGTTATAAGAAAAAAAACATACCTTTAAACAAAACAAATAAACAAATCAAAGTTCAACAATAATCACAAAAGAAAAATACCAAAAACATATCATTAAATGAGAGTGGTTCACGGCTGTGGTGGTGGTGGTGGTACGCGTCGGTAATGTTAAGAAATAAAATTAAAAGCTCCCAGTGGTGCAAGTGAAGATATTGGTGGTGAAAGTGGTGGATGTGGTGGTAAAAATGGTGGTGAAATGGTGGATTTAGTAGTGAAAGTAATGGATTTTAGTGTGTAAAAAATGAGAGAGTTATAGGTGTGAAAATGTTTGTGTTTGGTGAAAAAGTGTTAGCAGTAATGGATATATAGATCTGGTATATTTAGTGACGACATTGTCGTCACTATTTTCTCTCAAAATTTAAATTTTTTTGTGTGGCGGTAAACTTTCTATCGGGCGGGGTAATCAAAAATTTCGCGAAATTTTTGGTGACGACTATGTCGTCACTAAACTAAATATTTATTTTAAAAATTAGTATTTATTCTTATCAAAACGTTTTACTAATAAAATATAAAATAATTAAATTAGGAAAAATATTTGGTGACGACAATGTCGTCACTAAATTTAATATTTATTTGAAAAATAATTTAAATTACTTATAAATGTTTAAAAAAAATATTTAGATTAATTATAAATGATTAAAAATTTATTTTATAAATTATGTAATTAAATAGAAATACTTTAGGTATACAAGACATGTTAAACGGATGAGTCGACATGACATCGTTATACATGAGATGTAAAACGGATGAGTGGAGATGATATCGTTATACAAGCAGACATGTTAAACGGATGAGTCGAGATGATATCTTTATACATAATATGTTCAACGGATGATTCGAGATGATATCATTATACATAAGATGTTAAACGGAAGAGTTGAGATGATATCGTTATACATAAGAAGTCAAATAGACGAGTGTAGATGTTAAACGGAGGAGTTGAGATGATATCGTTATATATATTATGTTAAACGAATGAGTCAAGATGATATCGTTTTACAAGACATGTTAAATGGATGAGTGAATATGATATCCTTATACATGAGATGTTAAACGGATGAGTCGAGTTGATATCGTTATACAAGACATATTAAACGGATGAGTTGAGATGATATTATTATACATAAGATGTTATACAGACTAGTTGAGACGTTAAATGGAGGATATGAGATGATATCGTTATACATGATATGTTTAACGAATGAGTCGAGATGATATCGGTATACAAGAGATGTTAAAGGAATGAGTCAAGATGATATCGTTTAACAAGACATGTTAAACGGATTGTTGAGATGTTATCGTTATACATGATATGTTAAACGGATGAGTCGAGATGAAATCGCTATACATGAGATCATAGTTGTTAAGATCTTGATCTAGCTCTTAAAATCTTCCGATCTTACGATCCCGTTAAGAAAAAACGAGTCGATCCTTCGTAGGATCTTAAAAAGCATAGGATCTTAAGTATGATCTCGATCTTACCATAGGATCATAAGATCTCGATCCGATTCGATCCTACTTCCCTTAATTCAACTAACTAATAAACTATAAATGAATGAATTTTGTTAAATTAAAACAATATAGCAAGTGTTGACTACTGTAAATATTTAATAAGAGCAAGATATATAGATTTTTTGATTAAAAGATTCAACGTCCTTAGTTACTGATTAGATATTATTTTATTTTACAGCATTACGCGTGGTATTCTCATATTACTATAACTTTCAAAACTCCTTTTTCTTCTCTAATTTTTTTATACAATCATCTTTGAATACGAATTACTAGAAAATAAGATTTTTAGACATTCAAGTAGGATCTTCCGATCTCGATCCGATCTTACGTTATACAAGACATGTTAAACGGATGAGTCAAAATGATATATTTATAATGAGATGTTAAACAGATTAGTGGATACTGATACGTGGGAATCGCACCAGGCTTTACCTCCCGAGGGATCTCGAGAAGCTTACAACCCCCACCAGGCAGTGTACCTGATCGTTGTAGTATAGTATAGTGACAAGTACCGGGGGATTGATCGTTCAACTCAGGAATAGTGTCGCTAGGATTAGAAAGTCTCCTAAACTAAGTCTAGAGGTGAGGGATGATTCTTTTTGTATTTTTATATTTTATAAAAGCAATTAAAATCTCGGGTTTTGGAAGAGTGGGCGGAATTAGTTGCTAGCCAACTAACCCAAATAACTAAAGATGCAATCAAAATAAAATAACAGAAATGAAAATGAAACTAAATATACTAGTGGTGTAAACAATGATGGGAAAGTTGTGTTTACTTAGGTTTCATTACTCCCTAGATATCTTTTACAGGTTGATAGCTTGTTACAATTGCATGGATGACGGGTCATATTCCTTAATACTAGTCGTAGGGACGTGTACAATATTCCCTAACTCTATAGGATCCTACTTCACTCCTACGTCGAGCCGTTAGAAGCTAGCCGAGCATGTTAACATCTAGGTTTCACTACATCTAAGCAAACACAAAAGAAATCTAGCCGAGCATGTTAAATTGAAGACAAGCGTAAAATATATTCAAACAACACATAGACATATTGAATGAATTGAAAGAGTACTTATCTTTAATAGAACCTGAAAGATTCAAAGGGTTGAAACCCTTGAAAAAGCTAGAAATTTTGACCTAGGGTTTCTCATCGGTAATTCATTTTAACTTTAAATAAATTAATTTATATAAAATTTATGATTAATTTTAACACTAATATATAAATTTTAAAAATCATTATTTATACATTTTAAAACCTTCTTACGATAAAATAGAAAACAATTTAGTTATAGTAAATTGTGACGACTTTGTCGTCACTAGGTAATTTCCCAAGAAAACTTAATGTAAATTATAATTTTTAAAGTCTTTTTTATTATAAAAAAGAAAGTAATTTAGTTATAATAAATTTTTTGTGACGATTTTGTCGTCACTATTTACTTTACTAAGTAAACGTAAAAAAAAAATCTTTATATGGACTTTTTAAAACCTTTTTATTATAAAATATAAAATAATTTAGTTATAATAATTATAATTTCGTGACGATAATGTCATCACAATTTATTTAACCATGAAAACTTGCTTTGAAAAAACATTATTTATAATTTTTAAAGTCTTTTTATTATAAAAAAGAAAGTAATTTAGTTAAATAAAAGATTTGTGACGACTTTGTCGTCACTATTTACTTTACTAAGAAAACTTTTTTTTAAAAAAAAATTTATTCGGAATTTTTAAAACTCTTTTATTATAAAATATAAAATAATTTAGTTATAATAATAGTTTCGTGGCGACAATGTCGTCACAATTTATTTTACCATGAAAACTTGTTTTGAAAAATCGTTATTTATAATTTTTAAAAAAATTTATTACAAAAAAGAAAATAATTTAGTTATAATAAAATTTTGGTGACGACAATGTCGTCACAAAGTATAAAAAAACCATTATTTTTTTGTTTTATTTATTCAAAAGATATTATGTATGTATAAAAAAATATGGTGACGACATAGGCGTCGCTAAGTTGTGTGGGCCTCCGATATATGTTTGACTAAGCAATTGGTGGTGGAAAAGGTTGAAAGTGGTGGGCCCCTCTAAATTTTGTGACGACATTGTCGTCACCAATAAAAATGGCGTCCCTAAAAGTGTTATCCCTTGTAGTGATTAAGTTAATTTACAAAGCACAAGTCAAATTAGTTGGTCATTTACAAATTTTGCCAAACAACAGGAACAATGCCATTAATAGGTGAAGATCATGGCATATTAAACTAGAACTACTTAAGTGAGGTTGATCGTTCCTAAAACATGTGTTTGTAGGATTAAAGATACAAGATAAATAAAGAGAACTTCGTTGTAGATCAAATTGAACCTTGAAACCAGGTCCGTCCAATTGATTTGGGTTTTCCGGTGCGAAACTACAAATGAGGCTTCATTAAATCACGAAAATCTTAACTATTATGAAAAATTCAAAATATAATATTAAAAAAATGTATAAATACTCATGGATATATGCTAAATCAGAGGGTCGCTCACATAATATTTAAAAAGATCTGTAAAAATTTAAGTTAGACATGTATAAGCTTACATATAGACATGTATAATTATCAATGGACAATACTAAATCAGAGGCCCCTAACAAATGATAAATATGTACGGTTGACTCACTTGCACATGTTAATTGCCACCACTACTTGAAAGATTTGAGCTTTAAAGTGAAATTATATAAAAGTGTCATGTTATATACAAACAATTTTGACGTGATTATACCAACCTTTCAAAAAGAATAAAACTTTACCAGGTTTAAATTTACGCGATACTAAACTCAAACCTCATTAGGTAATCGTTAAAAGAATGAAAAAAATGACGAAAAATAAATGTGCAATTCTATTCATATATATCGTATACGTAGTCTCTTAGGACGTATATTTACCATATACATGCATGCATGAGATACGTAATATTGTAATATTTTAGACGGCTTAGTATATATATTACCCATATTTTAGGAAAGTGTGGGCCCACGCTTCATAGTTACACTTACTAATTTTCCCTATAAAAGCCTACAATTCATGGTATTATCATATTCTCAACTTGTTCATATATATTTTGGGCCATAAAATGGAAGAAATCAATAGAAATGAACAAGAAATCAAAAACCTGGCAACCGTGAATGCTCTATACAAGTCACTCGAGGCCGGAGATACCAAAATAATCTCTCGACTATTAGCCCCCGACCTAGAGTGGTGGTTCCACGGTCCACAAAATTGCCACCACATGATGAGGATGCTCACGGGAGAAGCACCACACACTGAGTTCATATTTGAACCTAGAAGTGTCACAACCATCGACGACCAGATAGTGATCGTCGAAGGTTATGAGGGAGCAAACGTGTACTGGGTACACGTTTGGGCCATAAAAGATGGGTTGATCACAAGGTTCAGGGAGTATTTCAACACGTGGCTAACGGTTAAGGAGCTGAGAGTTAGACCTGTCGGGTGGCCACTCAATTGGACAGGGAAGGAGAATCGTTCCACTGTGTGGAGGAGCCAACCCCGAGATCTTTTCCGCCGGTCGTTCCCTGGGCTCATGCTTGCCATTTGATGGTGGTGTCATATTGGAGCAAACATATTGTGTTAAATTATGTCAAGAGCACAATGCTACTGTTGTAAAATGATAAAATATGTGTTCATGGAACTGCATTTACACTAATATGACTTGTTTGCTATATTATGCGTTGGTTTCAATTTTGTTCTAGATATTACATGTTTAACATTTATAGTTTAGAACAAATAATCAGTTAACATTCCTTACTTAGTACTATTAGCACAACTATATACTTTTTGGGTAAAGGGGAGTAATCCTGCACTTGGTAAATATATTAACTAAAACGTTTAAGTACAAAGGATATGGGTGAAATCGCATATCTCAGCCCGTTACATAGACAAACAACTTACATAGCAAGATATTTCCTATTTTTTAAACAAGAAAACAAACCATTACTCAAATGATAACATAAGACAAAATGAAATAAAATTACTTCCTAAGACCTTGAAGCTTGGTGCCATACATGGCATTAAAAGCATTCAAATTTCGTGTGAGATCATAAACCTGTTTTGTATATTCATCGTAGTCATAGTCATCATAATTATCTTCAAACTCTTGGCCACCACCGAATAGATTAGCAGACTCATCAAATGGGTTAGAAACCAACTCATCATCAGAATCAGAAACCTCAATCTCTCCCACCTTAGTGAAAGGGTTAACTCTCTTAGTAGAAGAGGCGGGCGGATTACAAGAATCAGTAGTTTTAGGAGCCATAACCGACTCCTTCTCTTTCAAATCGCTCACAAGGGGTTCTTGTGATGCATTACCTGTCTTAGTAGACTCATCTTCATTAACTTCCATTTTATGACCAGAATCCCAATCCATGTTGGTGTCAGTAGTAGGAATGCCGAAAGCATCTGTATCTTCCATATTAAGAGCATCAAACTGATTAGATGCTGAGATCTCCGTTTCACTCGAACTAGCCATATCAGAAGCATTCATCTTATTGCCATTCACTTTCTTAGGTTCAGGAGGAGTCTTCTTGGGTCGATTCTGTAACTGCTTACCCACAACAGGTTTAGGACCCCCTCCTTGACCCGGAATAGTAGAACGACCTTGTTTCCCTTTCTTCTTATTATTGACAGTCTTGATACTATCATTAACAGTAGTAGGCTGGATAGGAGGTAATACAACTTTAGGACAATCAATAAGAGTATGACAAAAAATCTTACACTTATCTCAACGCGGTGGTTTCTACTCGTATTCAACCAAAATCTTCTCAATAATAGACCCCGAACCATCAAGTAAAGGTATCTCAACAGTGAGACTATCCCTAAGCACCTCATCCGACTTCACTTCGATCATGCATCTAGCAAAACTACTACGGCCCCATGATTCCTTCACATTTGGCTAGTATAAGTATTTAAGTTTTTAGGCGTACCAATCAATGTGGCAAGAAGACTAAGACCATCATCAGAAAACATAGCAAGAGGCACATCATGGAATTTAACCCACACCGGGATGTTAGTCAGATCCTCTTTAAGTGGGTTAGTGTTCAAAGTCAATGGTTTAAAAATAATAGGAACATTTCTGATCAACCAAGGACCATTTTCAAGAACATCATCAACACCTTTAATCGAATTGAATTTAAAGAAAAAGAACCCCTTTGCATTCATCATCACCTTTTGTATACCATACTTAGCCCACGCCTTGCGTACATAGTAATCGACAACAGGAAAAGCAAGACGTTGACCAAGGATATACCCATAAAGAGTATTCTCAAATCTGAGATTCACATCTTCCACTACTTTCATCGGGACATAAAGATCGACATCATTCTTCTTGTTGCTACAATCCAACCTACGAAAATTAGACACATATTTCTTAGGATCGGTAGAAGTAGCACCCGCATAAAAGACCGACTTAACTCCCGTACCACTCGTATTAGAAGGCTGATCCAAACCATCACTAGTGTTAGAAACCGTATTAGTACCCTTATCAGCAGCAATCTCACGTTGAACTTGATTTATAGTAGCTTCAAAATTCTTTCGCGCACTTAACAATAACTGTTCAACATTAGGAGCAACCACAGATTCATTATTAGACTCCTTCGCCACTTGATGTTCATTCACCATATCATTAACAGTACTAATGACAAGAGTCCCATCATTCAGAGGTAATGGAACCCCATCATCATCCACAAACACAAGCTTACCTTCGACAATTTTCCGTTCCATATCACGGATCTTTTCATCCAAAGACACGGCATCACATTGGGAAGCAACCAAACCATTAGTAGTAGACTGAATTTCACTTAAATCAATGTTACCTACGTTTTCCTTAACCACAGAACATGGAACGCTGTTATTCACCTCTCCTAAATTCGACATCACAACAATTCAAACCCCTAAATAAGTAACTCGCGCAATAAACAGCAAATCAACAATAAAACAATTAAAACCCTAGTTTACAACTAGGGTTTTTAAACCAGAACAGCTCGACAATCAACCCATGAATTAATAGTGATGTACCATATCAGTTTAAGGATTGCAATTATGATAGGAGTTAAAGTAAAGCAAATCGACTTAGATGGAACCCTAACTTAGCGAATGCAAAATTAAAACCCTAACAAAAATTCCAACAATCCGACAGAGAAACAATGAGATAACAATCAACACGTACTAATCAAGATTAAACACAAGAGAATAATCAAGTTCAGTAGCAAGGATGTTAGAAGACTGTTAATGAGGATCGAAAAGATGAAAAAAGGAGTTAGGGTTTAATTGGAAGTCGTAGTCGCCAGAGAGAGTTTAGGAGAGTTTTATGTCCACAACTATATACTTTGTTTGACACTAATGCTTTGTTTGGTAAAATTAGCAGTGCAGCACTGAAGTCTTTTCCTTTGAGCCCCTGAAACAACTTATTGGTCACTTAAATATTAGTTACCTTATTGCATATAAAATGTCCATGTCATTTTTAATAATTTATTTCGATTCAATATGGTAAATAACCAATCTCTTATATAATGAGAAAACATACAAAATAAACAATCAAAATTTTAAGGATTTTTCAATTAAATCAATGAAAGAGCCCGATTTTGTCATGCAGCAAAATAGAGCTTTTTTATTAGCCAATAAGAATCAATATTGGCTTTAATTTGGTCGAACTCATCTAAATTTTATCCAGCAAAAATAAATATGTATAAAAATACATGTGTCAATTTTGTAAAATAGATAAAAAAAATAATAAAAAAAAATAAAAAATAAAAAGGATGAGGGCAATTAATAAAACTTTAATTGTTACATTTTTAAATAATTATATGGACGTAAGCAAACTTATCTGTTTTCATGTTTTTTAATAACTTTATAAATTTAATAAATACGCCCTAGACTCTACATCTTATTTTTTATTTTATTTTATTTAAAAAAAAAACAACGTATATGATGTTGCATTACTTGTTAAATCTTTTATATAATAAAACAAAATCTCTAATGGGGACTTTTGTATTTAAAAAAAAAAATATTTCCTTATTAGGTAATATTTTAATTATTAATTTTTTATTTATAAATTTATAAATTCGTTTTGTTGATATACTATACAAGTACAAGATAAACACAAAAATATATTGATAAGAAACAACTAACAATAAGATTAAACTTTTTAAATGATTATCTTTAATAATAAAAAACTATAATTAAAAATCATAAATCAAACAAAACAAAACAAAGATTAAATTATTTGTTTTTAATAAATAAAAATATATCATTTAAAAAAAATTAAAAAAAAACCGCGCGTACGCGAGCATTATAACTAGTTAATGTATATGCAAAAAATTATAAATATCAAAATGAAATCACGAGTTACTATGATATGAAAATTCAATACACGAGGTTGTGCATATATGAACGGCTCATGTTATTTCTCTTTATAAGTTTGACCCGCGCGTACACGGGCTAAAAATTAAATACAACTAAAAATATTAACAGTAGGAATAGAAATATCAAAATGAAGGTACGTCTCTTTTTTTGGATTATTGTGAGATGAGAATAAATACATGTGATTGTACATATAGCAATAATACATATTTTTCAAAGGTCATTACATGCTACTAAACACGCATAATGTATAAAACATTATATCATTAAGTAAATTTATGCAACGTCAACCTAAACTAACAAAAATCTATTTAAAATATCAATCAATATTAATACATAATGAAAATTTTATGTAAAAGCATGCGCGATCACGAATATTATAACTATATAAGTATAAAAAAATTAATATAATCTAATAGACAAATCTTATACTTTACGAAACCATGAATTTATAAATTCTCACAATATTTAAATTCAAAACAAATTATTGAAAAATTATTAACTATTATATTATATGCCCGAAGTTCAATTATTGAAATATAGTTACTCGTTATATCATCTGCCTAATCCCGTGCGTGTACGGATTCTAAATCTCTTGAACTCCTATAAGATATCAAACTAATGTACCGAGATTCAAGACATTCAGCCATTAGTGAGGAAAAGTTTGATTACTAAAAAACAAGTGTGATAGATATAGTAGAACGAAAATTCTTTAGTGAGGAAAAGTTTGATTACTAAAAACAAGTGTGATAGATATAGTAGTGAGTTGTATCGTGATCAACGTTCTTATGTGCCATTTTTCGTTATTTACAATGTGGAACTTTTGTCCATTCTAAGATTAAGACCGATTCAATTAAGGGTGTTAATAGGGTCGGGGTGACCTGACCGGAACTCTAACCCGATAAGACCTGCTTATAAGTTCGGGTTAATCGGGTTTAAAATACTAGTCAACCAGATAAGACCCGAACCCAATATCCGATATTGTTATAGGGTTTGGTTGGGGTTGAGTTATTTATCTTATCAGGTCAGCCCGATAAAACTCAAAAAATACTATTGTAACTTCTTTTTTTTTTTTTTTTTTTTTTTTTTTTTTTTTTTTTTAAATAAAAGTTTAAAAGCTTTTTTTTTTTTTTTTACTTGTGACCTTTTTTAGTTTAAAACTCGTGCTTGTACAATATTTTTGCACTACTAGACTACTAGTTCTTTATTTTTTGTGGAATGTTTACATTGTGGTTATTAGAAGTATGAGGGTGAGAAAAAGATTACATGGATTAAATGGGAAAAATGCTTAGTGAGGAAAAAGTTGGGAGGTTTAGGTGTTGGCAGCATTTACGCTCTAAACCTAGGGCTTTTTTTTCAAGTGGATTTGGAGATTCCTTTGTCATTCTAATGATCTTTGGGCTGGAGTCATTAAAAGCTTTTATGGAATCAATGGTGGCATTAACGACGAGCGAGCTCATCATAGTACCTGGGGAGCCATTTTGTTAGCTGTTAAACGGCTTAAAAATAAAGGTATTGATCTTCTTTTGATGTGCAAAAAGGAGCTTGGGAATGGTGTCCTCACTAGTTTCTGGGATGATATTTGGCATGGTAACATTCCCTTCAAAAGTTGATTTCCTCGTATATATATATACTTGATACAGATAAAGGGTGCAAGGTAATGAATCGAGTTCATGTTACTGATTGGTCTCTCATTCTTAGACGGATTCCTAGAGGTGGTGAAGAATCCTCCCAATTTTCCTCGTTGTTATCTTATATAGAAGATGTTACCCTTTCTGATCAATCAGATTCGTGGGTCTGGACTCTAAATGCTTCATCTAGTTTCACTATTGCTTCGATGCGATGCTGGATTGATGATAACACCCTTGTAGCAGAGTCTAATGCCACTCGTTGGAGTCGTTGTATCCTCATTAAAGCTAATGTCTTCTTGTGGAGATTGGCTCTTAATAAGCTTCCTACTAGGGTAAACTTGGATAGAAAAGGCATCGATGTCGCTTCTACTTTGTGCCCTATTTGTGGTGAGGAAGTTGAAACCGTTAATCACATCTTTTTTTCTTGCGAGATGGGAAAAGATTTATAGGCTTTGTTGGTTCGATGGGTGGATTTAGATATTCCTATTTGTTCTAATTATTTGGATTGGTGTTCTTGGCTCGGATCTTCGCATCTATCAGCTAAGGATAAGTCGTTATTGGAAGGGATTGGGGGAATTCTCATGTGGTCTATATGGAGCTTTCGTAATAGGTTGGTTTTCTCGTCTCCTCCTCCTAAGAAGGCGGTCTTATGGGATTTCATTGTGTATCAATCTTTTCTTTGGATTTCATCTAGAAATCCAAAGTTTACTTATAGTTGGGTAGGGTGGATTAATAATCCCTTAGATTATATTGTCCCCATGTAATTTGTTCTGGCTTTTGCTAGTTTTCTTTTATAAATTTCTGCCGTTAAAAAAAAAATAAAAAAAATAAAAAATTGAATGAGTACCACTACTAACATACTGATACATCAAGGCTATCAAACTCGCGAGTTTACACGTAAGATCGTACGATCTTACGTGCACACCAGTCAAAATCGTGTAGGATCGTGGTAGGATCACATCTGAGGTAGGATCGTAAGTAGGATCGTAGGATCGCACGTAAGATCGTATGATCGACACGCGATCCGAGTTCACTTTTTTTTTTTTTTTTTTAATCTTTTAAGTCCATCCCACTTGCTTAGGCCAAAAAAACAAATGTGTGTTTTACTAATGTCTAATGAGTAAATCACTATTGTTTCATTTTCTAAATAGATTATAGTTTATACATAGTTTTCTACTTTTCTGAATAGATTATAGTCTAAAAAGTCTTCAATAGTTTAATTTACTTTACTTCACTGTGATTAAACTAATCAGAGGGTATGTTTTGTAACGCCACTTATGAAACGTTTGTTTTCTTGAAATCATGTTGATGGCTCGTATGTTTTGAGACATTTAAGACCTATGTTATGTAATATTATTGCACTAAATCGTTAATGTAACGATTAAAACTTGACTTTTTGTATTTTACTATTACTTTAGTGTTTGAAATTTAAACTTTGTCATTTTCAAGAGGATATTATATGAACTTATCTTTGACGTTGAGTAAAAATGTAAAACAGTTTGACTCGTATATCATTTGTTTACAAAATATGACAAACTGGTAGGATCGTAGGATCGCGATCCGATCTTACGATCTCGATCTTGCAAAGACAAAAACGATCCTGCGTGGGATCGCGATCTTGACAGCCTTGTGATACATTACTTGTTACATGATTTTTATTTTGGACCTACTTGATAGGTTATTATTAGTTTTTAGTTTTGTCAAGTATTTTCTGTTGCACATTTGCTTAGAATATCAGGTACTGTCTACAGATTCTTTGAGCAATTAATTAATTATTCAGTTGAAGTGAATGTCATATAACTATCAGTGTTTCACGTTTGATGGTAATTTTATTCGTTGGATCACAATCTCTCATGTTTCTGTGAATTCAGAAAAGTCGCAATAGTTGGAGACCATTTGAATATCCAAGTTGTATGGACATTATTTTGGGTCAACTTAAACAAAGCAACCCAACAACCCGAATAACCCGACCCGTTACCAACCCAAACCCGGCAACCCGATATCTTAAAGGTTTGTTGGGTTGCTGGTCAATCTCTTTCAATAATAAACCCGAGTCAACCCAACCTGATAACACCCCTAGATCGAGTAGACATCACAATACCAATGATATTAATATTCTATAAAAACTTCTTTGAGTAGCAACAATCTAAGTTTTTGAGTTAAATTATTTATAAGGCTTATATGTTTTAGCAATGTGTTAATATAAATAATCACATAAAAATGTTATTTGTATTTAACCATTTTTTTTACATTTTGTTAATAAAAAATATATAAAAGCATATCAAATAAAATCTTTTATATAATAAAAGAATTACATCATTTCGGAGTATTTTTGAAAATCCCTTCTTACTGAAAAAAAAAATTAGACCAATAGCAGAGCTTGATTTTGCCACGTAGGCGAAATCGATCAATGTGATTGGTCAATAAAAAGTCAAAATTAAATTGATTTTGGTCAAACTTAATAAATTTGGTGGAGAAATTTGGTTAAGAGAAAAAATGCATAAAAATATAAGTATCAAATTTATGAAAACAAAAACTTAAAAAAGGAGGACGTAATTAATAAAACTTTAGTGATTGAATTTTAAATACTTTATATAAAGTAAAGTGTAAAATTACAAGTTTCTATATTTTTTAGTAACTTTATAAAAAACACAAATAACCCCTTACATTTTATACCCCATATACTTTATAATATTAACTTTGTTTAAAATTACATGAGTATTAGTATTAGTTTTTAGACTTTCATCAATTAAAATTACAAAATTTCATAAATATGCGAATTAGTTTTAATATACGTTAAATATTTTTTTAAACTAATATTAGTTTTAAACTTTCATCCATTATAATATTTTTTAAAATAGGTACTCATGTTACTATTTAAAAGTTTAATTTATACACGGGTTTGAAATACGGATAAATTATTAGTAACGAGATTATAAATATTAAATGGTAAGCACGATACTGTGATATTAAAATAAATATACGCGATTCTACTTATAACAACGACTTATGAAATTGTTATTTAAAATTTGTATATGGATTTTCATTAAAACATTTTAAAAACTTTATGATACACTTATTGTGTTATGGTAATTGAATAAGCCAATAAGCATCTTTAATAAGCATAACCAAACACCCCTTTAGTTCTAATATGAAGTTTTCTTATTTGATGTTATGACTAACTTTCTTGTTATCCTCACTATAATGCAACATGTTAGTGATTTTTGCAGTTTTATTATCTTATCGCATACACTAAAGTGTAATGCAATTTGTTGTATGCGTTTTTCTAAAGGAGGATTAAGTATCAACACATTTCAAAACTATCTAAATATGTTACATATTTTAACGAAAATATAAGTAAAAGAAATACCACGATTATAAAACATATCGTAAATTGATAGCACGGGTTTGCAAAACTAAAAGCATATATCATTTCTTAATCGATAATAATATATAATTAAAACGAAATTTTAAAAACCCTGTGCGTGCACAGGTATTATAACTAGTTTTACGTGAACATGAATTCACTTAAGGTATTAATATGAATTTATAAAACTTATTTAATGATCAAAGAACGTTTTATCATACACATTATATTAACGTCTTGCATCATTTTATAAAACTTATTATATTTCATTTTAATAAAATGTTTATAAAATTTCTTTTCCAACTAGTAAGAATCTTCCTCTTAAGGAAGTGATTCGAACTTGATTTTACATGGAAAAATAGATTAGCAATTTTTACAATAATCCAAGACCTAAGAGGAAAGCATCATTTATGTTTTCACATAAAAACCATCATTAACCATTTTTAGGCTTGAAATGTTTGACACTTTAGGCAAGCATCAAACATGTTTTGCCTCAGCTCTTCTCCATACATTCTAGATAGAAAATATTCAAACAAAAGTTGAATGATCATTCAAAATGGGTAGGGTTTTGTGATGGTGCAGGACCCACGAATCATGCAGATCCGACGGATTCGTGGATCTATCGTGGTTTGGTCCAGCTTCTACTTTCCCTATTTAAACAAGCCTTTTGCTTTCATTTTTTTTCTCAACTCTTGCAAACATCTTTCTAGCATTACATAACATTCTCATACACACATTTTCTTTGATCATTATATTGTTTTATACTAATTCAAGTGAGCCATTCTTTTAACAGGGGAAGAATACAAGGAAAGTTTAAGTCTTTGTGTTATATTTATAGTTTTGTAATTGCAACCTTTTTATATATATGTGCTGTCATTTTTTTTTGGTAAAGGTTTTTACCCATCATACATATTCCAAAGTTCATAAACACCATCATACATCAAACTAGAGTGAGTTAGGTTAGTATTTTAGGCCTAAAAAACACATAGAGAGAAAGGTTGGTTCTACCTCGATTAGGACTCAATATCTAGCTTTATAGTATAAACGACGTTATACGGTTTTCTCCACAAAAAATGAGCTTGTTGACCTAGTAAAGTAACTCTCGAGTCGGAAACTCAGGGAGTGGAGTAGAGCGAAGAGAAGCTTCATGACAGAACCACTAAAAATCATTGTGTTTTGTTTGATCTTTCTTTTAATCACTTATTGTCTTGCATTTACATATTCATTTATTATTTGTTTATATAAAGTTTCAAAGTAAGTTTTTAAAGATCAAAATTATTCAAACCCCTTATAATTTTTCACACTCTGTTGCTCTATTTTGTCTATCTGGCATGCGCAAATATCGTCTTACTGATACCAACTCATTTAGTTTTGAATTTATATATTCAAAACACGTAATTATTGTAGTCGATACAGTGACATGATTTGTGTCACATTGGCATAACTGTAGTTGGAGAACTTGTAGAGTAGTAGTTGATGGTAAATATTGCATTTTGGCTATGATACTGATTTAATCTCGTTGTAACACGCCAGTAAATCTATGATGCAAACTCGACGATGGTGCAAAATCTATGATGCAAACTCGACGATGCAAGAAGCAAGATCACAATGTTGTTGATGATGAGTTAATGATACAAGTTAGAAGACTATATGCCTAATGATATTTAACACAATTGATCATCATTGATGCATAAATGCTGGAAGTTACATAATCAAGGATAAAATCTAATCAATATCAGCCATAATTATGCAACAAAAAACAAAAAAGAAATAAAAACCATGCATCCTAAAAGGACATGTTTTTGCGGTGTTTTACCTTTTTCATTTTAAAGATGGTGTTTTTCAAGAACTAATTCCTCCATCGGTTAAGGATCTAGTGAGAAGAAACCTTAAAATGAGAATAATGAAAAATAACTATAACTGCATATTTGAGATGCATCGACTTGAATTAGATGCATCTCTATTCATTTAGATGCATCACAATTAGTTTCGAAAGTGATTTTGAAGTAAAAACGATGGAAAGTAGTACTAGCAACAAATTTGACTCGCAGAGGACGAAAAATACATAAGATTCGTCTAATTTGGCGAAATGCATCTAATATATGTATATGCATCTAATTTTTAGCTAGAAAATATATTATGATGCATTTAAAAGATTAGGGAAGCATTTAATTCAAATTGATGCATCTCTAATGTGTAGTTATAGTTATTTCTCATCTTTCTTATTTTAAAGATTCTTCTCATTTGATTATTAGTCCTCTCAATATTAATAAACCGATGTAAAGTTTCTTGTTTTCAGAATATGGGCCTTGGACTCAGTTTTACTAACGGGCTTCTTGCATGGTCATCTTCGCCAAGGCCCATTTAATGTTTCAAAGTCCTTCTAAAGCACTTTTTTTTTTTTTTTTTTTTTTTTTTTTTTTTTTTTCCTATATTTTGGAAAATTAACTCCTGGTCTGGTTCCATTCCTTCTAGAAGACATTTTTATTGACTTAACAAGCAAACCATGTTTGGGTCTCTCTGGGATTAATTTGTTTCAAAGTTCATTTTTTTTCAGTTTTTAGTAGTGACAACCATTGAACATATTTTTACGAAATTCCATAAGAACTTAATAATGAGCTAACAAGATAAAAAAAAAGTATAACTCATAATTTCTTGTTTGTTTGTCCAAAGATCTTCATTTACTTAATTTGTTGTGCAACATATATGAACTATCTATATATACGTATATATGAACTATCTATACGGATTTTCAGTCTTATTAAAGAAAATAAGATTAAGAGACAAAGAAATTAACGTAATCTCAATTTGTGTTCATTTAAGTCATAATACGTAGTACTGTTTTTGTGGCCTTTTAGCTTGCTTTACTATAGAAAATATTTATCAACTCATTGTACTGCTCCATCCATCCTGAAAAAAAGCGTCCACAAATAAAAAGTTAATAAATTATAATATATATAATTAATGTAAGTTTTGATTGATAAAAAGTCGTACCATCACTTTTAATATAAAAATAAAAAATAGCAATTAATGCAAGTTTTGATAATTAAATAACAACATAGAAAAAACAATCATAATTATTACTACGATATGGACATTTTTTTTAGACAAAACACTTTTTGCAAGATGGATGGAGTATTAAAATTGATAAATACTCTTATCCAGATGTTGTAAGATCATATAGTCAAAATTGACAAATATACTTTTTATCAGGGACGGATGCATGTACTAGGTATGAAGGGTCGGCGCACCAATGGCTAGCTGAAAAAGTTGCGATTATAATGTAATTTATTTTTTATTTATTTATTTTTTAATTTTGACTTTTTTTTTTCCGAAAACACCCTCCACTTAAAACTCAAGTTGCCCCCCACCCACGTACTAAAATCTAACATTTAACACTCTACAGCCTTATAAATCTTTCATCTCTATGTAAAAATACTCGATTTATTATTATAATCGTAGTTTTTTCTTATACATTTTGTTGCTATTGTCAAAAAAATAAATAAACAAATAAATAAATAAAATAAAATAATAAATTTTGCCCCTCACATCAAATTTTCCTGAGTCCGTCAGTGCTTTTAATTATCAAGTTTTGATAATGCATCGATTAAAAAACCTAAAAGAAATAGTATAGTGACATAACTGAAAAAAACAGAGAGTACCATAACTTTTATATCTATTAAATAATGAAGCATTATCAAAACCTGGTAGATGTCGGATCTTGCCATGATATAATTTTAGGAAAATGATTATGAAGCACATTATAAAAACCTTTACCCCATACTATGGCATAAACAATTGTTATCGTGTACCAGTACCACGGGAAGTTGTCGAATTATGTCAGGATTAAGCTTAAAACAATCTACAATTTTTTAATAGAACTAAAAGTAAAAGATTGTGTAATATTTCTTAGCTAAAAAGGTATCAACTCATTCTTCCATTACTTAGACCACTTTTTCATTTCTACTTTTAAGAATTTTAAATTGACATTTGATAAATTGACATCACTGAATTAATTATTATTTCTTATATAAAGCCCAGGGTATTCTAAAATTGTCCATTATTTTTATTTTATTTTATTATATATGACAGCTCAAGAACAATTTTTAGAATTCTAAGATGACATTTGACATATTAGACAAAATATAATAGTATTTCTTTATACTATAAACATTTGCACCACAAATGAAACTCTAAACCCCAAATGAATTTAGAATTTTCGAGAGGGTACTATTGCATAATTATCATTTGGATTAACTAAAGTTGCACCATAAAAAGAACGAAAGTAGAAAAAAAATATATATAAAATAAAAAAAAAAAAATAATAATAATCGACGGTTGCCTATAAAAAAATCGGCATTTTTTGAATTTTTTTGCACTTCGATTATGATCTAATATTGGATGTAGTCCATGTCACACTCGACATCTGTCCATGCTCTTAACTTAAAGAAAACTAAATATTAACTTCCCTATAACTCTCTACAAGACATCTCGCGAATATTAGACGTCATGTAAAAATGTTTTCTACTTCTTTTGCAGTATGACTTAACTTTAAAATGCCATATTTTCTTAAAAGCAGAGCGGATGGTGTGGGCTTTGCCATGGCTCGCCGTGGGTGACATAGCACTTTGCCGTGGCTCACCATGACACCGGCCTAACTCGCCGTAGCTCGTCATCAAACACTTACTCGTCTGCATGGCGAGGTTGCAAAATGTAATTTGTATCAGTTTTTAGTGTGATTATTTTATCTGAAGACGTAGAAAAATAATAATAATAATAATAATGATAATAATAATAATAATAAAAAGGAAGTAGTGAGTCTCAAATGAGTAAGTTGTGGTTATGTTATGATAAATGGGGGTTGTAAAAGGAGGTTTGTCATGATGACGTGACACTCCGTGAAACCCAAATGAGTAGTTTTACCTTGGCATGACACCTTTTGCTCTTAGTCTCTACTCAATCTGCAATTGTGTCCTCCTGTGACTTTGCTTGAAGACCTTTTCCAATAAAAATTATGCTGTTGAAAAACCTTACCTCCTATGCATGTAACATTCTTTTCGCTCTAGTTTTCAAGTTATTAGTTTTCATACAACAAAGAATATGAAATAAAAGTGTTATGTGCCTGTAGTTTATATTAGGTAGATTATACTACTTTGAATTAGAGCCGGGCCCAGGATTTTTCAGAAGGTGTTATAACATTTTTTTGTTTATGATTAAAAGTAATAAATTTGCACCACAAGGAATTTATTAGTCAAAATTAAAGGTTGCACATGCTAAAAAAGACATATTTTTAAAGCAATTTTTCATGACTTAAAATCAAATGTGATCCATGTCACATCCGACTCCAATGTGAAACCGGTCTAGCTTTGCGTTCTATACAAAACACTATATAATACAACATACACCTTGCAAGTACTTATATAACCAATACCTCAATGTGCAGAAACGTGAAAATCTTTTTTTTTTTTTTTTTTTTTTTTTTTTTTTTTTTTTTTTCTTTCTAAAAATTATTAAAAAAAAAAAAGTAGGGGATATGATGCCTACTTTATAAAGTAAGCAATTGCCTACATTCTATTTGAAAAAAGTTTACAAATTGTACAGTTCAGTCTCTGCAATAAGCCCCTAATATAGTTTAGTCCTTGTTACCCTTTTTTACAAAGGAAAGTAGGCAACTTACCTACTTTATAAAGTAAGCATCATATCCCCAAAAAAGTATTATACTTGCCATGGTTTCGTCTTCCTGGTAGCGAACAATTTTTTTTTTCTTTTAATGGTACTTTTCTTTCAAATTCATCATCTTTAGGGTATTTTATGACTTTTTTGCCCTTTGAGAAAAAAAAATTCCATTAACTAAGAGGGGCAAAAAAGTCAAAAAATTTCACAAAATACCCTAAAGATGATGAATTTAAAAAGAAAGTACATTCAAAAGTAAAAAAATTTGTTCGCTACCTTAAAGACAAAACAATGACAAGTATAATATTTTTTTTTAATCATTTGCCGTTTTCTTTTTCTTAATATTATATTTGTTATAAAACATTCGAAAATGGGAGGTAATTTGTACACCATTTTTTTTTTCATCCACCATTAAATCATGCATAGCAGTGTTGTACAGTGTGCATCACTGATGTAATTTAGTGGTCGATGAAAAAAAAATAGTGTACAAATCACTTCCGTTCAAAAATAGACAAACAAGTAGAAAGCCTACTCAGCATGATCCACCAAAAAGTTGCATGAAAAGATGTTCCATTGTGAGTTGTGACATATCGGTTGGCGTAAAATATCGGTTGCACTTATAGGAGATGACATACATACACGTTAGAAATCACACACGATATAAACAACTTATTTGGGCTTGAGTAAAATTTAATCTCTAGTATTTGTCGTGTAGGAACAATATAATTAATATATGTTTGGTGACTTAGCGTATCAAATCGATTGACTAGTATATGTTATATGTGTGTACGTAAAATCACGACATGGTAACAATGAAAAGTTGTTATCCTCATATATGGTAAGTTAGGGTTTTTCCAACTTATTTGGATTGAAGTTTGGTGCTGTAATATGAATCATCATATGCATGTTCTGTGGCTATAAGCCATTCATGAAACAAAAGGAACCGTGCTTGTCCCTTTTCTTCTTTTAACACATCAAAAATCACATTGGCAAATAGTAATTGAAACTATGATTATGATAGGATTCAAATGTCATGAGTTAGAATAATCCTCAAGATTTGGAATCCTATGATTTCTTTTGGAACATCTTATATATCTAATTAGCAAACTAGCCGCAAGTCTCTAGTTGCAAAAGAACTTATATATATGAACATAGCGCGTGTGTCGTTCACGTTAGTAAGCCAATCAATCCGACTAATCGGTAAAATTTTACATCTAGTTGATAACAAAGTGGTAAAAAAAATAATAAAAATAAAAAATAAAAATAAAAAAGCTTTACATCATCGCCGATTAATTGTGTCATTTCTTGGCCTATCAAGAACAAAGACGACCCTATTCATTCACAAATTAAACGCCAAAGTAATTGAAGTAATATTAGTGGATCATGCAATCCTGAATGCAAGCCCTAATTTTGGGTTTAATTTGTACTCACATATACCTTTGGACAAAAATATAATGCATTATGTGATGATATATAACATACAGAAATCTAAAAAGGTATCCACTATGGCTATATAGCGTTTTGTCATCCTAGCAAAACCTAACACAACCTCTTCTAATCATTAACATTCCTTTTTTTTTTTTTTTTTTTTTTTTTTTTTTTTTTTTTTTTTTTCTCTCCTTTCTTTCTTTCTTTCTTTTCTTCTTCTCGAGTATCTGACTTGACATTGCGAGCCGATTAATCTCGAAATGATTACTCTTTTGGATAGCCCGGAGTCAGCGCAGATAAACCTTCGTTGCCACAAGGAAACTAATTTTCTCCCTGTTAGATCTGAACCTTTTGACCTCTTTTTTGAAAGATTGATATTCTTAACGTTTGGTCATTAACATTCCTTGTTGATGCTAGGTGGTGGTATGACAACAATTTGCACTCTTTTGAAATTATTTTGGGACTTCAAAATTTCAAAATTCAATGTTCCACTAAGAAAAATATGGTCCAACTTTTGATTTGGGTGCCTTAGAAACACACTAAGCAACAGAAGGAAAATGCCTAAACATTTTATTAAAATAAGCACTTAATTAGAATGACGAATTTTATTTAAGACTAGCAAGAACTAGCTATTATACTCAACATTTTATGAAATGTTGGTGGCCCTGTTCATCTACAGTGACCATCAACAACTAACCATAAAATATGCAAAACATATATAACCCAAAATTAGTGGAAAGTGATGGTAGATTACTCATAAGTAGTCCTTGGTTTTAACTCTTGCTTTCCATTTAGTTAAGAGATTTGTGTTGTTTAAAATGTTTTTCTTATAACAACAATTTTTGAGACTCTTATAAAACTTACCTCTTAAATATTTTCAATAAAACTTGAACCCCGAAACTCTAAATTAACATACCTTTAGAATAAAAGCTTGAGCTCCTATAAGTGAATTATTACCAAAAAGAAAAAGAAATTATAACTACAAATCTCTTAACTTTGTATGCATTGATCAATTTTTTTTTTCGCGATAACATTGTATAGATTTTGAAACAAAATCATATAGTTTGCAGTGATATAACAAATTAACCCTTAAGCCTTTTAAACTGTAAATTTTTACGCATGTAGAACTTTTTTCTTATTGTTCTTTATACATATTGGAAAAACACATTATTGTTATATGTATAATTAATGTTTCCGTACCCACTGCAACATGCGGACATTTAAAACTCGTTCACAAACTAATTACAACTAGATTTTAGGATCAGGAATTAGGTTGTTTAAGCAATCAAATAAGTCTTGTGTGCCTAAACAATTTCGACTTGAGAAATGTTTAGCGTGAGATAAATATTTAGCCTTAGAACGAAGAAGAGATATTTACGAGTTGTTTCAAGGTATTAGGTGCTAGCTAATTAATCGAATGAGCAATCTGTTAGTTGTGACATTAACTCTGTTTAGCGAGTCATATTTATTTATATATAGTTCCCTAACATATATATACAAATTAGGTCAAAATAGAACTTTTCTTCAAATGATAGTAGGAATTTGTCTAATCATAAAACCAATACAAACGAGATATGGAATATAACTTGATCTTTGTGTAACTACATGATAATGTTGAATTATTGGCTATTTGATGGTTAGTCCTAGTTAATTACACCATTTGTATATGTGGACACCACACAAATTAAGTGCATTGTGCCATTAGCCACTACTAACAATTTGAAATTTAGGTAGGGCATGATTGTCTGTAACCTTTAGAATTTTAAGCTTTTGAAAAGTAATTAGGTGCTAAATGAAGTAGTGGAGTTAACTTAATGCTGAATTATATCGGTATAAAGAAGATTTGTATATATAATGGCTACATATATGTTATTCTAGCCTGGAAGCAGTCTCCTTAACTTGGAGTAGGAGTATAATTGTTTATATCTTACCATCCTCATACAAAGTTCACGCGAATTTTGGTATCGTTGCTCTAGATCTCCTAACGAATCAATTTCACACCGTTTGTCTTTGTAACATTGTATTTATCTACAGCTTTAATGAACAACATTATTCTCAACGACATATTGTGCTCGTGTCATCTTATTTTTATAAAAACGTACATCAAACACATCACATGATACACTTCGTATTAATTACCACAATGAAACAATTAACTCGGTCCTTTTGTAAAAGCCATTACCAATTATAGCCGATATGAACTTTTTTTAACCCGAAGGGGGCCTTCATGTGGGTTAAAGTGTGGGAAATAACGGGAATCTTGAAGATCCTAGGCTATAGTAAAAACAAAAAACAAAGTAAAAAGAAAGTGATAACATGGCTGAATAGGGTTTTGAACTTGCTTTGTACTTAAAGCAAAGTTAGAGGACTATTTTGACCTTGGAAAGTATTGGTGTCAGGTTTAGAATGCTATATATGTTACTTGTTACTACGATGTTGGTCACTATTTAAAGGTCAACCTTTAAAATACAACCAATACCTCACAAATTAATTACTTTATTCATAAGATAAGATAGTTTATTAGGATATTTTGTTTCATATATATATATATATATATATATATATATATATATATATATATATATATATATATATATATATATATATATATATATATAATTATATATATATTGAGATAGTTTATTGTGAAGTTTTTATTTTTATTTTTTTTTCAATTTTTTTTATAATTTTGTTTATATTAAAAAATTATAAAATTAAAAATATGAAACATAAAATATAAAGTTTAATAAGTTAAAAGTATTAAACTGATAGAAAATACGAAAAAGAAACTAATATTAATCTATATTGTACTGTAAATAAAAGTGGCAACGAGTGAAGAATGTAAAAAAGTGGGGCAGCGGATGAAGAATGAATAATCTGTATTAGATGAAAATTATAAAATTAAAAGTATGAAACATAAAATATAAAGTTTAATAAGTTAGATACATCTTTAACATTTTACATGCACAATATATATTTTCTAGCTAAAAGTTAGATGCATATACATATATTAGATGAATTTTATCAAGTTAGACGACTCCTATGCAACTTTTGTTATTTGTGGCTTAAATTTGTTGCCAGTATTACTTGCATCGTTTTCACTTCAAAATTGTTTTCAAAACTAATTGGGATGCATCTAATTTAACTCGATGTATCTCAAATATGCGATTATATTTATTTCTTATCCTTCTCATTTGTAAATTTACTTCTCATCTCACTAGTTATAATACCCGTGCACGCACGGGGTTTTGATATAAAACTTTTATCATGTATTTAATATCGAATATATTATCTTAAAATGTATTAAACTTTACATTTATTCATCTAGTATAACACATGGAACTTTTAGATGGATCATATTTACTTTAAATATTATTGTCCCATTTTTTTTCTTTTTTTTAAATAATGTATATCAATGACGTATTTAAAGAGTTGATACAAAATTATTACGATCCACTGCTTATGAATCTTCTATTTTCACCCTCGTATCTTCTTTTTTTTCTACACGTTAGTTGTTTTTATTGATGTAAACGAATAGCATAACACGATTTGCATTTTGATGATACCATTACAAAATGTACATATTATTTGATTGAAACTTTTTTAAAGTCGTGCGGTCCATTTGATGATCTCTCTGTCAATTATTTGTTAGTCTGTAAAAGTTGTTATGTTTAGGTTCTTGTATAACTAATAGTTTTAGAAATAAGTTTTTCACAGAAATGAATAGAAGGGGAGTGTTGATGACTCGTGACATAGAGTGATAAGGTCTTATTCGCCAATGGTAATTTGTATAAATTGCTTTGCTGTCATTTTATTAATCACCACCCAAAAATAGAGTCTTTATTTTAATTTCTTAAACAAAAACAGATAGTGAAGCTTTTGGTAATACTATATTATGTTGTTAGTTATATTGTGGACTATTATACCACGCCTGTATAATATGTTGAGCTATTGTAAGTTGAAAGTATAGCAATAGCACTAATAAAGTTGACCATTATGAAACAGGTCGGGAAAGTTAAACTATCATTTACAAATATTTACATAAAAAATTATGCTTGATTCAGTATTGACTTGTACAACTTTTTAGACCATATCAGAATAGACCTAATACGTATGCCTACACTGTGGATGTTAAAATTTTGAAAATTGTAATATCAATATACAGTATATGAAAAATATTAATTATACTTCCAAAAACTCACTAATAACACCTCTTGAAATTAAATTTAGTTTTACAAACTATACTGAACTTCACACTTCACTTAAGATACATCGAGAATGCAACTTCAAGTAAAATGTAAGGCTTTATGTATTCTTTTGTAGAAGTACCTTTGGCGGAACATCTTTCGACTTATCCCAACGTAACCATCATTTTGCAATGACAGCCTCTATCGATAAAAAAAACACAAAAAAATTAAATTCCAAGCCCTATTTGTTAGATATTGCAATATATGATTCTCGTTTTACACGTTTAGCATTATAACATATATCATTTAAACTTATTTTGCCCGATGTTGAATGTCGTTTCACGTGCTCTGGTGCCTTTCCCAAATGCCTCTCCATTAGGAAGAAGGATGTGACTGGTATAACCGTACAAAGATGTAGCTCCACTCCCATAGCCCACACATTAGTATTCCAAGTTAAAACCTGCATTTAACTCATTGTTTACTACCGGTCTATATAAAGTCCAAAATTAACGTAAGGAACATCAATAAAATATTAAAACCCACTCTTTTACAAATGACCTCAAAATAGATGAATTATCATCCAAAAAAAAAACCATTAAAACAATCCAATCTCCATAACCCGATCAAAATTAGAACTAAATAAATATTCAAGATTTAAACAAAGAATTAGATCAAATGTGATCAATAATTATGACTTTAGAAATTCAAACCATTTGTTTATAAATTCACAACTTACATCAACATTTAGTGTCTTATTCGATGCCCATTAGTTCTGGCTTCTCAAATATTATTAAAGTGTTGAAATGATCAATAAAACATATTAACTAAAATCCAAAATTCAAAATTTACTCCAACAATAAATTAGGGTTTTCAAATTAATAATCAAACATCAATTCACACACACACACACACACACACACACACACACACACACACACACACACACACACACATATATATATATATATATATATATATATATATATATATATATATATATATATATGATGCACCAAATTCAGTTCAGCTTAATTTAAATTCAAAATCTTAAATTTAAAAAAGATGTGTTCTGAAATCTAACAATAGTCTCATTAAGCTCATAGCTACTTTAAGTCATTAATTAATATCAAATCTTAACCTATAAATTATCAGCCTAAGTTAGATTTTACCCACTTAATAATCTAATATTTCGTAAAGTTTTTTAAAAATGTTTTTCCAGATATCCGTATATAAATTTTAAATAATAATTACATGAGTCGTTGTTATAAGTACAATTGCGTATATTTGATATCATGTTATACAAAATGTGCTAGTTTAGTAGCACGAGCGTTGTTGTTGTTATAAGTTAAAATATATACGTATATAAACTTTTATTTAGCAGATATAGATGTTATGGTCGATGTTGTTGTTTAACTTTTAACAATTGGTATCATGTTGTACGAAATATGCGAGTTTAGTAGCACATAATGAGTTGATTAAGTTAAAATATACTCCGTAATGTTTTTAAAAATGTTTTCAGTATATCCATATATAAACTTTAAATAATAATTACATGAGTCGTTGATATTTATTATTACTGTTAATAATAATTTAGCCGTATTTAATATTCAAATCTATGTACGCATAAATTAAACTTTTAAATAGGATAACTTGAGTCTTTATTTAACGACATAGTAAAAAATATTTTAATATACGAAAGTTTAAAACTAATATCTATTTTAAAAATATTTAACTTATATTAAACCTAATTCGTATATTTATAAAATTTTGTAAGTTTAATGGATGGAAGTCTCAAGCCAATAGTAATACTCATGTAATTGTAAACAAAATTTATATTATAAAGTGTAGGGGGTATAAAGTGTAAGGGGTTATTTGTTTATTATCTAAAGTTATTAAAAAAACATAGAGATTTATAATTTTACACTTAACTCCATATAGTATATTTAAAATTCAACCACTAATGTTTTATTAATTACCTCCTTTTTTTTTTAAGTTTTTATTTTCATAAATTTGACACCTATATTTTCATTTGTTTTTTTCCACAATCAAATTCTCCACCAAATATTTTAAGTTTGACCAAAATCAATTCAATTTTGACTTTTTATTGACCAATCATATTGTTTGAATTCGCCTATGTGTCAAAATCAAGCTTTCCTATTGGTCAAATTTTTTTTCTCATAAGATTGTTTTGTAAAAAAACTCCGAAATAATGTAATTCTTTTATTATATAAAAGATTGTATCCCTACCGCTGATTCTCTTAGCATCAACAATAAGGCTAAATCTTCGTTTGATGTAGTTATCCAAACCACTTAATGGGCAAATATGGATATGTAGCTAGCATTTTGATATAAAAAACTACCGACACACGATAGATAGTCTGTTTAAAGAGATCAATACGTTATACATGCATTCGTGATCCAATCTCATTTAGTGCGATCATTCACTCTCTAGTCTCTTTATATATATCTAACTTCTTGCTAATTGTTTGAATAAAATTAATGCGGTTCCAAAACTAACTAAATAATAATTCTAACGTAAGAAACACCATAATGAGTTTACATCCTTTTATACTTTTTTTCACATAAAAGACCAAAAATTTGCATTAAGTAGTGATTGTGATGTGGCCCTAGGAATGGTGTAGTGGTTCACAACCTGTTTGTGTTGCAAATTATTTAAAGGGTCCCAAACCCAACTAAGCTTTGATCATTATACTCCCTACAGACTACACTGTCCCATCTTCTTCATTATAAATAAACTTGACTTAAGATCACTGAGTGTGTGTGTTTCTCTTATGAGGTGGGTGATGATCAAGATGGAGAAGCAGGGTACGTGCATTACTAACTCATCATGGAAGTAACAACGCGTTTTCAAATGAGTTTCGTCTAATATATACCTAGCCCTTACCTTAGGTTGGGATTAAAGTTCATGCACGCGTGTGGTTAGCAAAAAAAGAAAACAATGCTAATCACACCGACACGAATGAGTTAGTGGTTCATGTACCCGTCTTCACCATCATGACCACCTAAACCTTGATGTCGAAGCTAGATACCATAGTTCCAACATTGGTGCCCTTCGAAGTATCGAATCTGGATACCATATTTATGTAAGTCTCGCTGCAAACAAATCTACTGAATTTATGCACTTTTATTCACGCAAACTTAAGGAAACATAATGTTTGTCAGTTGTCACACTTATTATGGGTCAATATATATAATGTAATCCACGTATTTAAGCATGTAATATACATAAATTATACAAATATATATGATTTATCATAAAGATTAATACAATGATCAAACCTCGTAGATTAATCGGTAAAAAAGATCAGAAGCCATGGTTATAAAAATTAAAATTAATATAAGGAACCTACGTCATTTGGTTAATACATGCGGTCAAATTAAGGTCTTATCCATTTAATGTAACATATGCATCATATTGTTACCAAAATATTTGAACTCTTGCACTGAACAATAATAAAAAAGGTGTGTATAGTTCATTAGATTGTAAAAATGATAAGTATATGTTGTATATATAAAATGTTATCAAGATGCATATATGATTTGGATCGAAAACTACATCAACTCTAGCATCTCGCTTGTTTAACATTGGTTAAATTGGTTCTCGGTAGCTTGCCTTTATACTATTTTTTTGATGTATCATGTATTTATAAGTGTCCAAAAAAAAATCTTTCTATTTCTCTCATGTTTTTATTTTTATTTTTATTATTTATTTTGGGAGAGGTAGGGGAGGGTAAAAAACTTTCTAGAATCAAATGATGTTCGGTTTAATCTTCATTTGGAGAGGGGGGGGGGGGGGGGGCTTAATATTGGGTCTTTATGGGTGAAAAACATGGCATTGTCAGGTAAATAATTGTGGAGATTTAGGAAGGAAGGCGAGAATTTGTGGGTTAGGGTGATCAAAAGTATTTTTTGTGCGAATGGGGGTATGGGGACGTTAGGGCAATAGGAGGGGGCGATGGGGGCGGGGTATGCCGTGATATTGTGAAGATTGGAAAGGAGATTGACGGGTTAGAGGTAGAGTTCACTTCTTCTTGTTTGGAGTGGTGAGGATGGGAGAGATATTAGTACCACCCCATTACCTCTAATACCTCATTTTATTAACATGACAAGACAATTTTTATTGTTTTGTGTCATATATTTTTTGTCTTTTACTATTTTTGATTTGTCAAACTTTATATTTTATGTTTTGTATTTTTTCAGACAGTTTTTACACACTTTATTAACAAGATAAAACATTTTTTATTTTTATTTTTTTTAAATACAGTTTTCTGCTCCTTCTTTTATAAGTTTTACTACTTTTTAATTCTCACATATATTTTGTTCCATATACTTTTATTTTCGTAATTTTATAAGAAAAAGAAAATTAAAAAAAAAAAACTCTCCCCCCTATATAATTTTAGGCTCACGAGTCTACTCAAGCTTTTTGTATAGAGCTCGGGCTCGAGCTCGATTATTAAATGAGCCCAAACTTAAGCTCGACTCGTTCAAGCTTTTCACCGATTCTCTCCCGAGATTTTTACGAGCGACTCGGCTCGTTTCCACCCCTACTAAAAGCTCTCCGATCCCCCCACCCCTCAACTTTTTTTTTTTTTTTTTTTTTAATTCTATTGTAAAACTATAAAACAGAAAGTACAATATATATATATATATATATATATATATATATATATATATATATATATATATATATATATATATATATATATATATAGTGTATCTTTATTTTCAGAACTCTGTTAAGTGCGGGAATTGCGAGAACTCCAATTTTGCATTAGAAAACATGCATGTTCATATAAATCATGTATGTTTTCTTAAATACACGTTAATACACATACCTGCGTAACATAAATGTTCATATAAAACCCTGTTAAGTGCAACATATCAATGCAAAATGGTTTTATATGAACATGTATGTTAGGCATGTATTTGTATTAAGGTGTATGTAAGAAAACATACATGTTTTATATGAACATGCATGTTTTCTAATGCAAAATTGGAGTTCTCGCAGTTCCCGCACTTAACAGGGTTCTGAAAATAAAGCTCCCTATATATATATATATATATATATATATATATATAAAGTTGGACAGAAAATACGAAAAAAAAAACTGATAAAAAATTGTGTTGTATTATTAATAAAAAAAATTAAATGGTTAGCCAATAGGTAAAATATGTAAAAAAAAAAAAAAAAAAAAAAAAAAAGAATGGCTAAAGGTGCCAATATTAGGGTAGTGTTAGTCATGATCGCATACCTTACAACTTACCAATAATATCATTACACCTCATTCATACTTTTTTCAGACATCATCATATTTTTTTAGTGGCAACCACGATCTCATATATCACCAAATTTTATTTTTTATTTTTCCTCCCAACGGTCAAATCCCAACGTTCCTCTTGTTCATGTCGTCTCGGAAATAATTGTTGCTCCATCTCATACCGCGTGCATACCGCAACAGAGGCAACGGTGTTGCCGCACGGTTTCACTCCATACCTAGACCATTGCCACTACCCTTACAACCCTAATTATATCTTGTGTTATGCGTAAGTTTACCTAGATCTATGTATTTACTTTATATGCCTTAAGTTTACAGATGTATCTTGTGTTTGGTAACATGTCGGTACGGTGTGTCAGAGTTTGGGTACAATGTGTGTTTTCAAAGTGTCAAGTTTTCAAGAGTCGGCATGGCATGTAAGTTTCGTTTAGTACAATGTTTCAAGTGTCAGTATGTAATGTTTTGTTTTTGTTCTTTGGGTCCCATCATTATCTTGATTATTTGAGGTGGAATGCTTTTTAGTTGGCCTTAAAAAAAATAAAAAAAAAATAAAAAATAAAAAACTCTAGCATCTCGCTTTTAGATTGAACAAACCCCTCCTGGTCAGAGTAAACACTGTCATGAAGCAACAATCACATAGAAGAGATAATTATACCAAAAAGGAAGAATCTAGGTAAGCTTGGAATCAAACCTAAATTCTACATGATGGCTCGTTATGTGACACCATACTTCCAAAAGCATACGCAGATGTGTCTTTCAATGGTGGAATCCAGAGCACCGACACTTGTAGAACTGATGGGAGGACATTTTCAACACTTCTTGGTTACCTTACAACCACGAGAAGTGGCTTGCTGTGTGACGACGATGTTAAGTTATTATTATTTGTATTAATTTTTAGGAATCGAGAATACAGAGGTACAAGCCTATAGAATTTTATTATATGTATTAATGTCGAGCCGTTCTAAAAACACATATGGTATTCAATTCGGATGTATTAGACTTGCAACTCATGTTCTAAAAATATTGCTAGCTAATGCACATTTTAAAAACACATATGATATGATATTTGGATGACTTTGTTTATGAAATCAATATTATTGATGTTTGATACCAACGGATTATTTTCGAATCATTGACAAATCGATGTTTATATGACTTTTTTTTTTTTTTTTTTTTTTTTTTTTTTTTTTTTTTTTTTTCATGCAGATTTTCTTAAGCCTTATAGTTTGATAATATTACTTACTTGTGAGTTGTGATTATGAATTTCGTATAGTACTCGTGGATTCGTCGGTGTCGATAATACTATGATACCCAGTCAATGAAAAGTTGACAGCATCGGTCACTCTTAATCTTTTGCCTTTATGAGTACGGTTTCTTGAGTTGTCAAAATATTCTTATTTGCATGTCAATTCTTGTCCCCAACTAGATAAGTGGTGACGACGACGGGAACCCCATTGACAAGGGCGAGGTTAAAAGGACAATGTCTATGTTTACCTTTTCGTAAACCTATCGCTAATCCTTAAACTGATTATATCACAGGCTACCAATAAGCGACGATGGCGCCAATAACGGCCTAAAATTAATGATTATGGAGCCGATTGTTGTGTGTGGAGATTAGTATTTCATCCTTATAGATAAAATTACTATGATTTGAATCATAAAGATAAAGATAAATATAAAGATAAAGATAAAGCCTGATTTTACTTCACACTTATTTGAACAAATTAATTTAAGAATTGATTGCTTGTTTACGTGATTACATAATGCTATAATCCAAATTGACCATTTATGCAACAAGGTAAGAATCTTAAATCTTTCCTCAAT
This sequence comes from Artemisia argyi, assembly GCA_030686995.1. Lineage (NCBI taxonomy): Eukaryota > Viridiplantae > Streptophyta > Magnoliopsida > Asterales > Asteraceae > Artemisia > Artemisia argyi. Next base: position 18,925,347 of record CM060682.1, read on the forward strand.
CATTTATGCACTAGATGATAATACTTGCACGAGTAGTGGCTCGAATGTGGCCCTTGCTAAGTGTAGTGGTTCCCAACCTGTTAGAGTTACCACTTTTTGAAGGTCCCAAACCCCGACCAAGCTTCATTCATGTAGCGTAGGGGTGAGCAAAGCCGCCCGAGTCTCGACAATCGACCCGATCTCGACATAAACCGATACTCTCGAAACCGAATAATAGCTTCTCGGGTCGGGAGTCGGGATGGATTTTTAGCATTTTCGAGATTCGGGACGGGCCAAAAACCGACAAATACAAGCAAAAACCGACTACTTTTGGGACGGGACGGGCCAAAAAACCGACTTCTTTCGGGTCGGTACTCGGTTTACGATTGGTGATTTTCGAGATCGGAATTAGTCGGGACGGGTTGGGTCGGGTCGGGATCCGGCCCGATGCTCAGGCTAATGTAGCGTGATATGTTGTTGAGTCAAATGGTTGACAATTCAAGTCTTTTTGAGCTATATTGATATCTTTTATATAATACAACAAAACTTCTATTGAGAATTTTTCATTTAAAAAAAATGCATTCATACCTTATTTAGTAATAATTTTATTTTAAAAAAAAAAGTTATTTTCTTATTAGGTAATATTTTATATTTATACATAACACAAGTAGAAGATAAATACAAAAAATATAGATAAGATGCAATTAATAATAGGATTAAAATTTTTAAATAATTATCTTTAATAAAAAAAACTATAATTAAACATCATAAATCAAACAAAACAAAAAGATTAAATTATTTATTTTTTAATAAATAAAAATATATGATTAAAAAATTTAAAAAAAAAAACCCGCGCGTGCGCGAGCATTATAACTAGTACTATAAATACAATAAATACAGTATGAGTGTATTAAGGTATCTATTACTATGAACTTTTGTAAAAATTTATAATAGTGCCAAGTCATTCTACTGTTAGACATTATTTTGTATTATAGGCTTTTGTATTAATTTGTAGGCTTAGCTCATGTTTACTTGATTCTAGAATAATCCTCAGATGATTATATAATGTAGTTATTGATTGTTGGAATGACAAACAAATCATTATTCCAATATAGTATTACAGCCTTGATCCTAACCAAGAAAAATAACCAAATACGATAGCTTCTCGGAGTGCTTAAGACCCCAAGTAAGGGTTTTTATTTTCTTGGAGCGCTTAACGAGAATTAGACGTATGGTTTGCGTATCATTGGCGAACTAGCATTCAGGTAATATTGGTACACGTAGAGCTAACTTATTTTAGTGACTCATTGGGTTTCGTGGAGCTAAATAAGAACACATTTACGTGTTCACTTGTTTCGTTGTTCGATAGCTTATTTGCTAAAATGTACATGTTTTCTTGTTTATTATTTTTGTTTCATGAGCTCGATGTTAAGAATTCATTTTTAACATTGAGACTTATCAGAGACGGTTTATATACATCAGCCTCCAGGATTTTGAGACCTACATCGTCCTAAACATTTTGTTTACTGCAATGATCTCTTTATGTCTTAAGCAGGCTCTTGGGGCTTGGTTTCAATGTTATGCTGCTTATATTACGCGTGTTGGTTTTTTCATCGTTGTTGTGACTCATCTTTATTTATATTCAAACAGGGGACTGACACTGCTTATTTGCTTTTATATGTTGATGACCTTGTCTTGACTGCTTCTTCTAGACTTTTATTACAACAGATTATTACTTCTCTACATCAGGAGTTTTCTATGACTGACCTTGGATCTCTTAATTATTTCTTGGGCGTTTCTGTGATACGTAACATGTCTCGGATGTTTATGTCTCAAAGTAACTATGCAACTGAGATTCTTGAGCGAGCTCATATGGTTGTTTGCAATCCATGTCGGATACATGTTGATATTGAATGTAAGTTAGGGGCAGATGGGGAACCGGTTTTCGATCCGACTTTATATCGTAGTATTGTGGGTGCTCTTCAGTACCTTACTTCTACTAGTCCTGATATATCTTATACTGTGCAGCAGGTTTGTTTATATATGCATGATCTGAAGGAGCCTTATTTTTCTGCTCGCAGGAGTAATTTGCGGTATGTTTGGGTGATGGAAAACGTAAGGTAAAAATCAAAATCTTCATAAAGTTTATCATAAAACATGCAGCGGAAGACAATAAAACCTACAAGAGTTTTCCACGAGTTAGCAATCCGGATATGGTTTATAGTTAATCAAATAAAAACATACAACAAATGCGTGCAGTAGGAGATCAACACGGGTCATAAAGCTCCTCGTGTCAGTTGTGGTGTTCGGCCATACAAACAAGAGAGGGAGGTGGGAGATTTGTTGGATTTCTGAATAGCATACTGAATGAATAATTAACTCCGATATTTATAAGACTTATTGGATAATTACCAAATTTAAAAAAAGATAGTTACCAATTACCAATAATAAAAGAAGATAATTACCAAGTTTGAAAAGATACTTGTGGAAAACTAGAAGGGGGGGGGGGTTGAATAGTTATACGTCTTTTTAATTTTATTATGAAAACTTAGTTTAGTTTTAAAACCTTGTTTGCTTTTAAAACTTTGATTCAATCTTATGTGAACTCAAATCTTGAACAATATGAACAACTATATCTAAGTATGAACGATAATAATATAAGCTAAGTACGTGAAATCAACACATGCACAATATAAACGATTATAGCTATATACGAGAGATAAGTAAGTAATCGTTTATTTTATAATCCTTAGTTATATTTTGTATGAAAACTTTACTTGATCGAAATGATCAATTATATGCATGTTACCATTTTAGTTTGATTGTAAAAACTTTTTTTTGTGAATGAAACTTTCGTTTGATCTTTAAGTAAAATCAATACTAGCACTATATGAGCAAATATATATATACGTCTACGTCTACAAAAGTAATAACGATATAAGCAAGATAATAAGTAAGATATGGAAAGATCTAACCGTGAGACAAAGGATTTATAGTGGTTCGGCTACAAGGACACCTTCCTTGCCCTACTCCACTCCTCGAGTCACCTACTCGAGAGGTTTCTTCACTATGTCAACAAGCTCCCTTATGACGGAGAAAACCTTACACACCAATATACACACCACTTTACACACCACAACTTCTTCACAACTAAGTCACAACTCCTACACAACTTCTCCAAACCAATCTACTTCACAACTAACTACTCCACGCCTATCTTCTTCACACCAATTTTCTTCACAACTAGCAACTTCACACCTAGCTTCTTCACTACAATCTAATTCCTAACTTTTCTTCTTCACACCATATAACTAACTAATCACACAATGAATATACCTAGCACAACTATCTACAATCAAATATTCACAACAATCTTCACAAAGAATAATATAAATAATTTTGATGATGCATCAACAACTTGGATGTGGAGGTCACAACAAGTTGTAATACTTCTTGTCTTGGGGGATAGAAGTATTCTTTTCTTACACTTGAGAGGATGATGTTTGAATCACTTTGAAACAAAGAATTATATATTTATGATCAAAGGATTAAGAGAATAGAAATGTGGATCTAGAACAGAAAGTTTAGGAGTGCAAAAGGTGAGAAAATTCTGTGGGATGAACCAGTATTTATAGGGGAAAAATTTACTGTTCTGGAGTGTGGCCGGTCCCCTTAATTAATGGCCGGTCCCCTTAATGATTAAGGGGGCCGCCTAAGGAATTAAGGGGGCCGCCCCTTCAGAACGTTGGTTTTTCTTGTCTTTTAGTGGAGAATATTTTTCTGGATAAAATTTGCCATTTTTGGTTGGAAATTTAAAATTATATATTTATAATGAATTAAACATATTCTTTTAATTCCAAAATTAATTTTGTAAAAGATATGGAATGTTTAATACATTTTATAAAAATTCTAGTGATTAAAAAAATTTCCTTTGATCATAAAATACAATAAACACTTTGTTTATTCATACCTTAAGTGATATGGAAGCAAAGACAAGTATTAAGCACTAAAAACTTGTTTACGTCATAAGTTTTAGATTAATGAGTTTATGCTTTGTAATTATCAAAACATAGAGACATTGTTAATATGCTAACAATGTTTTTAGACATTATTTATGTCAACAATCTTTCCCTTTTTGATGATTACAAAACCTTAAACTCATTAGGCCTAAAAAATAATTTTTAGACAAGTATTATTAGAGTTTAACATTCTCTTCTCCCCCTTTTTGTAAAATCAAAAAGGTTATGCCGGCTTGCTTCATAAATGAAGTTAGATGGGATGAAAGCTCCCCCTTGATGTGTGCTCCCCCTCGTTCGATGGCACCAAGGGATCGAGATATGGAATGCTCGCAAGAAAAATATTAGAAGCACAAGCATATATAGAAGAATATGCAATATACAAATAACAAGCATAACAAACAAATATTAAGGATACATAACAATTAATTCAAAGAGATTATGTTAAAGATCCTAATTTGCAAAAGAGAGCCATCGGACTTGCTTGTAACAAAAGGTTGGTTGATTCGTATTTGAAAGTGAAAATCATAAGCATATAGTATGCTTAGATGGTTGATGATGGAGTGTTTGGAATGAAGATGGTTGAGTTAGGGTAAGGTTGTTGGATTAATGGAGGTATATGTTTGGGTCATGAATGTTGGAGAGTTTGGTTGTGGAGAGTTTGTAGCGGAAGAGGTTGATTATGGTTTTGGATGTTATTCAAGTGAGGGTATTGGATGTGATCTAGTGAGAAGATATTCAATCCAAGTGAAGTGTTCATTGAATGCAATGGTTTTTAGGAGAAAGATGCAACAAGGTCAATTGTTGACATGCTTCTCAAGTTGATTTATGTTGTGTGGTGATGAGGGTGGTCTAGATGAAGGTGGATCCAAATTGCGTTGAGCAAGATGTAAGGCTAAAAGAGCACTAAGCTCATGGGATTTTTTTAGCGCCTCAACGAACATTAAGTGTTCGGAGGAAGTTAATGGTGGTGGAGCATGATAGTTGTCTTGGGTGAGGGTTTGAACATGCAACATAGGAATGACATGTGAAGTTGTAGGATGTGGTGGTGATACTCTTGGTGGTGGAGACATGTTTGAGCTTGGGTAATCATGAAAACATGATATAGGTGGAAGAGATGCTTCATAAGTGGATGGTGTTTTTTTTGTTGAATGAGCAATATGTAAAGTGTTGGTAATGAGGTTGGGATTATTGTTTTGGGATTGTGCATGCTCATCATAATAAGGGGCATTAGTGGAAGCACGAATGGATGATTTGTTGTTAAATAGATCATTTGTGTGAGAGTGAGGTTTAGGTGTTGGTTGATTATGAACAACATCGCTTGAGTTGTGAAAAGATTATGAGGTTTGAGTGTAATGTAGAAGGATATGGGTGAGTAAAGGTTTTTGATATGTAATGTTCGTGAGAAAGAGAGTGAGGTGTTAGGTATGTAATGTTGAAGATGTTTGACAACATCATTTGGTTTGATGGGCTTTTAATGGAAGTTAGGCTTTCTTCTCCAAACGGGTTATTTGGTGGTTTTGGTTTAATGGGAGAGGTCATGAAGAGATGAATATAGATTGAGAGGAATGAGAGTGTGTATAAAGTAGGATTGGTGGGATTAAGGTTGTATAAATTTTGATAGAAGGTTTTGGATAAAATAGGTTTATGAATTTTGGGAAGTGTAGGATGAAATGGGCTAAAAAGTAGAAAAAGAAAACAACACCTTCGACCATCAGATGGCCGGTCCCCTTAATTGGAGGCCGGTCCCCTTAATAATTAAGGGGGCCGCCTTATGATTTAAGGGGGCCGCCCATCTGGTGATACCCAGATTGCCAGAAAAGGGTTTTTGGTAGTGAATTGCAGAAAGGTTGTGTTTTTGGTTTCAAACAAGTCCAACTCTTTGAGGCAATTAAGCATATACTAATTATGTAGGCAATTATGTAGCCAAAGCATGTTAATCAAAGAGATTAAGTAAACAAGCAATTTCATCTAGCATGCAAACATACTCATCAAGCAAGTAAAATATAAGTGCTAGGAAACAATTAAGCAACATCAAGTATTTCATAACTACATAACTAGGAGGATTAATCCTAATGTGTATCAATGTGCAATAAGTGGGTAGTTATGATAGCATGTATTTCTAGACTTATTACAAACAAAGTCTTAATGAACAAACCATGGTCATCTTGATTTGATTTAGTTCACTTATAAGTGTCATTTATATAAATATAGATTACAAATATGAGATCACCATGCATGATTTTAAAAGAGACGTTTTTAGCATTATTCAACAATGTTTGAAAGTAAGTTTTCACTTAGATGTGAAAGTTATTTGAATAAAATAGATTGGGTTTTTACTTCAAAATGTGTGAATGAACGGTAAAGAATATTTTCCCAATCTTTAGTTTTGATCAAAACAAAATTGTGGATATTGATAGTGAAAACATGTTATTTAAAAGTGGGATAGTTATTTGAAAAACTATTTTCCAAAATGTGAGATTTTTGCATATTTTTATAGATATTAGATTTTTGACGACAAATATCATAAATCAAATATTTAAAAAAATGTTTATTAAAAGATCTCATGCTCAAGAGGATTGGTTAAGCCTATTATTATCTCATGCTATCGTTTCTACATATCCTATGATCCTAAAGGAAATGAAGACGATAATTTATATGTTAGATGCGAGAGTGTTGAATGGGGTATAACCTAACATCTATAGTTCCTTTGTTTTCGCACGCTTATCTAACTTAATGCCATAGTCTATGAGAGCTTGTTTCATCCATAGTTTTCTTACGCGAGGGATCTAATCCTACTTCTATATTAACGATCGATCCACTTAACTCATTTCACTTCATCACCATGAGTTTGCTAATAGTGGATATAGAAGATTTCCATTTTCTATTTCGTTCGGAAATGAACAATTTTATCTTATTCCTAGGAGAGTCAACAAATGATGTTTCTAGGTTATAAGAATATAAACTATTATGTACACATATATGTACAGCTAAGCATCAATCTAACTAATCATATATCTAAGCATGCAAATTATAGCGATGAACTTAAAAGAAACGCGTACCTTTTAGTCTTCAATGGAATATCTTCAAGCACTTCAAGTGACCATGTTGACTTATAGAAGTCATTTGTAGATGATATTCCAACTTCTTCCAAGATTGACAGGTTAGCCACTTGGTTCCCATTGTCTCATTGGTCCAAACATATTCAACATTTGGCTAGGATGCATGTATGGTGGTAGTATTCCCCAAGGATTGTAACTGGTTGATAATTCCACATTTGATGACTAGTATTATTATTGTTTTGTCTATTTTGTTTTCTTCTAGGTTTAGGTGTTTTAGATCGAGTATGAAGATTATTTGGTTTTCTCGGTGGTGGAGTTTTAGATCTTAATTTAAATTTAGAGGATCCTACTTCGGTCTTTAAGGATGGTTTATAAAAAGTTTTTACTTTTTCATCATTCGCAATGGGTATTTTTCTATCTTTTGTAAGCATATACTTAGGTTTTGATTCTAATGATTTTTGTTTACTAGATTCACATTCAAACTTTATACTTTTATTCTCACTAGTTGAAACATTAGTTGAGGTCAATCCTAGACCGGTTTTATCTCCCGAAGTTTCTTGAACACTTATTATTTTCTTAAGTGGGTTACTACTATTTTTAAACTTGTCAAGTTTGAAAATTTCATCTTTAAGTTTTTCGTTTTCATTATTAACCTCTATGCATGTTTTACATTCTATAAAAATTTCTTTTCCTTTTTCCAAATGTTGTAGTCTAATCTTTAATTCGAGTACTTCATTTTCTAATAGATTATTAATATGTTTTAGTGACTTATTTTTAGCGATAACCTTTTGACCTAATTTGCATAACCTATTATATTCACTATCTAGGTCTTTTTCGTCTAATGATAAATTTTTGTCACTAAAGTATTCGGTTTCGGAACGTACCTCGCTTGATGTCTTAGCCATGAGAAACTTTTCCTCCTTTGTGGTTTCTTTCTTGTCCTCATCGCTATCACTCCAAGCACCTCCAATGAACGCCTTTTGATTTTGATCTCTTGACATCATTGGACACTTTCCGATGAGATGATTTGGATCACCACATTTAAAACACTTCATTTCATTCTTCCCATTCTTGTCATTTTTACTTCTTTGAGATACTTTCATTTCATCATGCGGTTGTCTAACAAATCTTCCTCGTATTTTGAAAAATTTCTTGAAATCTCTTACGGCCATAGCGTATTCTTCATCATCACTTTTGGAGGTTGAGCTTTCGTCGTCTCTAGATTCTCTCCTAGCTTTCAAAGCAATGATTTGCTTTGTTCTCTTTTTCCTTTGACTATTTCGGAGTCCTTCTTTATTATAACCTCATGTACTTTCAAGTTCCCAATTAATTCGTCAAGTTGTAGAGTTGACAAATTCTTTGATTCTTCAATAGTCGTAACTTTAGCTCACCATTTTGGATGAAGAGCCCTAAGAAATTTCCTGACAAAGTTCTTACTAGAAAAATTCTCATCAAGTGCTTTTAGACTTGTGATAATAGTGTTAAACCTAGCAAAAGCATTATCAATTGATTCCTCTTCCGGAATCGTAAATTGCTCATATTGTTGCACAAGTAGATCTATTTTGTTATCCTTAACTTGACTATTACCTTGGTGAGTTATTAGTAAAGAATCCCAAATTTCTTTTGCGGTTTTACACATAAAAATTCTTTCATATTCTTTGCGTGGTAACGCATTATAAATAACCATTTTAGTCTCATTATTTTTTGCTAGTTTCTTTTTCAAATCATCATTTCGTTTTTAAAAGATACAATTTCATCCTTTTTAGTTTCAAAATTATATTGAATAGGGGGAAAATCACCAATGGTAATAACATGCCAAAGATCTAGATCCTTTGATTTCACATAAGTTTCGAATCGATTTTTCCAATATAAAAATCCATCACTTTCAAATAGCGGTGGTCTTTGCATAGATTGCCCTTCTAAATATTTTTCAGATTCCATAGATCGTTACAAGTTTTAAAATACAATATATTTTAAAAATCTTGCTGGACGTGGCTCCTGATACCAATTGTGGAAAACTAGAATGGGGGGGGGGGGGGGGGTTGAATAGTTTTACGTCTTTTTAATTTTATTATGAAAACTTGGTTTAGTTTTAAAACCTTGTTTGCTTTTAAAACTTTGATTCAATCTTATGTGAACTCGAATCTTGAACAATATGAACAACTATATCTAAGTATGAACAATAATAATATAAGCTAAGTACGTGAAATCAACACATGCACAATATAAACGATTATAGCTATATACGAGAGATAAGTAAGTAATCATTTATTTTATAATCCTTAGTTATATTTTGTATGAAAACTTTACTTGATCGAAATGATCAATTATATGCATGTTACCTTTTTAGTTTGATTGTAAAAACTTTGTTTTGTGAATGAAACTTTCGTTTGATCTTTAAGTAAAATCAATACTAGCACTATATGAGCATATATATATATATATATATACGTCTACGTCTACAAAAGTAATAACGATATAAGCAAGATAATAAGTAAGATATGGAAAGATCTAACCGCGAGACAAAGGATTTATAGTGGTTCGGCTACAAGGACACCTTCCTTGCCCTACTCCACTCCTCGAGTCACCTACTCGAGAGTTTTCTTCACTATGTCAACAAGCTCCCTTATGGCGGAGAAAACCTTACACACCAATATACACACCACTTTACACACTACAACTTCTTCACAACTAAGTTACAACTCCTACACAACTTCTCCAAACCAATCTACTTCACAACTAACTACTCCACGCCTATCTTCTTCACACCAATTTTCTTCACAACTAGCAACTTCACACCTAGCTTCTTCACTACAATCTAATTCCTAACTTTTCTTCTCACACCATATAACTAACTAATCACACAATCAATATACCTAGCACAACTATCTACAATCAAATATTCACAACAATCTTCACAAAGAATAATATAAATAATCTTGATGATGTACCAACAACTTGGATGTGGAGGTCACAACAAGTTGTAATACTTCTTGTCTTGGGGGATAGAAGTATTCTTCTCTTGCACTTGAGAGGATGATGTTTGAATCACTTTGAAACAAAGAATTATATATTTATAATCAAAGGATTAAGAGAATAGAAATGTGGATCTAGAACAGAAAGTTTAGGAGTGCAAAAGGTGAGAAAATTCTGTGGGATGAACCAGTATTTATAGGGGAAAAATTTACTGTTCTGGAGTGTGGCCGGTCCCCTTAATTAATGGCCGGTCCCCTTAATGATTAAGGGGGCCGCCCCTTCAGAACGTTGATTTTTCTTGTCTTTTAGTGGGGAATATTTTTTTTGATAATATTTGCCATTTTTGGTTGTAAATTTGAAATTATATATTTATAATGAATTAAACATATTCTTTTAATTCCGAAATTAATTTTGTAAAAGATATGGAATGTTTAATACATTTTATAAAAATTCTAGTGATTAGAAAAATTTCCTTTGATCATAAAATACAATAAACACTTTGTTTATTCATACCTTAAGTGATATGGAAGCAAAGACAAATATTAAGCACTAAAAACTTGTTTACGTCATAAGTTTTAAATTAATGAGTTTATGCTTTGTAATTATCAAAACATAGAGACATTGTTAATATGCTAACAATGTTTTTAGACATTATTTATGTCAACAATACTTATATTTACAAACAAGTCATCCAACCAAAGCCCGACCGGTCCAACCAAGGTGGCCGACATAACATGGGACCCACTGTAACACCCCCAAAATTTGATACAGCGGAAGACTCAACAAGCTTTCGGGGTGCTACGGGGATTGGTATCCAACACAAGACAATATAAAACGAGATAAAGTAAACATAATAAAAACACAACCAAAACGGGGTTTTAAGGTTTACATTTATCCCAACATCATTCAGAGTCAGGCCCAAAATAAAATAACAATAGGTCCAAATTTAGTTATCAGAGTTTAGAAAAAATAGATCCATAAACCGTGAGCCTTGGCCGAGCCTTCCATTCCAAGCATGCATCTCAACACTTAATTACCTGAGAAAACGTGCTAAAAGTCAGCTTTCGCTGGTGAGATCATAGGTTTAAATTCAACTAACAATATAGTGGACATATACGCAAAACGCTTGCTAGCTAGACTAAGGATTCGCTAAAAGCCTGTGGATACCCTCCGCTCCAACATAACACACGGATACCCTCCGTACTAACATAGATATTCGGGTAACCCCCCGCAATACCAAAAATACTCGGATAACCTCCGAAGCATTAATAACCTATAGGTGCACACTATAGTATCTAAATAAGTCAACCTTGAATAGTACACACAACATATATGTGACTAAAGCTGACAATTCCAAATAACCAAATAAGCCAACCTTGAATAGTACACACAACGTGTGTGACTAAAGCTGACAATAGATCCTAGTCCATACGCATAGCAAGTTTTAGAAAGAATATAGAAGCGATAATAGTCCACATAAATAATTTGCACGTTTCTCACCCCAAGTATTGAAAACATAGTTCAAGAGTAAAAAGTGGGGCTATGACTCACCTCAAGTCCAGAAAATAGCAAGAAGAAGTCGGTAGAAATAAGATGTATGATAACTCACAAAACAGCAACTACGGACTTGGCACGACCTAACAATATTAACTTGTTCAGAAATCATTTCCTCAAATTTAAAATATTCCCAAACCCGGACGAGAATCCGTTTTATTTCCGAAAATCCATTTTCGTATTAGTTTGGTGTATTTGCGTTTGGTATCCATACGGGTAGTGGGTCGACTCAAAACAAACCAAAAAGATCACACCAAGAAAAATAATAAAAATAAACTATGGATCTAATATTAGCCCAATATATCATTTAAATAAATCGCCGAAGTTTATCGAATCCGTCGATATGATAATCCTCATATTTATTTACGTAACATACCGTTCCAAGATTACACCCAACCTAAAGCACATAGCACATAATTACTATATAGTATATATCATAGTTTAATAAATTCCTCATATATATCGTCAAATAGGCCAGATTTCCCGATATATACACTCGCAATTTATTACACTTTACATATACTACACCTATGGGCGTCGTAGGATACGATGCCCATTAATATATTCATTTCATATAACCAAATAACCCGGTTCAACCTTACGGTTAAGTGGTTATTTAGTTACAGGAAACGTTTATATTAATCGTCATATATCCGTGACAACACGAACGTCACAAATAATAACTTACCTGGACTCGAGTGACAACGACTCCGCATAACTCGATAAGTTTACCCGTTATATATACAAAATGACGTTTTATTAAACGTTTAATAATTGTCGGGAGTTTCCCGTTTTATAACACAATTTTTATAATAATAATACGTTCAATAATATTACGCTACTTTCGTAGCCTAATATATATATCTCATTGTATTATTTATAATACGACTCGTGATTATTATTATTATTAATATACGCGCCTATATAATTATATATACGTTATTCACGTCTATATATTCATATAAACGTTCATATTATCAATAATTGTTATTACGAGTTTTATTATTTACATTTCAATTTTAATAGTTATCGAGTCATACGAAATGGTCACATGTCCGAGTCATGACTCTCGGCTCATTGTCCAAGTCCAATATAATAAGTAAAAGTCATAAAATAATACATCTCCGTCCAAACAATCCCAATCCACGTGCTACAACATGAGGGTCCGACTACGGCACCCGACTAACCTATCTCCGTCAATCTAACGACCGTCTCACAATCGGTCCCCAATCACACTATTCGTCAACAACTCCTCAAAACCAATAACCATTGTCGAGACCAAATGTGGTCTCGACCCACAAGTATTCGGCCAACAACATACAACCAAAGCCAAATCCAAAACCAATACAAGTAAATAATTATAAGCAAGTCACATTTGGGATGGTTTACCAAGCCAATCCCGGGTCTATACGACTCGAATGAGTCTCGGCTCAAACCATGAGCACAACGGCCCGAACCAAACATACAAGTAATCAAATAAACTCCCATGAGCACAACAAATCTAGCCATTCGACCCATATGGTCATCGGCAACAACAATAATATTGCGGCTATGAGCCGCGACCCACAAGGGTCGAACCACAGAAAATACGAGCCCATGGCTCGAGTCACGACCAAACGAGAACCCCATATGGGTCTCGACTTGGTTATATGAGCAACCATAGGTAACCCCGAGACCTCATGGGTCTCGGTTAGGCTCGGATCGAAAATCAAGCCCTCGACATCAACCAAACTACCACAACCAATGATCAAGGCTCCTCAAAATGCTCGAAACAAAAATAAGCCGAGAGCATAGGCTCTCGGTTTCGAGTCGACTACCACAAAATCCACAAACCCGGATACCAAACATGATTTTTGTTATCAAAACATAGATTTCCAACCAAAATATCTCGATTCCCATCAAAATCATCCGTGTAGCCACGGATTGGTCACCATATCGAGGTACCCAAGGTACCTACACGAGTTCACTCACCTTCTTGGACCTCCAAATGAATGGATCTTGTAAAAATAACAAAAACTCGAACGGATCTTTAAAGATTTGGTGATGTTAATGGTGGTTTTTGGGTGTGTATGATATACCAAATGAAAGAGGGTGAAATAAGGAGTAATATGGTGGTGTTTATTTTGTAGGGTGGTCGGTGTAGCGGCGGTGGTGGCCGGAACAGTGTTCGGCGGCTAGGGTTTATAAAAAGGGAGATGAGGGAGATGAGAGTAAAGTGGTGAGGGTGGGTTGTGTTGTGTGGGTGAACCGAACCAAAGGGACCCTTTTTGTAGTCACTCTTCTTTTTCTTTTTCTTTTTTTAAAGTTAATAATAATAATAATAATAATAATAATAATAATAATAATAATAATAATAATAATAATAATAATAATAATAATAATAATAATAATAATAATAATATTATTATTATTATTACGGTGTGGAGCGGGTAACGTGGGTAAATGTAAAAACATGTGGCCCGAACCCGAACTCATTTCAAACTTCAATATCTCTCGAAAAAACATCTCGTAAATAATTAAAATATAGTCGGACTCGTAAGACGAATCAAAAAACTTTCGTTAGGTAATCCTAGTGCCAGAGTCAACGTAGTACCAAGTGAGAATTCAAGTATACATCACCGAGCATTAAATCAAAAATGAATTATGAACATAATTCACGAATTCCATAACGTCTTTAATTAAAAATTATCCATAAAATAGGTCTTACAAGTTCGTTGTGAAATAAAATTTCAAATAAAAATTATAAACGAACTTTAATCGTAATGCGGGTTTTTAAAATAACTCCCTAAACTGCCGGTTGTCACACCCACAAGGGGGTTCACGCCCCTATCGGGCTTTTGGCTCATTCCCTCTTTAACTTAATTAAGTCCAATTAACTAATTCAGAATCTATTTCGTTTAATGGATCGTTTATATATGTACAATAAATATATAAAACTACAATCGTGCACTATCATTTGCGACCCCGATGGATTATATATTAATGATAATATTTAATTTATGTTATATCATATACATAATTCTACACGGGGTACTTTATATTATGGATTACAAATATACACCTCGTTGACCACATCTTGAGTTGCATACTCATATGCAAACTTGGCGAGTTACCTTACATCTCTTCGTTTGACTTCGGGATATATTGTCTTTCTTGGCAACTGTTTACTTTCATGCTCTTCCAAGCAGTAGGTTACTCCCTCCCAATCTAGTGTCGAGGCTAAGTATAGGGGTGTTGCTAACACTATTGCTGAGACTTGTTAGATACAAAATTTATTGTGGGAGCTTCATACAGTTATACACCTTTATTCTAATCTACGGTAGTCTATTGTGATAATGTTAGTGCGTTTACATGTCCTCAATCTATGTTCAGCATCAATGTACGAAGCATATTGTGATTGATATTCACTTTATTTGTGATTTGTTTGCTACTAGTCAGGTTCGGGTTCTTCATGTGCTTTAACGTTATCAGTTTGCAGATATCGTCACTAAGGGCTTACCAACTATGTTGTTTGATGAGTTTTGTACTAGCTTGAGTGTTCAATCTACTCCCGCTCAAATTACGGGGAGTGTTAGAGTTTATTTTGTATTATGGCTTATAGTATTAGTTTATAGACTTAGCCTATGTTTACTTGATTTTAGAATAATCCTTACATAATTATATAATTTAATTATTGATAAATAAAATGACAAGCAAATCATTATTCCAACACTTAAATCATCAATTCATAAACCTTTTTCTTGTTATAAATTTTTTTTACATGTATAAACTTTTTAAAGCTTTATAACAATCTCACTAAACATCAATGCATTAAATTTAGAAGTGGTTCAAGATGTTAGACATTTTCATTTCACATAAGCATAAAACACATTTTCACTATCGTTAACAAAATGATAGACCTTAGTATATGTTCTTAAACATTTTCATAAACCATCATAGTAAATGCTTTTAATGCGTTAGTTAGTTTGAGTATGATATTATAGAGAGCAAGAATATGAAACTTTATAGAACACTAGCAGGGTACCCGCGCGTTGCAGCGGCGGGTACCCTGAAATTAAATTTTCCGGTGAATCATGTATTTTAGTTTATTATTATGATTTTTTTTTTTTTTTTTTTTTTTTTTTTTTTTTTTTTTTTTTTTTGACAATAGATTTACGGATATCAAGAATTTCGTTTAGGCCGTGCTCGTTCGGGTTCGAGCCTGTTTGGCCCGCACCCATTCGGGCTCAAGCCCATTAGGCACGTTGCCCATTCGGGCTTGAATATTGGTATAATGTGCTTTATTATTTGTATTAGTGACGTTAAATGTAGGAATTGTGTTTAATTTGGTTGTATAATATGCTTGATAATTTGTATTTGTGATGTAAGGGGTGTTTTAATAATTGTATTTATTGATCAATTAAATAATTGACTACATTAAATATCATTAATGTTGTTTTTTTTAATATGTGCATTAAAGTGTTGTACATTATGTTTCTTGTCTTGTAAGTCTGAAAATTATGTGCATTAAAGTGGTGTACATGCATATTTTCTTTTAAAGAAATGTTTTTGGTCTTAAACATTTTAAGACTTCTAAATATAGATGTCCTAAATACATTATAAGGTAGTATAAATAGAAAGATTCAAGAGTTATATTTTACCAACCTCCTCTTTTTATTAACAAAACTTATTCAAATGCTTAGTTGTTCGTTTGGTTATAAAATATAACACTGGTCACATATTATTATCGGGCTCCATGACTGCATACTTGCATAGTATATCTTTTCAACGGAGAAACATCTGAAATTTATGAAACAAATGACATCTGCTACAAGTTTCAATAAGATTTACGAGATGACCGGGTTGTGAGCATGATGATCAGGAAGAAGCAAGCCACGTGCATCCATCAATTCGATCATATTATGCGAACAAACACCAGCACTTTTGATCTTTTTTTTTGGGTAAAATGTCAAAAGACCCGGTAAATATATTACTCCAAAAAACATTTAAGTACAACGGATATGAGTGAATCCCATATCTCAGCCCGTTACATAGGCGAAAAGCTTACATAACAAGATACTTCCTACTTTCTAGACAAGAAAACAAAACCACTACCACATCATATAGAAAGACTCAAACAAAAATATAAACTACTTCCTACGACCTTGGAGATTAAAGCCATAAATGGCATTAAGAGCATCCAATTCCCCTAGAAGATCATAAATTTGCTTCGAGTAATCATCATAGTCATCAAACTCATCTTCACGCTCATGACCACCACCAAAAAGATTTGCAGATTCGTCGAACGTGTTAAGAACCTCCTCCTCGTCACTATCAGAAACCACAACATTACCCACCTTGGAAAATGGGTTAGCCCTCTTAGTGACAGAGGCAGACGGAACAGGATGACCATCATCATCCACAAGAGTACCTTTTCCATCGATAAGAAGGTTTTCAAACTTACTAATTTTCTCAACTAAAGGAGTAGAACCAACTTCCTTAGTTCCCATGGAATCACTCACAAGCGGTTCTCGTGATGTAGCACCAGTCTTAACCGACTCATCCACATTAACTTCCATTGAACTGCCAGTATCCACATCCATGCAGGTGTCAGAGGTAGGAATACCAAACGTATCCGTATCATCCATATTAAGCGCATCAAATTGGTTAGATGTAGAGATCGTAGTTCCACTCGTACTAGCTACATCAGAAGTCTTCTTCTTACCATCATTAACTTTCTTGGGCACAGTAGGAGTCTTCTTTGGTTGATATTCAAAATGCTTACCCACAACAGGTTTAGTAAAACCTCCGCGACCCGTATTCGAGACAGCTTGCTTACCCTTCTTCTTACTGTTAACAGTCTTAAAACCATCATTAACATTCTTAGAAGGTTGAGCAGTCGGTATCACACCCTTAGGACAATCCACCAAAACATGTCCAAACACCCTGCATTTATCACATCGAGGCGGTTTCCACTCATATTCCACACGTATCTTCTCAATAGTCGTACCCGAACCGTCAAGTAAAGGAATCTCAACAGTAAGGCTGTCCCTAAGAACCTCATCCGACTTCACTTCAATCATACATCTAGCAAAACTACTCCTACCCCAAGATTCATTGCACATCTGACTAGTAAAGGCATCCAATCTCTTGGGAGTCCCAATCAAAGTAGCAAGCAAGCTAAGACCGTCATCAGAAAACATCGCTAAAGGAACATCATGAAATTTAACCCACACCGGAATATGAGTTAAATCCTCTTTCAACAAATTGGTATTCAAAGTCCAAGGTTTAAGAATAATAGGAACATTACGGATCAACCATGGACCATTATCAAGCACATCATCAACACCTTTCTTCGAAGTAAACTTGAAGAAGAAGAACCCCTTAGCGTTCATCATTACCTTTTGTAACCCATACTTAGCCCACGCATTGCGAACAAAATAATCCACAAAGCAAGACGATGACCAAGAAAATATCCATAGAGTGTATGCTCAAACCTCATGTTCACCTCTTCCACTACTTTCATTGGGACTGAAAGGTCAACATTATCCTTCTTATAGCTGCATTCTAATCTCCTAAAATTAGACACGTTCTTATGAGATTCGTTAGAAGCAACACCCGCATAAGAAACCGACTTCCCTCCATTACCACTAGTAGAATCAACCTTGGGTGCATTAGGAGGAGGCCGACTACCACTCGAATTGTTCAACTCAGAAGATGAAGCCATATTGGCAATATCACTGTCAATTTTAGACATAGCTTCATCAAACTTCTTATTCGCATTAGCAATTAATAGCTCCACATTAGGTTGTATTGAACTATGAGAAGACTGCTCCAAATCATCCAAAACAACCTTATCGTTACCCTTGTTCACATTAACATCCACCACATCAACATCAACCATTGGAACACTAGCATCCTTCTTATCAAGCTTAGGACTCAAAAAACCCCTCTCCATCACCCACCACCACGTACACAACGCAACAAATAATCAACCAGCAACAATCATGCAATACGAAAAAATAAAAGAAAACCCTAATCTTAGCGATTAGGGTTTAAAGCAATAGAAACCAAATCACTAACCTCCCACCATATGAAGATCGATTAGTAAAAGATAAGAGTTATAAGATACTGATCGATCCAATAATAAACCAAAATAGACCCAATCGAAACCCTAAAAAACCCCTAAGTAATGATCCAAGCAATCGATAGAAGATTGAAAGGTGTGATAAGAACGATTAGGGGTTTAAACCGATCGATTTTAAACCTAACCAGGAAGGAGAGGCGTAGGATCGAGCAGAAGCAATAGGATCGATTTAGGGTTGTTTGGGAGTCGAGAATCGCCAAAGGGTATAGGATCGATTTAGGGTTTTTTTTAATGATAGGGTCAGTGGGTTTTACCAGTTTGTGAGTTTTACCAGGTCTTCAGCACTTTTGATCTTTTGCCACCCATAAAGTGTTCACTAAATGGCAAAAAAGTTAGTTCGACGTCTTTTGAGGTATCAAAAGAGTACTTTAAGGCTCGAGTTCATGATTGTTGTGGGGTAGTTATGTGCATCATGCTTGTGTGCATGTGTGTTTAGCTGATAAATGATCTAAACACACTCAAACTGTAAACAACTGTGTTTCGATATTTTAATGTCATTGGAGTACTTATAGTGTTTACTTCATGCACCCATTATCATCGTGGCGTGTTGGTTTACGTACCAAAGGTCCTCAATCACTCGACTTTGCTAAGTTAAAACAGTGTGTTAATGCTTTTGTAACACGGACAGCGCCCATAATGACTTGTTTCAAGCTATGAAAACGGATAAGGTTTTTTTTTTTTTTTTTTTTTTTTTTTTTTTTATTATTTTTTTTATTTTTTAATTTTTTTTTTAATTTTTATTTTTTTGTTTGTTTTCTTTTTTGTTGTTGTTGTTGTTAAAGTACCTAGGAAGGCATGCCTTTAACTTAAACGGCAAGATATGGTCCAACCGGGGTATCCTGTGACCATCCTGACCCTTTATCTGACCACCCAAGATATGTATTTAGTGAGGTTTGTGTTGAAGTTTATGGATATATATTAATAAACGTATGGCTAGAATCGAACTCGAGACCTCGGGATTGCACACGTTACGAATGAGTATTAAGAAATAAATAATTCATATATATATTAATTGTTACGTGTGTGTGTGTGTATATATATATATATATATATATATATATTTATTATTTAATCACAAGAATTGACTAACGGTCATTAGTACTTAACGGAATTGACTAACGGGCAAAGAATAAGGACTAGATTGTAATTGGATGACAAGAAGGTTCCGGAATACCCTCTTGGAGAGGTACGGCCAACCCAACCCAAGGGGCATCCCTTGCCCTAACTTGTCCACCAAGATTACAATTAGTATATAAACACATCAAGGGTTAAAGGTTTTGGGTATCTCTTGCACACACTAAACCCTAAAGTGTTATTCTTTTTTTCTTTGCTTCTTAAACATTCGACCAACACCCTTTAGGGTTGTTAGTCGATTTTTGTTAAATCAAAAATCATTCTTGTGTTGTCACTAGCATCACCTTAATACGGTTTAATTCGTGTGTACAAGAACGAGGTAACAACATACTTTTGTTGTTATCAAGGGATCGATTAACAAAATGGTAAGGGGTTAATCATTGATCCATATAAACCCTAATTAGGGTTCTTCATATTGTTAAAGACAATTGCTTTTGATTCTTGTTCGGGCTAGAATCACCACGGTACGTTCCTATTTAATTTATGTTAATCTCTTATGTGTTATAGATGTTTCTACGCTTCCGCATATGTGTTTACCTATTTGTATGATTGTCATGATATTTATATTCTAACAGTAGTATCACGAGCTTGCTATAACATGTAATTGATTACATAAAACACATAAAAAAAGAATTTTGATTGTTTTAGATACATGTTTTGGATCTAGGGTTTTGTTTTTTTTTTAATTTTTTCGAAACCCTAACCCTAATTTGGGGGGGGGGTCGATTTGTTCCATGAACCCTAATTAGGGTTTGTGGTTTTATTAATTAATTGGATTAGAAACCCTAGGTTGCCTACATGTTTATGTGTTATTTGGGCGTATCCTTGACCTAATTGGTAATTGTTATGCTTTGATCCGTGACGAAACATGCATGTTAGTCATGGGTTATTAATTGTTTATTAATTGTTAAGCTTTTTCACATATTTAGATAGATCTAATATTGGGGAAGACCCCATAATTATTAAAATCAATTATGTGCTATGTTGTATGTGATTAGCTTTGGCCTACGCAATTGACTTGTCAATGTATGTGGCTCACTTCCATTAAGAGGTGAAGGCCCTAGTTAATTATATACATATAAAAACCTATAATTGATTATGTTAGGATCTTTTCTAAAAAGATTGCATGTGGCTAATTGTTTCACCTTTGTAATTGTTATGTTATTAGTTGTTTTGATTTGTCTTTATTACTTGTTTTATTGTTTAATTGTTGGACACGTTTGTAAGCAATAAAAGGGTAATTTTTCATAATGAAAATATTACGGACTAATAATGGTGAAACCCTAAGTGATAAAGATTGAATCTTGCGGAGTCTTAGATACCAACAACAGTTCACTTCGCACGGTAATCAGCTCCCAGGCGAGACTAGCAAGATTCATACTTTGTTACATGTTTTGAGATTGAACCCATAAACTTTTGCTTGATTGATGTTTTGTACAAATATATTTTTAAAATTACACTCTTTTAAGACTTGATTCATAACCGTGATATGAAGGCTTAGAAAAGAGCCTTAGAGTCTGCCTTGGTTATCACAATCTTGAATATGTCTTAAACGAATTACTTTTAAAATCATAATTGTAGAAAGTCATCTTAGGGTTTATTAAACCTCAAGTAAAACTTTGTGTATTAATTTCAAGAATTGGTAAATTAAAAGTTTTTTTTGAAAACTTCTGCTATAAAGATGAGTGCATGCATCTTTATACATATTTTGATTGACATATCAAAAATAAGAATACCCTTAAAAAATTTAAGTTACATGCCATCTAACTATAAGAAACACTTGAAGTTATTATTTAGTAAACGTGAGACGCATGCTAAATTTTAATGACAAGGTAAATTTCCGAGTGTGCGTGAGACCACACATGGAGAATTTGCAGTTTCTAAGTTAGACGACTTAATTAAGTTGATGCGTGAGACCTAGAGCTTAAGGCATGAGATGGGATGAAGCATGCTTACATGACAAATTGATGAATCAATTTGATGTAAATCCCATAATGATCTAGGAATTGGAAAAGTGTTTGCCAATTATTATTCGACAGATTACCATCTTTTATACTTTCATCACTAGCAGATCAACTGATGTGGTGGAATCTATGTAAAGCTGGATCCTAGATTTTTAAGAAAATATGTTGGTTATATGAATATATCCTTGGGTATTATATTTTCTTAGAAATATAAATTATCGAAAATACTAAAATTGAATTTTGTAAATTCTTTAAATGTATTAATGCAACTCAAAACAGTAAACGTAAGTTATTCTTTTAATTGATCTACACCCGTTTGGGTTTTTTGGTTAGAGTCAATATTTAAAAGAATAATAAATATAGTCTTCTTTCCATTAGGAGAAGTGTGAGACTTAATCCTAATCCTTTTTATGAATGAGAAAGGTATAATAGGATGATTAGAATTGTCTAAATTCTAAATACATAACTCATAGCAAAATTTAATAGTAAGATTATTTGCACTTTATGAGTTATTAAATTAGAAGCTAGACTGAGTACTGCACAATGGTAAAAGACGAATTAGATTATTTTATCTAGTTGTTTTAGTTTGACCATTTATAGATACTACATGCAATTGTTGGAATGGTAGATCTATACAGGAAGAAATTGCATGCCCAAGCTTTTTCAAGTTAATAATTTGGAATGTGATAGTAGTAGATTACATCCTTTTATAACCTATATATAATTGTTGGAATGGGGTTTCTTAAAAGATGTAGGAAAGTAAACAAGTACACTATTTCCTTTCACTGATTAATGAAACATTTACAATGTTGTCAAATTCAGTGGGAGTATTGTGTTCTTATGGCTGAATAAGGGATTATTATAATGTTCTCTAATTCAGTGGGAGTTACAAGACTTATTTTCTTGATTGTAACTTAGATTATCTTTTGAATATCTCAAGGTAATTACTTTCCAAATATAGACACTAATATTTTCAAGGATAGTCATGTACGTTTCCTTGATTAATTGAGTAAACTTTATATCTACTAAGTTATGTTAATGACACAAATCATATTGTTCACATTAACAAACGCGTGCATGTTGTTTATATGATACATGGTGTTGCACCATGCGCAAGTGGGAGAAATCTTCATTATGTGCAAAGTACAACACATAAGAATATGATTTAAAGGATTCAAATTCTCTTAACTGCAAAGTAAGATATTATAATTCTAATTAGATTAATACATCTAATCTAAGAAACACTTGGTGTTGAAATTTAGTAAACGTGAGACGCAGACTAAATATTAACAACAAGGTGAATTTCCATGTATGCGTGAGACCAACATGGATAACTTACAGTTTCTAAATTAGACATCTATTAGAACATGTGTCAATAACAATACTACTTCAACTTTAATATTTATGTATTATTGGAATGACATAAATGTATGAAGTAATATAATACTACTTCAATAATTATGTATTCTTAGAATGACATAAATAAATGAAGTAGTGTGTTAACTTGAAAATATTATTGAAATCAAATGATGGTGTTCATGATTACTTTAATGATACATGTTTATACTTTATTGTATAGTTATAAACATGGAGTCTTTTAAGTATTACAAGACTTATAATAAAGTAAGACGTTAGCTTGTTATTGTCTTTTAATTAAGACATATACAAGAAGTCATTGAGTTGATCAATGATTAATAACGTATAGTGGGATTATAACAAGTTTATGGTTTTATGAGACATAAACATGAAGTGACTTGGTCAAAAGTACTTGGGTTATAAAACGTGTAATTGGCTTGAAAATACTATTATACCATTAAGTTGATTTAGTTGGTAAATAGACAGGCTAAAAGATATATGGTTATCTTACATATTGTTAGATTGTCTTACAATATAAGTTCTAATGAAATACTAGATTATAGTATGTTCAGTTAGGAAATCAAACCCTTGTTGTAGTGTTTGGTTCAAGATAACTACATCTTCTTATCTTTCAAAAGTTATCAAGGTTAGAAAATTGAGTATGGATTGAATATACTCAATTAGACTCCTAGAAGATTAATAAGACGTTATTGAATTATGAAATGTGATGAATCACATTAAGTCTTAAAATTAAAGTTCTGAATTTGTTAAGTTACTTATGTGAAGGTTATTAACAAAGAGCTATCAATGCGTATTTGTAAAGTCCTAAAAGAGAAAATTGAATTGTTGCTCTAATTGCTAAGTACTTATATTCTATATAATGTTAAAGGCAAGTGGGAGTATTTTATCTTGAAAAGATAGAATTACAAGATACATAATCTTCTAAAACCACACTAATTAAAATCATGATGAGGCTTAGCATGTAAATGATAAACCTCAATATGATGGAATCATCATTCATAGATCCACTTGGATATCTCAGATATTTAATTAATATGCTGATGATTATATGATGTAGTATTACCAAAATAATGAATTGGGTGAATTACTCATATTATGAATGTTAAAGATGCAGTTCATAAAGATATTCAAATTTAAAAAAAAAAAATTGGTTTATCTTAATTCTTAATAGTTAGAGAATGATGATGAGTTTATTCAAAGATAATGTAACCCTAGTGGTTTAAATCTTTGTGAAATAATCATATGGACAAAATTGTATACATACGTTAATGTATGTCTTATTACAAGATTATTAATCATACTTAAGCAATTAACTATGATGGAATACTCTTTCCTAAGCACATTAAAGATACAAAGATGGTTAATTGTCATGTTTATATGAATATGAAATTTGACAATGAATATCAAAAACTCTTTCTTGAATAATTACTTGAGCGAGGACGATAAGTAATCAAAAGGAGTTTATGAATTCAAGAAAATCTTTGAAAGTGTACAAAGTGCAATAATCCATGAATGGATAAATGCATGCATCTAGGAGATTATTCTTATGATAAATTATTAAATCTATGTTTAGGTTTATAATTAAAATAAGGTAATTTCTAAGTATTCCTGAAAGCTAGTGGGAGTATTATGTTTGATTTACTAAATCATATATGTTGTATAACATATAAGAAGTTACATTCCATATAAGTGAAATGTTAAGACTTAGTTTGGAATGAAACTGTAAGTGAAAGATTTAGAAAATAAAACATACAACCTTGGAACAAAAGTTTATTATTAAATAAACATGTGCGGTAAATAAATTCTAATAGAACATAATATATCATTTAGAAAATGGATATATATTATGAAAGGATAGAACATGAATATAAATCTAAGTATGACTGAAGGATTTTCATGTGAATCATATTATTAAATCATGCTTAAATGCTTAATGATTTAACAATATTTGATATCTTGTGTAATGAATAAAGAAATATGTTTAACTTAGAATAAATGATCATCAGCCTGGAATTGCTCCTAAATTCTAAGTATAAACAATATAGCGAATTGTTGTAGTTGACAATAAATCTTGTAAGATTGAAAGGTGTCAAGCATTACACATTAGATATCATGTTTACGGATTTCTAAAAGGCATATTGTGATTTGTATACAATGATGCTGGTTTAATTGAGATGACACTCAATAACTAGTTATGGAAGGATTTCATCCTTAGCCATGTGAACTAGTTGTGTTCAACTAAGAGCATAGTTGCATTATACATTAGAGAATTAGAATACTTTAAACTTTAAAACGTTTGAAAGTTTGATTGTCATAAATTGATGGTTGAGGATATCACATCATTTATGAAATATTGTGTGACCATATCAAGATAGTAGATACACACATACAAGAATTTTGCTAATTAAATTCTTGAAATAAGTATTCTCAAAATTCGGATAGATCAAAGTTAGTTGAATAATACCTTGTCAACAAGTATGATTGTCATTACTTGAGGCATAATTGTCAACAAGTTATTACTTGAGACAAAATTCATTAACTAGAATTATCATGCATTGATCTATTTAGTATTTGGATAAAGGACATTAAGCAATTATTATTTATAATGAATTAAAGTACTTAATACGTTTGTTTTCATTAATAATAAATTGTGTCCTATATTTGCATGTTTAGATCCATGAATAACTTATGTTATTCTAAATTGTCCATTGTCAATTAATGATATGGGAATATCATTAAACTAAGACAAATCTGAGTATTGGTTAGAATATACTAGAAAGTATATTGATGCGTTGACATACCAATTTCACATGATATTCGATGGATTGAATATAGGACTTATCCCAACAACATGAATTTACTTTATGGATATTGTCAGTAAGTAAATCATGAAATTGTTATCCTCAGACTTGAGATACCAGATAAGAGTCATGGATGTAGTGCATTCTGTGCAGCAATCTACCGCTTACCGTAATTGGAAGGCATAAGGGTTGCTTTCAGAATTGTTACAAAGTCCATGGGTTATTCTTGTAGTCAAGAAAGAATTTGTTCCTTCAAATTCGTTTTGAAGCTTAATACTGCTGGGCCCCTCGTAGGGTTGACAAGATGTATGCGTGCGCACGCCCAAAGTCTATCTGGAATACGTTCAGATGTTTTGGTAATCTTGCTCAATCATAAACAACGAGAAACAGAATTGTTAATTAAAGAATGACTAAGATCCATATCTTTATTAACGTGGTATTAGAAACAAAAGGATGGTAATAATAATGATGAATCATTATAGGTTTTTCCAGGAAACCTTCCTCGAGTTGATCTAGGGGCATTGGCGTGTTGCTAGACGCTTACCAATGTCATTATGTTATTAATAGATATCCAAGTGGGAGCTGTTGAAGTTTATGGATATATATTAATAAACGTATGTCTAGAATCGAACTCGAGACCTCGGGATTGCACACGTTACGAATGAGTATTAAGAAATAAATAATTCATATATATATATATATATATATATATATATATATATATATATATATATATATATATATATATATATATATATATATATATATATTAATTGTTACGTATATATATATATATATATATATATATATATATATATATATATATATATATATATATATATATATATATATATATATATTTATTTATTTATTTATTTATTTAATCACAAGAATTGACTAACGGGTAAAGAATAAGGACTAGATTGTAATTGGATGACAAGAAGGTTCTGGAATACCCTCTTGGAGAGGTACGGCCAACCCAACCCAAGGGGCATCCCTTGCCCTAACTTGTCGACCAAGATTACAATTAGTATATAAACACATCAAGGGTTAAAGGTTTTGGGTATCTCTTGCACACACTAAACCCTAAAGTGTTTTTCTTCTTTTCTTTGCTTCTTAAACATTCGACCAACACCCTTTAGGGTTGTTAGTCGATTTTTGTTAAATCAAAAATCATTCTTGTGTTGTCACTAGCATCACCTTAATACGGTTTAATTCGTGTGTACAAGAACGAGGTAACAACATACTTTTGTTGTTATCAAGGGATCGATTAACAAAACGGTAAGGGGTTAATCATTGATCCATATAAACCCTAATTAGGGTTCTTCATATTGTCAAAGACAATTGCTTTTGATTCTTGTTCGGGCTAGAATCACCACGGTACGTTCCTATTTAATTTATGTTAATCTCTTATGTGTTATAGATGTTCCTACGCTTCCGCATATGCGTTTACCTATTTGTATGATTGTCATGATATTTATATTCTAACAGTTTGAACATCACACCTTCTCAAGCCTCTGCAGTCCACCTGGATATTATTGAAAAGTTTTATCATAATGCATGTACGTTTAGTTATATCTCCTTGCTAACCTTTGAATAAAACTTCCAGTACTAAAAAAGTTAGGTTTTTTTAGGTAAAAGGGACTTTCACCCTGGCAAAATATATTAACCAAAAAAATCGTTTCAAGTACAATGGAATGTGGCTGAAACGCCACATTAACCTCAAGCAACCGCTTGAACAACCCCTATATCATTTATGACATGCCATAAATGAACAACTAGCTACCAACAACTAGAACAACCAAAGAGAGCAAAAACGACATGCAAAACATAAAAAACAAATCCAGATAAGAGATTACTTTCTCGAACGACCTTGAAGCTTGAAATCAAACTGCTTATTATATTCCTCAAATTGCCTAGGTAAATCAAAGACCTGGGCCGCATAATCATCAGAAAGATAGCCTTCAAGCTCGTGATGTCCTCCAGCTGATGAAATGTAACTATCCATAGGATCATTTGGCTCAAACACCTCATCTTCACTTTCAGAAACAACCACTTCACCCACCTTAGAGAATGGGTTGCCCTTCCTTATACCATCAGCCACCGGAACGGGTTTCCCATTATCATCCACAAGGGTACCTTTCCCATCAATAATAAGCTGTTCAAGCTTCTCAATTTTCTCAACAATAGGAGTGGTCTTCATAGGCGACGGAGGAGTAGTTTTAGAAGAACAAGAAGTAACTTCAAGAGTATCAGTAGTGTCAATCACAGGTTCCAAAACCGAATCTTGTGCCTTAAGCACATCAAAGCTGTTCTTCAAATCAACAAAGTTGATATCCTCCACCCAATTTTTATTCTTACCTTGATCATCCCGGGAAGGAGCCATACTACTAGTAGGATCAATCGTAAATTCGTTACAAGAAGTAGAACCTACATTAACTGTTGGAGGACCTATGTTTGATTGGTTAGACGTCGACGCTCCTCCATTCTTTGGCTTAGTAACCGACCTATAGTAATACGAAACTTTAGGCTTATGAAAACGAATCCCATCAACCTGACGATTAGTACCATGAAGCTTACCTTTACCTTTCTTCTTAGAAGGTTCAACGAAACCCTCTTCGTCAACCAACACTTTATCTTTCGCAACCTGTTTCACTCGCTTAGGACAACCATCATCATTGTGATCAAAAACTTTACAATTCTCACATCTTGGCGGCTTCCACTCATATTCAATATCAATCGTTTCCAATGAATGACCGGACCCATTAGGGCAGGGGATAGCAACCACAAGAGAGTCAAGTAAGGCTTCCTTTGAAGACACTTCCACAAGGGCCCTAGCATAGGAAATACGACCCCACGACTTAAGGCACATCGTACTCGTGTAGGAATCAAGCATGATAGGACGACCAATTTGCGTTGTGATTAAACTCAGACCAACCTCAGAATACGCCACAACCGGAATATTATGAAGTTTAACCCAAACAGGAGCTAAAGTTATATCATCTTTTGTAAGAGTAGTGTTCGGGGTCCAAATATTCAAAAAGATAGGAACCAATCGTATCAACCATGGACCTTCTTCCAACACCCTTTCCATACCCTCTTTGGTTTCAAATTGGAAAAAGAAAAAACCATTATTAAGCATAACCCTTTGTAAACCAAACTTTGCCCAAGTATTTCGAACGTAATATTCAACTACCGGGAAAGCGAGTCTCTTACCAATGAAATAACCATACAAGGTATTAGCGAATCTAGAGCGTACCTCATTGACAGCTTCCAAAGGGATGGTGACATTAGCACCAGCCACACAATTTTCGTTTCGCATCTCTGAAATCTTAACGATCTTCTTAAGTGTTTTATCCTTAAGCATATCCGCAAAAGTTAGAGGATTAGAACCTGATTGAGTCTTTGGCACACTCGAATCAGCTGTACCCGGACAAGACTTACCATCATCATGAGCCTCCTTGTGTGTCGACTCATTATCAATGTTAATAGGAGTCATATCAATCATATTCACATCAGATTCATACTTTTCAGCCGACTTAGACGCACTACTATCACCACCAAGATCATGTTCCAACGTTCCCCCGCCTTTATCCCTCTCTCTCGTAACACCCATCATGTATAAATCACAGCAACAAGACCTTAAAACCACATCCAGACCAAAACCAAAATCACAAACAATGAAACCCTAACAAAGAGTTTATTCCAGAACCGATTAAACCAAACGCCGATAATAAATAATTCGCTCAAAACAAAAGACGATCCACAATTAAATCAATATAATACAGCAAGTGAATAAGTCACCAAGATATCTAACTTCCAGTGACCCACGAAGATGGACCAATGAAATCTAGAAACAATGAATTATAAAAAAAAAAAAAAAAAAAAAAGTTAGGTTATTGTCATGTACATCACATATTTCACATATGTTTTCAGTGACTTGAAACCACAAAATAAGGGAACACAATCATGGTTTACAGTACTAAAAAAGTTAGGTCATTGTCATTTCAAACCGTCAAAATGGATGAGAAGGTCATGTGAGGCTAATATGTTTCGAAACAAAGACTTGCTAACTCATCTTTTTGATGTGATACGATTATAATTATACAACAAAAACTTATTGAATGTATCATGATACTAGTAGTTTAAATGTAATGTAGTTTGAAGTTAGCGATCCGGCAGAATGATTTTCTAAACCGAGAGTAGACACGTTGTTTGTAACCATATGGATGTATTTACACAGTGTTGCAAAACAAGGCCTACAAGGCCGATTAATCGCCGCCTATGCGCTACGAGGCCATCAACCTTTTCGATTTGTGTAAATCGGTCAAACAACTCGGTCAACTATTGTCAACGACGGTTAATGACGGTCAATGGTGGTCAAGCTTGCCCGAAACATTCAAACCTTGCAGGATATACTCAAAACTAGCTATAAATTTGTTTGATAAGTCATAGTTGTTTATATTCATTACATGATGTTTGTTTTAAAGAAAAATGTTGGCAGTAATACTTAAAATTTGTCAAAAATACTTAAAACATTACGAAAATACAGAAAAGTTGTCGAAAATATCAATCCGATTAATCACTGATTAATCCCGCCTAGACCGATTACAATCTACAGGAGAGTCGACAGCCCGACTATCGATTCACGATTTTTGCAACCTTGTTACACATAATGAAATGTTACAAATATACGTAGTAGTTTATAACAACATGATTTACCATATGTGTATTATTTCCATGCAAGGCAGACGTAAAAGGGGTTTTCCATTTTTTCTTTACAACGTGAAATTATACTTAGCCAACCTTTTAGATCCTTTTATTAATAATATAAATCACTTTTTTTTAATCATTTTAGGTTACTTATTTTTTTGTCTTCAAATATTTTGACTTATCAAATTTTAAATATTTTGTTTCATACTTTCTGTTTCATAGTTTTAAACTAAAAATATTAAAAAACCAAAAAAAACTATTGAAATCGAAATAGAGATATGTATAATGAGTATTGATTTGCACACCACATTTTTTAATTCTTTTACCATTAAATCTTACTACAGATGCACTCATTACAACACCGCTATGTATAATTGATGATATGCACACACCCTATATCAAATCCCTATCAAAACTCCTCAATTTTTTAAATGCATGTTGTCTAAAAATCTGTGCCAAGTCGAATTTTGTGAAATGCATGTTGTCTAAAAACAAAGGCGGTGCTGAGAACGTCAAAAAAAAATTAGGCCTGACACGAAAAAAAAAGTACTCCTATATTATAATATCCATAGATCATAATTAGTGGGTTGGGCCTAGTACATATAATGGGTATAAAAATTTTTAGTGCCTCTTAGTGGGTTGGGCCCGGCTCGGTTGCTGATGGTGCGCCGGCCCAAAACCGCCCATGTCTAAAAATCTGTGCAAAGTTTTCTTTATTTTCAATAAAATAATCCAATAACTTTTAATTATAAGTCCGTAGTTGTTTTTATGTTACATTATATAAAAAAAAGTGATAGATTTTTCGCACTCTAAATATTGATTGATACAAAGTACGAGTACAATAAATATCATGTTATAAATGTACAACTGTTTAAAACATAAAATGAAGTATGCTAATCACCACTTATGAAAAAAGAATCCATGCATTTTAATTGTGTAGGGTTAAGAAATATAAAGAAAGATACAAGAAACATGTTGAAAGTTACACTTTATGTTAAACATGATCAATATTCATTCAAGTGTTACATCTCCTTTCGTAAATTCATGGTCAACCACTCAACCCATCGTATTCGACATTAATCCATTCCTCCAACCAACACATGCTGTGTTGATTATATACATCATTATAAATAAGGAATTACATCATTTCGATGTAATTTTGCTAAAACATTCTTATTGAAAAAAAATTGAACCAAAAGAAAAGCTCGATTTTGGCACGTAAATAAAATCGAGCAATGTGATTGGCCAACAAAAGTCAAAATTGAATTAGTTAATTTGTTCAAACTTTTGAAAAAATTGGTGGATAGGAGAAATTTGGTGGAGAAAAAACTGAAAATACTCATAGCCTTGTGAGTTGTTTTTTTTTTTTTTTTTTTTTTTTTTTAGACTTAACTGTAAATAAACGTTATATTTTGATTGATTAATAAAATTTATAATCAAACCTTAAACTTTTATTAAGAGGCTAATTTTAAATCTAATTTAGTGGACTTAAGTGTAAAAACCTTAATTTCATAATTATTCAAAGAATTATATATTAAAAAAAACGTCATATACTTTAATCTTTTTTATAAACAATTATTATTATTATTATTATTATTATTATTATTATTATTATTATTATTATTATTATTATTATTATTATTATTATTATTATTATTATTATTTATTATTATAAATTTTTTCCGTTCAAAAAAAAAATATTGCAGCAAATCCATATGATGAAAGCAATTAATAGCTACATTTTGAGCAATTCAGTTAGGGGGTGTTCATCGTTTTGATTATTGGGTTGTTCGATTTATTCAATTCGGTTAGTTCGGTTAATCTTTTTCTGAGTAAAACCGAACCGAACCGAATTTGATTTGGATTAAATCAAACAGAAACACTGAATTTGAATTTGTTTCAACTTTTTGGTTGACCTAACATGAATTATATAATTTATTATTTCTTTTTCATTTAATTATATAGATTTTAGTTTAAATATTATTTTCAAGCTTAAAAATTGTTATATTTACTGGGAAAAGGTTTGTTATGGTTTTTATATGTATATAACTATATAAAAAATACTTATATTTATGTGAATTCGGTTTTCGCTTCAATTCAGCTTTGACAAATTAGGTTCTATTACAAATTCGATTTAATTTTATTCAGTTTGGTTCAGCTTATACGAATATTACTCAATTTGTGCAACCCTAAATTCAATCTGTTTTAAGTTATTGAAGACATGGATTGGGCCCAGTAATAGCCCAACAAGCCCATCATTGACCTCTTCCAGACCTCCACGGCCCAATATCCATGTTTTTCAAAGTCAAACACTCAAACCAAAAGTAAGAGAATAGAATAACAACAAAATAATATCTTCACATTGAAGAGAATTCGATGACTTATGGAATCACGAATTAGAACCTCACAAAGTATTTTATTCGAATTGGTATACAATGCATCATGTGTGATAATGTGACATATGATTCTACTTACCTAGAAAATTAAAGTAAAAAATGTTTAAAACATGATAACCTTTGTTTTGTAATCTTAAGTGCACATGTTTAATGTCTTTAACAAAATAGCACATTGTTTGAATCAGAATTCAAGTATTGCCTTGCAGAGAAAAGTTTAACACAGATTACAAATCTCTAAAGATACAATGAGCAAATCTTAGCAATTTACTTTTTCATCAAACTGAACAAACCAACTTATATCATTTTTTTAGAAAGTTATAATCTTACAAACTGTTAATCATTACGCAAAATGAGTCATCGACTATAATTAAATCATTTTCCTATAGAAGGGCACGTGTATATATTTTCGACGAACCTTTTTCGATTTTTTTCTTTCTTTTCTGTCTACGCACTGAAAAATCATATGTGATTTGTAAAATTAGAGTTGATTTGTTATTTTTAAAGTTGAATGTGATTAATGAAAATCATATGTGATTTGTGACATTACACGTGATTTTTGAAACGACAATCACATGAGATTTTTAGGGCGAAAATATCAACAATAAAAAAGAACTTGAATAAAAGTTCGTTGAAAGTATATCGAAGTGCCCATTTACTAAAAGATGAAAATTCGATTGTGTATTTTTTTTGTCGTTTAACGATTTACCGTTGTAAGATATTTGATTTAAAAAAGAAAATGTTGAAATTTTTTTATTTTTTTATTTTATTTTATTTATTTATTTATTTATTTTATTTTTTTCGAGTTGATACTATTTGCTTATACTCTTGCCTTGTAAAAATTCTAAAATATATTTGATAATTTGTCACATTATCTATAGTAGTGGGATTCGTTATTATTTATTCGATATGTTCAATATAAAAAATGTTTCGAATAATTTGACTCATAGCATAAATACAGTGATGGTACGACACTAGACTCACATGCAAGTTGCTCGAGAAAACCTGTTTTTCGCAATAGCAATGGGGTTCGGGCAAGAATCAAACTTCTTGCCACAACTCAATAACCCGATATGTGTCGTGAGCCCACAATTCGTGTCGCCACACCCTATGGAGATGTTGAGTGGAAAGAAATTGCTAACTCTTAGTGATGGTAACTTTGGAGTTACTGATGTTAATGGTAACTTGATGTTCAAAATCAAAGGAAAGCTACTGAGTCTTACAGGCAAACGTCTCTTGGTTGATGGCCTTGGCAACCGTATCCTCACTTTAAACAAAAAGGTCGTTAAATTTACATGTTCCAACTATGTTATTGATCCTAGTAGTTGCGGACATACTAGATGCAGCACGTGCCACCAGATACAGTTTAATACTATGTGCATACTCTGATATATACAAATTATCATGAACTCGATATATCATTTTCTTAGTATGTTCATATTATAAGTTATGGTATGTGAAAACTAATATGTTGTTAATATGTTCAGCTATCAAGCGGACGCAAAACATGGCAATGCTTTAGAGGTGATAGTTCAGACCCTAGAGATCATGTGTTCACGGCTAAACCATCTTATCGAACACAATTCAAGACTTCTCTTGATGTCTTCTTGGCCTCGAACAGAAGACAAGATGTCGCTGACTTTAAAGTCAAAGGCAACTGGTTTGAAAAACGTTGTTCGGTTTTTGTTGGAGAGAGTACTAATATCATCGCAGAGGTAATAATGTATGCTAATTGAGGTTCATGTTATATTTTAGGTTCATGTTGATTGTGTACACTAATTGAGGTTTATGTCAAAAATTTAGGTGAACAAGAAACAATATGTTCCAAACATTGCTTTTGGAGTTGACGCATATAGTATTACGGTGGATCCAAATGTTGATTATGTGTTTATCGTTGCACTCGTGGCAATTCTCAATGAGACTAATGAAGAGAAATGTGACTATGAAGTGAAGAAATGATTACACGAATGGCATATTTAACAGTGTAATGTTATGATTAATAAAAGGCGAAAGAAATGTGTATTTATGCCTATTGTGTGTTTGCTGTTCTATGTCGATAGTGGCATCTCGTCAAATGTAACACATTAGATGAAATGCATTAATAATACTATAACTTCCGAAAAAAGCATTATATATGTATTCTAGCATCAGCCGTTAAAACGATAAGGACATGTAATATAAGTGCATAACAAGCATAGGTCCCAAAACCGGTCCCAATCCCTGATAAAATGCGCATCCTTCCCAAGCCCGGTCCAAGCTAGGCCGTAGAGCTTACTATTTACGATCCAACCCAACATGGTCAAAGCCGAATCAACCCTTTGTTGGAATTATTATATCAAGACATACATATAAAAATAAACCAAACACATCAAGTGAGCATAGCGGAAGCAATTATAACAAGATCATATAACATGTAATTAATTAATCAAATATAAATAGTAACATACATTTGTGATTCTAACCCGAACAAGAATCAATTGCAATCTTCAAATCAAGAACCCTAATTAGGGTTTATGTGGATTATAAAAATTACCCCTTACCTCTTTTGTAATTCAATCCAAGAATCAAACAATAGTGTGTTTGAATCACGTTCTTGTACACACGTACTAATTCAAGAAAAAGTTTATGCAAGTAAATTAAACACAAAACTTTGTAGATCAAGAAAATCAAATCCCTTAGGGGATAAGTTTGATGGATTGACTTTGGAACAAAGAAGAGGAGAGAAAAACACTAAAATGTGTGTGTACAAGTTATGAGAAAAACATGCATCTTGGGTTTGCTTATATACTATTCAAAACTTGGAGCTCAAGGCACATAAGGAGGTGGAAACCCCCATATGCCGATCGGATTTGGTGTCCCTTAGGGGATTCCAGAACCTTCTCTTGTTTCCAAATTTTGCCTAGTATTACTTTTCTAATCTTCGTTTAATAGATAATTAGTCATTAATCATTAAATACTAATTACTATTATTTATTTTGTGTTTAATAAATAATTATAATATTTTATAAATAATTATTACTTTTTCTCTTCATACGTATTGTGTGCAATCCCGTGATCTCGAGTTCGATCCTAACATACGACTACTAAAATAATGTCCATAATCTAACAGCTCCCACTTAGACATATTTTAATAGTGTAATCACATCGGTTAGCGTCTTGCAACACGCCGATGCCTCTAGTACGATCTCGAGTAAGGCTCCTGGAAAAACCTTTTAATGATTTCTCATTATTATTATCCTTTTGTTTCTAATACCATGTTAATAAGGATATGGATTAAAGTCATTCCTTAATTAACCATTCTGTTTCTCGTTGTTTGTGATTGATCAAGATTACCAAATCTTCTGAACATATTCAGGGGAGATCTTGGGTGTGGCCACACATACATCTTACCAACCCTACGAGGGGCCCAGCAGTATTAAACTCCAAAAATAAATTTGAAGGAACAAATTCTATCTTGAATACAAGCAAAACCCACAAACTTTGTAACATTTCCGAAAACAACCCTTATGACTACCAGTTACGTATAGCGTTAAGTTGTTCCACAAAAATGTACTACATTCATGACACTTATCTTGCATCTCAAGTCTGATGATAACTTCTCATGATTTACTTAATAACAAAATCCATAAAGTAACATCATGTAGTTGGGATAAGTCCTATATTCGGTATCGTTGAATATCATCTGAAGTGGCATGACTACGCATCAATATACTTTAAGTATATTATACCAACCTTCATATTTGTCTCGATTTAATAATATTCCCATATTATTAACTGACAACGGACAATTTAGAATAACCTTCATTCATGGATTTAAACATACAAATATATGATACAATTTATTATAAATTAAACATACCATGTATTTAAATTTATTATAATAATTGTTTAACATCCCTTATCCAAATACTAAATAGATCAATGCATGATAACATGTTGATGAACTATGTCTCAAGCAATGACATTCATACTTGTTGACAAAACATAAATCATCCAACTTTGATCTATCGGAATTTTAAGAATACTTATTTCAAGAATTCAACTAGTGAAGTTCTTGTATGTACATACTCAACTATTTTGACAATGCCATATAATATTTCATAAAATGTGTGACATCCTTAACCACCAATTTATGATAATTAAACTTCCAAATATTTTAAAGCTTAAAGTATTCTTATTCTCTTAATGTATAATGCAACTATGCTTTTAGTAAGCATAACTAGTAATAGCTAAGGATGAAATCCTTACCATAACTAGTATTGAGTGTCATCTCAATTTTATTAGCATCATTGTATGCAAACAACAATATGCTATTAAAACTTTCCGTAAACCATAATATCTATTGTGTAATGTTTGATGCCCTTTAAACTTTCAAGTTTGTTGGCTATGACAATTTTCACAACAATTGAAAAAATTGTTCATATATAGAATTTGGAAGCTTTTCCAGATTTAGGATGTAATTCTATAATCAAACATATTCTTTTTAGAATATTACACAAGTTATCTAATAACTTTTAATTAGATATTAATATTGTCAAATCATCTTCTAATCAAGCATGATACAACAAAACATGATGTACATTAAAAATCTATGAGTCATACTTAAATTTTATTCATGTCATACCTATTTATTTAGACTTTCTAAATCATGTTATATTAGATTTATTTACCGCATATGTTTCAACAATAAACATTGATTCCAAGGTTTTATGTCTTATTTTCTAAATCTTACAAGTAAAGTTTCATTCCAAACTAAGACTTAACTTTTAACTTATATGGAATGTTACTTTTTATATGTTCTACAACATATATGATTTAAGAAATTAAACATAATACTCCCACTAGCTTTTAGGAATACTTAAAAATTATCTTATTTCAATTATAAATCAAAACATGAATTTAATAATTAAACATAAAAATAATCTTCTAGATGCATGCGTTTATCCATCCATGGATTATTGCACCATGTACACTTTCAAAGATTTATTTGAATCCATAAACTCCTTTTGATTACTTATCGTCCTCGCTCAAGTAATCTCTCAAGAAAGAGTTTTGATATTCCATTGTCAATGACAATCATAATCTTTATATATTTAATGTGTTTAGAATAGAATATTCAATCACAATCAATTGCTTAAGTGTGATTAATAATCTTGTCATAAAACATATATTAAATACGTGCACAATTTTGTCCATATGATTTCTATACAAAGATTTAAACCACAATGGTTATCTTATCTTTGAAGAAACTCATCCTCATTTTCTAATCTAACTATTAAGATAAACCAAGTTTCTAAAATTGATTATCTTTATGGACAGCATCTTAATCATTCATATCATGTATACTTTACCCAATTTCATATTTGGTAATGTATCGTAATGATTATCAGGTTTACAATAATCCTGTAAATCATAGAACTCAGCATATTAATCAAATATCTGAGATATATTACTATTCTATGAATGATAATTCCATCATCTAGAGATTTAACATTTAAATGTCAAACTTTATTATCATCTTGAGATTTAACATTCAAATGTCAAACTTCATCATGATATTTCCTAGTGTATTTTAGAAGATTATATATCTTGTAATTTTATCTTTTAAAGATCAAAACTCCCACTTGCTTTTAGCAATTTAAAGACTATCTTTAAATACTTAGCAAATTAAGCAATAATACAATATTCTCTTTTGGGATATTACAAATACATATTGACAGTTCCTAACTTTATTTTGTTAATAACCTCTTCATAAGCAGTTAAACAAATTTGAAACTTCAATTTAAGACTTAATGTGATTCATTACATTCATCACATTCCATCATATGATAATGTCTTATTAATCTTCTATGTTGGAGTTTTATTAAATATGTCCAAGTCATACTCAACATTCTAACCTTGAAAACTTTTGGAAGAAAAGAAGTCATAGTTATCTTTAATCAAACAATATAACAAGAGTTTGATTTTCCTAACTGAACATACCATAAACATTTGATATTTCATTAGTATCAATATTGCAAGACAATCTAACAATATTTAAGATAACCATATTCGTTTTGACTTGTCTATTTACCAACTAATTCATTTTAATGGTATAATAATTTTCAAGCCTATTACATGCCTTATAACACAAGTACTTTTTACAAAGTTACTTCATGTCCATGTCTTTACAAGAAAAACATAAACTGTTATAATCCCACTATACGTTATAAGTCATTTAACAATTTAATAACTTCATGTATATGTCTTAATTAAAAGACACAATAAGATAATGTCTTACTTTATTATAAGTCTTGTAACAATTAAAAGACTTTATGTTTATATCTTTACAATGAAACATAAACATGTTTAACTAAAGTAATTATGAACACCATCTTTTGGTTTCAATAGTAATTTAAAGTTAATTTAATACTTCATAATAAAGTAAATAACATTATTTCTTCATTTTTTTTATCTCATTCAAAGAACACATAAATATTCAGATTGAAGTAGCATTAGATTACTTAATTAATTTATGTCATTCCTTGAATTCATAAATATACTAATTAAAGTGGTCTTGATATCATATTGACACATGTTCTAATAGGTATCTAATTTAGAAACTGTAAATTATCATAGTTCAATTACATCAGTTGATCTGCTAGTAATGAAATATGAAATTCACCTTGTTGTTGCAATCTAGCTAAGCTCTCACATAACATAAATTGTAACACCAAGTGTTTCTAGAATTAGCTTAGTATAACTCATCTTAGAACATTATTCTAATTTAGAAACTGCAAATTCTCATAGTTCAATTACATCAGTTGATCTGCTAGTAATGAAATATAAAATTCACCTTGTTGTTGCAATCTAGCTAAGTTCTCACATAACATAAATTGTAACACCAAGTGTTTATAGAATTATCTCATTATAATTCATATTAGAACATTATTCTCTTACCTTGTAGTCAAGAGAATCCATTAAATTATATCTTTATGAGTTGTTTCTTGCACACATTAAATATAACATTTCTCCCACTTGTGCATGGAACAACCTCATATAGTTGATAAACAACACGCCATGCATTTGTTTATGTGATCAATATGAATGTGTCATAGATTTTAGCATAACAAGTAGATGTAGAACAACAATGTCTAGTAAGGAAACGTACAAGACTATCCTTAAAAGTATGGGTATCTACACTTGGAAAGTAATTATCTTTAGCTACCAAGATGTCAAAGCTTGTAACTCCCACTGAATTAAAGATTATTACAATAATTTCTTATTCAGTAATAAGTACACAATACTTCCACTGAATCTGTCAACATTTAAAATGTTTCATATCCAGTGAAAGAAAATAGTGTACTTTTAACTTTCCTACACCTTTAATGGTCCATACGTAACAATTACTTATGCACTAACAGTGTATTCTACTACGTAAATGATGGACTATCCACCAAATGCTTTTAACTTGAAAAATTGGGCATGCAATTTCTTCCTTAACAGGTCTACCATCCTACAATGTATGTAGCACCTTTAAAATAGTCAAAACAACTAGTTTGTCTTTAAACATTTTGTAGTAATTAGTCTAGCTTCTAATTATAATAACTCATAAAATGTCATACATAATTTTCTATTAACCAAATATCATATTTGTTACTAAGAATTTGATCACCGAATGAGGATGATAAAATCCTTATGAAAAATGTATGCAATTTTCTTAACCATTAAAAAATTTGCTATGAGTTATATTAGAATTTAGACATATATAATATTCCTATTATCCTTTCTCATTCATGAAAAGAAATAGAATTGTGTCTCACTCTTCCTTCATAGAAAGGAGGCTTCTTTTATCTTTTAAGTAAATATTTCTTAATCAAATATTTGTTTGAAAACAGAACTAGATCAATTTACCATAGCCCAAAATACGTTTATGGTTTGAACGTTGCATTAATACATTAAAACGAATTACAAAATTCAATTTTAGTATTTTCGATAATTTGATCTTTAAGAAAATAAAATACCCATTCGTAAATATTCATATAAACCATAGTATTTTCTTAAAGCTAGGATCCTAATTGACATAGTACCATTATATCAGTTGATCTGCTAGTAATGATAATATTCAACAAGGTAATTGTC
The DNA here is from genome assembly GCA_030686995.1 of Artemisia argyi. Lineage (NCBI taxonomy): Eukaryota > Viridiplantae > Streptophyta > Magnoliopsida > Asterales > Asteraceae > Artemisia > Artemisia argyi. The sequence goes on from CM060682.1 coordinate 18,966,563, forward strand.
GTACAATAATTGCCAATATCATATTGTAATTCCTAGATTTATGGGATTTACAATCACAAAACTTTTGTAATGTAAGCATGCTTGATCCCTATCTTAATGCCTTGAGTCTAAGGTCTCACTTACTACTCAATTTAAATCGTCTAACTTAAAACTGCAAACTCACAAACCCATCACATCAGTTGATCTACTAGCAATGAATTTATGAAATTTACCTCTCCATTGCAATCTCGCCAAGTTCTCACATGACGTAAATTACAACTTCAAGTGTTCTTAATTAGATGGCATTCGACTTAATTTTATAAAGGTATTAAATTTTGACGTGTAATCAAAATAATGTATGAAGAAGCATGCATACAACTTTATAACATTGGTTTTACAAAATATTTTTATTACCAATTTTCCAAGAGTAAAATAACAAAGTTTTGATTGAGGTATCGGGTTCACCAATTAAAGAATTACCAATAATTATCGTCCACTATATCGTACTTTTGCATAAGCCCAAAAGCTTAGTGTTTCGGATAATCATTGTGGAATTGTGGATAATTCACCCTTAAGATGACAGTGTACATGTAATGGTTGTTCGGTAAGTATAATTTACACACAAACGAGCGTTAAGACAGAATGTTGTCTCTCTAAGGCTACAATTTAATGCGTTGTCATCCTTATACCCATCTTATAGTGTGTAAACTTCGGTCGAGCCTATTTAACCATTACGTACAAAAACATCAATCAACCAATCCTTTAAAATTTAAACTCTTAAAAAACCAAAACAATTTCGCCATTATTTAGTCCGTATTATTTCTCTATTCAAAAATTACCCTTTTCGTTTATAAACATGTCTAACACAATTAACAAACAAAAACAAGTAATGTACAATAAAAAAATAAAACAACTAAATAAACAAATATCCATAATCATAACAATTAAATATGTATAAAACATGTAGCCACATGCAAATCTTATTCAATAGTCCTATTAATAATCAAATCTAGGTGTATAATGTATTAATTCAATTGAAGCTTTCTTCTTCTTGGAAAAAGAGCCACATACATAGATAAATCGATTGCGTAAGCCAAAATTAAATAAATACCACATAGCACATAATTGATTACTTAATATTGGAGTCTTTCCCAATTTGACATCTATTAATAAATTTACATGTTTCGATATAACTTAACCATTAATTCATATAAACAATTTAAACCATTTAAATTATAACACAATATAAAAATCCATGCAAATATGCACTTTTTCATGAATTTAGCTTAACAATTAACATATTGCACCAAGATCGTTTACTAAAACGCATAACAATTACATGACATCCTAGGGTTTCTAATCATATTAAAAAATCAAAACCAAAACCCTAAAACCCTAGAAGGTCTAAATCGACCCAATTAAAAAAAATTAGGGTTAGGAATCAAAAAAACCCTAAAAACATGTAACTAAACTAATCAAAATTCAATTTTTATGCGTTTCGATAATTAATTACACATTATAACGGCTCTAGATGCCACTGTTGAAATTATTATATCAAGACATACATATAAAAATAAACCAAACACATCAAGTGAGCATAGCGGAAGCAATTATAACAAGATCATATAACATGTAATTAATTAATCAAATATAAATAGTAAACATACCTTTGTGATTCTAGCCCGAACAAGAATCAATTGCAATTTTCAAATCAAGAACCCTAATTAGGGTTTATGTGGATTATAAGAATTACCCCTTACCTCTTTTGTAATTCAATCCAAGAATCAAACAATAGTGTGTTTGAATCACGTTCTTGTACACACGTACTAATTCAAGAAAAAGTTTATGCAAGTAAATTAAACACAAAACTTTGTAGATCAAGAAAATCAAATCCCTTAGGGGATAAGTTTGATGGATCGACTTTGGAACAAAGAAGAGGAGAGAAAAACACCAAGATGTGTGTGTACAAGTTATGAGAAAAACATGCATCTTGGGTTTGCTTATATACTATTCAAAACTTGGAGCTCAAGGCACATAAGGAGGTGGAAACCCCCCTATGCCGATCGGATTTGGTGTCCCCTAGGGGATTCCGGAACCTTCTATTGTTTCCAAATTTTGCCTAGTGTTACTTTCCTAATCTTCGTTTAATAGATAATTAGTCATTAATCATTAAATACTAATTACTATTATTTATTTTGTGTTTAACAATTAATTATAATATTTTATGAATAATTATTACTTTTTCTCTTCATACGTATTGTGTGCAATCCCGTGATCTCGAGTTCGATCCTAACATACGACTACTAAAATAATGTCCATAATCTAACACCCTTGAAACATGAAGCAATGGTGTATGTATGAGCTAATGCACTGGTGACGGAGGCAATGGTGGCAGATGCAAATATGGCCAATGCAATGGTACGGTGGTTTCTTTTTTCGATCTTGAGGTGCTGAAGGACATTTTTATAGTTTTCAAGCCCAGTAAGGCGCCTGATCACTTGCATAACCATAATCATAGAATAGTTGTTCTTTTGCAAATATGCTAACACGATAACCGCCCACCAATTTCAATATTATCTGCATGTCCTAACTTTTCTATACACGAAAATGAATTTAAGTGCAAAATCAAGAAATAGCATTTCATTTCGGTATACGGTATATACGCAACCGAATTTTAAGTTTAAGAGCTTGAAGGAAAATTTTGTATGAGCTTGCCATTTAAATTTTAATAACGAGGACCAACAAATTACAACAACCCATAGCGTATAATGAAATACATATTTCTCAGAATGATGCATGTGCATTGATGAGTTGATGTTTACTAATTTGAAATTTTGATCTTCACCTACCAAGTACACTAAACATTTACCCTTGCAATAAATTGCACAACAACCTCGCTATCAGGTTATAAGTTTTTGGAGTGTTTGAACATGGATCATCTGCTTCATAGTTTTGTGGTAGGTAAATAAATATTTATTGCCTGCCATTTAAATTTTAACAACGAGGACCAGCAAATTACAACAGCCCATAGCGTATAATGAAATACCTATTTTTCATAATGATGCATGTGTGTTGATAAGTTGATGTTTACTAATTTGAAATTTTGATCTTCACCTACCAAGTACACTAAACATTTACCCTTGCAATAAATTGCACAACAACCTCACTATTAGGTTATAAGTTTTTGGAGTGTTTGAACATGGGTCATCTGTTCCATAGTTTTGAGGAGCTGAAGGACCTTTTTTTTTTTTTTTTTTTTTTTTTTTTTTTTTTTTTTTTTTGAAGCCCATTAAGGCACCTGATCGCTTGCATAACCATAATCATATAATAGTTGTTCTTTTGCAAATATGCTAACACAATAACCGCCCACCAATTTCAATATTATCTGCATGTCCTAACTTTTCTATACACGAAAATTAATTTAAGTGCAAAATCAAGAAATAGCGTTTCAGTTCGGTATACCGTATATACGCAACCGAATTTTAAGTTTAAGAGCTTGAAGGAAAATTTTGTATGAGCCTGCCATTTAAATTTTAATAACGAGGACCAACAAATTATAACAGCCCATAGCGTATAATGAAATACCTATTTTTCAGAATGATGCATATGTGTTGATGAGTTGATGTTTACTAATTTGAAATTTTGATCTTCACCTACCAAGTACATTAAACATTTACCATTGCAATAAATTGCACAACAACGTCACTATCAGGTTATAAGTTTTTGAAGTGTTTGAACATGGATCATCTGCTACGTAGTTTTGTGGTAGGTAAATAAATATTTATTGCCCAAGTCCTCCTCAACTACATAAATACAACTACACCAACTACCTCATTAAATATCTAAATTGACTCTCACATCACATCTTTCATTCTTTGTGTTCAAAACCCTAGCAGTGGCTGCTTCATAATAAGCCTTCATCTTCACTAACTTAGTATTATCATGAACAAATGTGTTGTTTTTATTTCAGAAACCAAGAAATATTAAATATTATTGAAATATGTATTCTCGGATTTAGAACCACTGTAAGCCTTTTCGTTTATTTCATCATTATGTTCTACGTTTTTTGGTAAGTGTAATTGAAGTAAGTTAGGGTTTATGGTTTTTAAAAAGGATGGATGAATATGTGTTGTGTATAGTTATTTGTAAGTTTGATTTTTGACTTGGGGTGTTTGTTTAAGCTTATTTGGTCGGTTTATGATGAGGTTATTGAAAATGTAATTTTTTCAGGCTTATAAACTTCAACAAGCAATAAGCTCATAAGCCCGAAAAATTGAGCTTTTCAAAAGTTCAATAAGTCTGCAAATGAGCTTAAACAAACACCTCTATCTTGAACCTACTGCGAGTCTTATGTTTACCTCCTGTTTGACTATTTGAAAATCTTTTGTGTGCACTAGTTATATAATTGATTGATATGTGTGTGCCTTAGTTGTGCATAGTATGATATTGACTTGAGAGTTTATTTGATTATTTTAGAACTCACAAATTGCGGGTATGTTGATGAGGTTTTCCTTAGCTCTTGTCCTGCCTGGTTGTTCTTGTTTAGGAAAAAACTGGAGTCAGAAGCTTAACTAGAAGAAGGAAGTAACAGATCTTTTAGGAAAATAATAACAATGAAAAACCTGGTCACCTGCTGATAGTTGTATGTGATAGGCATGCATTATAAATTTGGTTAAAATTAATGTGTAGCAGGTTGACGTTTGTAATAGGTCTGGAAAGGCTATTTTGTAGCAGTGTGAGTTAGGAGGAATGTAAATCTTGCAATATGATTGTTGACTTAGTTAATACAAAGACATTGATTTCAATTAAAATATAACAATATACATTGAGCCAAATATCAACAAGTCTTAGAATATATACATCACAAAATATAAGAAAAAAAAAAACAAAAACCTACAAATTAATTTGTCGACAATAACTATAACCCGAAGCTTTGTTATTAAACTTAAAAATCACACATAATAAACATTAGCACATTCCTCCTAACTCACACTGCTACAAAATAGCTTTTCCAGACCTGTTGCAAACGTCAACATGCTACACATTAATTTTAACCAAATTTAAAATGCATGCGTATCATATATAACTAGCTATCAGTAGGCGACCAAATTTTTCATTGTTATTATTTTCCTAAAAGATCTGTTACTTCCTTCTTCTAAGTAAGCTTCTGACTCCAGTTTTTTCCTAAACAAGATCAATTGGAAAGGACAAGAGCTAAGGAAAACCTCATCAACATACCTGCAATTTGTAAGTTCTAAAATAATCAAGTAAACTCTCAAGTCAAAATCATACTATGCACAAATAAGGCACACATATATCAATCAATTATATAACTAGTGCACACAAAAGATTTTCAAATAGTCATTACACATATTAAGATATGTCCGAATGGATCAGTATAATGATGAATCATTGAAAGGTTTTTTTAGAAACCATACTCAGAGTCGTTCTGGGGGGCATTGGTGTGTTTGCTAGACGCTAACCAATGTCATAAACATATTAAGATCTGTCCAAATGAGAGCTGTTAGTTTATGGACACATTTTATATGTGTATGATCGGATTCGAACATGAGAATATGGGATTGCACGCATTACGTATGAGATTCAATGTTTAATAATTAATGTATATGTTATGAATTAATTATAATTTCACAATAAAAGGTCTAACGATCATCAAGTGTAAAAGGGAAACGAAGATAAGGAAACAAGCTAAGAAGGGTCTAGAACCCTTCTTGGGCTGGCATAACCGGTCGAACAAGGGATCCCACATAGGAATCCCTTGAAAACTTGGACTCTACCATTATAGTATAAATACATTCCAATGTATTCACTCTTTGGTACACTTGATCTCAATAGTAGACCAAAATTCTCTTCTCTCTTCCTCTTACTCCTTGGTCGACAAGAAAAGCCTCACAAAGGGATTTGTGATTCTCCTTGAGTGTAACTAAAGTGTTTGGTTGTTGAGGCTATTGTGATCAAGAAACTAGCATTCGCATTGAATCGCTATCAATACACGTGTACAAGACTATAGGAAAATCCTAATTGGATTTTCACATAAACCCTAAATCGATTCAGGGTTAATCGATTTCATTAAAACCCTTACTTTTAGGTTTCTTGATTCTTGATCTTTGGTGTTTGCTTGGATTGCAAAAATGTACACTTACTTTAGTTTTGGTTAACTTATTTTGCATATTATGTTTAACTCTTCCTTTACGTGCTTAATGATTTATATTTGATTATATGCTTAGTCATGATTATTAAAGCCCAGCAACTCATATATTGTTTGTTCGGTTTTGGTCATATTTGGTTTCTACGTGTTTTCGGATAAATAACAACGTTATTATGATCGGTGCCAAGTGTTGTTTTACATTTTATATGTTTAATAAATGTGAGTTTAAGTTAACAAAGTCACTTTTAGACTTGCCTTTAATACAACGATAACTAATTAGTGAGAATTATGTAAAAGTCTCAATAATGGTGGATCTTTTAAAAAGTCTAAGCGTGCATTTGTTTGAGGGGTTTGGTATGGAGGAATGGATTCAAAGGTAAATATAATTGTTTGTTTCATGGATAAGGAATTGATTTAATTTTGACACCCATATATCCATTCCTCATAAAAATGCTGTGTATTATTTTTTTTGTGGGCCTTTTTTCATCCTTCTCCTTATCTCTCGCATCTATTTAATTTTACATACTTATTTTAATTATACTTTTATTTTATAAAATTAATACATTAATTATATAATTTCATTTTTCTCTCTTATACATTTCATTCAAACCATACCAAATCCAAATCTTAATCCAATCCCTTCTACAAACCAAACGCACCCTAAATATCTATTAAATCATTAATTAAATCTTTTTTTTTAATTACACATGCATTAAATTATAAAAAAGTTCAAGATTTCAAGTATCTTCATTTCAAATGGGCATGAAACATCACCTCATTATGGTGAAAACAATTATATACTTTTTTTTTTTTTTTTTTTTTTTTTTTTTTTTTTTTTTTGTAAATCACTATAATAAATATAATGTGATAAGCATTAAGGGTGAAATATATAAATTAGGCTAGTAGGCAAGGTTAGCATTTTTTTTACCATACACATCAGCGCCACATCTGCTTTCTCTCTTCTCTTACTTCCTTTCATCACTCTTCACCTTTTAGAGGGCAAAAGAAACCCATCTTCACCTTAACTATTTTTTTTTTTTTTTTTTTTTTTTTTTTTTTTTTTTTTTTTAATACTTACACAATTGAAAACGTAAACGTAAAAATATAAATACGAAAACGTATACATACAAAATAGAAAACTTTTATTCGTAACTTAAAAACATTACATAGGCTTAGAAATTAAAAATACTAAATTAAAAACTGGAATTAAATATTACGAGACAAATGCTTGACAAAATCAGCACGAATGTTTTAATGCATTTGAGAGGATCTGATGTACCTTAAAAACATTAGACATGCATAGAAATTAAAAATACTAAATTAAAAACTGAAATTAAATATTACGAGACAAATGCTCAACCAAATCGGCATGAAGGTTTTAATGCATTTGAGAGGATCTGATGTACCTTCAAAAATAGATGTTTGAGGGTATTTATAAAAGAAATAGTGAGGTGGTATTTTATTTATTTATTTATTTTTTTATTCCAAATGGTTATATATCCCTTTAAATCAAACAAGTGGGTCCCGATTTAATGTAAAAGGATTCGGTGGTCAGACCACCAGTTTCTCACTTGGGTAGTGTGCATAATGCGTGAACATTGGTGAAGGGCAAAGAGTATGGCTAGGGATCGCAAAAAAATCCGTACCCGACGGGAAACCCGATCCCCAAACCCGAGTTGACTGGGGAATCCCCGAGTTGATCGGGGATGGGGATGGGGACGGGGAATCTCCGAATTATGAAACATGGGATGAGGCAGGGATAGGGATAGCATAAATCCCCGACCCCGAACCCGAACTTTTTAACGAACAAATATATATCAATTATATGTATATTAATACGAAATGTACTTGTATATGTATATGGTAGTGAGTATTGACAAGTATTATACTCAAAGTATATTTTTATGTATCGCGTTGCAGCGGCGGGTACCCTGTGACAATTAACCTGAGAAATAAATCCAGATGAGGCATGGCTCACAAGTTTGTATCGGTTCCAACGGGTCCTCTTTTGTTCATTTTCGGATGGCTTTATTGGCTAGCCGAACCAGTGGCAACACCGGTTTCCGGCTAAACCCGTGGTCCGGTCTGGTTTTCAAAACTATATGTACCATCAACTTGTTAGATTGTATAAACTTTTGTGTGTTTTATTAGTTTGTACAATATGTATAATAACATGTACTTTTCATTTTAGGGGTGTTTTAAAAATAATATTAATTAGTATACTTAATTATTTTATATTTTGGATTATGTTGTAGCTTGTTTAGATTATACATTGTGAAAATTTTATTTTACTTTTTAGTTAGGGGATTTTTTAATTGGTTGTATTTAATTTGATAACTTTACTTTTAACTGATTGTACAATGTGAATAACTTATTGCATTTTTAAGTCATTAAATGTATACTTGTGTTGATATTACTTGTACTTTTGACATTAAAAGGTGTAATATTAAATTTTAAGGTTTGCATTAATTTTTAGGCCATTAATGGCTGAAAGTGGCGTGTACATGTAGCTACAAAACTTGTAAATGTCTAATTGTATTGATTTTAATGTATTAAATGTCTAATTGTGTTGATATCACTTGTACTTTTAGTATTAAAATATGTAATGCTTAATTTTAAGTATTTCTATATTTAGTAGGCGTAAATGCTTTATTAGATAGTTAGATATGTGACATTTAATGGATCAAAATCATCAAAATTTTAAAATGTTAAAGTTCTAACTACGTATTATTCAACCAATATTTTGTCCGAAAACACTCATTCGATGCACTCTATTTTTATATTATATGTGATGTTTCAATATATACAATGTTTAAAGTTGAATGACGTTTTAATTAATCCAACTATGTACAATGTACGCTTGTTGAGACATTTTATAGGTCAATTTTTTAAATTCTTGATTACTTTTGTCAATTTTATGCTAAATTCATAAGGGTCGAAAATCCCCTAATCCCAATGGGGATCCCCGATGGGGATGGGGATGGGGATGCAAAACGATTCCTCGATGGGGATGGGAGTGAGAAATGGGGTTGGGGATGGTAAATACGATCCCTGATATTTCCCGCCCCGTTGCCATCCCTAAATATGGCGCGTGAGGTGAGGCCGGATGGTGAAACCACCACTACTGTACATGCTAGTCTTATTGTGATAAGCATTAAGCGTAAAATAGACAAATTATTGATTTTATGTATTGAAAATTAACGGTAGATTTTAGTTTACAAGTAGATTGTGGGTTGACTGAATATGTATGAGTAATGTTTTGTTTGCGAACAAATTTTATTTTCCACTTATGGTATTTTAAGTAAACGGTTAAATGGATATGGTTTTTCAAACATTCAAAAAATAAAAAGAGATTACCGCTTCTACTACATATATTCATTCATCACCTTATTACTACATTACAATTACTAAAACTAACGTCTATATCATCATCCATAGTATTTTATTAAATTCAATGTAAATTTTCATATTAGCAAAGATAAAAAATAAAAAAATAAAAGGCAAAAAACAAAAAACCATTAAAGATTTATACTTTTTACTTCTAATAGCAAATGATGGATCAAATGGAACTGACGAGTGAAAAATTGTTAGCCCTAATTCAGCCGACAATAAGTCGTAAAATCGCACGAAAAAACATTCTTAACGCCTTGATGGAAATTCTAGAAAAAGAATACAACTCAAAGGTACTTGTCAAAATGTAAAGTACTTTACTTGTCAAAATGAAAACCGTAAAGGATGCGTTTAGATAATAATAATAATAATAATAATAATAATAATAATAATAATAATAATAATAAACGAGAGGGTATCTTGTAAATAATTTAGAAAAACTTGTGAAAAACGTGAAAAGTATGGGTTTTTAAAAAAAATAAAAAGTTGACGGACCGTTGTTGAATTTTTATTTATTTTGAAGGTTTGAAATTAAAAAAAAAAAAAATTGGGTTATCATCGAGTTCAAGGATTTGGGGGGTTCAGTTTGAATTGGGGGTTTCATAAATCAAATTAGGCTTTTTTTTTTTTTTTTTTTTTTAGGATTTATGAATTTGTAATCAGATTTTGATTTAAAAAAAAAAAAAAATAGGATTTAAGATATTGTAATCAAATTTGTGGTTTTTTTAAAGCAATAACTCCGGGCTATCCAAATAGGGTAGTATCCGTGAGATTAGTCGGCTCGCAATGTTGAGTTTGATACCATTTTATTTGTGATTTATATAAAGTTGAAATTATGGTTTACGTTTTATGAAAAGTGTAGTTGGAATTTTGAAGGGGGTTATGTGAAAGTAAAATAGGGGTTTGTTGATATGATTGGTGGTCTCAAAGCTCATGTTTGGGAAGGTTGTTTATGGCGTTGTTTAAGGAATACCGCGACACTGCTTTCTGTTGTGGCTTGCTATGGGTTAGAGATTAAAGATAAGGTAAATCGAGAGCTTAGTAAAGTCAGCCTAATGCTATTTGTATATTGTTTCATAGAAATTAAAAAAGACTTTCACCATCATTTTTTTTAATGTCTTTATGCTAAACATGTGTGGACAAAGATGAATTGTTTGGCTAAATTGAATGTGGTTTCAAAAGTATGGGATGATATTATAGCTTATTTTTCATCTAAGATTGAAAGACAATTTGGTTGTGGAGCCATTGGAATGTTGGTTCTTTGTTTGTTTTTGCTATATATAGTAAGAAAGGAACATGAAGATTAATTTAGAAACTTTATTTAAAATATCCCTAACTAATGCTCTGGAATATTTAAGATATCTTTACGGATTAATCTATAGATTTCCTTAGGTTCATTCAGAAGGTTTTTTCCCCCTTTTTTGGGTAACCATAGTTACTTCGAACTTAGTAAACCATTCTTAGGTTATCGGGATACAAACAACTTTTAGGTGTTAACCAAGCTTTCACGGTCTCAGTATATGAAGGTGCTTCACAGTGGCGGACCCAGGATTTTAGAAAGCGGGGAGCAAAATTTTTTTATTTGATAAAATTCGTGATGCACTTAAATAAAAAAGTCATAATTTTATTTTTTTTACACTAAAAATTAAGGTTTTTACATTTTTGGCTTCAAGGTGGGGTCCTATTGTGTGTTTACTGTTCTATCGATAGTGGCATCTTGTCAAATGTAACACATTAGATGAAATGCATTAATAATACTATAACTTTCGAAAAAAGCATTATATATGTATTCTAGCATCAGCCGTTAAAACGATAAGGACATGTAACATAAGTGCATAACAAGCCTAAGCCCCAAAACCGGTCCCAATCCCTGATAAAATGTGCATCCTTGTCAAGCCCGGTCCAAGCTAGGCTGTAGAGCTTACTATTTACGATCCAACCCAACATGTTCAAAACCGAATCAACCATTGAAACAGGAAGCAATGGTGTAGGTATGAGGCAATAGTGGCTGAGACAATGGTGACGGAGGCAATGGTGGCAGATGCAAATATGGCCAATGTAATGGTACGGTGTTTCTTTTTTCGAGCTTGAGGAGTTGAAGGACCTTTTTATAGTTTTAAAGCCTAAATAGGCGCTAGATCACTTGCATAACCATAATCATAGAATAACTCTTCATTTGCAAATATGCCAACACGATAACCACCCCACCATATTCAATATTATCTGAATGCCCTAACTTTTCTAAACACGAAAATGAATTTAAGTGAAAATCAAGAAATATGTTGGCGCTTTAGTTTGGTATACCGTATATAGGCATATAGCTGGATGGTTGGCGAATTTTAACTTGTTTCCTTAGCGTAGTACAGTTTGGTTTAACTTGTTTACACCTGCATACCACATATTTTGATAATATACCATATTGAGATAACAAGTAGATTAAGACATACTAATTTAGCTAGCAACTCTTTCGTTCATACTTTGAAATAGGTACGGAAAAGTCGTTGACTCTTTCACCGAAGCAATTATGCAAATGGTGCGCCCAGTAGTTTCTGGTGCTCAATCAACCGGTTCTAGGCTTATAAGCCTTCTTACTGGAGTGACTGAATTAAAAGTTGCTAACTGTTTATACATATGACGTATCTATAAAAACATGTGTTTTCTAATAAACCGAATAAATAAGAAACGAGAAACGAAAAAAAAAATAAACAGACCGTTCTTAAGGTCAACATGGAAGAATCAAATCGTGTAACACTATGATTTAAAGAGAAACGAGAACATGATTTGAACACACGACATCCGCTATACACTGCAAACGTCAACTGGAATCTATAACACCAACAAAGTAGAGTAACACAAAATTATAACACCTTCCGTTGAGGATTGATCTTGTTGTATTCTATCTTTTGTTACGGCAGAAATTCTTAAGAATGTGTACTTTTTATCTTCTTTGAAACATGGTAGCGTAAAGTTGATATTCAAGAGTCCGTTACTTTTCATTTCTAAGATATGGGTTAGATAAAGTACATTATTTTAATTACTTGCCAACACAAAAATAATATACCTTATATTAGTGTTGAAACGGAAGATTATGTAAGAAGTAGATAAAGGAAGATGTTTTGGTTCAAAGTTCAAGCTTTGGTTGCACTTTCAAGCTCATATAAATGTGTTAAATTTTTAGCAAAATCCAATTGTAGTTTGGTTTGTAAAACAGTTTAATCAAGTAGCCAAGTGTATCATCTATTTGGGATCTTCTTGATCTTCATATCAATATATAATTCATTTTGCCAAGAAAAATTATTAGAAAAGGACAAGAAGTCGTTTGAAACAATTGAATATCAAGGCTGAGAAGAATTTGCATATGGAGTGATAATAGTGCAAAAACAATTAGCTAATATGTTCCCAAACCAAGAGTTTGTGCGTTAAGTCCCGTGAGGGACAAATGTGAATTACCTACCTTATTCGAGATGCTAAGGATGCATTTAGTATATCTTGATGCGTTGTCTAAGGTAAAATCTGAATGTTAGATAATTATGTTTTTTTTTTTTTTTTTTTTTTTTTTTTTTTTTTTTTTTTGATAAAAGGTCAACGACCCGGTAAATATATTACTCCAAAAAACATTTAAGTACAACGGATATGAGTGAATCCCATATCTCAGCCAGTTACATAGGCGAAAAACTTACATAACAAGATACTTCCTATTTTCTAGACAAGAAAACAAAACCACTACCACATAATATTGAAAAACTAGGACAAACATATAAACTACTTCCTACGACCTTGGAGATTAAAGCCATAAATGGCGTTAAGAGCATCCAATTCCCCTGGAAGATCGTAAATTTGCTTCGAGTAATCATCATAGTCATCAAGCTCATCTTCACGTTCATGACCTCCACCAAAAAGATTTGCTGATTCGTCGAACGTGTTAAGAACCTCCTCCTCCTCACTATCAGAAACCACAACCTCACCCACCTTGGAAAATGGGTTAGCCCTCTTATTGACAGAGGCAGACGGAATAAGATGACCTTCATCATCCACAAGAGTAGCTTTCCCATCGATAAGTAGCTTTTCAAGCTTACTAATATTATAAACTATAGGAGTAGAACCAACTTCCTTAGTTCCCATTGAATCACTCACAAGTGGTTCTTGTGATGTATTACCAGTCTTAACTGACTCATCCTCATTAACTTCCATTGAACGGCCAGCATCCACATCCTTGTTGGTGTCATAAGTAGGAATACCAAACGTATCCGTATCATCCATATTAAGAGCATCAAATTGGTTAGATGTAGAAATATTAGTACCACTTGAACTAGCCACATCAGAAGTCATCTTCTTAGTGCCACCAGCTTTCTTAGGTTCAGGAGGAGTCTTTTTGGGTTGATACTGAAACTGCTTACCCACAACAGGTTTAGTAAACCCCATTGACCCGGAATTGTAGAACCTCCTTGCTTTCCCTTCTTCTTGTGATTGACATTCTTGAAACTATCATTAACAGGCTTAGTAGGCTGAACAGGAGGTTTAACAACTGTAGGACAATTAGTCAGAGTATGACCAAATATCTTACACTTGTCACAACGGGGTGGTTGCCACTCGTATTCAACCCGTATCTTCTCAATACTCGAACCCGTACCATCAAGTAATGGTATCTCCATAGTGAGGCTGTCCCAAAGCACCTCATCCGATCTCACTTCTATCATGCATCTTGCAAAACTACTACGGCCCCACGATTCCTTACACATTTGGCTTGTAAAAGCATCTAACCTTTTGGGCGTTCCAATCAGTGTGGCAAGAAGACTGATCATTAGAAAACATTGCAAGGGGAACATCATGGAATTTAACCCACACCGGGATGTTAGTCAAATCCTCTTTAAGTAGATTATTGTTCAAAGTCCATGGTTTAAGAATAATAAGAACATTTCTGATCAACCAAGGACCATTTTCAAGCACATCATCAACACCTTTCTTCGAATTGAATTTAAAGAAGAAGAATCCCTTTGCATTCATCATAACCTTTTGCACACCAAACTTAGCCCATGCATTGCATACATAGTAATCAACAACAGGAAAAGCAAGGCGTTGGCCAAGGAAATAACCGTAGAGAGTATTCTCAAACCTCGTGTTTACCTCTTCCACTACTTTCAATGGAACTGAAAGGTCAACATCATCCTTCTTTTTGCTACATTCCAACCTCCGAAAATTAGATACATGTTTCTGAGATTCATTAGAAGTAGCAACCACGTACGAAACCGACTTCACTCCACTAGTAGTATCATCCTTAGAAGCATTAGGACTAGAAACTTTCGAATTAGAATTATGCCCAGTACCAATTGACGAGGAAGCCTTATTAGCAACAATCTCCCGTTGAATATTAGTCATGGCTTCATCAAAATTCTTATGCGCATTAGATAGCAAGTGCTTCACATCAGCACTTGTAACCGGCTCCAAGTCACCATGTGATGTATCATTTGTAAGTGGAATCGGCTCCACTTTCTCACCAAAACTAGTAGTGGCCGATTGAATATTACCAAGTGAAACCGGCTCCACCAGGATATTATCAATCATACCAGATGACAAATCAACACCCTCAACATTAACGTTATCATTCCCAGTAGGTTTAGCAGCAACCTTAGAATTCAAGAATCCCTTATTAATCATCTCCCTCATTACCCACGACCTCTAATCCAGTTCAAACAGCACGCATGCAATCAAGAAGAAAAATAAAAACCCTAATCGCTTAGGGTTTAGAGAAAAACGCACAATCTCTAACCAATATCCATAATAATCGATCGAATGATAAAACAATAGAAACAATGGAGATTATATATGTAGAAAACCGACTTAGGATTAAAGAGAAGGAGATGCGATCACAAATCCCTTATGTCGGCTGAAAAAACGATTTATGAAACCCTAAGAATCGATTATCAAAAATCCACAAGATCCTTATGAATCAAAGCACAAATCGAATCAGAAACAACTAACAAAGAAAAATGTTAAATCATAACTAACTCTAATTGAAACAAAGAATCAAAAGGATTTGCAGAATTGAGAAAAAACGATTTGGGATTAGGGGGTTAAAAAAATCGCCAAAGGAGTGGGTCGTTTAGGGTTTTGCAACTTTTAGATAATTATGGTTTGAACCATCTGAACTATATATAAAGGAAAGTGTTTACATAATGGTGAAATATTTCACAATGTCATTGCAAAACTTATGTGTCTGTATAAAATGAGCAATAGGTAGTAAGAGATTATTCATTCCCACCTAATAATCGATTGACAAACAACTAAATTGTAATTTGGTTTTGAATTCAAGTTTAAAATTATAATCAAAACTTCTTCACAATGAAAACATTTGAGAAGTACATCAAAATACACTTCAAGAAATCAGTCATTAACACACATTTAAGGTGACACCAACCTACTCCCACAAGCATCAATGTGTTTGTTGAAACTCACGAAATGAAAGAAACACAAATGAGACTCCTTTGGAAAAGCACACGGATCACTATCCGCAACTTCCCATATGAAACAATCTCCGCCGTCCATTTTTCTTCATCATGATCATATTCACTCATCTTAAACTCATGCATTCAATACCATCCCATCTACCACCAACACCATTTACATTACTCCCTCTATATAAAACTCACCAACCTAAACTCAAATACACCAGATTTTTCCTTTTCAGTTGGTGGCTAGCTATCTTGTGGTGATGAACATTGTTAGCAAGGGCTGCTTTACCAAAGATCATCCATTATTTCTGCTTCTATTTTTTGATGCACAAACAAAAACTGTTTTCTCTCTTTGTTGGAATAGGTGGTCTCGGAATATTAAGGTATGCAAAATCATCTCATCGTTTATCATTTACAATACTTGTAGTTATCTGTTTGATATAATCCTTCATAAACCACACTAGATTCATAAGTCACAAATCTTTTATGAAATATTTGAAATAACCCTAGAGGTTACATGTTTTTTTAGTAGGAAAGGAAATATTTTATGAAATATCTAGAACGAGGTACTTGATCTGATTCACAAAAAGAAAACCATATAGTAGACGTGGCAAAATAAGTCAGTCGGGTCGGGTAACGGATCTAGATGGGTTTGTGTAAAAATGAAATAAAAATATTTTGAGGTTACTGTTAGTATTGTCATCGTTAATGTATTTCGTAAAGTATAATTTATCTCTCTGATTTTTGTTACTAAATGAAATAAAAATATATGTTTTTTTTTGGTAAAAGGTAAAAAGACCCGGTAAATAAATAAAAATATATGTTTTCCAAGACCCTTTTGGTATATTTATTTGTAGTTATGCCATCACATAGTAGTCCTAATTAGCTTGCGGGGGTGGCTTAATTGGCATGTATGAAAACCTGGAGGAATATATAGCAACAACAAAAATGAAAACTTTATTAGAGCAGAGATTCAGAATTAGCATTTACTATGTTACCCATTTTTACGACAATTTCTTGATTATTTTAAAGCTAGGTGTTCTTGTTTAGACTAAAACTGAGCATATAGGTTGTTGATGGTACTAAACCCGAATAGTGATCTGGTCCTCTCAATTAGATCCACTAAACTGAAACATGATCTAATCCTTTGATGTTATATGAAGCTTTTGGTTCTAAATGGTCATATGCTAGTTGTTTAGTACGTCCTGGTTGTTGTATCGATATTGTGACTGATAGTGCTTATTTTGATTTGAAATTAGGAGTTGGAATCACTAACTTAATTATTTTTTATATACGTGAAGTGCCTAATAAACAACTTGCTGACATTTCTATAAACACTCTCGGAGGTGTTTGTTGTTTGGCGTTTCTCGAAGAGGTGAGTCTCTTAGCTTGTAATGTAATGTAATGCCTCATACATGTTCTTTGTTGTTTAAACGTTGAAACTACCTTAATTCAATTTTTATTTAGTACTCCGTATTATTTTAGATTAGATAGAGTATGAAATAATGTACTGTTAATGAACATATAAACATAAATCTAAACATGTCACTAAAACTGATGTGCTAACAACTTCTTTTCAAAACTGTTGTGATTTTGAGATAGCGATTAGATATAGTGTGTCTTGTAAAGATAAAAAAGTGTGTTTTTGTTTTATTTTCATATTCTACTTTAGCAAAAAACTTAGTGTTGGAATTCATGTCTAAAACAAGCATATTATTGAAAGAACTCTGTAATTTCACATTAATTTATTTATCTAAAACAGGTTGATTTGAAAATAGGAAGGAACCACTTGTTAAAGAGATCAATCATTCTTATCAAGGCGTGGTTGAAGTATGAGAACGAGCCTACGATACTCAAGTCATTCGAAGGGCTGCTATCGACTTATTATTGAAACAAGCATATTATTGAAAGAACTCTGTAATTTCACATTTACTTTATTTATCTAAAACAAGTTGATTTGAAAATAGGAAGGAACCACTTGTTAAAGAGATAAATCATTCTCATCAAGGCATGGTTGAAGTATGATAACGAGCCTACGATACTCAAGTCATTCAAAGAGCTGCTATCGACCTACACGTTGGTGGTGATGATTTTATACATCATCAATCGGTTCTCAGTCAAAACGCCACTGCAGATGAAAACATTGACTTATAATTTGATACATTATTACCTTTTTTCTTTTTCTTTTCTTTTTTTTTTTTTTTTTGGTGAAAAAGGTGAATCATATATTACTCCCACAAATATATACATGGATATTCAGCAAATAAAGTGTTCCATGCATGGACAGTCCTCATACAAAATCTATACTGCATTATTAGAACATATATACATCTCAAAAGCAATCAAATAGTAACTATTCTAGTTATCCAGAGAAGATAACTAAGTATCACCTATTCACCAAATGCAACCAAGGATATCCTAAGATTTTGACTACATTTCCCAATAGATGTTATCCGGTCCTTATACTCCACAATGCAGCAGACCCGCTCACATTATGGAATCTAAAGAGGATAACACAATCAGGCATCATCATAGTCTTAGGATCACTTGGTGCAACTCACCAAACCAGGCTACATTTCCAGCAATGCTGGCGTCACCAGGTTCTAAGTTCTCACCAGATAACAAGTATACAGCTCTATGGATATCCCAAATCATGATCTACATTTCCTGTAATGACTATAAAGTCCCACCACTCAGTAGCCCACACCTCACTCAGGGTAGCACAGAAATCATGACCAAACAGGCATCATCACGAACTTAGGATCACATAAAGCTGTCAACCCAACTACATCATATCCAAGGGAGGTAGTCTCATCTTGCATGACTCACCAAGCCTTGGAATGATACTGAAAATCCTCAATTCAACCTTCCATCATACAAACAGGAAACTATCATTATGGCACTTACTAACTTGATCTAAAATGGCATAATAAAGTAGATAGCATTAGCTTCCCTTCCTCTTCAAAGCATAAACTACCACTTATTACCCATCTTAAAAAAGCTTTCATCGGCCAAGGTACATAGCCATCTATTGCCATTTCCAAACCAGTATCCAAACACCCTTTTATCTCCCCTGTTACCAGAAGACATTAATCTGCATTATTCAGTCTCTTCTCAATACCGCATATTTGCTAATTTCATTCTAATCATATCTTCAATAATCTGCCATAGCTCTTCCCATTTCCTCGTCTTCATCTGAAAAAGCCTCATATTTCTCTCTTTCCATATGAAATACACACTAGCAGCAAACACAAGCTTCTTCACTATGATCCAGATATTCCTTTTGTTGCAATAACACCATTTCTTCAAAGTATTTCCTTCCAATCATACTGCCTGTAATTATCTTACTCATTTGTTTTGCCTTATTCCAAACATTAGTAGAATACGAGCATTGAAAGAATAGGTGTCCATGACTATCAATTTCATTCTCACATAATGCACATTGCATCACTTTGTTGGGGTACCATTTCAGTAACCTGTCCTGGGTTGGTAACCTCTCTTGTATTATTAGCCATAGAATAAAAGCATGTCTTGATATTATAGCAGGAAACCATACCACATTACACCAGTCCACTGCTAGCTTCATCATGGTTCCTTAGATCATCCCAAACTCTGCTAACACTGAATTTCACCCAATCAGGCTTGTTCATTGTTAGTTTAACTTTGCTCACAAGTCTTAAATGTGGATGTTGTTGTATCCACTCATTAGGTATCTGTAACCGACACTTTTGATCAAATTATGTGTTTACGGCTAGACCATCATATCGAACACAATTCAAGACTTCACTTGATGTCTTCGTAGCCTCCAACAGAAGACAGGATGTCGCTGACTTCAAAGTCAAAGGCAACTGGTTTGAAAAACATTGTTCCGTTTTTGTTGGAGAGAGTACTAATATCATTGTGGAAGTAATAATGTTTGCTAATTGAGGTTTATGTCAAAAAATTTAGGTGAACAAGAAACAATATGTTCCAAACGTTGCTTTTGGAGTTGCGCATATAGTATTACGGTGGATCCAAATGTTGATTATGTTTTTATCGTTGCACTCGTGGCGATTCTCAATGAGACTAATGAAGAGAAATGTGACAATGAAGTGAAGAAATGATTACACGGATGGCATATTTAACAGTGTAATGTTATATGATTAATAAAAGGCGAAAGAAATGTGTATTTATGCCTATTGTGTGTTTGCTGTTCTATGTCGATAGTGGCATCTCGTCAAATGTAACACATTAGATGAAATGCATTAATAATACTATAACTTTTGAAAATTGCTTTATATATGTATTCTAGCATCAGCTGTTAAAACGATAAGGACATGTAATATAAGTGCATAACAAGCCTAGGCCCCAAAACCGGTCCCGATCCCTGATAAAATGTGCATCCTTGCCAAGCCCGGTCCAAGCAAGGCTGAAAGCTTACTATTTACGATCGAACCCAACGTGGTCAAAACGAATCAACACTTGAAACAGGAAGCAATGGTGTACGTATGAGACAATTGTGACGGAGGCAATGGTGGCATATGCAAATATGGCGAATGCAATGGTACAGTAGTTTCTTTTTTCGAGCTTGAGGAGCTTGAAGGACCTTTTTAATTATAGTTTTAAAGCCTAAATAGGCGCGTGATCACTTGCATGACCATAATCATAGAATAGTTGTTATTTTGCAAATATACTAACATGATAACCACCCACCATTTCAATATCATCTGCGTGTCCTAACTTTTCCAGACACGAAAATGAATTTATGAGAAAATCATATTTAACTCTCAACGAGGAAATGCGAAATTTCCGATTTTATTTGTCTTGTTTCCTTTCCTTTTCTTGGCTTAAATATAGAGTTAATCTTTGTATAGCTGGAACCGTTGGTTACAATCGCCTTTGTAATTTCTAGCACCTTGCTATAGCTTTTTTTTTTTTTTTTTTTTTTTTTTTTTTTTTTTTTTTTTTTAATCATAGCCGATCAAAAAATGGTGTGCATTCAATACTATCTATCCACTCACATCATTTACATCCCTCCCTCTCTTTAAAATTCACCAACCAAAACTCCAACATACCAAATTATGAATTTGTTTTGTGGGATGAATATTGTTGGCACCTCAACCCAAGATCATCTATTATTTATTCTTTTATTTTTTGATGCACAAACAAAAAATGTTTTCATTTTTTGTTGTAATAGACGGTCTTGGAATACTAAATTACGTAAAATCATTTTCGTTTATCATTTACAACACCAATATTTTTGGCTAAAAAGGTTCCGACTACCTATTTCATATAATGCTTCAGAAGATTCATAAGTCACAAATTTAAGAAATATTTAAGAAAGAAAAATGGTTTGTATGCTTAATTGATGAACCTAAAAACAAACCTACAAATGTTATTGATGAAAGTTAAAAATTGATTGGTGAATATGATGAAAAATAATTAAATGTATTACACTTGTCAACTTGTGAATAGAGTACGCATACTTGTAGTTCTAGTTGTTAGGTCTATTTATTATTATTCTTTAAGAAATAACTCTAGAGGTTACATTTTATTTATAGCAGTGGCAATGGAGCTCGGCATGGACACGGCATGTACCATGCCGCTCGGCAACACCGCTGCCAGTGGCTCGGCATGGATTGTCGTTGTATCATGGGAATGAGGGAAGCAATGTAACCGTTGTAATGGCTAGAAATAGAGCTGTTGGGCTTGTGAAAAAAAAAATCCTTTATAAATAACCATTTTCAATTCACATTTTATTAACCACTTCCAACTCTCAACACCAAAATTCTGGATCTGAATGACGACACAACTCCTACACAAAAATGAAAAGGCAAAAAGACCGATAGCGAGTCGTCGACAAAGGAAAGTGTTGTTGCGAGCTTCGACACCTACACGGCAAGTAAAACACAACTATTGGAGACGGTGGTGGAGCAAAAAACTTGCAAAGGATGAATTGGCTGAAAAGTTGTTGGTGGCACAAATGCGTAGTGTGGAAAAGGCTTTGTTTCGGGCGATGAAGTTCTACAACCAACTGCATGATCACATAATCGATCCGAATATGCGAGAGTTTACTCTTGCCAAAAAACATGAACTCGCGGAGAAATATGGATAGAGTTGCGATTTTTAGATATAATTATGTTTTTTTTTTCTAAGTATTATCAAATTTTCTTTTAATTATTAATGAAATATTATGTTTTTATTAAATTGTTTAATATAATCTTTTATATAATAAAAAAAACCCCTATCGGGAATTTTTCATTACAAAAAAATGGATTCATACCTTATTTAGTAATATTTTTATTTAAAAAAAAAATTATTTTCTTATTAGGTAACATTTTATATTTATTTATAACACAAGTAGAAGATAAATACAAAAAATATAAATAAGATGCAATTAATAATAGGATTAAATAATTTATTAAAAAAAGATTCTTTTCTTATTAGGTAACATTTTATATTTATCCCTAACACAAGTAAAAGATAAATACAAAAAATATAGATAAGATGCAATTAAATAATATGATTAAAATTTTTAAATAATTATCTTTAATAATAAAAAACTATAATTAAACATCATAAATAAAACAAAATAAATATTAAATTATTTTTTTTAATAAATAAAAATATATGATTCAAAAAATTTTAAAAAAACTGCGCGTGCGTGGGCATTATAACTAGTTATGAATATAAAAAATGAAAAATAAAATTAGTTGAGGCATTGAATCATGGTTGCCACTAAAAGAGTATGGTATGACATGAGAGAGACATGGAATATGGTGGCAATATATTGTTGGTGGGTAGTGAGGCATGGGTGAATCATTGAATCATGACTGTCACCCCCTTAGTAGGAATGGAAATATTTTGTGAAATCTCTAGTACGAGGTACTTAATCAAACGCACAAAAAAGAAAACTATATATTAAAGGTGGCAAAATGTTTGGGTCTAGTCACAGGTCTAGATGGGTTTGTGTCTAAATGGGTCTAGGGAGATAAGTCTAAATAGTTCCGGGTCTAGACGGGTTTTGGTCATTTTCATTGCATTACGGTTGGTAATTCATTGCATTATGGCTGCAAATTTGTAACGCAAATCTGATGTTGTAAATTTTCGTTGCATTAGCCTCGTTTTGTAATAGTGAAGCACAAATGAGACACCATTGGAAAACCAAACGGATCACAATCCGCCCTTCTCACAACAAACAATCTCCACCGTCCACTATTTCTTCATTCATCAAAACCCTCCATCTCAAAGTGTAAATGATGTGCATTCAATACTATCTACCCACTCACAGGCTTTACATCCCTCCCTTTCTTTAAAACTCACCAACCAAAACTCAAACATACCAAATTATGGATTTGTTTTGTGGGATGAATATTGTTTTCACCTCAACCCAAGATTGGTGAATACCATATTATTTCTTCTTTCATTTTTTGATGCACAAACAAAAAATATTTTCATTTTTTGTTGTAATAGAGGGTCTTGGAATATTAAATTAAGTAAAATATTTCCATTTATCATTTACAATACTAGCATTTTTTTTGGCTTAAAAGGTTCCCACTACCTATTTCATATAATGCTTCACAAGATTCATAAGTCACGAATTTAAGAAATATTTAAGAAAGAAAATGATTTGTATGCTTAATTGATGAACCTAAAAACAAACCTACAAATGTGATTGCTCGAAGTTAAAAATTGATTGGTGAATATGATGAAAGAGAAATAAACATATTACGCTATCAAATTATGAATGAAGTATACATACTTGTAGTTCATGTTGTTAGGTTTATTCATCATTACTCTTTAAGAAATAACCCTAGAGGTTACATTTTGTTTAGTAGGAAAGGAAATATTTTGTGAAATCTCTAGTACGAGGTACTTAATCAAACGCACAAAAAAGAAAACTATATATTAGAGGTGGCAAAATGTTTGGGTTAGGTCACAGGTCTAGATGGATTTTTGTCTAACCGGGTCTGGCTATAGATGAGTCTCTAGGAAGATAAGTCTAAATAGTTCCGGGTCTAGACGGGTTTTGGTCATTTACAAAAAAAAAAAAAAAAGGTTTTTTTTTCTTCTTTTTTTAGTAAAATATGTAAAAATTGAAACAAAAGTAATTATTATTATTATTATTATTATTATTATTATTATTATTATTATTATTATTATTATTATTATTATTATTATTATTATTATTATTATTATTATTATTATTTATTTATTTACATGCTAGACCGGCTTAAACCCGATGAGCTAAAAATGGGAGTGTTTGCAAGTAAAAGCATGGTTATAAAAATTGGAAGCCTTTGGTATACCTCATGTTTGGCTATTTTTTTATATGCTTTGTGTATAGTTATTTGTTAGTAGGACTTTGACTTGAGAGAGTTTGTTGATTATGATTAGTATAACTCACAAATTACAAGTTTGCGATATTTGTTATTTGTCTTGTTTCGGCAAAAATGTACTGTGGGGGGTTTGTTTAAGCTTATTTGGTCAGTTTATGATGAGCTTATTCTAAAGCTCAATTTTCCATGCTTATGAACTTTAATAAGCAATAAGCTCATATTGATAAGCTCATAAGCCTGAAAATTTGAGTTTTTCAAAAGTTCAATAAGTCGGCCAAATGAGCTTAAACAAACACCTCCCATCTTGAACCTACCGCGTGTAAAAAAGGCTTTTAGGACCTTTTTGTACGACACTTTTTTTAATAGGATCTTAAAAAACATTTTATAGGACTAGTTAAATTTAAGTCATATTATAGTGGCTTTAAATATGACAATTAATATGTGGGTCCAATTAAACTATATATATATATATATATATATATATATATATATATATATATATATATATATATATATATATATATAGTGAGACTTTCTTACGAGAACCATCTTATCTGCGAGAACTGAGAGAACCACCAAAAACATACATGCACGGCTTCAATAATTGTATTTTTACACATATGTTCTAAAAATAACATACATGTTTTAAAAAAAAACATAGTTGTTTTAAAAAATTTGATAAGAAATTGGAAATACAAAATTTTTCTTTGAAGGTATGCATGTATGTTCTTATAAGGCGTGCAACGACAATATTGCGGCCGTGTGTAAGGTTTTTGTGAAAAAAGAGGATGAGTTCATGATGATATTGAAGAACATTGGTGGATACTTACAATTATTGATGATTTGCATGTATTTTTATTTTATTTTAAAAGGAGTGCATGTATGTTTTTGGTGGTTCTCTCAGTTCTCGTAGATAATATGGTTCTCGCAAGAAAGTCTCCCTATATATATATATATATATATATATATATATATATATATATATATATATATATATATATATATATATATATATATTATATAATAAAGAAATTACATTATTTCAGAGTTTTTTTGACAAAACAATCTTAGTGGAAAAAAAATGGGACCAATAGGAATGCTCGATTTTGACACATAGGCGAAATCGAGCAATATGATTGGCCAATAAAAAGTCAAAATTGAATTGATTTTGGTCAAACTTTAATAAATTTGGTGGAGAATTTGATTGAGAAAAAAAACATATAAAAATATAGGTGTCAAATTTAGGAAAATAAAAACTTAAAAAAAGAGGAGGTAATTAATAAAATATTAGTGGTTGATTTTTAAATATATTATGTGGAGTTAAGTGTAAAATTATAAATCTCCATGTTTTTTTGATAACTTTAGATAATAAACAAATACCCCTTACACTTTATACCCTCTACACTTTATAATATGAACTTTGTTTACAATTACATGAGTATTAGTATTGGTTTAAAAATTTCATCCATTAAACTTACAAAATTTTATAAATATACGAATTAGTATTAATATATGTTAAATACTTTTAAAATAAATATTAATTTCCAACTTTCATATATTAAAATATCTTTTTACTACGTACGTTAAATATAAATAAGAACTCATGTTATCGTATATAAAAGTTTAATCTATACGTACACGGGTTTGAATATTAAATACAGTTAAATTATTATTAACGGTAATATGAATATCAAATGGTAAGTACGAGTTGCTGTGATATGAAAATAAATATACGCGATTGTACTTATAACGACTCATGTAATTATTATTTAAAGTATATATACAGATATCCAAAAAAACATTTTTTAAAAATTTCATCAACGCTCATTGTGTGCTATTAAACTCGCACATTTTGTACAACATGATATCAATAATTAAAGTTAAACAACAACATCAACCTCAACATTAACATCTATGTCAACTAAACAAAGTTAAATCTTTTATCCAATAAAATTTTTACAAAATATTAATTGATATTAATATATACAAAATGAAAAACTCATGCATACTTATTAGTTGTACTTATATCATAATTTTCACGGGTAAATTCTAATATATCCATATAATAAACAAAAAATTTAAAATAAATTTGATTTATGTGTAAACACATGTGATCAAAGAACATTTGGCCCAATAACATTATAAGGAAACACGCTCAAAAATCCAATACAAGGTCGGTGCCACGGTTATATTTACAATTTCTGCTAAGTATTTTTCTTACTTTCGCACATGTTGATGCTCTAACTTTTTAAAATATACATAAGATTTTCTGTTTTTAAACGATAATAATATATAATTAAATTTTTGTGAAAAAACACCGTGCGTGCACGGGGTATTATAACTAGTATATAGAACGGCAATTTTTTTCACATCTATACCACCTATCTCACAATATATCTCACAAATGCCTCCAGCGAGGCTTGAACCACAACCTCTAGGTTGGTTGGGAACTCACATACCACTAGACCAAAGGCCTTGGGTACCAATTAAACTAATTTACATGACACTGTTTTAGTATGGTTTCATTATGATATAACATAATACATAGTAGGATACTTGAAATAATGGTCCTATTTTATTACATTTTATGGGACGCTTTTTATATTTGGTCTTATAATATAATATGACGCTTGGTATATGGGTCCTATCAAATATAATTTTATAGGACACTTATTTGGCTAGGTATTATTATGATCGAACATAAAAGGTCATTTGAACACAAAATCCTTACAAATCACTGTTAGTATTTTTGTTGTTATAATTGTGGTTGAGCAATGGGTCAAACACGAACCGAACTGACCAAAACCGTCCTGAAACGAAAACCAATTTTGAGGAAAACGTGAACCGAACCGAAGTTAACTAGCGAAATTGAAACCGAATCGAACCAATAGTTTAGGTATATTTTTTTTTGGTTTTGACTCGAACCGAACCTAATCGAGTAAAATCAAAACCACAATCCATAATTATATAAAACCGAAAACCTAACCGAATAACGTAGGTTCGGTTCGGTTCAGCATGATTCGGTTCAGTTTGTTGGTTCTGGTTGGTTTGGTTTTCGGTTGATTTTGTTCCGCCCTAGTTACACTAGTTGGTTATTATATAAGAACGTTTATGTGCTTTGTAATTTTGTTCAACTAGGTTATCATAGTGAATTTTTATTCACTTAGGTCACCTTACTTACAAAACATCCTATTTAGATTACTTATAAAGCAAGTCTCTTGCAAACAACGTAATCTTAATATCATGTTTGATAAGTTCGGCGATTTAAACATATACATGTAGTAAGTTAAATGACATAGATACGGTGTTTCATAAGTTTAATAACATGTTAGTGGGGTTGAGCAACGAACCGAACCGACCAAACCCGACTCGATGCGAAAAACATCTTTGAGGAAAACGTGAACCGAGAGTAGTACCGAAGTTAACCTAGCGATAACGAAACCAAAACCAACCGAAGATTAACCTAGGAAACAGAAACTGAACCAGTAGTTTAGGCGTATATTTAATTTCTTGGTTTTGACCCGAATCGAACCTAGTAAAACCGAAACCGAAAACCATAATTTTATAAAACCGAAAACCGAACCGAATAAGGTCGGTCGGTTCGGTTTACAATTCATTTTGCTCAGCCCTACATGTTAGACATAAGAATTTGGGTGAGTAAATGAGCCAAGCTGCTTCTGAGCTACTCGAGATCAACTCAAAAGAATCAAGGAACAAGTCAAGCCTTAATGAGATTGATTTCGAGTTCGAACCCAATATTGGGCTCAATAAACGAGCCTGAGCTCCAACACAAACATTGCTTAGGCTTGTGCAGTTGTGCGTGTGTACAATCTTTAAAATACATATACATGTCTCCCGTATGACTATAAATATTAAATGAGCTCGAGTGTGGGTTTATACTCAAACATTGATTAAGCTTAAGTTAAACATATCTTTTAATTGAACAAAATTATAAACGAGTTAATCCCGAGCTAAAATCAAGCCTTTGGAATAACTATCAAATTTTGCAATAAAATATATTTCTAAATAAGCGGAACTTAAGCTTCTATAAGTAAAATTTCTAGGCTCGAGCTCGGCTTGACTCGTTTAAACCTCAAATAGTTAGACATGATCGAGACTATTTTGGCCCAAAATCTTAATCAAACTATGCCATAAAAAATACACATGTAAATGTCTACTTATATCTCGAAAACAAAGTACTGAATAATATGACACTTAAATTGCAAAGTGGTTTTATATAGCATCTTCTCATTAAATCTATTTATCCGTTAAGCATAATAAGTTCTTGAACCTACGTGACACCACTAGAAGTTGCTCCTCCTTCAGAGAGGATAACACAATCTTTGAGTGTAAGAGTCAAGTCTATTGGGCCCACACAAATGACTCTGAACCCTACCAGAAATCCATTGACAGCCAGGCCATCATCATTTGGTGATCATTCATAACGTTATGAGATGAAATATTGCATGACTACCAGAAACAGAGTGACGTCTCTATATGCATCACATATTTAGGAGAAACAAGTTTTTTTTTACCTTTTAAATTAATGGGCTTTAGCATGTTGGCTTGCTAAGATTCAAAACCATCACTACAAATGTAAACATAAAAAGCAGACTAATCATAATCGGGTTCCTTAAAGGCATTCCTTAGACAACACACTAAAACACAAAATCCAATTTTATACCAGTATTGGTAACACTTTTTATACTTCTGTCATCATGGTTCACGGATTCGTTCCTCAATCCAACTTATGAAGAAATCTCACGATTTGCATACTCCATTATCCTGCTTCTTGGACAACTGTTTGGATATTAAAAAGATGACAAAAGAATGTGTTATACACATGTAAATTGTGTTAGTTGACAAAAGAAAAGGATAAATAGTTTACCTTCTTCCTTTATAAAGGTGATTTTCCAGCTTGATTTTTCAAGAGATAGCTCTTTCAACAATGAATTCAAGTCATTGAAGTGTTGTTCGTCTTTGGAAAAGGAAATCAGCGAAAAATTAATATAAGTTTGGCCCTCACCTTCTTGTTGAAGTAGTTTCTCATATGTATACTGAAGAAAAAAGATTAAAGCATTAATTTTGTCTAGAAACAGATCTAACCCATGTTGAAGTGCAATGGATAAGACTTCATACATCAAATAATGGATACTTAACGGTTAGCATTTCACCAATGTAAATACATATAAATATTACCTCAACAAAAACACCTTTGTCAGTAAAAAAACTCAGATGTAAAGTTAGAGATCGAGGCCGACAACACCAAAGTACAGCATCTATAAGAGCTAGATAAGCTGGTGTTTCCCTTACGGAGGCGGAGTCTAGGTCAACATGTTCAAGTTGATACGGTGGCAAATGGATCAGCTTTAACTCCTCAACATCTATGAGCTTCTTCAATAAGACAATTGGCAAATACAACTTTGTGTCAGGGATTATTATCTATCATTGTTTGTGAGCAAGTAAATACACATATATTGCTAACGAAATAAATGAATTCGAGAAAATACCCAACGTAAAGCCAACTTCAAAACTTTAAAGATGCTATTCATGTCCAAGAATTTCCTCAACTTCTCGAACCAAAGAATGTCAGAATACTCTGAAAATGTCTTACATTTCATACATCCTTTTGGCAGGGATGAATCCTCCCTTGATAAAAGTGCGAAATTATGAAAATAAAATCCGTCACAATACTCGAAAGAAAGTAAATTTGGTGCATTTAAATCAATCTGTTCCAAATCACAGCCGGATCGTAGTTCTAGTCTCCTCAATAAACGATGTGACAACTTCAGGTTGTCAACAGGAGATGTAAGATTTAAAGACACATTCTCGAGTAATGGGAAGTTAGATAAGAAGTCGTTGAATCTTTTTAATGGAAACCCGTTGTAACAAAATGTTGTTAGCTTTTTGCATGAACCCATTAGCATAGAGGGAGCTTTGTCTTTGTTACACTCAAAAATAAAATAACTAAGATTTGGAGCTTCAACATCTACTATTTCAAGTCTACTGTCAGAGTAAAGCTCAACTTTTAGCAGATTTTGATGCCTTTTAACACAAAATGTTTTGAAGCCATAGCAATATTTGAGATAAATTTCTTCAAGAAGAGGGCAATCTTTGGTCGTATACTCGATCACACCCTCGTCTATCGGGAGATACGAAAGCGACAACAGCCTCAATGACTGGAATTTCACAACGCCAACCATCAAGGACGAAGGCAACTCACACTTATACAACGTCAAAGATGTTAACGAATAGGCAGATAAGAGCGTGTCAGGCAAACGAAACATTGGCAGATTCACATGATAGTAACTGAATCGAATATCCATCATTTGCAGGCCTTTATCAAGAACTAAATCAAGACAATGTTTATAAAGTTCTATTTCTTCAAAAGTTTTGATTTGTGCAGAGATGTTGAGTGTGTGTGCACTAGTGTTTTGCTCGCAGAATCTATACACAGTATCTTCTACATATTTATAAAACTTCTCCAAGATATACTCATTATCATACTTTCCAGAAAACAAATGCCACCATGACCCATTTTTATGGAAATACAAAAACGGATAAGAAGCCGCTAGAGCAAAGCATTCCTTAGACAACACACTCACTCGAATACGAGATTTTGGATCATCCAGAAGATACGATAGTATGTGGTGAACAATAGAGTCAGGAAGCATTGGAATCTGGTCTGTTGTATCTATCGTGTTCTCAACCATCTTCATTTTAGAACCTAATGAACGTAAATCCATGAATCAAACTACTGAAAAAGTAATGAAAAAACCACATAATCGATCAAAGTTTTTAATTTAAAACCACACAGTTGCACATTATGTCAAAATAAAGAGTCATCATAAATATTCATACACCGAAAAATATAAATTTTATATAATACAAGTAGAATACCATACAATCAACCTCAACTTCAATCATGTTTCCATAACACGTTCTTCTTCAAAAATTAACTTAGGGAGTGTTTGGGCTTGCGTTTGTGTAATCAAATTCAAAATTAACCGAAAACCTTTTTAAATGGACTCGACTGAGAATTTCCAAATAATCATTATTTTCTAATGCAATTTTCACAAAAAGAAAATAATAATAAATAAATAAAAATACAAACACCTTCTCCTAGAGTGCTTTATTTACAAGTGCTTATTAACAACCTAGAGAGATATAAGCAAACCTAGAATTTCGAGGAGGGTGTTGCACAAATATTTTTAGGATGGCCTTGTACATATTCTTTTAACATAAGAAAAACATTACGTTCCATAAATTTCTTTTTTGGCTAAACTAAAGATGCCCTGTAAAGAAAGAAAGTAGCACAAATATATTATTGGGGTTGCACGTACACACACAGAAATATATATATATATATATATATATATATATATATATATATATATATATATATATATATATCAGGCAATAGATTATAAGGTCAAGCCCATTTGTGGATATCACATATATCTAACATTAGATTTGGCTGTAGGACCTGTTAAGTTGTAAGATCACTCGACTATTGTGCATGGGACTGCTTAGATTAGAAGTGGGTTGTTGAACCTGTTGTTGAGCTCGGCTTGTGGACTGATTCCCACGGGACCCACCAGAACTATCAAATCGTGCATTAGCTAAGGTCATTCATCCCAGGTTAGGTCTAAGGTCATTCATTCCATTGCAACCAGTAGCTAAGTAAGGCCCTAAATTAACAAATTCATCCAAGCTGGGTTGTTGAACCAGCTTAGGTTTTGAACTTATGTTTTAAATAATTTAATAAAGACATGTATAATACATAAAATAAAACTATGATTCATAAATAAAATTATACCTTGCGTTGGATGACTTTTTTTCGTTTTTCTTTTATTTTTTTTTCTTCATCGTTTCTTTTGATTTTTTATGGGGAATGAGTTGTTTGGATAGGAGGAAAACCGATAACCTTTATACGAGTATTGTTGTATTTTGGTGAATGATCAAAAGAGTCCTTGTACTTTACAAAGCTTAACCTACAAGCAACCAGCCAATCAGTCACACATCCACTTTGACTTACCATGCACGTAACCATGTTCAATTAATATATGAAAAATGAGATAATAAGTGAATTATTCGATAAACAATTGAGTTTGTTACTATTAAAATAATAAACGTCCATGCACTGTCGTCTCCAAATTTGATGGCCTTGAATAGCAAATGGCGTCAGTGAGCGCTAATCAAGTTAATAGCCAATGTTCGTTCCGTGAACACCTAATTTTCCACAGAAAATGTAAGTAAAAGTAGGTTGTGATTGATAATATATTAGAATTTAAAATATGGTATAAAACATGTCATATGTATATTGTACATACCTCTTGAACATTGATCATAGACCTTGAAGTACTTCTTTATAGACGACCTTTGTAGTAGTTTTTGAGATATTACCAAACAATACCACCAACGTACCAAAATCATAAAAGCATTGATACATCCCTGTGGTTTACACAATTTGGCATCTTACATCCTTGTCAGAAACTTTTGGCAATGTACATCACCCGTTAGGCAAACGTTTGCCACAATACATCCCTAGTCCCTAACTTCGTTACCTTTTAGGACTAACTATTGTTAAGTTGCAAAAAATAAAGGGTAGTGATGTCTTTTCCTTTACCCACTACCACATCCCTTTATAAATAATACTTTACCCTAATTTAGCTTACCCACCACCCACTTTTACACACACACGCTTATCACCACAGTAAAAAACACCAAATAAAAAAAAAAAAAAAAAAAAAAAACCCTAATTTAAGAAACTATAATAATGGAAGCAAGAAATTGTTTTTGTGGCACTCCAGCAATAATTCGTACTTCATGGACACAAGCAAATCCCGGTCGTCGTTTTTATTGTTGTGCTAGGAATGTAAGTGTGTATCATTTTGTCTATATAATTTGAGTTTGTAATGTGTTAAGTTAATGGTAAGTGGTTTTTTAGGTACAAAACTGTGGTTATTTTAGGTGGGCTGAACCACAACTGTGTGCAAGAGCCATGGAGATAATTCCTGGACTTTTGAATAACATGAACCACCTTCGAGCTGCAGCAAGGGAAAGTGCAAATCAAGCTCGCAAATGGAAGTGGTTATTAGCTTTTAGTTGGTGTTTGTTTGTGTTGTATGTTGTTATGAATTGAAGTATGGGTTACAGTAAGCTTTTGTGGGGTAGAAGTAAGGTTTAGATTAGAAATGTATGGGTAGAAGTAAGCTTTTGTGGTTTATCAAGAATGTAATGTTTTGAAAAATCAATGAATCTAATGTTTATGTGTTTGATTAATGTAATGTGTATTTATGTAATCAATGAAGGGAAAATGCAAAAAAGAATGAAATGACTAGTTAAAGATTACATGTAATATGCAGAAACCAAATTGCACATTACCAAATTGCACAAACCAAATGGCACATTACCAAATTGCACATTACCTGTAATATGCAGAAACCAAATTGCACATTACCTGTAATATGCAGAAATCAAAGTGCAGAAACCAAAGTGCACAACCCATTTGCATAACTAGTTAAAGATTACATTTGCATAACAGTTAAAGGATTACATTGTTAGAATTGCAAATGACCAAAACAAAGTGCATAAACAGTTAAAGGTGGACTGCAAATTCCTAAAATAACTACATGGACCATACTTAGAACATAGTTTTGAAAATAACAATAACACTAAACCATAGTTTCTTTTCACTTGGATGCTTTGGTCCTCTTTGATGCAGGCCTCTTAGATGCTTTGGTCTGAGTAGTTGCAGGCCTCTTTGATGCTTGGGTCTGAGTAGTTGCAGGCCTCTTTGATGCTTGGGTCTGAGTAGTTGCCGACCTCTTTGATGGTTGGTTCTGAGTTGATCTTGGACTTGCAGCAGAAGGTGGGAAGGGCTGAGACCCTCCAACTTTAACTTTACATGATCTTTTGTTATGTCCTAAAGTCTTGCAAACAGTGCAAGTAACTGTCTTGCCAAGCCTAGACAGTTTCCCACCACTACTCATTTTCTGGCTAGACAACTCACCTGCAGATTTCCTCCTCTTTTTGGGTGGCCTTCCTATTTGTGTGTGCTGCTTTGGTGGAATGAGAGTTAAAGGAGAAGGGTGTTTCTTCCAATGTTCTGGACCATTTAAACAATGGATCTTGTAACTGTAAACCTTTTTCCATGTAGTAAGCCAATAACATGCATGGACCCAACTCTCTGGTACACCAACATCATCTCTGTGTCCAGCCCTGTCCCATAATGCTGCCACAGCATGCTTGCAAGGCATGCCAGTTAATTCCCACTTTCTACAGCAACAACTTTTCTTACTAATATCCACTACAACCTGGTCACTGTATGGGCCTGACACTTGATACTCATTTTCACCATTCCACAACACCTTTTTAAAAAAGTAACTAATTAGCTAGATGGTTTAACACTAAACATTTAACAAATACCAGGTATAACAACTAACAAAAACACATTACCTGATACAAGCTAGCTTTCTCTTTGACGGCATTGAACAAAACAGTTGCAGAAGGTGTAAGAGGTCCTTTTGCCTTGTCAATCACCTTTTGAACATTGACTATTCTCTTCATTAAATATTCTCTTACAAACTCTAAACATGTGATTATGGGAACATCCCTTCCATCCACCAACTGTCTGTTGAACACTTCACATATATTGTTCAATAACATATCACAATTAGCTCTCCCTGCAAGTTAAATAAACATATTAGTACATAAGGATTTAATTGATTGAAGTGTATTCAATAAAGTTAATAAGATTTTATACCACTAAAATGAGATCTTGACCAATGGTGAGGAGGTATTTTTTTGAGCCATTCATAAGCTTGTTCATCTGCCTGCTTTAACTCTTCCATTGCTTTGTCAAAATATGGCACAGTTGTTGCAGAGGCACACTTCCACATCAATTCCTTAAACAATTGACCTTTCCACTGAAGCTTCATGTTTTCATATATGTGCCTAACACAAAATCTATGCTCAGCACATGGGAAAACCCTTGCAATTGCTGGTATGATGCCCTATATACAACAAGTTAAAACATATGTATTAAAATTCCAAAACTTGAAAAACTAAAAGCATGAACAAGGTAAAAACAATTGTGTACCTTTTGCCTGTCTCTCATAAATGTAAAGTTTGAATCCCTTGTCAGATCTAGATCATCTCCTAAGGCTGTTAGAAACCATGACCATGAATTCAGTGTCTCAGATTCTACTATAGCATATGCTAATGGATATGTCCCATGGTTTGGATCAACACCAACAGCAGTTAGTAGTTGCCCTGGGTACTGACCTTTCATGAAACACCCATCAAGCCCTAATAAATCTCTCTTTCCTGCCTTAAACCCTTTTTTCAGAGCTCCTAAGCATATGTAAATTCTTCTAAATTGCCTAGTAGGTTCAGAAGGATCACCTCTTTCAACATCTAGCTTAACTGTTGTGTCAGGATTAGTCCTCTGCAACTCCAACACATAGTCCCTTAAAGTTGCATATTGCTCAGTGTAATCTCCCTTAACCTTCATAGTTGCTTTGGCTTTTGCCCTATACAACTTGTTGTCTGAAATCCCCACTTGATACTTCTTTTGTAACTGGTCTTTAAGAGCTTTAATTGGCACACCTGGATTTGGTCTGATATTCTCTTCAATATCTTTAATCAAGAATGAATTTGAAAGCATGTTGACATTTCTTGTTTGGAGACAGTCATGCTCATCTTTCAATGTTTTAACTCTCCAAGTTTCTTGAGATTGGCTTTTAGATATGTGCAGTGCCCAAGGACATGTGATTTCTTCATACTTGTATTGTCCTTTTGTGCCTCCCACTTTAATATTCTTCACACCAACTTTATTAAAGTTTCCACCATGTGCAGTTGGCTGACTAGTGGACACTGCAGTTGGTTGACAAGTGGACCCTTTTTTCTGTGGACTTTTCTTAACCCATTTACCTTCAACTTTTTTCAAGCTAGCTGTATTTTTGGGCCCATTAACTGTTGATTCACTTGGCCCATCTTCAGGGTTAGTAAATACATGACATTTACCTCTGCAGACAACCCTAACTCTCCCTTTGTCATTCTTCCATATATACAACTGTCTTCTTGTTGCCACAGCATGTGCATACACTAATTGCCTAATGCTATCTTTGTCAGAAAATACCTTACCCACAAAAAAAGGCTCAATTTTGTCAACACTGCCTTGTTTCTCATGTTCTTTCCTTAGGTCTCTTAAAGCTTTGTTTCTTGCACCCTCTAATTCTTCTGTATCGCTAGCATTATCAAATTCATCAAGATCATAAGCTTCTTCAACAAAACACTCAGCAGGCATTTCAGCAGTCCCATTACTGCAACCAATCCATTCAACATCTTTGTCCGTGTGTTCATAAAATTCTTTCATGTCAACATCTACTTCATTTAACATATGTTCATCATCTACAAAGTCACAATCATCCTCATCACTGTCATTATCAGAATCATTAGTAACTTCCATATCATTATCAGCATCACTTTCTTCATCATGTTCCATCTCCACAAAATTGTCTTTCTTAATGGGGGCTGTAGTTGTGGTTGTAGTGGGGGCTATGTTGGGGCCATTTTGTTCACCAAAAAAGGGGGTCAAATTCTTCATTCATGGCCTGCCTTAACATATCATTGCCTACATCACAACCCTGCCCAACTACATTGGCATTGACTACATCACTACCCTGCCCAAGTACATTAGCATTGACTACATCACTACCCTGCCCAAGTACATATGCATTGCCTACATCATTATCCTCCTCATCACTACCATCTCCCATAGTAAGTAGCAATGGTAACCTATTTCTCTTCTTAGGAGCCTTTTTCTTTACTAATTCTGTCTTTGGTTCATCTGGCAATTCCTCAATGACTAATGTTCTAGGGGATTTCATATAAGTCTCCAAATCTGTACTCTCATGCTCAATGTAAACCTCTATTAACTTGTACTTTTCTGTATATTTAAGCAAATTCAAAACATCTTGATCATTTCCTAATGCTTGCAACCCATAATCTAAATTGCTATTTGGAATTTTGAAATGATAGTACATAAGCTTACTCCTTTTATAACCTATCTTTTTGACCATGTCGTTTAACTCAATAACTGAAAACAAGTCAACATCAACCTGGTCAACATATTTAAATGAGCCATTCATGTATTCTCTATTGGGTGGGTCACTGAAAAAGCCCCCATGATGAATCTTCAAGCTGAAATAGTTGGGGAAATCACCTGTTCCAATTGTTCAAAAGAAAGTTAGGGTTTCAAAATGAGGGTTCCAAAATAAGGGTTCTAAGACAAAATTAGTGGTATAACAAATTGATTAACAACATTAGAACTTACGATAGGCTTTTGCTTCATTAACTTCATCATCATAATCACGAATGCGCCACTCACAGACCACCATCACAAAATATTTGAGGGTTATCACTAATTGAAGGGTTTTTTTTAGGGAATCAATCGTTTTTTTATTAGAGAGAGAAACATAAGATCTTTGAATCTAGAGAGAGAATCAATCGTTTTTTTAGGGATATGTGGGGATGAATCCGATTAAAAGAAGAGGGAAAGAGATATGTGGTAGTGGTAAAGGAAAAGACATCACTACCCTTTATTTTTTGCAACTTAACAACAGTTAGTCCTAAAAGGTAATGAAGTTAGGGACTAGCAGGGATGTATTGTGGCAAACGTTTGCCTAACGGGTGATGTACATTGCCAAAAGTTTCTGACAGGGATGTAAGATGCCAAATTGTGTAAACCACAGGAATGTATTTTGCAGTTTTCTCTCTCTCTCTCTCTCTCTCTCTCTCTATATATATATATATATATATATATATATATATATATATATATATATATATATATATATATATATATATATATATATATATATATATATATATATATATATTTATCAGGCAATAGATTATAAGGTCAAGCCCATTTGTGGATATCACATATATCTAACATTAGATTTGGCTGTAGGACCTGTTAAGTTGTAAGATCACTCGACTATTGTGCATGGGACTGCTTAGATTAGAAGTGGGTTGTTGAACCTATTGTTGAGCTCGGCTTGTGGACTGATTCCCACGGGACCCACCAGAACTATCAAATCGTGCATTAGCTAAGGTCATTCATCCCAGGTTAGGTCTAAGGTCATTCATTCCATTGCAACCAGTAGCTAAGTCAAGCCCTAAATTAACAAATTCATCCAAGCTGGGTTGTTGAACCAGCTTAGGTTTTGAACTTATGTTTTAAATAATTTAATAAAGACATGTATAATACATAAAATAAAACTATGATTCATAAATAAAATTATACCTTGCGTTGGATGACTTTTTTTCGTTTTTCTTTTATTTTTTTTTCTTCATCGTTTCTTTTGATTTTTTATGGGGAATGAGTTGTTTGGATAGGAGGAAAACCGATAACCTTTATATGAGTATTGTTGTATTTTGGTGAATGATCAAAAGAGTCCTTGTACTTTACAAAGCTTAACCTACAAGCAACCAGCCAATCAGTCACACATCCACTTTGACTTACCATGCACGTAACCATGTTCAAATAATATCTGAAAAATGAGATAATAAGTGAATTATTCGATAAACAATTGAGTTTGTAATAATTAAAATAATAAACATCCATGCACTATCGTCTCCAAATTTGATGGCCTTGAATAGCAAATGGCGTCAGTGAGCGCTAATCAAGTTAATAGCCAATGTTCGTTCCGTGAACACCTAATTTTCCACAGAAAATGTAAGTAAAAGTAGGTTGTGATTGATAATATATTAGAATTTAAAATATGGTATAAAACATGTCATATGTATATTGTACATACCTCTTGAACATTGATCATAGACCTTGAAGTACTTCTTTATAGACGACCTTTGTAGTAGTTTTTGAGATATTACCAAACAATACCACCAACGTACCAAAATCATAAAAGCATTGATGCGCCCTTAGCCATCACATTATTTAGGGAGGTCCCTTTGATTTCCGCTGAAACATATTGTATCATGGAGCTACAGTTTTGATCTTAGGAACGTTGCGCAACTAAGAAGAAATGATTATGAATCATCGGCTGCAAAATTCACAATACGCCAAATTAATGGCCATATAAGCTAAGATAGAACAACTTTATGCACCCCACTTATGTGATCTAAACATGTAGGCATTCAAATAAGTCAAATGTAGGCATAACATTTGCAAATACAATCTATAATTACTTTAAACCAAATGTAGGAAATAATATTTCATGCGGTGGCCATATTGGCAAATCATGAAATGGGTCAAAACCAATTTGGTCAAATAATCAATCATTACAAACTTAAACACGAATTAGTAAAAATCAACATGCCGACATGTATCAACTAAAAGTAATAGTAGCAACGCTGTAACCACATAATGTAAGCGTGGGTGTGAGTTTGTCGAACGATAAGCAAATATTTAGCCCATGGTTTGAAACGAAAAACACATAGAAGTGGTAGTAGCTTGCCAATTCAATCCGGTAGAAATGATAACTACTAATCAACATATGACTTATTTTGTAAATGTACCAATTTTGGTATGCCTAAAATGAATCTAATAATATTTGGTTAGACAATCACCCCGATTAGGAGTTACATGTGTGAATAAAGTAAGAAATAATAACAAATGTAAATAGGTTCCATCATTTTTTGAAAGAATAATAAGTAATAAATCAATGATTTGATAAACAATTTGGTTTGTAACTAATAACATAATAATCGTGCATATATATATATATATATATATATATATATATATATATATATATATATATATATATATATATATATATATATATATATCATCCTCTCCAACTGGTAAATAGTCTTGAAAAGCAAAAATCTGCAGTCAACGTCAAACACTTGTGTGGAAAACTAGAAGGGGGTTGAATAGTTTACCTCTTTTTAAAATCCTTTTCAACATAAAAATCCTTTAATAACTTTATGTTTGCTCAATAATATAAACACACCATTATATGTTTGTTTCTTTCAAAAGCTTTTAGTGTAAGTATCAATTCTAATTATACTTGTTTCTTACTTTGAAAAGCTTTACTTGTGATGATCCTAACTTTGCTTGTTTAGTTCTTTGAAAAGCTTTTACACTTGTTTGAAAACATAAAGATAACTTTAATTGTTTTACTTCTTTGAAAAGCTATATATGTGGTTAACGATTCTAACTAAACAATAACATGCAATAAGCAAAGATAGAGAAAGAAACGATCAAACCACAACACGATTGTTTATCGTGGTTCGGCTACAAGGACTCTTTTTCCTTGCCCTACATCCACGCCTCGAGTTTCCAACTCGAGAGTTTTAAACACTAATCAACAAGCTCCTTTCACCGGCGGAGAAAACCTTACACGTCGCTTATACTTTTACCGACACAAAGCTAGATGTCGAGTTCTTTTACAAGGGTACAACCACTCCCATTCGTCGCTTACACTTTTACCGACACAAAGCTAGATGTCGAGTTCTTTACCAAGGGTAGAACCACTCCCGTTAGTTCTTTTACTAGGGTACAACAACTCCCAACACACTACGTATTTTGAGGCCTAAAATACTAACCAACAACTTCTACATACATGACACAAATGAAGTATAAACTACCAAAGCTTATACATGACCAAACTACCAAGACTTGCAACTTTAGAGTTGAAGCTTGCAACTTCTTGAATGATCTTGTGGAATTCCTTGCTACATAAGAGAATCACACAAGTCAAGGGTTACTGAGTTAGTTTAAAGAATATGTGAAAATATGTCCTAAAGGGTTACACAAAACAAGCAAATGGTTTGATATTTATAGCAAACCAAACTGCAAGCTTGGCGGATCAGGCGGAACCCTCAGATGGGTTCCGCCCGTGTACCCCAGGGTACCGCCGGGTCTGCAGTAGGTTTATGCAATAACTTCCCAAACCAAACAATGTCTTGTCTCATAACTTCTAGCAACAAAACAATGTCACATCACTTAAAGTAAGTCAAACATGATACTTGCAAGCAACATGAAAGCAAGTCAAACACATAACTTGCCATAAATACATAATGACAAAACTTGTCATAAATGTGATGTGACTATTTCTAATTTAAGAAATAAAACCAATGTTTAGTTTAAAAGGAAATGTAAACATTAGTTAAACAAGACTTAAACACTCAAAGTGATAATTTACTTTTAGCTAAAGTTCATACTTTGTTATCAACAAAATTTAGCAAAGATCGTAAAATATAAATAACGTTTTTAGGCGATATTTGTATTAACAATCTCCCCCTTTTTGTTGATGACAAAACATAAACTTTATTTAAAAGTAAGTAATAAGATTTAGTGTTAAGTCTTATAAAATTAGTAATGAAACTTGTTTTTGCAAAGAGTTAGCTACGCGGAAGTTTAAAATAATAGAGCAAGTTTCATATAAATTCTCCCCCTTTTTGTCGAAACAAAAAGAAGAGTAGCGAAGCGGAATTATAGGCATGCTCCCCCTTGGTTGATACTCCCCCTAAATGGAGTGCCAAGAGAGAAGACATGGATTTTGAACCTACAAAAGAAAAGTTAGTTTCCGCACAAGATAAGTCATGAAAGCATTTCATGTTTAAAAACACAACTAAGAGTTGTGAAGCGGAATAAAGCAAGACTCATGCTCCCCCTTGAATGTTACTCCCCTAAATGGAGTTTTCAAGGAAGGAAAACATGAATAATGAACCTACAAAAAGAGAGGTTAGCACAAGATTTATGTATGGTACCATATCAAGGTATAGTTCACTCATTATACCTAAATGGTCAACAAACCCTTCAAACCTTGTTGTAGAATTAATTTCATTTAACTTGTAAAATTTTGACTCTTAGAGAGTCAAAGACACAAAATTAAGATGACAACATCCTACAAGGACAAACAAAAA
Organism: Artemisia argyi; assembly: GCA_030686995.1. Lineage (NCBI taxonomy): Eukaryota > Viridiplantae > Streptophyta > Magnoliopsida > Asterales > Asteraceae > Artemisia > Artemisia argyi. The sequence continues at coordinate 19,008,775 of CM060682.1, forward strand.
AATAAACTAAGAACAAAAAGATGCTACAAGGAAATCATCATTTTCCTTAATGAGAAACATTATCCAAAAACAAGGATTGGGTTGTTTAGGGATGAAAATGTGGATTGGGGGTTGTAGCGGGTTTTATTTGGAGATGTGAGGAGGTGACTTGGTTTTGCTTTGTTGGTTAAAATGGGGACTTTTTCCAAATGAAACGGTTTTGTTTCATTTTGGAGACTCTAAGGTTGTGGTGGACTCTAAGGTTGTGGTGGATGAGACAAGGATTGTAGATGATCCAAAATGTGGTTTAGAATAAACCTCATTTCTTCGGGTAACTCGCGAAGTTCCGTTCGACATCTTTCACTAATGCGAGCGGTTCTTTCGCAATGTCCGCAATCATGGCGGGGAAAGTTTGATGGAAGAGAGGTTTGATTTGTTGGTGGTGGATGGGTTGAACTTGAAGGAGCAAAGGTGGATGGTTGAGAAGTGTTTTTGCTTCCTTCACTTGTTGAGTGTAATGCCGTATTGAATTCCATAACATGGTTAATTTGAGAATCAACCATTCGTTTGAAGGCATTGAGGTGGCTTAAATGAGTGTTAATTTCCTCATTTGTGTTTGGTGGTTCTTGTGGTGATGGTTGTTGTTGTTGTTGTGGTTGAACTAGGTGACGGAAACTTGGTTCTCCATAAGGATCACCATGAAGGTTTTTGTAAATTGGGTGAAACACAAATGATTGTTGGTGGGTATGACCTTGATCATTTGGAAAAATGGAGGGTCTAGCATAACGGTAAGCCAACCGTTCTACCGTAGATGGGTAATGGGGTTCATCATTAAGTTGCTCACTAGGTTGTTGTTGGGTTTCCATTTGAGCAACGGTATCAAAAAGTGAGAAGGATGGTGAACTTGATGATAAATCATCAAAAGTTTCCAAATTAGGTGTTGGTGATGTTGGTGGTGTATGGAAAAGTTCCATTGGTGTAAGTGTTGGTGATTGAGGTGAAGAAGTTTTTGATTTAAAAGCTTGTTGGGAAGGTGAGGTTGACCCACTCAAAAGTTTAGTTGGTGATGGATTAGAGGCTAGGTTTGAGTTGCAAAGTGGTGGAGAAAGTGGTGGAGTGGCAAGATTGAGCAAATCTTGAATGGTGATCACATTGGTATTACAAGGTGTTGAGGGTGTAGTTGAGGTAGTAAGGTTAAGAAAATCTTGGATAGGTGAAGAGATGTTTAGTGAGGCATCACTTGATGATGATGAGCTTGACTTGGTGGTTTTGTTGAAGCAACAAGTTTTCACACTAATCCTAGTGGTTTTAGCACATGATTTTGATGACTCGGATGAGGTGTTGGATTTGGTCATTTCAAAGGTTTTGGTTTTGGTGTTTGAGAGAAGAAGACTTGATTGGTGATGGTTTGATTTGAATTGTTGTGGAGCTTTCAATTTTATAGGATGAGAAAGGTGTTGAAATAGTGTTTGGATTTGATGTTTTACTATTCAAAGATTGAGGTGTCAAATGATTTTCATGACCATGTCACATCACTTGAGGTCAATCCAATGAATAGGATGGAGTGAAAGACCAACCTAAGCACTCAATGCTTTGTGATCATGGGAAGTGGTTTGTTTGAAAATGTATCAAAGGTTTGAAGGATCCTTTAAAAGGGTTCCTTTGGGTAGTTATGTTTTGAATTTGAATTTTGGCGGGAAGTGTCTTCCTAATTGTTTTAGTGAGTGAGGTTTGTTCCAATATGGTTGTTGGTGTTAATGAAAGATGTTTCTCACTTGGGATAATGATTTGACACTTTACAAGTTATGATCTTAAGAAAAATGTTCACAAATTTTCTGCAGGTACTGGCGGCACCCTGAGACTACACAGGCGGAACCCAGTTTTGGGATCCGCCAGGTCCGTTGGGCCATTTCTGGAATTCCCAGAAATTGTACTGGCGGAACCCAAATTTGGGATCCGCCGGATCCGCCAAGCCTGAAAAACTTTACAGTCCGCGTTTTTGACCCGCGAAACGATTTTCAAAATTTTCAAAAACTCTTGGAAATGAAAATTTACTATATGACAGATTAGGAAATGCAAAAATTGGGCATATAGACATTCATCTCTTAGGACTTTGACTGGGGGCTAACGATTTTCACTTAACTTAGTGAATTTTACCATAAGCATGAAATTGACACATACCACCAATATTGTCATTAATCATAAAAGAGCATACAAAACATAATCCATCAAACGTAATAAGACGTGAATATGAGAAGTAATACAAATCACATAATTTCACATAGTTTTAACACAAAGACGCTTCTAAAGCACACATAAGACAAACGCTCCTTAATCTTCTCACAACCGGTCAATCTTCTTTTTGAGCTTGTTTAGGTACCTTCCAAAACACTTGAACATTCCTTTGGTTTGCTTGAATTCTTCGGAAGCATTGTCAATGATGGGGAGAGCTTGAAGATATTCTAAAGGAGGTAACTTAGAGTTTGGTAGATTATCATCGTCGCTCATGCCGGATGATGATGAAGATGAAGTAGGTGATCGAGTACGTTTGCCCTTATTTTTGAAAACTCGTTTATCACTTAGAGGAACGAAGATGTGAGGGACAAGAGAATAGTCAAGGTGCATTCCTTTGTCATTAGGAGGAATGGGTGAAATTGCTCTAAATAGCCGAGTAAGAAGCATTCCATATGGAAGGGCGGTTTTTCCAACTAAAGGTATGTCAGCCATTCTTTTGGCGAGGTAATAGGCTAAGTTAAAAGGTTGACCGGTGGAAATGCTATAGAGCATGTAGCTAAGACAAACATTGATGTGATCCCGGTTTCCTATGGTGCTAATTTCATTGGTTCTAAGGAGTTCTTCCTATTCCTTTAATTGGGGCTTGAGTTCATTGAATTCCATACCATATGGGTCCTAGATGACCTCATTTCCAGTTCTAGTTCTCCTAGTGTTGGTGGTCCTAATGAAGAGGGGGTCACGTAGTTCATTTTTGGACACAAGAGGGGTATCATAGGGATAGATGTGGTCAAAGAGTGTGTCAAGAGTTGAGAGGGAGTGCAAGTAGGAGTAGATGCAAGTACCATGGTTTGAGACACCTAGGATTTGAGCAGACACCTCAAGAGTGAGGGAGTATTAATGACTACTAGCCCTAAAGTTAATAGACATGCGACCGTACTCATCCTTGGAGAGGGTGATGAATGCATAGAATTCTAAAATAAACCTAGAACAAATAGGCTCGTCGATTTCTAAGAGACACTCAAAGTTGATTGTGGCAAATTCCGTGTAGAGGTTTGTACCTTCTAAGAAGGATGGATGAATGGTTCTACCCTTAGGGACATATCGTTTTTCTAAGGCTTTGAAGACAACGATTTGAGTTTGAGTGAGACCTTTGGTTTTGTGGAGTTTGGGTAGGTACTTGATGGTGTTCTTGTGGTCGTAGTGAGTTAGAGGAGGCATGATGATTCCTAGAAAATTAAAATTTCACATTTAAGTAAATGACTATTGTAATGTGTATGTTCTAGTGTGTGCCTATATGAAAACAATGTGGAGGTGCGGTTGACTTGACTCATTTTGATGCTTAAAAATGTTTTGTAATGCAAGTGATGTTTCAATGACGTTTTTCACTTGTTTTAACAATGTGGTGAACGGTGGTAAAGTATGGATGACGACCGAGAGTGGATATGTGAAATGAGGTGGTGATTGTTTGACAACACTTAAAGCTTGGATATCTTCTTTGTGTTCTTCACTTGCTAGAAAGTGGAAGAGACGCATTTCATAATGAAATTCACTTGACTTTTGACGACATAGACAAATATGTTAATGAGAGTATGGATATGACAATTGCCCTTTGTTTCAAAGAGCGACACAAAGGTGAACATAGGTTTATGTATCATGAAAGGTGGTTTAATCTTAATAGGTTAGGTTATAGTGGGGATGACACACTTGTTTGGTTACATTGTGGAATCTTCTTGTGAAGATGACTAGGTGGAGTTATTGGTGAAGATGATATTGACTTTTGGTTTCTTTGAGGGCATGGAAATGGTGGATGACTCGGTATTGATAGGACAAAGGATAACTCGATATTGAAATGGTGGATGACTCGATATTGATAGGACAAAGGATAACTCGGTTTCTCATTTCACATTGGTTGTTTGAGGTTTGAGTGATGAAAGGTTGTGAGGAAGATGCTTGAGGTTTTGTTCATTTTGTGAATCTTATGGGTTAATGGTAAGTTGGAGTTGTGAGTAAATAGGTGTTTGGTTTTGAGCTTAAATAAAACATTCTGTGGCTTTGGCGGACCAGGCGGAACCAAAAAGTGGGTTCCGCCCGTATGGTCTGAGGGTGCCGTGGGATCTGCAGGGAGAAACTTAAAAGGAATTGTCTTGATTTTTGTGGTTCTATCCTAATGTTCAAAACTAAGGTTTTTGGTCTTATGAGTTCATGACTAAGCCTAGGGATGATGAATGATTCTCATTCAAGAGGTTTTGTGAAAACGTTAATAGAATGGTTAACGTATAAGACTTTCTTAGTTAAGATGTTCCTCAATGAACATTTTTACCAAGACGATGATGATGGATCACAATATTTCAATTAAGAACATAATGGATTGAATTGTCGTTGAAGTCGATGCTTCCTTTGTTGAAGGTATAACAATGTTGATAAGATGAATTCCGTTGTTGATGCGAGTTTGCTTGTTCAAGCGGAGCTTGTTGATGTGCTTCTCCATCCGATACTAATTTGAGAATCTTACGCGTTTTGGAGAATCATTGGGTAAGTAAGTATAAAAGTGCAAGTACCACTTGTGCTTTTCTTATCAACTTATTACCGACATAATTCCATTTGGCATACACTATGGTTTCTATTCCCGTTCTTTTGGGAGACCATAATCCTAGTTGTGTAGTACCTTATGATGTATCCAACTAGGCTCAACTAACGAGTTGTTTAAGGATCTTCGTTAACACGAGCACATAGACAAAAGCTAAACATAATGTTGAATCTAAATGTTATGAGAACAAGTAGTCTTCCAAACATTTCTCTACGTTTAGTTTTACCTACGGATTTACTAATCTCATTCTTGATAGGTCATCAATAACTTAACTATTGAAAACAAGAGAGCAACTAGGAATGTCTTAAAGTTAAAATCCCTTGCTTTTGTGGCTTGCTTTTATTATCAAGAGGTCTTTCAAATATTGACACTATACTCACTTGATTACTTTGAAATATCAACTTCGTTTCACTATTTGTTTTATTCTAAATTCCAAAAATTGTTTTTGTTGAATTTGTTTAGACACAACTAATGACCTATAAATCAAGTTTTATAACTTATGTCAATTTTACTTGATTTAATGTTTAACTCAAGGTGAAAAGATGTTGTTTTGTACTTTTAATCCATGCTTGTCTTGCCATCATTGGACTTTTGACTAAGTTATCATCTACCAAAGATGATATCATAGAAGGAGGAGATTACTCGTTAAATGTCATATTCAACGACTCCTCGATTCTTTAGGTTTTCTTACTTAAGACACTATGAACTCTATTTATTTTTAAAAAGTCCAAGAGGTACAACATCATTAGACTATGTGTCACATCTGATGTGTAAATCCTAGATGTTGAAAACTTATTTTCTTTCACACATCCTAATATATGCTAATGTGATTTATTTTACCTTGTATGTTTTATGTGAGATTATCATAAAGGAGTAATTGAAGAAAGACACAATTAAAGACTCAAAGTATGGTGTTTGAGAAAATTATTTAACAAAGGTTTGTTTTGCAAGCATCACAAAAGTGTTAGACATTTTAACACTTAAGAAATTCTTAGTTAGCTCACTTGTAAGCAAGAGTTGAGTGAGACATACTCAAGAGTTTTTCGTGTTTATCTCTTGATGGTTAAATAACCAAAACACCTTATATCTCCTAATAGTACTAAAGACTAAATTCCTTGTTGCATAGAGTCTAATCTTAGTTATTTACAAATAGCAGGTAGACACTCTAGAGTATTACAAGTAACACATATTTGAGCACATAATGCTAGATACAAGATATAACCAAAGTCAAGTTTAAGTAATGCGTACCTTTTAAATTGCATAGAGATGCTATCAAGCGGATAAGCATTAAGCGTAAAAACTTGGTTTGATGACATGCTTTGAAACTCAATAACTCATGTATCCAAGAAGGTTAGACAATCATATAAAAGCATAGAGTATGATAATCTTAATTCTTTTATCATGAGTTTCTATTAGAGATAGAATTATCTCTAAATCTCTCTTCTAGGTTAGACAAAATTTTACTTGCTTTGTTTTATCAGTTAATGGTGCTTTTGAGTTAAATCCTAATCCGGTTTTATCTTTAAACAACCTTTGACACTTCAACAATCTTTCAAGAGATTTTGAGCTTTCATCAAATTTAACTAATAATTTTTCCTTTCTCATTTTGCATTTTAATCTCATGTTTGTAATCTAGACATAATATACATTCTAGATTAATTTCAACATTACTCTTAATTTTAGACATTTTATCTTCTAATAAGATTTCCTTTTCAAAGATATTCTTAAGAGATTTTGAAGACTCATTCTTGAAGATAGCTTTTAGGTCCATGTTGCACAAATGTTTAGACTCATTTTCTATTTTAGAAAACTCTAGGATAAATTAATCAAAGCAAAAGAGTTTGGTTTCAAAGTGTACCTTGCTTGATGTTTTATCTAGTATAGAATCACAAACTGGATGATTGACTTCATCTTCATCCGAGTTATTCCATGAATCGCAAGCAAGACTACTACGAGCTTGACCCGAGTAATCACCTTAACTAACACCTTGCTTGTTGTATCAATAAGTTGACAATAAACTGCCAGATCATTGTCTTCGTCAACTTCCATTACATTCCAAGATACGCAAGCAGGTTCATCAAAACACACGTACTCATCTTCACTTGTACCTTCATTTAAAACATTTAAACTTGTAGCACATGTATTAACTTCTACTAAGTGTCTATCAATTAGTTTTTCTAAAACTTCTAATTCATATGTAAGATCAAATTGATCATCTTTGACTTGACATATTCTTTGATGAAAGATTAACATATTTTTCCAAATATCATTAGCTATTTGACAAAAATACATTCTTTCATATTTGGTACTAAAGCTTTATAAATCGTTGTTTTAGCTTTAGTATTTTTATCAAGTTTAAGATAGTTATCTTGGTTTTCTAAAACTTGTTTTCTTTGGTTTGAGATCACCAAAAGAATTAGTATGCCAAAGATCTTGATCAATTGATTTCCCATATTTTTCAAAATTACTTTTCCACTCAAGTAAGTTTTCTTTTTCAAATAGCGGTGGGTTTTGAATAGGTTGCCCTTCTTTGAGATTTTCAAAATCCATGGATCGATCCAAGTTTTAAAATACATTCTATTTTAAAGATCTTGAGTAACGTAGCTCCTGATGCCAATTGTGGAAAACTAGAAGGGGGTTGAATAGTTTACCTCTTTTTAAAATCCTTTTCAACATAAAAATCCTTTAATAACTTTATGTTTGCTCAATAATATAAACACACCATTATATGTTTGTTTCTTTCAAAAGCTTTTAGTGTAAGTATCAATTCTAATTATACTTGTTTCTTACTTTGAAAAGCTTTACTTGTGATGATCCTAACTTTGCTTGTTTAGTTCTTTGAAAAGCTTTTACACTTGTTTGAAAACATAAAGATAACTTTAATTGTTTTACTTCTTTGAAAAGCTATATATGTGGTTAACGATTTTAACTAAACAATAACATGCAATAAGCAAAGATAGAGAAAGAAACGATCAAACCACAACACGATTGTTTATCGTGGTTCGGCTACAAGGACTCTTTTTCCTTGCCCTACATCCACGCCTCGAGTTTCCAACTCGAGAGTTATAAACACTAATCAACAAGCTCCTTTCACCGGCAGAGAAAATCTTACACGTCACTTATACTTTTACCGACACAAAGCTAGATGTCGAGTTCTTTTACAAGGGTACAACCACTCCCATTCGTCGCTTACACTTTTACCGACACAAAGCTAGATGTCGAGTTCTTTACCAAGGGTACAACCACTCCCGTTAGTTCTTTTACTAGGGTACAACAACTCCCAACACACTACGTATTTTGAGGCCTAAAATACTAACCAACAACTTCTACATACATGACACAAATGAAGTATAAACTACCAAAGCTTATACATGACCAAGCTAGCAAGACTTGCAACTTTAGAGTTGAAGCTTGCAACTTCTTGAATGATCTTGTGGAATTCCTTGCTACATAAGAGAATCACACAAGTCAAGGGTTACTGAGTTAGTTTAAAGAGTATGTGAAAATATGTCCTAAAGGGTTACACAAAACAAGCAAATGGTTTGGTATTTATAGCAAACCAAACTGCAAGCTTGGCGGATCAGGCGGAACCCTCAGATGGGTTCCGCCCGTGTACCCCCAGGGTACCGCCGGGTCTGCAGTAGGTTTATGCAATAACTTCCCAAACCAAACAATGTCTTGTCTCATAACTTCTAGCAACAAAACAATGTCACATCACTTAAAGTAAGTCAAACATGATACTTGCAAGCAACATGAAAGCAAGTCAAACACATAACTTGCCATAAATACATAATGACAAAACTTGCCATAAATGTGATGTGACTATTTCTAATTTAAGAAATAAAACCAATGTTTAGTTTAAAAGGAAATGTAAACATTAGTTAAACAAGACTTAAACACTCAAAGTGATAATTTACTTTTAGCTAAAGTTCATACTTTGTTATCAACAAAACTTAGCAAAGAGCGTAAAATATAAATAACGTTTTTAAGCGATATTTGTATTAACAACTTGAGTAGTCTATGTTGATTCTGTGAACACCTAAAAAGGAAAAAAAACAACAAAATAAAAGGAAGTTGATAAAGAGTATATGTAAAATTAACAAAGATATAAAACATATTATTTAGAGGGAATTGCAAAAATCGTCCCTAAACTTTGGCCATATTGCATGTTTCGTCCCAACCATTTCGAAAGTGCAGAAATCGTCCCTGTGGGAAACCTTTGAGAAAATTTTCGTCCCTGACGAGGACGAAACATGCAATTTGGAAACTTTTGAAACTTTCGAATGATGCAATTTTCGTCCCAACCAGGGACGAAAATTTTCTCAAAGGTTTCCCACAGGGACGATTTCTGCACTTTCGAAATGGTTGGGACGAAACATGCAATATGGCCAAAGTTTAGGGACGATTTTTGCAATTCCCTCTATCATTTATATAGTCGTACACTCGTACATACATGTCGAATATTGCCACGTTGTTTCAAGAATGGAGCATGTGCGTAATTGAATTTGATTTTTCAAAGCAAATTAGGGTTTAAGATTTTTAATTAAATTTGGGTTTTTATTTTTTTTATGGTTTGTCGATATGATAGTATGTGTTTGGGAATGTTGTTAATTATCATGTTTCAGTAATACTGGACTATGGGATGTTTATTTAAGCTTATTTTTTGTTGATTCCCGCAATGCAAAACCAATGAGGAATATGGACCAATGGGAATTAATCAGTGAGACATTATTGGCTCGGGTAAGACCAACAAGAACCAATCTCTCTACAAGAACGGAATGCTTGATTCGTATGACGAAGATACTCATAGAATGAATTTAAGTCAAAGGTAATTATATGAAGCTTTTGGTTCTAAATGGTCATCTCCAAGTTGTTTGGTATGTCTTGTTGTTGTATGATAAACTCAACCTTATTTTGTACAAAACATTTTCCGAAAAACATGGGTATTTTCTTTTGACTAAACACATCCAAAATTTTCATGAAAACATGCGTTCATACATATAAAAAGTTAAAGGACCTAGCGTAAAATGTGTAGTTTTTTTATACATACAGGATGAAAGTTTCTGTTGGTATTATTTGGGATATCGAAAACAGTAAGGTCCCGAATGATTTAAAAGGCCCGAATGGACTACAAATTACTACAAAAGATGCAACAAAAAACATACAACAAGCGTTGCTATCACATCTCCCAAATTCAAAAATTGTCAGCTTTATAGCATGTGGCAACGGAAAGGCTGTAACTGAAGAGCAAGGAAAGCATATCTTTGAAGGAGGCGCTACTTTGTTGGATGTCCCGACTAGGACACAAGATGCAGCAGATCGAGAAGTAATGATCCAAATGTTTAAGTACTCTAAGGAAAACCCTCCTCTATCGTATCTAATACTTATGATTGGGGACATAGACATGTGTAGAGCTGTTGAGAAACTTACATATAATGGCCACACTACATTGCTCGCGTTTCCAGCAAACATTACCTATGAAGGACTGAAATTCTGCAGCGACTACTCTATTTGTTGCAGCCATTTGTTTTCTAGAACTATAAAAGATCTAATTCAACCATTTCGAACTCCAAGGACACATCTTGAACTAACTAACAGGATGCACCTAAAACTCAATCCAACTCAAGTTGTGGAGCAGGGTCAATTTGAAGAGAACAATGCAATTGTATTTTGGGAAGCAGAGAGACCTGTACCATAAATAAAAAATTAATACACTGAAGAGCAGGCCCGGATTTGAGGAGGTGCAACATGGGCAACCGCACAGGGCCTCTATTTTTTAGGGGCCTCAAATCTTTAAAACTTCGGTGTAAGTACACAATCGTTTTCGAAGTATTTAATCCCGTTAATGGATGATTTTTAAATGATGAAAATGAAATTTTACGTCAACTGAGGAAAATAAAAACTTCTACTTGCGTGTTAATGGAGGAAAATGGGATACGGATTTTGTTGGGGAAGATAACCCAAAGGCAATGGTGTGTATGTGTGTAACATACGTTTGTGGGCCCCAAGTTCTGATTATTTTATTGTTTTCTATTATCACTAGTTTATATAGGTTTTCAACTCAACCTTTATCTTTGAAATACTACGTAGTATCTTTTTAGCCCCATTCTTTTTTAGATTTGTGGCTCAGTTCTAATTATTCATAAAATTCCTCATTTTAGGTTGAAATACGTATGTTAGCTAATGGCATATTTATGAAAATATCATTACAAGGCATCTTACTTCATAAAAATGTTCTAATAACTTGTATTTGTTGGATTGTCGTAAAACGCATGAAAGCTCAATGGTTATGCACAAAAAAGAAAGACAAATAATATTTAGATTAGAATACGATTAGCAAATTGTTATTTGATCAATATCAAAAAGCAATGCATAACGAAATAATTGTTTGCTAATTTTTATGGGCGCTTCAATTATCGGGGTTAGGGCCCTACTTTAGAACTACGGCACAGGCCCCCAAATCTCACGGGATGACCCTGCTGAAGAGATCCAGTACATCATGCTTAGACTTCAAGAAGAAGTTGCTAAAGAAGTTCAAATGAGCGTTTAGTTAGGTTTAAAAAAGACTTTCACCAGCATTTTTGTGTGTGTGTGTTTGCTATATATAGTAACAAAGGAACATGAATCAATGCTCGGGAATATTTAAGATGTTTTTACGGATTAATCTAGAGATTTCCTTAGGTTCATTCGGGATTTTATTTTATTATTATTATATTTTTATTATTATTTTTTTTGGTAACCATGGTTCCTTCAAACTTAGTAAATCATTCTTGGGTTATTGTGATACAAACAATTTTAGGTGTTAATCGAGCTTTCACTGTCTCAGCATATGAAGGTGCTTGCTTTTTTGGTTGGTAGCTAGGTTATAGTCGTTTTGAAGAATGAAGGTGCACTTGTGCGCTTCCATGGTGCTCGTTAGTTTACTTGGTCTCATTGTTTGGTTGGCAACAATAAACTCTTTATAGACACATATTTGTATGAATCAACGCAATTTTTAAACTAGTTTTTCACTTCAAAATTTAACTCTTTTCACTTAACTCGATGAAAATTCATATTTGGTCTTTGGCTTGCGTCAAATTTCATTTTCCACATAATATAACAAAGCGATAAAGGAAAAATGAAAATTTTAATTGTACTTTGGTTTTCAAACTCATCAAAAATGAAGGTTCGTTCCAAACTGATTTTTGCCATTCTGATTAGGGAAAAAAATAATGAGTGAAAGAAATGCGTTTTGTTCATTTATTAAACGTTGAATAAATTAATATTTGGATTCTAATACTACTAAGAAAGTGCTATTGACTAATTCTAAACTTAAAATAAATACAATAAAACTGATTTATTACAAATTTGTTTATTACGAAATAGCAGGGTACCCGCGCGATGCGGAGTCGGGTACCCTGTGACTAAATTTTCTGGCGAATAACTGTTATTTTGTTTTGGGCTGCAGGATTTCAGATTTATGTTTCAAAAGCTTAATTAGATTGTACTTTGTGGTTAAATAGTTGTATATTTTGGTAAATTAGTGAATTAAATTATGTATTAGTTATATGTGTTGAATAGTGTTTTGTTTTATTTGTACATTGTGCTTAGCTAGTTGTATATATTGATAATGGGGTGTTTTAAATTATGTATTAATTGTATGTAAGAAATGGTATTTTGCTTAAAATCAATTGTGCTTTACATAGTTGTACATTATGTTTTATAAGTAGTATTTTACTTAAAAATCTAATATAGGAAATCTTAAAATAATAAATATGAGAGACGGTTTTATATGCTTTATAAGTAGTATAGATATGTAAGAAATGGTATTGCTTAAAGTCAATTGTGTTTTACATAGTTGTACATTATGTTTTATAAGTAGTATTTTACTTAAAAATCTAATTTAAAAAATCTTAAAATAATAAATATGAGAGAGGGTTTTATATGCTTTACTAGCTTCCAGGCCCGGCCGATAGCCGGCTAGTTTTAAGAAATTGTTTGTAAGAAAAGAAAGATAGTACAAATGGTTTAATAATAGATTAACAATGTAAATTGCAACAAACTTTGTGATTCTAATTCATTTAGTACGATGTTAAAAATATATAAAACGTAGTAAAATGGTTAATAGAAATAACGTTAATAGTAAAAACTTGAAATTTTATTTGCAAAACATCCGCAAGTAAAATGTTCGCTATGAATCATATAAAATGTTCGCTGCAAAAATGAGGATCACTGCACCATCCTTGTTTATCATATGTGTCCCTATGAACCAATTTGGGCATTTAGATCTTCATGTGGCCCACATTTAAAAGCTTTAAAAGAAACAACACCATATAACTTACTTCTAAACTTCTTTATCACCTCTCATCTTTGTCATTTGCCAAGTTAATCCGTATTGAGTTCAAGACCAGGCTCAGAAATCACCAAACCATGTTTCTTAACTAAATTAATGTACCTGTGATATAATTCATAAGATGTTAGCTTTAATTTGCCAATATACCCATTCATAAATTTACTGAAAGAAATAAATGGCAATACATTGTTTTAGAGTGACCACATAATGTTCACCAATTTATTAGAATATAGCTTATAAACATAACTCAAACAAACTTAGATAGCATACTTTGCTGATACCTCACACCCGGTTGAACAACTATAAAGGGGAAATATTATTTGGTTGACCTGTATATTATTTACCTGCACGACATTATCTCCAATCCCTTCATACCCTTGATACGGATTAGACCTGGAAACATTTTGGCACGAATTTGCTATTTTCACTATCGTTGCGACGTCTGTCGCTGGGAGGCATGTGTGCAAATCAGGGTTACCTAAAGCGATGATAACATAAAGTGTTTAATATGAAGGCGACCAAGAATATATTAAAGTTTTAAAACATAAGTATGTTAATATTAGTAGCAACCTATGCACGGTTGGTTACATCTGTTCTTGCAAACAACAGACATGTTATGCTCATTTGCTGTTATTTGAACGATGTGCATAGCATGTAGTCAGTTAACTGTATATAGCTGACCTCGGTGTTCAGCTGATGACATGGTTGTCGATTCACCCTATGCTGTTTCACGCGCTGAAGTCAAATCAGGTGCACCTAAATGACACTACCATAAGTTATTTAATGGGTAAAGTCCATAAATTAGCAACATACTTTCCCAAATTTACAGAGTTAGGTAACGAACTATTTTTATTACCAATTTAGTATGCAAAACCGCCTAATTTTTGACATTATAGTGATTATGGTAACCGGGTACCTGCTAAACCGGTAAAAATTGCTTATTTGGCATTTTTATTTATTTCTATGCTTAAGGGTGTAGTGATTATGTGGATCTTTATTTTCAATTTTAGCCCCTGAATTTTCATAGTTCTTTTAAAATCAACCCACCAAAATCATACATATACAATTATATCATACATATACACCGCGGGTCAAGAACATACCCACCAAACACTTCATACAATTATATCATACATATGCACGATGACTGTAAAGAACAGATGATAAATATTCAAGTTCAAGAACAGATTGTTGACAGTAAAGAAGTGAAAAACGTTGACTCATCATCTTTATTTATACCGGCAACAATCATCTTCTCCGGCGAGTATTCCGGCATCCATCATCTTCTCCGATGAATATTCCGGCAACCACCATAATTAGAAAAAGTTACAAGCCCTTCCATTAAATTGAATAAAAACCCTACTAGATCTGAGTGTACACGCATCTCTCTCGATCTAAAAATCATATAAATTTGAGATATACAGACAATCTAAAAACCCATATCACTCGACCAAATCCCAGATCCAAAAAAAGAAGACGGGTCTTATAAATATGGGTAAGGGTCGTTGCAATTACACCGCGGTTGAGATGAAAAATGGGTTTTGATCAGATTTGTGGTTTCGTGGTACATATATCAAAATGAGATTTTTGATATGATTTTTTATTGTTGGGAATTGATATGAAGATAAGTGTAGGATTGGATTAAAAATAAGTGTTGGGAATTTGATATGATTGATATGAGATTTTTGATATGATTATTTATTGTTGGTATATAAAATTGATATGAAGATAAGTGTTGGGAATTTGATCAGATCTGCATAACCCATTTTAGTGGTACAGTGGTTTGGACTTTGCAAGGAGCTGATGTAGGATTGGATTAAAAATAAGTGTCTAGGTGGCTTTTTAAAAAAATACATGATACACGTGGGAAATAAAATTGGGTATTTGGATTACTTGCTGGTAATAATCACTATAATGTAAAAAATTAGCCGGTTTTGCATACTAAATTGGTAATAAAAATAGTTCGTTACCTAACTCTGTAAATTTGGGAAAGTATGTTGCTAATTTATGGACTTTACCCTTATTTAATAAGAATGTCACCAACAATGTATTCTTTAAAAAATGTGAATCCATTCTTATTGCATTAGTGACAATATGAGGAGGGGCCTTTAATGAATCACAAAAGAATCCTTCAGCATATTTATAACAAAATCTAAAAGTAACAGGTTGTTGGATTTGTAAATTACAATATACTGAACATGAACAAATGAGTTAAAAAAAAGAATGCAATAAACATAAGTAATACTGAATATGAACAAATGAGTTAAAAAAAAGAATGCAATAAACATAAATAAGTTTTACCTTGAATTGAGTAATTTGTATATGGCTCTCCACCATTCTTTTATATCATCAACTTGAGTGTATGCCTGGGACCATTCTAACTGCAACACAATGCAAAGCTTATCATTCCAAAGTCAGTATCCTCAAATGGATAGTTTTATATTAAAGTAAATAAAAACTTATTTCTAAGATTTGCATCACTCAATGCCAAAAACATACACTGTCTCATTAAACATATTGACGCATGAATTAAAGATGGGTGAGCAAAAACGTATCATTACAACATCTACTTCACGCGCCGAGTACAAACCCTTGTAACACCAGTGTTCCTAAACAAAGAGATTTTGTATCGGTGATTCAAGAAGGGATACTTCCCTCCATTCTCACCAACTCCGAAGTTGATGATACAATAGCATGACCCTTCATCAATCAAAAGGCGCAACTTATTGATTACTTCCTTTGTCCTTGCTGTTGCTTGTACACGATTCCCCTGAAATAAAGAATATCATTTATTTAACTAATTTTTGCAGTGGATTGTATTCACAAAAAAGGTTGCAAATTTGAAAGTCTGAGTATAAAGGCACTTGTTCATCTTGTAAAACCATGTCTGAGCTCCAAACTTGTTTAGGCTTTCCTGCAGGGTGAGATTTCCAGATGCTAATGCATTGAGCCAGTATTTTAACATTATCTAACATAGGATCAATGTCGCACAAGAGAGTGATATTCTGTTCCATTGATGTATCTACAGACAAAATTAAAAATAAATAACTTGATAACTGGTGTAGATAGAAAAAACATGAATAGAAATGTTAATAGAAATAGAAAAAATGATTATATTTGTTACCAGACTAATAGAAAGTAGGAGAGGGAAGAGATAAGTGATAATCACTACATATTGAATTGTCTTTTTATAGATGAATGATTATGTTAAAATGGTTTCAAATTTTAAAAATTAGGTGGATAACTAAGGAAATAATTTGAAAACTTTAACTATCCGCAAAAATCATGGAATTCAGTTGTAGCATATTTATTTAGGGCCGATTTTTTGGGTTTTTTTAAGAAACTTACCTACATTAAAAGTTGACAAAATATTTGATAGTATTACAATGAGATTTAATTTAAAAATATAATTAAGAGTAACATTAAAATCTGCTATTTTCTTTGTGAGGATGAAATTAAATTAGCCTATAATGAATCAAATTGAATCAAATAAAAAGCAAATGATATGTATGACAAATAACAAATCGTAATAAATTTATGATACAACCTATAATGAATGAAAACTAAATGTTTATCCAGATCATGATTAACAATTTAACTTAAATCAAATAATGGAACCTGAATGCTATCAAGCATCATCTCTGGATTCAAAAATCCACAAACACCTTTAAATCCATTTCTGTTATACATCATCACAACATGATTGGTTGAAGAATTGATCCAAAACATAATAAAACCTAATTCATACAAATCAAATATAAAATTATACAAAATATGAATTCACTATCTATATAATGAATCAAAAGAAAAAAATATGTTTCAAAATGTACCGATTTGAACATCAGATCTATCAGCCATCATCGAAACATTTTAAGGATAAGTCGACACCTCAATTCAATTTGTTTTTTGGACTACGATAATATACAATTTATGGACGATGATTCGGATTTGTTTATGGATAATAGATGATAATGAAATCGAAAAAGTTGATTTATCATACCAGGAAATCGAAAAAGGTTATCTTATTTTTTATTTGTAGTGTTATTGATTTGAGGTGGGATGTATTAGGGTTTATGATTGGAAAGGGATTATTGAGAGAAGTGTGTGTGTTTTGTGTTGGAGGTGTTGAAGCAAATGAAAGTATCAAAAGGATTTTCACCCATTAGTTTTTTGGTTTGACTTTTTTATATATGAAATGAAGGAGAACCGTTGGATAAGAGGAAATGCCACGTGGCAGGTTTAGAAGAATTTGGAGAGGAGATTGGTCAAGAAAACCCTGTTTTATATAGATAGTAGATAAGTACTGGTATAGATAAAGAAAGAGTCAAAGAAATGCGTTTTGTTCATTTATTACGAAATAGCCATATGATTAGTTTCGACACTAGTGTTTCATTATCAAGCTACTCACCTATACGGTTGATCTTCAGTAAATTCCAACTATGTGCTTATTTTGAAAAGCATTGACACATTTGTGCTTCTTTCAAAATAGTATTCCCAACATAAGCTTTTGGTAATAAAAAGTAAATAAATATCTAAAAAGCATGTACACACTTGTGCATCTTGCACCCCTTTGTTCTCATTTATCTTTTCTCTTTTTATTTTTACAAATGTAGCACACCCTCTTTTCTACTCCATTTACTTAAAAATTATGAATTGTCTTTCAAAAGCTTAAATAATCAAGTATTCAACAACAACATACTCAATTCCGCGGGACATGATACATAGTTTAAAGTTAAGCCTAAAAAAGTCTTCATGATCGTCGTTCTTTGCTTAATGCTGCAGATATATAATCCCATCATATCGTTCCCGAAAAAGGTCTTGTTTTAACACTTATGTGTTCAACTAAATGTTGGTCAAATGTTCCACAATGTAGCTAATGAAAGTAATTTGTTTGTTGATTAAGGTTATATACAGGTGTTTAGTGTTCAAGGGAGATAGCTCGGATTCAGAAGATATTATCTTTACTGCCAGAGTGTCTACTTTGAGGCAAATAAAGACGTCACTTAGATGTGTTCTTGGGGTCTAACCGTCTAATGAAAATGACAAAGGCAGCTGGCTTGACCGATCATGCACCATTTACGTTGGTGAGAGCACCGATGTCTTTGCTCATGTAAGGCGTATACTTGATCTTGAAGTCAAGTGTTCGCATTTAATACGGGTCAAAATGGGTCGGGTTGACTTGCTACGTGCATTGATTTGTTGCAAAGTAATGATAATGTATTAAATGTAGATATTAAAAAGATTAGGATGTTGTAACTTTTAAGTGTTCAAGTTATACTTTTGGTGACTTTTAACCCGTTGGATTAAAATATAGCCTACATCAACCATTTTCGAGGACCATGTCCGATGAATGATAAGTCACACACGGTCATTGATCTCAAATGACTGATGGATAAATTATGGTTACTAACGTACAGTTACTGATGATAAACGCAGATGCACAAGAAGTACACGTTTCACAACGTTGCAATTGGAAAAGACACATTTGATGTCACCGTGAATCCTGAAGGTGACCATGCTTTCATTATTACACGTAATTATGGTCATCCTCCACGAAGTCAACGAAGAGAAAGATGCTGCAATGTAAATCTACACAATACATAGATCAATTCATGTGTGTGCTTGCATCATATGTAGTTTGGCGAGTAATACCACTTTTTGAAAACTTTGTTTTGTTCCAAGATCAATATGTTTATTGATAAAGTTTACTAATAATAATATGATTTTGCTGCCTATTTGCAAGGGTTGACCGACATCAGGGATTTCTTATTTTAAATGTGTTCAGACTAACTTTATGTTTGTTCAAACAACATGAACTGTTTATAAAAATGCTTATTACTGATTTCAAACTAGAACAAATACTCTTAACAAGAAAAGATTGACTAATTCTATTAGTAGATAAGCACTACCAAGTGTCAAAGAGTTGCAATCATTTTTATGCCATAAGGCACATATGATCAATTTGATAAACTTTTCAACATAAATACAGTTCTAACTTATCAACAAATCTTAACAATGGCAGCTCAAACAAGCTACGCACCAGCCCAAACATCAATCCGGACATCATCGTGAGTCCTCAGTTCCTTGCACCGTATCCGGTTGATCTAACTATTACTAGAAAAGTAGTGGCTCTTTCTTTAGGCAACTTTTCTGTTACTGATGTTAACGGCAACGTCATGTTTAAAGTTAAGCCTAAGATAATTAGTCTTCATGATCGGCATTCTTTGCTTAACGCTGCAGATAATCCCATCCTATCATTCCGGAGAAGGTCATGTTTTATCTACCTCATATATTTTGACAAATACTTATTAGCACTTGTTTGATTAAATATAGCTAGCGTCGGCTAAATGTTCCAAACAGGTGCGAAGTGCTCACAATCAATGGATAGTGTTCAAGGGAGATAGCTCAGACATAAAAGATATAATCTTTAATACCAAAATATCTACTTTGGAGAAATCGAATATATCACTTGATGTGTTCTTAGGGTTTAACGAAAAAGATGTGTGCGGCTACAAAGTCAAAGGCAGCTGGCATGACCGATCATGCACCATCTATGACGGAGAGAGCACCACAGTCATTGCTCAGGTAAATCATATGCTTAATCTTGAATTTTTGAGTCCACATTTTCTGATACGGGTCAAAACGGGTTAGGTTGACACATTGATTGATATTATAATACATTGTAGGTGACTTCCGACCCATTTGACCCATTAGATTAGAATAACCTAAATGAAACCTTTTTTCAACGATGAGATTCCAAGAATGACCGATCTCAAGATCCTACATTTTAAATAACAGATGAAGTCACTTTGCTCTATAGAAGTAAAACTAAAATGAGTGATACCAACATTTGGTTACTTACGGTAAATTACAGATGGATAAAAAGCACAGTTCAAAACGTTGCACTTGGAAAGGACACATGTGTTGTGACGGTTTATCCTAAAGTCGAACATGCTTTCATTGTTGCACTCGTCGTCATTCTCCACGAAATCAACGAAGAGATTCAGGCTGCAAGCCAAATCTCCTCAATGATGCTTATGATTTAAATCAATTTTTTTGATCGATAACTATATAAATCAATTGACGTATATTCTTGTATCATAATCATTAATAATATTTACTATAGTTAGACAAACACCTATATTTAGACTTTATATATTTGTACATTTTTGGATATGTTTATGTCAACTAATCATTATATATGTATTCTAGCATCAGCCGTTAAAACGATAAGGACATGTAATATAAGTGCATAACTTAACAAGCCTAGGCCCCAAAACCGGTCCCGATCCCTGATAAAATGCACATCCTTGCCGAGCCCAGTCCAAGATAGGCCGTAGAGCTTACTATTTACGATCCAACCCAGCATGGTCAAACCTGAATCAAACCTTGAAACAGGAAGCTATGGTGTATGTATGAGGCAATAGTGCCTGAGACAACGGTGACGGAGGCAATGGTGGCCGATGCAATGGTACGGTGGTTTCTTTTTTCTAGCTTGAGGAGCTGAAGTAAATAGGTGTCTGATCATTTGCATAACCATAATCATAGAATAGTTGTTCTTTTGCAAATATGCTAACACGATAACCACCCACCATTTCAATATCACCTTCGTGTCCTAACTTTTCTAGATACAAAAATGAATTTAAGTGAAAATCAAGAAATATGTGGCGTTTCAGTTTGGTTTACCATATATAGGCATATAGCTGGATGGTTGGCGAATTTTAACTTGTTTCCTTGGCGTAGCACAGTTTGGTTTAACGGGTTGATAACAAGCAAGTTCGTATACTCTTTTTGGTTTGTGTGAGTGAATGGTGAAATTTACATCTGCATACCACATATTTTGATAATATACCATATAGAGATGACAAGTAGAATAAGAAGTACTAATTTAGCTAGCAGCTCTTTCATTCATACTTTGAAATAGGTACGGAAAAGTCATTGACTCTTTCACCGAAGCAATTATGCAAATGGTGCGCCCAGTAGTTTCTGGTGCTCAATGGAGTGACCGAGTTAAAAGTGGCCTACTATTTATACATGAGACGTATTTATAAAAACATGTGTTTTCTAATAAACCGAAAAAACCGTTCTCAAGTTCAAGCTTTGGTTTTACTTTCAAGCTCCTATAAATGTGTTAATTTCTTTTAGCAAAATCCAATTGTAGTTTGGTTCGTAACATGCGACAGTTTAGTCAAGTACCCATTTAGTGTATCATCTATTTGGGATCTTCTTGATCTTCATATCAATATATTGTTCATTTTGCCAAGAAAATTTATTAGAAAAGGACAAGAAGTCGTTTGAAACAATTGAATATCAAGGCTGGGAACAATTTACATACGGAGTGGTAATAGTGCAAAAACAATTAGCTAATATGTTCTCAAACCAAGAGTTTGTGCGTTAAGTCCCGTGAGGGACGTACAAATGTGAATTACCTAGCTTATATGAGATGCTAAGGATGCGTTTAGTATATCTTGATGCGTTGTCTAATGTAAAATCTGAATGTTAGATAATTATGGTTTGAACCATCCGAACTATATATAAAAGAAAGTGTTTACATAATGGTGAAATATTTCACAACATCATTGCAAAACTTATGTGTCTATATAAAATGAGCAATAGGTAGTAAGAGATTATTCATTCCCACCTAATAATCGATTGACAAACAACTAAATTGTAATTTGGTTTTGAATTCAAGTTTAAAATTGTAATCAAAACTTCTTCACAATGAAAACATTTGAGAAGTACATCAAAATACACTTCAAGAAATCAGTCATTAACACACATTTAAGGTGATACCAACCTACTCCCACAAGCATCAATGTGTTTGTTGAAACTCAGATGAAATGAAAGAAACACAAATGAGACTCCTTTGGAAAAGCACACGGATCACGATCCGCAACTTCCCATATGAAACAATCTCCGCCGTCCATTTTTCTTCATCATGATCATATTCACTTCATCTTAAACTCATGCATTCAATACCATCCCATCTGCCCACCCACACCATTTACATTACTTCCTCTATATAAAACTCACTAACCTAAACTCAAATACACCAGATTTTTCCTTTTCAGTTGGTGGCTAGCTATCTTGTGGTGATGAACATTGTTAGCAAGGGCTGCTTTACCGAAGATCATCTATTATTTCTGCTTCTATTTTTTGATGCACAAACAAAAACTGTTTTCTCTCTTTGTTGGAATAGGTGGTCTCGGAATATTAAGGTATGCAAAATCATCTCATTGTTTATCATTTACAATACTTGTATTTTTATGTTTTATATAATGCTTCATAAACCACACAAGATTCATAAGTCACAAATCTTTTAAGAAATATTTGAAATAACCCTAGAGGAAATATTTTGTGAAATCTCTAGAACGAGGTACTTGATCTGATTCACAAAAAGAAAACTATATAGTAGACGTGGCAAAATAAGTCGGTTGGTCGGGTAACGGATCTAGATGGGTTTGTGTCTAAATGAAATAAAGATATTTTGTACTGTTAGTATTGTCACCGTTAATGTATTTCGCAAAGTATAATTTATCTCTCTGATCTTTGTTACTAAATGAAATAAAAATATATATTTTTTTTGGTAAAAGGTCAAAAGACCCGTTAAATAAATAAAAATATATGTTTTCCAAGACCCTTTTGGTATATTTATTTGTAGTTATGCCATCACATACATGTTGTGGTACTGCCTCTAGTAGTCCTAATTAGCTTGCGGGGGTGGCTTATTTGGCATGTATGAAAACCTGGAGGAATATATAGCAACAACAAAAATAAAAACTTTATTAGAGCAGTGATTCAGAATTAGCATTTACTGTGCTACCCATTTTTACGACAATTTCTTGATTATTTTAAAGCTAGGTGTTCTTGTTTAGACTAAAACTGAGCATATAGGTTGTTGATGGTACTAAACCCGAATAGTGATCTGATCCTCTCAACTAGATCCACTAAACTGAAACATGATCGTTCTAAATGGTCGTCTGCTAGTTGTTCAGTACGTCCCGGTTGTTGTATCGATATTGTGACTGATAGTGCTTATTTTGATTTGAAATTAGGAGTTGGAATCACTAACTTAATTCTTTTTTATATAGGTGAACAACTTGCCATTTGACATTTCTTTAAACACTCTCGGAGGTGTTTGTTGTTTGGCGTTTCTCAAAGAGGCGAGTCTCTTAACTTGTAATGTAATGTAATGCCTCATACATGTTCTTTGTTGTTTAAACGTTGAAACTACCTTAATTAATTCAATTTTTATTTAGTACTCCGTATTATTTTAGATTAGATAGAGTATGAAATAATGTACTGTTAATGAACATATCAACATGAATCTAAACATGTCACTGAAACTGATGTGCTAGCAACTTCTTTTCAAAACTGTTGTGATTTTGAGATAGAGATTAGATATAGTGTGTCTTGTAAAGATAAAAAAGAGTGTTTTTGTTTTATTTTTATATTCTATTTTAGCAAAAAAAAACCTAGTGTTGGAATTCATGTCTAAAACAAGCATATTATTGAAAGAACTCTGTAATTTCACATTTATTTTATTTATCTAAAACAGGTTGATATGAAAATAGGAAGGAATCACTTGTTTAAGAGATCAATCATTCTCATCAAGGCGTGGTTGAAGTATGAGAACGAGCCTACGATACTCAAGTCATTCGAAGGGCTGCTATCGACTTACACGTTGGTGGTGATGATTTTATACATCATCAATCGTTTCTCCACTGAAGTCAAAATGCCACTGCATGTGAAAACCTTGACTTATAATTTGATACATTATTACCCTTTTTTTTTTTTTTTTTTTTTTTTTTGTGAAAAAGGTGAATCATATATTAGTCCCACATATATATACATGGATATTCAGCAAATAAAGTGTTCCATGGACAGTCCCCATACAACATCTATACTGCATTATTAGAACATATATACATCTCAAAAGCAATCAAATAGTAACTATTCTAGTTATCCAGAGAAGATAACTAAGTATCACCTATTCACCAAATGCAACCAAGGATATCCTAAGATTTTGACTACATTTCCCAATAGATGTTATCCGGTCCTTATACTCCACAATGCAGCAGACCCGCTCACATTATGGAATCTAAAGAGGATAACACAATCAGGCATCATCATAGTCTTAGGATCACTTGGTGCAACTCACCAAACCAGGCTACATTTCCATCAATGCTGGCATCACCAGGTTCTGAGTTCTCACCAAATAACAAGTATACAGCTCTATGGATATCCCAAATCATGATCTACATTTCCTGTAATGACTATAAAGTCCAACCACTCAGTAGCCCACACCTCACTCAGGGTAGCACAGAAATCATGACCAAACAGGCATCATCACGAACTTAGGATCACATAAAGCTGTCAACCCAACTACATCATATCCAAGGGAGGTAGTCTCATCTTGCATGACTCACCAAGCCTTGGAATGATACTGAAAATCCTCAATTCAACCTCCCATCATACAAACAGGAAACTATCATTATGGCACTTACTAACTTTATCTAAAATGGCATAATAAAGTAGATAGCATTAGCTTCCCTTCCTCTTCAAAGCATAAACTACCACTTATTACCCATCTTAAAAAAGCTTTCATCGGCCAAGGTATATAGCCATCTATTGTCATTTCCATACCAGTATCCAAACACCCTTTTATCTCCCATGTTACCAGAAGACATTAATCTGCATTATTCAGTCTCTTCTCAATACCCCATATTTCAAATACCCCATATTTGCTATTTTCATTCTAATCATATCTTCAATAATCTGCCATAGCTCTTCCCATTTCCTCGTCTTCATCTGAAAAAGCCTCATATTTCTCTCTTGCCATATGAAATACACACTAGCAGCAAACACAAGCTTCTTCACTATGATCCAGATATTCCTTCTGTTTGGCAATAACACCATTTCTTCAAGTATTTCCTTCCAATCATTACTGCCTGTAATTATCTTACTCATTTGTTTTGCCTTATTGCAAACATTAGTAGTGTGAACCAAATATAATCTCGACATTGCTTTACAGAAACTTGAAGGACCAAACGTGTTCATTAGAAACTTTATAACCGAATAGCGGTTGGAAGTTAAGTTAGTTATTTTAGATGTTAGTTAAAAATGAAGGGTTGTGTCGTTTGGAACATGTCCCTTTAAACAGACATGGTGTTTGGGTCATACCCATTCGACCTCTATATATACTTATTTACATGTAACGTTTGAATAGTTAGACGATTAATAGTTATTCAGTTTACTTGTTGCAATTTCATATCGACTCACTTATTTGGGACCAACATTTGGCATCAAGAGCCACGCTCGTTACAACATTCAAAACCTGAAAACCCCTAACTAGACACGAAGGAAACCAAAACAGAAAGATATACGCTGAACTGTTGTTTCAGAAAAGAAAGACGCAACGTTCAAAACAAAGGGACGCTGCCTGGATAACTAGGACGCAAGGAAAGTAGTGCACGACCGTACTTGTGTGGAAATTGCGAACAAGAAGCCACCAAACGAAGTGGTTATTTGTTGGTTTGTGTTGGTGTGATCTGCGTACGCGACAAGAACAAAAGAAACAAGAAACATTTATTGCATAAACTCTTGTTGGCAACTAATATCACACAACAAAAATCAGGAGACCTATTTGTTGCTATCTATCGCAACAAAGTTGGAAGAGAAAAGATGTCAAAAAAAAGATAGAAGGCCCACTGTTGCTATAACGCAACATGTTGGAAGAGAAAAAGGAAGTTGCTTGGTTTAAAAGAAGGTACACCGATTGAGAAAACAATCAAGGATTGTTTTGGAGAAGACGCTAGCAATACAAGGACGACAACAACAGAAACAATCTGATCAATTGTTTGCAGGGAATACCGTGGGGTATTCTTGGAGGTTTGTTGTGGATTATACGGTGTGGAACAAAGAGCAAAAGAAAGGAAGTATTGTGGAACGCGGACAAGCAACGAGGACAACAAGGAATGCAAACACTCTCTTTGTTTGAATACTACCGTCGTAGTAGAAGGAAAGAAAACAAGCAATCCGCTTGTTTTTTAGAATAAAATACTGAGAAGTATTTGGAGACTTTGTGTTCACAAAGACGTTGAAAAAAACACCGAACAACAAACCTTGTTGTTTGTACCGAGAGCACTTAGTGTTCTTTTTGGAAGAATCCTCGGACAAAGAAAGATCTAGGGCACGATATTTTTCAAGTCGACACAAAGGAAGGAAAAAGGACAACGTGTGAACAAGGGGAAAGAAAAGACGCACTTGGTATAATACTCTAGTATCGACACAAAAGGGAATACGCTTCTGTTTAACACAACAACGATGTCACAAAATTCAAACTTTGGATTTCATTTCACATTTATATAGTATAGATACTTATTTTATACTATTAGGAAATTCCGATAACTATTTATTGATCCCGTACTATTAGGATTCCCGGATAACTATTTTTCTGTTCCCATAGTATCAAGTAATACTACACTAGTTAGAATTCCCAAACCATTTGAAAGTGAAGATTATAAGCAGTTTTAAGATGGCCGATGACAACACAAATAACACTAACACAACATTGAAACCCGGAACACCTATTGCACAATACCAATGCCTTAAACTTAAAACCACAAACTACACAGTTTGGGCAATACAAACTAAGGTTATACTAGAAGCACATGGGTTATGGGAAACAATAGAACCTAAGGAAAATACGCAAGTAGATGATAAGAAGGATAAGGCAACGATAGCCCTCCTATATCAAGCATTGACCGAATATGTGATTTTACATGTAGCAAGTTGTAAAACTGCAAAAGAATTACGGGAATCCTTAAGAAAGAGACACGTTGGAGAAGAGAGAGTGCAACAAGCACGGTTACAATCTTTAATGATTGGATTTCAAACCCTTCAGATGAAGGAAGATGACACGGTGGATGCATTTATGAAAAAACTAAATGGTTACGTCACGAAGGCTAAAGAATTAGGAAAGACTTTGGACGAATCACTTTTAGTACGAAAAATATTAGATTCCACACCAGATATGTTCATTTAAATAGTAGCATCCATAGAACAGACGAATGATCTCGACGACATTACGTTAGATGAGATCGCTGGAAGACTTAAGGCATTCGAGGAGAGGATAAATCTCCGAAAGGGGTGACAAGTAGAAAGACAGGATAACTTATTATTCGCACAAGGCGAACACTCTAAGAAAGGAAAACACTTTTACTAACGCGGTGGTAGATCAAATTACTCACGAGGAAACTGGAAGAATAAGGGAAATAAAAGCAACTCGAATGGAGAAAACTCATCTCACAAAGATAAATCAAACAAAGGTAGACATGTGTGGGATATGAGTAGACTGAAGTGTTATAATTGTGGAAAACTAGGACATATGAAGAAAGACTGTAGAAAACCATCAACAACTCAGGAACAATCAAACCTTATCTTAGAAGATGATGAACCATCACTATTGATGGTTACACATGAAACTGAAGAAGTTTTGTTGAACGAAGGACAAATACAACCCGGGAATTATGCTACATCAGATGCTAGCATATGGTATTTAGATAATGGTGCAAGTAACCATATGACGGGAACCAAGAGTCACTTTAAGGATATTGACGAAAGCATCACTGGACGCGTTCGTTTTGGAGATGGATTGTATGTAGAGATAAAGGGTAGAGGTT
Organism: Artemisia argyi; assembly: GCA_030686995.1. Lineage (NCBI taxonomy): Eukaryota > Viridiplantae > Streptophyta > Magnoliopsida > Asterales > Asteraceae > Artemisia > Artemisia argyi. The sequence goes on from CM060682.1 coordinate 19,036,592, forward strand.
CTATACTGTTAGGATGTAGAAACAAAGAACAAAAGATAGTTTCGGATGTTTACTACATTCCAAACCTCAAGAGCAACATACTAAGTCTAGGACAACTTAAAGAGATAGGTTGTAAGATCATCACGGATGGAAACAAATTGACTTTGTATGATAAGAGCAAGAAGTTGCTGATGAAGGTAGAAAGATCTAAGAATCGACTTTAGAGTATTAGATTACAGATAGAAGCACCTATATGTCTCTTAGCAAATGTGGATAACCAAGTATGGTTATGGCACGCTAGATTAGGTCATCTGAACTTTGACGTTATCAACAAGATGACAAGAAAGGGTATAGTGGAAGCAATACCTAGAATAAATCATGCAAGACAAATCTGTGACACATGTTTATTAGGAAAACACATTAGAACACCATTCCAAATCAAGCTAAATTCAGATCAAAGAACCCGTGGACTTAGTATATGGAGATCTTTGTGGTCCTATAAGTCCAGCCACACACTCTGGAAAGAAGCTCATCTTCTTATTAGTAGATGACTGTGCACGTTTCATGTAGGCCTACTTTCTAACATCGAAAGATCAGGCACTTAACACATTTTAAGGAGTTTAGACAGAAGATTGAAATGGAGTTGAAATTGAAATTAAAGATGGTAAGAACAAATAGAGGAGGTGAATTTACATCTAATGAATTCACCAAATACTGTAAGGAGAATGGTATAGCAAGACAATTGACAACACCATACTCACCACAACAGAATGGTGTAGTAGAGAGAAGAAATAGGACAATTTTATCAACTACTAGGAGTATGATGAAAGCAATGAAGTTACCCTTAAATTTTTGGGCGGAAGCAGTCAGACACACCATTTACATACTCAACAGGGTACCCACAAAAGCCCTGGAAGATAAAACACCATATGAGGCACTCTATAATAGAAAACCAAATCTGGAATACCTAAGAATATTTGGATGCACAACTTATGCTAAGATAACAATACCTCACTCGAAAAAGCTGGACGATAGAAGCATACCAAGGATTTACTTTGGAGTAGAGGAAGGATTGAAAGCGTGTAAGTTATACGATCCGATAGAAAACAAGAAACATGTTAGTAGAGATGTGAAGTTTATGGAAACAAAACCGTGGGATTGGAATAACAATGGAGAAGATACGGATATACAAAGCACATTTTGGGCTAGTTTTGTTATAGATGGAGTTGACAATGAATATCCTATATCAGTCAATATAGAAAACAATGATAATACGTATCATGAACCAGATCCAATACCAGATCCAGACTCACCAATCATACCACCATCATACACTTACAACCATAACTCAGAAGATGAAGAAGAAGCTACTTTTAGCTCATTAGGAAGCTCAGAACAAAGATTTGATGATACACCAGTATGAGGTTTCAAAGAGATAAAGGAAATATATAGGAATGCACATGTAGTTGAGACTGAAAGTCTACTATTCATAGAAGAGGAACCCCGTAACTATAAGGAAGCATCAACAGATGAAAGATGGATTGAGGCCATGAAAATAGAACTGGATTCAATTAATAAGAATCACACATGGACTCTCACAACATTGCCAGAAAATCAGAAGGCAATAGGACTCAAATGGGTTTATAAGACCAAGAGAGATGGACAAGGAAAGATCATCAAATATAAGGCAATATTAGTAGCAAAAGGTAATGTACAAGAACAAGGAATAGACTTCGATGAAGTATTCACACCAGTTTCTAGGATAGAAACAGCTCGTTTGATATTAGCACTAGCAGCATATCATGGGTGGCAAGTACACCATTTAGATGTAAAATCAGCATTTTTACATGGATAATTGAAGGAAGAAGCCTATGTTACACAACCTGAAGGATTTTTTAACAAGAAAACCTAGGAAAAGTCTACAAGTTAACTAAAGCTTTGTATGGCTTAAGACAAGCACTGTGAGCTTGGAATGTGAAACTTGATCAAACCTAGAAGTCATTAGCCTTTAAGAAATGTAATCTCGAACAAGAAGTTTACACGAAGAGAAGCAAGACTTCTACACTTATAGTTGGAGTTTATGTAGATGATTTGATAATCACGGGCACTCCAAAGAAGGAAATAGACTTGTTCAAATCCCAGATTTAAGATAAACTTGAAATGAGCGATCTAGGATTGCTAGCTTATTACCTTGGGATAGAAGTTACACAGACAGGAGGAGAGATTACAATCAAGCAAATAGGATATATTAATAAGATCTTGAAAGAAACAAGTATGACGGATAGTAATGATATGAAGATACCATCGGATCCCGACACTAAGTTGGTCAAGGCGGAAGATGGAAACTCAGTTGACGCAACTTATTACCGAAGTTTAATTGGAAGTCTTAGGTACTTATTACATGCAAGACCAGATCTTAGTTACTCAGTCGGACTACTCACCAGATTTATGCAAGACCCGAAGGATCATCACCTGAAGGTAGTGAAACAAGTAATCCGATACATCAAAGGAACAAAGGAACATGGAATAATATACAAGAAAGAAGGCGGCTGCAAGATTACAGGTTACAGTGACAGTAGTTATGGAATCAACACCGATCAAGGGAAAGGAACTACTGGCATAGTATTTTACTTTGGAGAGTCACCTATTACTTGGTGTACTTAGAAGCAACCAATAGTGGCGCTATCATCATGTGAATCAGAATTCAGGGTAGCTACTGGAGCAGCATGTCAAGCCTTATGGTTAAAACGTTTACTTAGCTGTGAATTAACTGGATTGGAAGAAAAAAGGATAACGCTGAAAGTTGACAACATATCAGCAATAGCACTCATAAAGAACCCAGTTTTTCATGGAAGGAGTAAGCACATTGACATTCGCTATCATTTCATTCGTGAATGCGTAGAGAATGGTCATATTAATGTGGAACACGTCAGTGGAGAACTGCAAAGAGCAGATATCTTAACAAAGGCCTTACCAAGACTCAAGTTCGTGACTATGCGACAAATGCTCGAAGTTCAAGACTTAGGACAAAGCAACGATCAAGATTAAGGAGGAGAATGTGAACCAAATATAATCTCGACATTGCTTTACAGAAATTTGAAGGACCAAACGTGTTCGTTAGAAACTTTACAACCGAATAGCGGTTGGAAGTCAAGTTAGTTATTTTAGATGTTAGTTAAAAATGAAGGGTTGTGTCGTTTGGAACATGTCCCTTCGAACAGACATGGTGTTTGGGTCATACCCATTCAACCTCTATATATACTTATGTACATGTAACATTTGAATAGTTAGACGATTAATAGTTATTCAATTTACTTATTGCAATTTCATATCGACTCACTTATTTGGGACCAACAAGTAGAATATGGGCATTAAAAGAATAGGTGTCCATGACTATCAAATTCATTCTCACATAATGCACATTTCATTACTATTCAATTTCAACGTCTCTTGTATTAGTAGCCATAGAATAAAAGCATGTCTTGATATTATAGCAGGAAACCACACCACATTACACCAGTCCACTGCTTCATCATGGTTCCTTAGATCATCCCAAACTCTGCTAATACTGAATTTCACACAATCAGGCTTGTTCATTGTTAGTTTAGCTTTGCTCACAAGCCTTAAATGTGGATGTTGATGTATCCACTCATTAGGTATCTGTAACCGACCATTAACCCTCAGATTTGTAACCTTTGTTGAGTTAGAATATCCGGCACTAAAAATTTGCCTTGTAGTTACACAATTAGACAAAGGGCCAATTTCACTCCAACTGTCATGTGAGGCTAATGTATCCTTATCATCTCCTAAACAATGATATATTCTCACTTGCATACACTTATAGTCGAAAACATTGACTTATTTGATATATTATTACTTGGATACAATTTTAATTGTATATTGTGTTGTACTGTAACAGTGTCGGCATAAGTTTCTTGATTACTTTAGCTCCTTTAATTGGAAGAAAAATATACTCACTATAAGCGGCCCGATACTAAAAGGATCAAAGATACCAGGTGTGTAAATTCAAATATTTCCGTATATAACAAATTAAATAAAATTCGTGTTCATCTTTTATTAACATGGTTGTCATCATATTTGTGTGCAGTGGAGCCTAGTGCCAATCTCCTATTGGAACAAGAATTCATGGGGAGATGTTATAAGCAATACTCTTTTATGGCGAGTAGTGGTTGGTTTGATGAGAGAGAGATAAGTATAGTTGATCCAGTGGATCCGTGCAATAATATCGACAAAAGTGTAAATAAAAGGAGGAGTTTATTTAGGGCTTGATAGATGGATGTACCGAGTTTAGTAGCATTGTAGTTGTTGACATAAATAATGTCTTAAAACATTGTTAGCATATTAACAATGTCTCTATGTTTTGATGATTACAAAGCATAAACTCATTAATCTAAAACTTATGACATAAACAAGTTTTTGGTGCTTAATACTTGTCTTTGCTTCCATATCACTTAAGGTATGAATAAACAAAGAGTTTATTACATTTCATGATCAAAGGAAATTTTATATTAATACATAACATTATATAAAATGATTTTAACATTTTATATATATTTGTAAATCATTTTTGGTATAGCTTTATTAAACCACAAAAATATGATTTCAAATTTTCAACCAAAAAGGGCAAATTTTATCCAGAAAAACTTTTGAAACGTTCAGGAGGGCGGCCCCCTTAATTTTACTAGGCGGCCCCTTAATCATTAAGGGGACCGGCCTACAATTAAGGGGACCGGCACGCTCCAGAACAGTATTTCCCCCCCCCCCCCTTTAACTACTGATTCATCCCTCAGATTTTTCTCACCTTTTGCACTTCTAAACTTTCTGATCTAGATCTATTTCTCTATTCTCTCATCTTTTGATCATAAGTGTATATATTCTTTGTTTCAAAGTGATCCAATTTCCATCCTCTCAAGTGCAAGAGAAGAATACTTCTATCTTCCTAGACAAGAAGTATTACAACTTGTTGTGATCTCCACATCCAAGTTGTTGGTGTATCATCAAGATTATTTACATATTCTTTGTGAAGATTGTTGTGAATATTTGCTTGTAGATAGTTGCGTTAGATATAGATTGTGTGATTAGTTGATAGCTTGGTGTGAAGAAAAAAAGCTAGGAAATCTATTGGTGTGAAAAAGATAGAGTTGAAGTAGTTAGTTGTGAAGTAGATTGATTTGAAGAAGGTGTGTAGAAGTTGTGACTTAGGTGTGAAGGTGTTGTGGTGTGTAAATTGGTGTGTATATTGGTGTGTAAATTGGTGTGTAAGGTTTTCTCCTCCATAAGGGAGCTTGTTGATATAGTGAAGAAAACTCTCGGGTTAGGTGCTCGGGGAGTGGAGTAGGGCAAGGAAGGTGTCCTTGTAGCCGAACCACTATAAATCTCTTGTCTCGCGGTTCGATCTTTCCATCTCTTACTTATTTCATTACTTATCATTGTTATATATTTCGTATTGATATTTGTTTGTATTGTGCAATACTTGAGATCACATATTATCGAATCTAAGTTTTAGAAATTAAGTAAACACTAAAACTATTTTTACAACTAATTAAAAAGACGTAAAACTATTAAAGCCCCCTTTTAGTTTTCCACAATTGGTATCAAGAGCCACGTCTAGCAAGAATTTTAAAATATATTGTATTTTAAAACTTGTAACGATCTATGGAATCTGAAAAATATTTAGAAGGGCAATCTATGCAAAGACCACCACTATTTGAAAGTGATGGATTTTTATATTGGAAAAATAGATTCGAAACCTATGTGAAATCAAAAGATCTTGATCTTTGGCATATTATTACCTTTGGTGATTTTCCCCCTATTCAATATAATGTTGAAACTAAAATGGATGAAATTGTAGCTTTTGAAAAACAAAATGATGATTTGAAAAAGAAACTAGCAAAAAATAATGAGGCTAAAATGGTTATTTATAATGCGTTACCACGCAAAGAATATGAAAGAATTTTTATGTGTAAAACCGCAAAAGAAATTTGGGATTCTTTACTAATCACTCACCAAGGTAATAGTCAAGTTAAAGATAACAAAATAGATCTTCTTGTACAACAATATGAATAATTTACGATTCCGGAAGAGGAATCAATTGATAATGTTTTTGCTAAATTTAACACCATTATCACAAGTTTAAAAGCACTTGATGAGACATTTTCTAGTAAAAATTGTGTTAGGAAATTTCTTAGGGCATTGCATCCGAAATGGCGAGCTAAAGTCACGGCTATTGAAGAATCAAAGAATTTGATAACATTGTCACTAGATAAGCTTATTGGCAACTTGAAGGTCCATGAAGAAATTATAAGAAAAGATTTGGAAACGGTTAAAGTCAAGAAAGAACAAGTCAAATCCGTTGCTCTAAAAGCCAAAAAGGAACTTTGTGATGATAGTGACTCAAGTGACGAGAGTGAAGATGAAGAATATGCAATGGCCGTAAGAGAATTCAAGAAATTCTTCAAGAGACGAGGAAGATTCACTAGATCATCACATGACGATAGAAAATCGTTCCAAAGAAATAGAAGTGACAATTACGTGAAAAGAAAATGCTTTAGATGTGGAAGTCCAAATCATCTCGTTGGTGAATGTCTAAAGTCGCCGAGTTATGATAATCAAGGTGCATTTGTTAGTAGAACATGGAGTGATAGTGACAAAGAAGAAGTGGAAAAACCAAGAGAAGAAAAGTGTTTCATGGCAAAAGCAACCGACGAAATATGCCTTGGAATTGACTTGGAGCCTGACGAATGGATCAAGGATAGTGGATGCTCGAGGCACATGACAGGGAACCGAAAGCTATTCTCTACATATAAGGCATACAACGGAGGTAACGTTATTTTTGGTAGTGACTTGCGTGGAAAAATTATTGGCAAAGGTACGATTTCTCAAGACTCACTTACTATTGAAAATGTTGAACATGTAAACAATTTAACATATAACTTACTTAGTGTAGGCCAAATATGCGATAATAAATGTAGAGTTATCTTTTCCGAAGAAGATAGCGAAATAGTTAAGAATGGAAAAATTATAGGTAGAGGTATTAGGAAAGGAGGTGTATATGTTATGAAACTAGGAAACAAACTTGAAGATAGGATATGCCTAACGACCCTAGACGAAAACTCCACATTGTGGCATAGGAGATTAGGACATGCTAATATGCAACAAATACAATCTTTGGCCTCTAAGGAATTAGTTAGAAACTTGCCTAATCTAAAATATGATAAACATTTTTGTGATGCATGTAAAATTGGAAAACAAGCTCATGCTAGTCACAAAGCTAAGAATATAGTATCCACTACTAGGTGCCTAGAATTATTACATATGAATCTTTTTGGTCCATCCGCTGTGCGGAGCTATGGAGGAAACAAATATACCTTAGTAATAGTAGATGACTACTCATAATACACGTGGACTAGGTTTTTAAGTGACAAAACCCAAGCCTTTGAAAAATTCGAAATATTTAGTAAAATGATTCAAAATAAATTAGGATGCTCAATAGTTACCATTAGGACGGACCATGGTAGGGAATTTGATAACGAAGTACAATTCGGAAAATATTGTGAGTTAAATGGAATATCTCACAATTTCTCCGCTCCTCGTACTCCTCAATCAAATGGGGTAGTAGAAAGAAAAAATAGGTCACTACAAAAAATGAGTAGAACTATGTTAAATGAACAATCCATTCCACAAAAATTTTGGTGTCACGCCGTAGATACATCGACTTATATTTTAAATAGGGTATCAATTAGAAGAATTCTAGGAAAAACTCCTTATGAGTTATTAAGAAATAGAAAACTAAACTTAAGCTACTTTAGGGTATTTGGAAGTAAATGCTATATCTTAAACACTAAGGACTACCTCACTAAGTTTGATCCAAAATTATATGAAGGAATATTTTTAGGATACTCACAAAATAGTAAAGCATATATAATACTTAACAAACACTCCATGAAAGTAGAGGAATCACTAAATGTAGCATTTGATGAAACACCACCACTTCCTAAAACGCTACCTTTAGAAGATGATGATTTAGTCGAAGATGAAGCCATTGAGGTTAGTAAAACAAAACCCATAGGAAATGATAATAAAGACATTCACTTAGAAAATAACGAACCCGTTAATATTAAAGAATCTAGATCACATCCATTAGATAACATAATAGGACATCTTAACCAAAGAACCCTTAGGTCACAAGCCCAAGATAAAAACAACTTCTTTTGTTTCCTCTCAGCAATGGAACCTAAGAATATTAGCGAGGCTTTAAAGGATGAAAGTTGGATTATAGCTATGCAAGAAGAATTAAATCAATTTAAGGCAAATGATGTTTGGGAACTAGTCCCAAATCCAAAGGATATGACTATCATAGGAACCAAATGGGTATATAGGAACAAGTTAGACGAGAATGAAATAGTTACTAGGAATAAAGCTAGGTTAGTTGCCCAAGGTTATAATCAACAAGAAGGAATTGATTATGATGAAACTTATGCCCCCGTAGCTAGACTAGAATCAATTAGGATATTACTTGCCTATGCTTGCGCCCTAGATTTTAAGTTATTCCAAATGGATGTGAAAAGTGCATTCCTTAACGGTTTTATCAATGAGGAGGTATATGTGGCACAACCTCCAGGATTCATTGACTTCGCAAAACCTGATTATGTTTATAAGTTAAAGAAAGCTTTGTATGGAATCAAACAAGCTCCCAAAGCTTGGTATGATCGATTAAAAGCTTTTCTTATTAAACATGATTATTCCATGGGAATGGTAGATAACACTCTTTTCACTAAAAGGAAAGACCCTAATCTAATCATTGTTCAAATATATGTTGATGACATTATATTTGGATCGACTTGTCAAGACATGTGTGATGAATTTGCCAAAATCATGCATGATGAGTTTGAGATGAGTATGATGGGTGAACTTAACTTCTTCCTAGGATTACAAATAAAACAATTAGAAGATGAAATATTCTTTAACCAATCTAAGTACATTAAGGAAATGCTTAAGAAATTTGGCCTAGAAGACTCAAAACCCATGAAAACACCCATGTCTACGGAGGTAAAGCTCACAAAGGACGATGAAGGTGAGTCCGTAGATAACACCAAGTATAGAGGAATGATAGGTAGTTTACTATACTTGACGGCAAGTAGACCCGATATCATGTTTAGTGTCTGCCTTTGTGCCCGTTTTCAAGAGGATCCCAAAACCTCTCACCTAGAAGCGGTTAAGCGTATCTTCCGATACGTTAAAGGCACTATACACTTAGGATTACGGTATCCTAAGGAATCCGGCATAGAAACCATTGTCTATGCGGATTCGGATCATGCGGGAGACTACGTAGATAGAAAGAGCACTAGCGGTATTTGCACGTTTATGGGATGTTGTCTAACGTCTTGGTTTTCGAAGAAGCAAACCGCTCTTGCTATTTCTACAACCGAAGCCGAATATGTAAGCGCCAGAAAGGCATGTCAACAAGCACTATGGATGAAACAAGCTCTCGTAGACTATGGCATTAGGTTAGAAAATGTCCCCATTATGTGCGATAACAAAGGTGCAATAGATTTAAGTAAAAATCCGGTGCAACACTCTAGGACTAAACACATAGAAATACGTCACCATTTTCTTAGGGATAATGTACAAAAAGGAAATATATCTATAGAAAAGGTTGCATCGGAAGACAACATTGCGGATATATTCACAAAACCCCTTAAGCGTGAATTATTCAACCATTTGTGTTTAGGATTAGGAATGATGGAACAAGTTGACTAAATTATATTGAATTAATTCAAATTTATACTTGCATAAAATTTTTTTTTCATTTCACCTTTTCTGAGTCTAGGAATCTATTTCGCACAAAATTAAAGATTGAGAAGATTCATTTTCTTTGCATAAACCTTTTTGTAAAACTCAATCAATTCTTTCTAAAAATTATTCTCACAATCTAGGAATCACATGAAGATCATTTTCCTTGCATTATTGACAAAGTGTAAAAAAAAAAATATTGTCTTTCAAAATCATGCATAAACTCACACATAAATTGTCAAGGTATATAATCTAATATATGTCTTTGACATTCATGATCGAGCAAAAATTGAATCAAGGAGATCATTTGGATTGTTTCTTAGGATCGTTATTTCGTTGTGCATCTAGGAGTCGAAACAATCACAACTCCACATTTGTTGCATATAGACACTCACTAGGACAAATTCCTTAATAATGATGTCATCTTGATCCATCACTAGCTTTTCACTCACTAATTGCCTTTGCCTTTTATCTAAGATAGGTGCCTTAGGAAACTTAAGTGTGCTTGCCTTTACTTACCTCCTATTGCTTATTATGTGTTGACTATGTGTCCTCTTGCATGCATGCCATATCTTAATTAGATTAGATTCTATATTGCCTAAGAGAATTGAACTTGCTTGAACTCTAATCCAAACACATAACCTTTCTGAAAATTTTCTGCCAAAAACCCAATTTTGGCAACATGGAAATCACCAGATGGGCGGCCCCCTTAATTATGTAAGGCGGCCCCCTTAATTATTAAGGGGACCGCCCCCTAATTAAGGGGACCGGCCATCTGATGGTCGGGTTTACAGAATCTTTTCTGCTTTTTAGCCCATTTCAACCTACATTTCCCAATTTTAACCAACACACTTTGTCCCAATCTTCCAAACAAACCTTATCCATCCTTAAACACACAAATCTTACACTATAAATATCCCCAATCCTCAAAACTATCCATTCATCCCATCATGAACTCTCCAAACAAACCAAAATCAAAAGACTCAAGGCTAGCAAGGATGACGGAAAGACCCGTTTGGCGAAGAAAAAGCCCTCGAAACAAATCCATCATAACCAATGAGATTGGAAGTCATTCAACACCTCCAACTTCTTACTTCCCAAACTTTACCTCAAACTCACACGGTCATTCATTTGATCCTCTTTACAAACCATACAACATTGGCCAACCATCTTCCTTCAAGCCAAACTACACATCTCAACCTCCAACCACTTATAATGATCCATACAAGTTTGATCAACTATCAAACTACAATTTCAACTACACAAATCAACACATCCATACCAAACCTATGATCCTCTTCACATTGCCACGGAAAAGCAAAAAGTTCCGTGATGAAATAAACCAAATCCAAGATCTTAGTGATCTCCTTGCTATGCATCTTGCACAACGCAACAAAGGGCAACCTCCATGATCACCCTATGCAAATTGCCTTCCCCACTCTCTCAATTTGGATCAAGTTACCAACCACACTCACTTTTGCCCTTGTTGCATATTCCTTCAAAAACAAATCCTCTACTTGAGTGAAGATATTTCTTGGATTGAATATCTTCTCACTTGTAATCATCCAATACCACCCTTAACACGATACAACATCGTGAGATCCACCTCTTCCGCTCCATACTCCACCCCATATCCCTCTTAATCAAACATCTAAGCTTTATGCTTATGTTTCCATTCAAGCAAATAACACAATCAACTATGAGTTGCAAGCAAGTCCAAGTGCTTCTTTAGGCTATATAGGACTATGTCCTTCCTTTTGTTTTATTATGATTAATATGCCTTAAGCATATTAAATATTGTAATGTTTTCTATGATGCTTGAATGAATCTATTTTTATAACTATTGCTTTGCATATATATGTGCCTTGTTCTTTTCAAATATTTTGTGTAGCCAAGACTTCCATAGCTCATTCCTTTGATGCTCTCAAATGAGGGGGAGTTTACATCAAGGGGGAGCATTTACCTTTTTGATTTTATAAAAAGGGGGAGAAGAGAATGTTAAACTCTAAATTCTTGCCTAAAAATTATGTTTTAGACCTCATGAGTTTAAGGTTTTGTAATCATCAAAAAGGGGGAGATTGTTGACATAAATAATGTCTTAAACTATTGTTAGCATATTAACAATGTCTCTATGTTTTGATGATTACAAAGCATAAACTCATTAATCTAAAACTTATGACATAAACAAGTTTTTGGTGCTTAATACTTGTATTTGCTTCCATATCACTTAAGGTATGAATAAACAAAGAGTTTATTATATTTCATGATCAAAGGAAATTTTATATTAATACATAACATTATATAAAATGATTTTAACATTTTATATATATTTGTAAATCATTTTTGGTATAGCTTTATTAAACCACAAAAATATGATTTCAAATTTCCAACCAAAAAGGGCAAATTTTATCCAGAAAAACTTTTGAAACGTTCAGGAGGGCGGCCCCCTTAATTTTACTAGGCGGCCCCCTTAATCATTAAGGGGACCAGTCTACAATTAAGGGGACCGGCACGCTCCAGAACAGTATTTCCCCCCCCCCTTTAACTACTGATTCATCCCTCAGATTTTTCTCACCTTTTGCACTTCTAAACTTTCTGATCTAGATCTATTTCTCTATTCTCTCATCCTTTGATCATAAGTGTATATATTCTTTGTTTCAAAGTGATCTAATTTCCATCCTCTCAAGTGCAAGAGAAGAATACTTCTATCTTCCTAGACAAGAAGTATTACAACTTGTTGTGATCTCCACATCCAAGTTGTTGGTGTATCATCAAGATTATTTACATATTCTTTGTGAAGATTGTTGTGAATATTTGCTTGTAGATAGTTACGTTAGATATAGATTGTGTGATTAGTTGATAGCTTAGTGTGAAGAAGAAAAGCTAGGAAATCAATTGGTGTGAAAAAGATAAAGTTGAAGTAGTTAGTTGTGAACTAGATTGATTTGAAGAAGGTGTGTAGAAGTTGTGACTTAGGTGTGAAGGTGTTGTGGTGTGATTATTGGTATGTAAATTAGTGTGTAAATTGGTGTGTATATTGGTGTGTAAATTGGTGTGTAAGGTTTTCTCCGCCATAAGGGAGCTTGTTGATATAGTGAAGAAAACTCTCGGGTTAGGTGCTCGGGGAGTGGAGTAGGGCAAGGAAGGTGTCCTTGTAGCCGAACCACTATAAATCTCTTGTCTCGCGGTTCGATCTTTCCATCTCTTACTTATTTCATTACTTATCATTGTTATATATTTCGTATTGATATTTGTTTGTATTGTGCAATACTTGAGATCACATATTATCGAATCTAAGTTTTAAAAATTAAGTAAACACTAAAACTATTTTTACAACTAATTAAAAAGACGTAAAACTATTCAACCCCCCTTCTAGTTTTCCACAGTAGTGACTAGTGACATACTGATTCATTTTCCATCATTGACTGCAAAGTTTATTGGGTTTGATTCAATTCAATTGTTGGATCTCAAAAGTGATTTGAATGGAATGAGCAAGTGTGTGGAAAAAGTAAGAGAACTTCATAATTTTTTTGGGTAAAAGGTCAAAAGACCCGGTAAATATATTACTCCAAAAAACGTTTAAGTACAAAGGATATGGGTGAATCCCATATCTCAGCCCGTTACATAGGTGAAAAAGCTTACATAACAAGATACTTCCAATGCTCTAGATAAGAAAAAATCACTACTCAAAAAGTATCATTAGACTCCTATGAAAATAAAATTACTTTCTACCAAGACCTTGGAGCTTGATACCATACGTGTCATATAAAGCATCCAAATTCCTTGGAAGATCATAGACCTGGTCCACATAGTCATTATAATCATAGTCATCATAATCATCTTCACGATCATGACCACCACCAAATAGGTTCATGGACTCATCAAACGTATTCACAACCTCGTCTTCATCACTATCTGAAACAACAATCTCTCCCACCTTAGAGAATGGGTTAACCCTCTTAGCAGAAGAAGTAGGCCCCGGATAATCAACCTTTTGAATGGGATGACCATCCTCATCCACAAGAGTAGCTTTCCCATCAATAAGTAACTTTTCAAACTTCCCCATTTTCTCAACTAAAGGAGTAGAATAAACTTCCTTTGTTCCCGTTGAATCACTCCCAAGAGGTTCTTGTGATGCATTACCAGTCTCTAAAGACCCATCCTCCTTAGCTTCCTTTGGTATACCAGAATTCACATCCTTAATCACTTCATTGGTAGGAATACCAAGGTCATCAGTATCATCCATATGAAGGGCATCAAACTGGTTTGATGTAGTAACCTTAGTTCCACTCGTACTGGCACCATCAACTTTCTTTTTATTATTGACATCCATTTTCTTGGGTTCAACAGGAGTCTTTTTGGTCTGATATTGAAACTTTTTTCCCATAACAGGTTTAACTCCTTCTTTATCTAGGACATTTTGACCTCTATTCTTACCCTTATTCTTGTAATTGACCGTTTGAAAACCATCATTAACAATATGTGTAGGCTGTGTAGTAGGTGGAACTTTAGGACAATCAACAAGAGTATGACCAAAGATCTTACGTGTCACATCGAGGTGGTTTCCACTCATATTCAACCCGTATCTTCTCAATAGTCAAACCCGACCCATCAAGTAGGGGTATTTCAAATGTATGGCTGTCCCTGAGGACCTCATCCTACTTAACCTCAATTAAACATCTAGCAAAGCTGCTACGACCCCATGATTCCTTACACATTTGGCTAGTATAAGCATCTAACATTTTCGGAGTACCAATTAATGTAGCAAGGAGACTATGACCGTCATCAGAGAACATAGCAAGAGGAACATCATGGAATTTAACCCACACCAGAATGTTGGTCAAATCCTTTTTAAGTAAATTGGTGTTCAAGGTCCATGGTTTAAGAATAATAGGGACATTCCTAATCAACCACGGACCATTTTTAAGAACATCATCGACACCTTTCCTTGAGTTAAACTTAAAGAAGAAGAACCCCTTGGCATTCATCATAACCTTCTGTATACCATACTTGGCCCACACATTACGTACCTAATAATCAACAACTGGAAAAGCAATGCGTTTACCAAGGAAATAACCATAGAGAGTATTCTCATACCTAGTGTTCACCTCTTCAACCACTTTCATAGGGACAGTAAGATCCACACCATTTGTTTTCTTACTACACTCCATCCTACGAAAATTAGACGAGTGTTTCTTAGGTTCATTGGAAGTAGCACCAACATATGATGTAGACGGCTATTTCAAAGCATTCTCGGCATCCTTGTAAGCATCATCGACAGCCTTATCAATACCATTATGTTGGCTAACAACTCCATGTGAATTAGTAGCAACCTTACAAGCAGAATTGGTAACCTCAGACAACGAAGGAAACTCACTTGTAGCAGCTAAAGAACGATGCCCAAGATACTCATTAAAACCAGATTCACCATTATGACTCCAAGGACCAGTAGTAGAGTTGACATTTGGAACCGGCTCCACATGTTCGGTATTGATATCCAATGGTTGTGTAATACTAGCACTATTAGGGTTCATAGTCGATTATAGGATCGACTCACCAAGGCTAACAGTTGGGTATACCTCATTAGTAGACACATGAGGCAGGGAAGTCATGGTTTTATGTGTGTCAAACTCAGTTTGCATGTTAATACCACCAGAAGGAATAGACGAAGCATCACCATCAAGAACAGAAGTAGAAATCATGGTCTTAGATGTGTCGAACCTATCCGAAATATTACTCACAAGGTCTTCGTTCAGCAGTCTAGTATGATCGGCCACACTAGATGAGGGATACTTACTCGTACTATCACTACCACCAGACAATATACCGCCACTTTTCGTAGCTTTGGACGCACTATTACTAATCAGAAAACCCTTCTCCATAACTTAGAAACCCTCGTACAATAAAAAACAAGTAACAGAAAACACAACCAGCATGCAGCAACAACCAAATCAATAAAGAAAACCCTAACAAAAAGTTAGGGTTTTAAACGTACGAAGCACCAAAGCCTAACGCATCTTACAGATCGTACCAAATAAGAATGTTTGAAAACAGTAATAAGTACGAGTACAATCAATCCA
Organism: Artemisia argyi; assembly: GCA_030686995.1. Classification (NCBI taxonomy): domain Eukaryota; kingdom Viridiplantae; phylum Streptophyta; class Magnoliopsida; order Asterales; family Asteraceae; genus Artemisia; species Artemisia argyi. Next base: position 19,052,464 of record CM060682.1, read on the forward strand.
ATCAGATGAAGAATTAATTAGAAAAGCAGCTCACATGCAAAAGCACAAACGAATAAACAAATCTTACCCCAAGAAATAGCGAACAAGAATTAAATCCTACACCCACTGACGCATGATTGAGAATTAATTAATGTAAACCAATAAACAATAATGGGCAACAAAGATGAGAATAACAATTGATCGACCAGTAAGAATAAGGGATTAAGAATCGCAATTCGGTTTGTCGCCCGAGAAGGTATCGACTTTTAGACTTTTGAGAACTTCATAATTTGATCAAACGGTGGTGGTGCTTGTGACCAATGGTTATGGTCAAAGGGAAGTGGAGGTGGGGTAGTTTGGTGTATTTGTGTTTTGTGTTTTGTGGGGGTTGGGTCTTAATTGGCCCGAAGGAGGTGTAGAATGATAAGATTGATAATGAGGACTTTGGGGTGTACTTTTGATCAAATTATGAAGTCCTCTTACTTCTTTCACACGCTTGCTCACTGAATTCAAATCACCTTTGAGATCCAACTTTTGATCAAATTATATGTTTACGGCTAAACCATCATATCGAACACAATTCAAGACTTCACTTGATGTTTTCTTGGCCTCCAACAGAAGACAAGATGTCGGTGACTTCAAAGTCAAAGGCAACTGGTTTGAAAAACGTTGTTCCGTTTTTGTTGGAGAGAGTACTAATATCATTGCGAAGGTAATAATGTTTGCTAATTAAGGTTTATGTCAAAAAATTTAGGTGAACAAGAAACAATATGTTCCAAACGTTGCATTTGGAGTTGCGCATATAGTATTACGGTGGATCCAAATGTTGATTATGTGTTTATCGTTGCACTCGTGGCGATTCTCAATGAGACTAATAAAGAGAAATGCGACAATGAAGTGAAGAAATGAGCACATGAATGGCATATTTAATAGTGTGATGTTATGATTAATAAAAGGCGAAAGAAAAGTGTTTTTATGCCTATTGTGTGTTTGCTGTTCTATGTCGATAGTGGCATCTCGTCAAATGTAACACAGTAGATGAAATGCAATAATGATACTATAACTTTCGAAAATAGCATTATATATGTATTCTAGAATCAGCTATTGAAACGATAAGGACATGTAATATAAGTGCATAACAAGCCTAGGCCCCAAAACCCCGATCCCTGATAAAATGTGCATCCTTGCCAAACCCGGTCCAAGCTAGGCCTAGAGCTTACTATTTACGATCCAACCCAACGTGGTCAAAACCGAATCAACGCTTGAAACAGGAAGCAATGGTGTACGTATGAGACAATGGTGACAGAGGCAATGGTGGCATATGCAAATATGGCCAATGCAATGGTACAGTAGTTTCTTTTTTCGAGCTTGAGGAGCTGAAGGACGTACCTTTTTAATTATAGTTTTAAAGCCTAAATAGGCGCCTGATCACTCGCACAACCATAATCATAGAATAGTTGTTCTTTTGCAAATATGCTAACGTGATAACCACCCACCATTTCAATATCATCTGCGTGTCCTAACTTTTCCAGACAAGAAAATGAATTTATGCGAAAATCACATTTAAATCTCATTCTAAGAGGAAATGCAAAATTTTCGATTTTATTTGTCTTGTTTCCTTTTCTTGGCTTAAATAGGTAATCTTTGTAATAGCTGAAACGATTGGTTGTAATTACCTTTGTAATTTCTAGCATCTAGCTAGTTTATTTATTTATTTATTTATTTATTTATTTTTAATAATAAAAAAATAATAATGGTGTGCATTCAATACTATCTACCCACTCATGTCATTTACATCCCTCCCTCTCTTTAAAATTCACCAACCAAAACTCGAACATACCAAATTATGAATTTGTTTGTGCGATGAATATTGTTGGCACCTCAACCCAAGATCATCTATTATTATTTTTAGTTTTTTTGAATGGAAGATCATCTATTATTTATTCTCTTATTTTTTGATGCACAAACAAAAAATGTTTTATTTTTTGTTGTAATAGACGGTCTTGGAATACTAAATTATGTAAAACCGTTTTCGTTTATCATTTACAATAACAATATTTTTGGCTTAAAAGGTTCCACTACTTATTTCATATAATGCTTCACAAGATTCATAAGTCACAAATTTAAGAAATGTTTAAGAAAGAAAAATGGTTTGTATGCTTAATTGATGAACCTAAAAATAAACCTACAAATGTTATGGGTGAAAGTTAAAAATTGATTGGTGAATATGATGAAAAAGAATTAAATGTATTACACTTGTCAACTTGTGAATATAGTATGCATACTTTTAGTTCTAGTTGTTAGGTCTATTTATTATTACTCTTTAAGAAATAACTCTAGAGGTCACATTTTGTTTAGAGCAGTGGCAATGGAGCTCGGCATGGACACGGTATGAACCATGCCACTCGGCGACACCGCTGACACTGGCTCGGCATGGAGGTGGCATGAACAAGATCGGCATGGATTGCCGTTGTATCATGGGAAGGAGGGAGGCAATGTTACCGTTGTAACGGCTAGAAATAGATCCGTTGGGCTTGTGAAATAAAAAATCCTTTATAAATAACCATTTCCAATTCACATTTTATTAACCACTTCCGACTCTCAACACCAATATTCCAGATCTGAATGACGACACAACTCCTACATGAAAACGAAAAGGCAAAAAGACCAATAGAGAGTCGTCGACAAAGGAAAGTGTTGTTGCGAGCTTCGACACCTACACAGCAAGTAAAACACAACTATTGGAGACGGTGGCGGAGAAAAAACTTGCAAAGGATGAATTGGCTGAAAAGTTGTTGGCGGCACAATTCCGTAGTATTGAAAAAAAGGCTTTGTTTTGGGCGATGAAGTTCTACAACCAACCACACGATCACATAATCGATCTGAATATGCGAGAGTTCACTCTTGCCAAAAAACATGAGCTTGCGGAGAAATATGGATGGAGTTGCGGTTTTTAGATATAATTACGTTTTTTTAAGTATTATGTAATTTTCTTTAAATTATTAATAAAATATTATGTTTTTATTAAATTGTTTAATATAATTATGAATACTAAAAATAAATAATAAAATTAGTTAAGGCATTGAATCATTGTTGCCATTAAAAGAGTATGGTGAGGCATGAAATGAGATAGCAGGATATTATTGGTAGGCGGTGAGGCATGGGTGAATCATTGAATCATGACTGCCACCCCCCTTAATAGGAATGGAAATATTTTGTGAAATCTCTAGTACGAGGTACTTAATCAAACGCACAAAAAAGAAAACTATATATTAGAGGTGGCAAAATGTTTGGGTCTGGTCACCGGTCTAGATGGGTTTGTGTCTAAATGGGTCTGGGTTTAGATGGGTCTTCTATATAAATAGTTTCGGGTCTAGATGGGTTTTGGTCATTTTCATTGCATTACGGTTGGTAATTCTTTGCATTACGGCTGCAAATTTGCAACGCAAATCTGATATTGCAAATTTTCGTTGCATTAGCCTGATTTTGTAATAGTGAAGCACAAATGAGACATCATTGGAATACCAAATGGATCACGATCCGCCCTTCTCACAACAAACAATCTCCACCATCCACTATTTCTTCATTCATCGAAACCCTCCATCTCAAAATGTAAATGATGTGCATTCAATACTATCTACCCACTCGCATCCTTTACATACCTCCCTTTCTTTAAAGCTCACCAACAAAACTCAAACATACCAAATTATGGATTTGTTTTGTGGGATGAATATTGTTGGCACCTCAACCCAATATCATCTTGTGGAAAACTAGAAGGGGGGTTGAATAGTTTTACCGGTTTTTCGTTTAATTATCTTTTGAAACTTTCCGTTTAATTAAAGATATGAACACAAAGACAATATATATAACATGCAAGTATAAAGAAAGAAACGATCAAACCACAACACGAGTATTTATCGTGGTTCTGCTACAAGGACTCTTTTTCCTTGCCCTACGTCCACGCCCCGAGTATCCAACTCGAGAGTTTCTTTCACTAGTCAACAAGCTCCTTTCACCGGCGGAGAAAACCTTACACGTTGCATACACGATTACCGACACTAAGCTAGATGTCGAGTTCTTTTACAAGGGTACAACCACTCCCGTTAGTTCTTTTACAAGGGTACAACAACTCCCGTCACTCTATGTATTTTAAGGCCTAAAATACTAACCGATCACAACTGAAAACACACAATCAAATGAAGTGTAAACTACACAAAGTCTACACGATGCTAAGCTAACAAGTCTTGCAACGTTGTGTTGAATACTTGTAACTTTATATGAACTTGTGAACTTCTTTGCTACAAAAGAAACTTCACATTAAGATGAAATGTTAAAGAGTTAGATGAATGAATGTATGTGTGTGAAATATAATGAGAAGTGATAAAACCTAAATACAAACAAATGGCTTGGTATTTATAGCAAAACATTCTGCAGGCCTGGCGGATACGGCGGAACCCTCAGATGGGTTCCGCCCGTGTATCTCCAGGGTTCCGCCGGGCTGACAGAAGGGTTTGCAATAATTCTTTCCAAACCAACCAAAGTCACATCAACTAAATTCTAGTTAAACACATTGAATCAAAAGTGGAATACTTCCAAAAATGTGTAAGAGGTTATGGTAAGTCAAACACACAAGGTTACCATAAATGAATGATGTGATGTTAATATTTTTCTATTTTAAGAAATATAAAAAGTGTTATATTTTATATGAAATGTAAATCTATAATACATATAAAGAAAAAATGGTCAATCTTGAAAAAAATGGTCAATCTTGAAAAGTGGAAATCTTGAAAAATCTTATTAAAGGAAATTATGAAATATAATTAACACTCTTATTAAAACATCCCATTATTTAAATGTATAATGATTTATTCACATTGTACAACCAATTAAAAACATATCTATCAAATTAAACCCAACCAATTAATACAAATCACAAATCGGGTTAACTTGAGACGCTTCAAACCAGACGGTTGAACCGGTTTAATTTGACCCGTTTTTGACCCAACCTAGCAAGTTGACCCGGTTTAAATCGACCAATTTTTCAACCGGAACAGTTCACCCGGTTGAACCACATGGTTCGAACCGGGTTTCAAGACATTATGGTTAATTCTTAAATATTCAAACTTTTATTATTTTTTATTTATAACCTATAAACTTTTTTTGATGAATAAACAATTTTTGAATAAACTATTTGTCGCTATAAAGAATGTATGGTCAAATTTTGAAAGTGAAATCTTGAAAATTAAAGGTGAGAGAAATGCATAGTATAATTAATACTCTTATTAAAACACCTCATAACTTTAAAGTATAATAATTTATTCACATTGTACAACTAATTAAAAATATATATATCAAATTAAAAACACCCCTTACTAAAAAGTACAATAAAATTTTTACAATGTACAATTTAAACAAGCTACAAAATAATCTAAATATAAAATAATTAACACACTAACTAATGTTATTTTACACATTATACAAATTAATAAAACACACAAAGCTTTATACAAGTTAACAAGTTGATGGTACATATAGTTTTAAAAACTGGACCGGACCAACGGGTTCAACCGGGAACCGGTTCGTCTTACTAATAAAAGCCATACGAAAACATATATTTCAAAATGAAACTATTAATACACATCGAAAACCGGGTTGATCTGGGACGCTTCAAACCCGGAGGGTTGACCGGTTTAATTTGACCCATTTTCGACCAAACCCATCGGGTTCACTCTATTTAAATCGACCCATTTTTCGTCCAGAACGGGTCGAACCGGGTTTCAAAACATTATGTTTAATCTCTAAATCTTCAAACTTTTATTATTTTTCATTTATAACCTATAAACTTTTTTTATCACTAAACGATCTGTCGCTATAAAATCCCGTTGCTATGCACGGGTACTCGTCTAGTGTAGCAAATGTCTAATTATGCAAGTCTTTAAACTAAAATTATGTTTTACTAGAAACCAAAGTTTACACTTTGTCGTTAATAAAACTTAGCAAAGATCGTAAAATATAAATAACGTTTTTAGGCGATATTTGTATTAACACAACTATTATTTCTTCTTTCATTTTTTGATGCACAAACAAAAAATGTTTTCATTTTTTGTTGTAATAGACGGTCTTAGAATATTAAATTACATAAAATCATTTCCATTTATCATTTACAATACTAGTATTTTTTTGGCTTAAAAGGTTCCCACTACCTATTTCATATAATGCTTCACAAGATTCATAAGTCACAAATTTAAGAAATATTTATGAAAGAAAAATGATTTGTATGCTTAATTGATGAACCTAAAAACAAACCTACAAATGTGATTGCTTGAAGTTAAAAATTGATTGGTGAATATGATGAAAGAGAAATAAATATATTACATTGTCAAATTGTGAATGAATTACACATACTTGTAGTTCTAGTTGTTAGTTCTATTCATCATTACTCTTTAAGAAATAACCCTAGAGGTTACATTTTGTTTAGTAGGAAAGGAAATATCTTGTGAAATCTCTAGTACGAGGTACTTAATCAAACGCACAAAAAAGAAAACTATATATTAGAAGTGGCAAAATGTTTGGGTCAGGTCACAGGTATAGATAGGTTTATGTCTAAACGGGTCTGGGTATAAATGAGTCTCTAGGAAGATAAGTCTATATAGTTCCGGGTCTAGACGGGTTTTGGTCATTTTCAAAAAAAAAAGTTTTTTCTTCTTTTTTTTAGTAAAATATTTAAAAATTGAAACAAAAGTAATTACTATTATTATTATTTATTTATTTATTTTTTACATGCTAGACCGGCTTAAACCCGATGAGCTAAAAATGGGAGCGTTTGCAAGTAAAAGTATGGTCATAAAAATTGGAAGCCTTTGGTAATTGGTATACCTCCTGTTTGGCTATTTTTTATATGCTTTGTGTATAGTTATTTGTAAGTATGACTTTGACTTGAGAGAGTTTGTTGATTATGATTAGTATAACTCACAAATTACAAGTTTGTGATATTTGTTATTTGTCATGTTTCGGCAAAAGTGTATTGTGGGGAGTTTGTTTAAGCTTATTTGGTTAGTTTATGATGAGCTTATTGTAAAGCTCAATTTTCCGTGCTTATGAACTTTAATAAGCAATAAGCTCATAAGCCTGAAAAATTGAGCTTTTCAAACGTTCAATAAGTCGGCCAAATGAGCTTAAACAAACACCCCCTATCTTGAACCTATCGTGAGTAAAAGAGGCTTTTAGGACCTTTCTGTAGGACACTTTTTTTAATAGGGGTCCTAAAAAACATTTTATAGGACCATTTAAATTTTAAGTCGTATTATAGTGGCTTTAAATATGACAATTAATATGTGGATCCAATTAAACTAATTTACATGACACTGTTTTAGTATGGTTTCATTACGATATAACATTATACGGAGTAGGATACTTGATATAATGGTCCTATTATATTACATTTTATGGGACGCTTTTTATATTTGGTTTTATTAGATTATAATTTAATATGACGCTTGGTATATGGGTTCTATCAAATATCATTTTATAGGACACTTATTTGACTAGGTATTATTATGATCGAACATAAAAGGTTATTTGAACAAAAAATCCTTACAACTCACTGTTAGTATTTTTGTTGTTACAATTGTGGTTGAGCAACAGGTCAAATACAAACCGAACTAATCAGACCCATCCTAAAACGAAAACCAACTTTTAGGAAAACATGAACCGAACCGAAGTTAACTAGCGAAATTGAAACCGAATCGAACCAATAGTTTTGGTATATTTTTTTGGTTTTGACTCGAACCGAACCTAATCGATTAAAATCAAAACCAAAATCCATAATTATATAAAACCGAAAACCTAACCAAATAAAGTAGGTTAGGTTTGGTTCAACATGATTTGGTTCAGTTTGTTGGTTGTTTGCTTTTCGGTTGATTTTGTTCCACCTTAGTTACACTAGTTGGTTACTTATTATATAAGAAGGTTCATGTGCTTTGTAATTTTGTTCAACTAGGTTATGATAGTGAATTTTTATTTACTTAGGTCACCTTACTTACAAAACATCCTATTTAGATTACTTATAAAGTAAGTCTCTTGCAAATACCGCAATCTTAATATCATGTTTGATAAGTTCGGCGATTTAAACATATACATGTAGTAAGTTAAATGACATAGATATGGTGTTCCATAAGTTTAATAACATGTTAGTGGGGTTGAGCAACAAACCGAACCGACCAAACTAGACTCGATGCTAAAACCGACTTTGAGAAAAACGTGAACCGAGAGCATTACCGAAGTTAACCTAGGAAACCGAAACTGAACCAATAGTTTAGGCGTATATTTAATTTCTTGGTTTTGACCTGAATCGAACCTAGTAAAACCGAAACCGAAAACCATAATTATATAAAACCTAAAACCGAACCGAATAAGGTCGGTCGGTTCGGTTTACAATTCATTTTGCTCAGCCCTACATGTTAGACATAGGAATTTGGGTGAGTAAATGAAGAGATTCTCAATACAAAACACCAAAGGTTTGTTCACTTACTTTGGGACTTAGCAATATGTTGCAATAGTTGATTGTCGAAGTGAATTGTTAAGTCTATTCGAGACAAACATATTGAAGCACATTAGTTAGTTTACATATCTAATTAATTGTAGAAGAAGATTAAATTTGTAATTATAGTAATGTAGAGTTACATACATGCAGGAGCTATTATAGGTGCACTTACAAATTTGATCAAGGATGTCAAGCAACAAAACAAGTTCAAATGATCGGAGATAAGCCACCAAACTATAAGGTAACCTACTTCGGAAACCATATTTGCAAGAACTTACAAAGAGCTCCTCCGATCATTTTGGATTCTACAGATCCTACAGATACGTCGATCTTTCTTAACTTTGAAACACCAAAGGAAGTCATTGAGAAGAAACAAGTAAACCCATACTTCCCCACCATGATACACGAACACAAGGAGGCTTTTTCTTCTATTGGTGACTCAAATCACAAATGGTCTTTGCCTTCCAATGCTTATTATTCTTGTGATTCGTTTGCACATGTTTCAGATAGTCAAATAGATCCAATTTTTGAGATGCCGTCAGGGATGGATCACGAGGATATGGTATATTCGCTTTTGGATCATGGGCGCATGACATCCTCAACATCATATTTATCAATGGCGAATAGCCAAGTTTCCGAGATAGACCATATGTTTGGAATGAAGGATTTCAACTATTTATCGTTTTGAATTGTACTTGTAGCGGCTATAGTGTCTTTTCTTTTTTTTTTTTTTGGTAAAAGGTCAAACTATAGTGTCTTTTCTTAAGGTATAGATAGACGTGCATACATTATGTAGACTTAGAGCTTCAGGTGTGGATCTCTTCGTTGCTCGCCGATCCTAGGTGGATCTCTCGTCGTTCTCGCCGCCACATCAGGTTATGCTCGCCGTTGGTCGCCGTTGATTTTCTCTTCGTGGCCACGGCGAGGGAAAACACTGACAAAAAGTTAATATTGGTGTACGTTGGAGCTTGGAAATGAAGAAGTTAATATTGCTGGGTCTCAAATGTAGAAGTTAAGGTTAGTTGTTTAGTGGGGAGGGGGTTAGTTGTAAAGAGGTGTTAGGTGATGTGGCAGACGTGTGGTTCTAATGAAGAGGAAAACTTATTCAACCACACCTAATGCTCTTATTATGAACTACAAATTTTATTTAAGTTGCAGTACTTCGAGCCTAATAGCATGGTCCATGCACAATGTGATTGTACATATTCATTTCTTTGTGAAATTTATGTTATTACAGATTGTGTTAATGGTAAGAGCAATAAGTTGTAACACTACAACAATCAGTAAACCCTACTTGTATAGAAAAGATTCACTCATTCTTTTTTTGTTTTCTATATTTTGAACAAAAATGCCTCAATTAAAAGGAAACTACTAGCAAGCAGCTACTGCAGAAGAAGTTACTACAAAGAGTTTGCACAAGCAAGTTTCGGATCACATATCCAGTCTAACCAACAAGGTTGAATCTTCCTATTCTACTTGTGATCCACGGATGAGGATAAATTTTGATATCATTCCATGTCTTTGCGATGAGGTTTCTCATCAAAGCACACGTCATTTCAATACATGCAAACACACGTTCGAACGACAACATCAAAAGACGAGTTGATTTTATCGTTTTTTAAGTTATGGCCCTCAAAAAAAAGTCTATCCCGTGACACTAAATCACCCCACACTAATAAAGTTGGCGAGATCAAGGGCGGAACTATGTAGGGGCAGGGGAGGGTCCCGGCCCTCCTAAAATTTGCGGCACATAGTGTAAATATTATAGATTTTAAGGGAAATTAGTTGAGGTTACAAACAAATCTCCGATTCGGCCCCCTCAAAATAAATTCGGCCCCCCCAAAAAATATGTTCAAGTTCCGCTACTGGGCGAGATCCTTCGGGTAGTCACAGAATCACCCCCACACATTCGTTAATTCTAGTTTAGCCATATACTACCATGTTAATATTAATTAGATTACGAATTATCGATCCCTTTTTTGTAGTTTTAACTTACAACTACAAACAGAGTTCTAGCATTTAGCTTTGCTACGGTTTCCTGCTTAAGAACACCAACACACCCCCTCCCCTTCTCCTCTCTCCCCTCTTTTCCTGAATATGTCAGGAAAAGAATGCATGCACTTACGTTTGCGTCCTAAAAAAGTATAGGAGAATTAACGATAATTAATCAAATCTATATGTCAACTTCAAGACTCTACCATTATTTCAAGAAACTTACATTACAAAAATTAGTGGGGCCAAACTACTGATCAATTGTTGGTTTAATTTTGACGTTTTAGCATGAATACTGTCTTTTTGCACAGTTTCTTATCGTATGTTACTGCTTTGAAAGTGAGGTATATAGTTCCTATTGCATGGGTTTAGTAAAATGTTCCTGTCAGCTTCTTAAGATTAATTATTCTCTCAAGCTACGCGGCTTATCCAAGTTTGTCCGTAGGGGGATCCAGATTTATAAATGATCGATCAGGTCATAATAGCATTGTTTTACCGTACCGTAACGCAATGAACAAAGTAAACAAGACATGCGAGCTAGTACGTGACCAAAAGTCTGAAAAACATGTTCATTTTGAAAAAATCGTTAATTTTAGCAAAAATTCGTTCACCTCAACTCCTTGTCTGTTTATTAGAGTAACAAATACTTAACAACAAACTTCCTTTTTCTATTGAAATTTGTACTCATAAGTCATAACCTTTTTATAACTAAGTCAAGAATAATTGAGCATGTACAAGTGTAGTAAAAATGTTCAACTTTAGCAACCCTTCGTCCTACGGTTCATAATAATGTTTGTCTCCAAGTAAGATATAACTTATTAAAATCTATTTTTAACAATTTAACTGAATCCAACACATTCATCTTTTTAAGTTCTTTATTAATTAAAGCAACACCATTTCTCTTTTCTGCCAACCATCCTCCCATCGGTCTTTATCTAATGCGTTGTTCAAAAAGTAAACTCAAAGAAAACAGACTACCTTCAATGTATAATAGTATGTCGTCTATACGTATGAACCAAATGAAAAGACAAAATTGAACGCATATAGTCTAGTTAATATGGTTAACTAATGTTTGAAAAATGTTTCTTTTAACAAGATGTCTATTTATGAACCAAATCAACCTCCTGTGCTTTTGCTTATGACTCCTAGGCCCTTTATTCGACTATAGATATAAAAGAATTTAGAACATGTTAGATAATACTAACCTAAATATACCATACCCATATATATACTTAAGGATAATTATGAGGGTGTATCAGGTATGTTTCTGACTAAAAACAAGTCTTTATAAGCTTGCCTCTAATAAATATTTTCGAAAATAGTGTTTGGATTCACTTAGTTCATAATAAATGCAATGATACTTGTAAAAGAATTATGACAAAAATACACCGTTGGTCCCTAAACTTTCCACGAAACATCACAGAGCACCTTAACTTTTAAAAAACGTCGGCAGACGTCCAAACCTTGTGATTTTGAGGCTGAATGCGACCCTCCACCATTATTTGCTGTTTTATTTTGTTTTTAGAGAAGAGCATAACGGTCATTTCATATATTTGGATTATTACATATGTATTGGCTAATCATTTAGTTGAGTCGTCCACGTATATTAGGTAAAATGTGCCATCTGCTACATTAAGGTATGATATCATCGATAACATATGTTATATTTCTTTATGCTCATTTATCACATTCAGGATATGTTGTATGGCCTTTTTATGGATCCGCATACTCACACTGGAATCCAGATCGACTATTTCATGTAACAACGTGCATATAGCTGATAATGCAAACTCCACAACTTGAACATTTCTGTGGTCTAAGCAAGTCAGCAGCTTTTCAATTGCTTTTGCTTCTAGCAAACAAAAGGTTTCATGAGAAGAACAAGATCCCTTGTGAACCGGACATAGTGGTGCGATTTCAAAATTATTTCTTGAATCGAATGAGCAACATTTTTGCAAAAATGAAAACTTTCTGAACTTTGGTTTCTTGATTTGTGCTGGCCTGGCTTCGATAAAGTAACAGTCTTTAGTGACAAATTCTCTAACCCATTTGCTGACAACCTTTGAATTTCGTCGCTAGATGTGTCGCCTATACTACACTACAATGGTGAGGTGCACTGTAAAGGGGGTTGTAAAGCTTTATTTGCCACCCGTACATCACGTACAACGTGCTTGTAGACATGTGCTAGATGAACCATCATATAAATATATTAACTTCTATATGTATGTCTTGTAAGTCAATTATAACATCCTTCTAGTGCTATATTTCAATATATGGGAATGCATATATTTGTAAAGAAACTTGAAGTTCACAAATGAAGATAAAGTTAGGGGAGGACTGTTAGAAATTATTGTAAACTTAATTAGCACAGATGACCGTCTTTTAGCTATGCATATATAGTTTCTCTGTGCATAAACATCACCAATAAAAGTCGAGGTGTTTTTTCTTTCTCATCTTTCTCATTTTGATTTTATTTCACATTTAATCATAATTCTACTTATGTAAATCTTAGCCAATGAAGTTTTCTGGCACTAGTCTTTATAAAATAACTTATAGCGACTTGATGTACGATGTATGACAACTTTGTTGCATGAAGAATATATTATTAAGGGACAGATGTTAAGAATTTATTTATTACTGAAAGATAATATAAGTAAAGACTACCTCAATCCGTCAAACGTATATATGGTAACTTGAAGATAATGAAAGATTAATGATTAAATAAAATTAAGGCGGATTCAGAATTCAACATTACCAATTGCACAAAACTTTTATAGACTTTTAAAGGAAGCATTTCGCCCATTGAATCGATTATATTAACTTAAGCCCCCTTTTTAATAGATTGAACGTGAAAGCCGCTCTATAGTCCACTATGCTAATGGTATGACAGTGAAACAAATGGTAACTTCAATCGTTCACACCAACGAGCAGAATAATAGAGCGTAAAGTGAGTTTCTTACCATGAATATATTGCCCTTTGTAACTCAAACTTTTTGGGTACTTTCGGATTTTGTGGTAATTTTGCAAAATTTGAAAGCACCCAAAAAGTTTGTGTTACAAAGTGCAATATAGTCATAATAAGAAACTCACTTTACGCTTACCCAAGGAAACAAATTAAAATGTCCGGTCAAGACTATATAATAATATACTGTATAACAATAAACCAATATTCAACTAATTAAGCGTATAGGATTTTTCAAGTGTGATGCAAATAAACTCTAGAAGCAATATGTCATGCACTATATATCACTTCTCATTTATCCGTTTAGTTATATCGTTACCCAGGTACAATATGCTGATCAATGAAAACCAAAAATGCAAATACATACATTTACCTTACGGTTTAACTTTTATTAAGAATCGACAATGTAAGTTTTTACGAAAAACACATGAAATTTCTAGCAGATCGACAAGGGTTTGTTTGTCAAAAGTTGTGAATATAATTTAGTCGTTAATGACTTAATATAAGATGACAAGGATACAACATTTATTTTAACATAGTTGATAGAACCTTTTGTTTTTTGAACAAAGTCTAATAGTGGTACTGATCCATTAGTTTTTAGAACAATGCATAGTGGTTGACCAAGAAAGAAATTACCATAAAACCCTTAAATCATCTTTTTTTGACAGGTGATATAACCTCAAAAAAATTGAAAGTTTTGACCACATTATTAGGACAGAAAATAAAATAAAAAGTATGTGAAGGTTTACAGAAATAATTATAGAGGGTGATTAAAATTTTAATTTTTTCTTTTTTGTCATCTGAATTTCTTTAAGCAATTTTCTATAATTATGTAAGATGTTGTTTATTTCATATATTTTATTTGATATAAAATGAAAATTACTTCTTCTATCACATTTAATCTAATTTTCTTTTGGGAGTATGAGAATTTGACTAAAAATTTTCATTTGATAAATATCTACAATAATTTGGCTGAAGTTGGTGTAATAAAAAATAAATATATAGTTAAATAACCTATAAGTTTGTTTTAATATATGGATGGTCTATATGATAGAAATCAAAAAGTTGGGTAGATTCTACACACATTATCCTATTTATCCTATTAATGGTATATGATTCTTGACAAAAATACACCGTTGGTCCCTAAACTTTCCAGAATAAATCTCAGGGGGCCCAAACTTGGGAAAATCGTCGTGGAGCGTCCAAAATTTGTGTTTTCTAGGCCGATTGAGTCCTTTGACCTGTAATTCTAAAGTCAACTTCCGTTTTGGGTTATATCATCAAATGGTATAATAGACCAAACACATTTTCCACTATATGTTTGTTAAATCTAACCCAAACACCTTTAACATCATCAAAGTAGTCTTCTAAGGTCTATTCTTATCGTCAAACGGGTCTGTTTTGTTAGGGAGACAAGTACATTGTTGTGTGGTGAAATATGGGTTTGAGTAGCATGTACATGTGAGGAAAACATTGGTTCATATGTATGGAATGGTGAAAGAGGTTCGGGTTGCGCGTAAGTTGTTTGATGAAATGCTTGAAACAAACTTGGTTGCGTGGAATACGGTTATTGATTGTTATGTTTGTTGTAGGGAGTATAAGGAAGCTTTGGAGTTGTTTTCGCGTATGCACGATGCTGGTGTAAGACCTAATGATGCTACATTGAGTGTTTATACAGAGTAGTTATAGAAGCTTATAAATTGTGTTTAATTGGTAACAAGGGTTTTATATTTATACCCTATAGAATTAGGTTGATACGGCGTATTGGTCTCCTCCAAAACGGCGTATCGGCCTTGAATAGCGTAGGCTTGACGATTAAAATATTCTAGAATGTGTACGAACCGTCGATGGATATGGCGTATTAACCCAAATGGATACCACAAAATTTGGATGGATTCGTGACGTTAAGTAACGAAGGAGATACGGCCCCGACAAGATATGTCAAGTTTTTGATTTTTGACAGCTTTGACATACTTGTGTATTTTTGATTTTATAAACTTTATAAATTGGTGTAGAACTCAGAGAAGAGGCTTACATTTTTGGAAATTAGACTAAAAAACAATGAACCTATGATTTTGAACCAAGTGATTTCATTAGAAGAAAAATGAGAAATAGCCCAATTAAGTCAGAAATTTTCTAGAAATGTATAACAGCGTGTCCGAGTTTAATTTAGTAATAACCAACACCCAAATCATATTTCCACGAATCGAGGCCATGAAATAATGAAAGTAGACATGTTCACCTGCGTTTAGAGAGTTTAACGGATAAAAACGAGCTTAAAACAAATTAAATACGCTCACTTGAAGTCGGGTTTAACTTAATAAGTAACATACTTGATTTCTAGGGCTTTTAAAAGTTTAAAAACGTATTTCGACTATTTTTCTTAAACGATCGACTTACGTAATTTTATAAAACTCACTACAAGTACATAAGGGTGATAAAACTTTGTAACACCCACACGCATTTAGTACATTTTGCATTTTCCCTAAAACCACTTATTAATCTAGGTGACATTTAGGATTCCTGTCGTTATTCTACGTTACACTATTCCGAATACTTTGATGAATTGAGGTGAGTTTCATAGCCCCCTTTTACATGTTTATACTTATCTTAAAATACTCAGGGTGCAAATACATTGTTTGCTTTTACTCAAGAATACAAGTGCATAAAACATTTAATTATTGTCTAAGTTACTACATTAACAATAAGGTCACCATTTATCATGAACCGCTAATTACTTCTAAGCATGAATATTTGAATAGATCTATTGAGTTGACACCCCTGTCCGGGTTGGTCACACCAACTGGTTAAACAGAAGCATATCATTTGGAAACATTGGGTGTTTGGCCAGACGCCTACATGGGCAATCATATATTTGTGCAAATCGTATAGAGAATACGTTAAGGCTTCAAGGTCATGAGCTTAGGGCAATAGTAACACTTTTTTCTATGACATTGTATTTGCTATAATGGTCATAGACACAGAAATCTTGTGGTTCGCACATGACTTTTACATGTACATAAACCTATTAACTCACTAATGTTATGCTGACATTTTAGTATGTATTTCTCAGGTTGTCGATCTTTCTAGCTTGATATGCTTTAGGACATCGTTCATAGAGTCACATCATGTGGTCTCGTCTTCATGAATTTTCTACTAGGGCTATATATCTTTTGTTAATGTTTTTAAAAACTATTTTTATTTGTTGTGGAACTTGAGTACTAGTTGTATTTAAACTACCTCTTGCTTTACTAAATCAAATGATATGACTTTTAAAATGACTTATATAGAAATCGTTATTTATATTTTTGACTTTGTGCTATGAACATCACGCCCCGGTTAACTTTTCGCTGCGACATTCTATTTGTCATGTACAATATGTAGTAGTTGTGTCTTTGGCATGTCAAAGGCTTTATTTAGTTTGTTTTATTTATCATACTTGAGGTTAATGTGGTACATAAGTCACATTTCATTGTAATTAACTTTTTGGTTTTAAATCTTACCGGGTAAACCTTTACAACAAAACCAAAAAATAAAAATAAAGTGTATATATATATATATATATATATATATATATATATATATATATATATATATATATATATATATATATATATATATATATAATAAATAAATAAACTTACTAAGAAAACCACTAACTATTATTTAAATTCCTTTAAGCCGACGGCTCGACTCAGCGTGTGAACAGTGTCGGCTCGAGCCACGGCTCCACAGTGAACACAATCTGCCCCTCTCCCTCAAGCTAATCCCCAAGTCGGCAGCTTCAAATTAGTGTTAGCTCCGAAAACACTTCAATGAATGTTATGTAGTATAATGTCCATGTTTGTTAGTTTTCAAGTATACGGCATGTCGTAGCATGTAGTAGTTTTTACGCATTTTAGTCCGTTTATTAATTAGACACTCTGTTACATTCATGTACTTAATCGTTTTTTTTTTTTTTTTTTTTTTGGTTAATATATTTATCAACTAGAAAATATTTTATTATTATAAGGAAAAAAAAAAGGAAAGAAAGTATTAATGAAAGAAACATTCCTTGTACATATGTAATCATGAGTTTGCCAAGTTAACTCAAACCATATAGTCTGTATATATTATGGACACAACGTTGAGCGTTTCAGCGTTGTGCCGCATAAAAAAAAAAAAAATCTTTTCTGGGCTTCCGGCCTATTTGTGTCGCATCTTTTGGCCCAGCTAGTTGTTATACTTTTTTTCTTATTTTTTTTCCCACACAGTTTCATTAAATTTGGATAACGACCACCGCCTTTAAACTAGATCGTTTGTAGCGAAAAAAATTATAGCATAAATTTTTGAAATTTTACAGCAATTTTTCTAATTTGCCCCCCCCCCCCCCCCCCCCCCCCCCCCAGTTTCATTAAATTTGGATAACGACCACCGCCTTTAAACTAGATCGTTTGTAGCGAAAAAAATTATAGCGTAAATTTTTGAAATTTTACAGCAATTTTTCTAATTTGCCCCCCCCCCCCCCCCCCCCCCCCCCGACGGACCAATTTTTAGTGCAGTTTTTAAAAATTATCATATTTTGCCCTTTCGACAATAAAGTTCTGGCTCCGCACCTGAATCTATGTATCATCAGGTAACCTTTTGATTTTCGTGTTTCAGGTTTTCTTTTCAAGTTCTCAACTGTGTACTACGTTTTTTTCTTACGTTAATATGTATGTATGTATGTACGTGTATATATATATATATATATATATATATATATATATATATTTGGTTTTTTGGGTAATCTATCTTTGATGTTTTATTTGTTTTCGGATATTGAAACCAATATAGGTAGCTGTTCTTACTTCACCATCTACTGTTTCGGTTGCCCACGTTTTTTCGCCTGTTCTTTGCTTTTGCATCATTTATGTGTAAGTTATTTCTTATACTATTAGAGCAAAGGGAGTGGTAAAGCAAGACTTGCGTTATTCTTAGGTGGCATCAATTCAACGCACGTTACCAAGTTATTGTCATTTCCTAGCATGAAGCATTGGGGCAGCGTTGAGGAGCAAGTTAACGCAATAACTTGTGTTGTAACGTGGAGCTGCAGCTTTTCAAGTTTGCAAAACAAACCCCTCGCATAATAAATTGATTCTAACGGCTACTTTTGTGGGAAAAGAAAAAAAATAATGTTACCGTTTTAAATGTAACGGCTAAGTTTCAAAAAACAATCACCTTATAAATGAACAACAACAAGAAGTGTATACAATATCTTTTCACAAGCAAAAAAAAAAAAATAACTCATACACTCATATTCTCACAAAATCAAAACCATGTCAGGACGAGACGATTCAAGTTTTTTAAATTTGATGGGTCTTGTGAATGCTAACGCTAACCCGAACATCGGGTCTTCTTCAAATCCTAACCCATTTGGTAACTTGTCATTCGAACAACAACAACAATTGTTGTATATGTGGCAACAAAATAACGCGGAGCAACAAACACCGCCAACACCACAAACCCAATCCTCACAAGCGGCGAGTGTGGAACCCGAAGCTACATCTCCACGAAAATCCAAACGTGGAGGTAAACGTGTTGCAAAAAAAGGCAAAAAAACAACAAGTCGACGAGGTACCGACGTGAGTGAGACTATGTTATGTTGGACACCGGAAGAGGAAGTTTTACTTGCCGTGTGTTGGGTGGCCGTTATCAAGGATAGGAATGTTGGAGTTTCTCAAAAGAGCATCACTTTTTGGTATTAGGTTATGAACGAGTTCAACCGGCAATATAAGTTGGAACATCCGCCAACCGATCCGCCAAGCGACTAGTTTAAATTATCTACTTATCGTATTGTATTTCGTATGTTTCATTTCGTAATTTAGTTTATGTCATTTTTTTTAATTGTAATGTTTTTGTTTTGTTTTGTAATGTTTAGTTTTATTAATAAAATGTTTGAATGTTTAATAAATAAATTTATTGAGGGTAGAATTTGTAAATTTGTAAAAAGTGGTGTTATTTAGTGTTATGATTTCCTGGTGTTTTTTGATGTTATGTTATTTGGTGTTGAGATGACGTGGCGCTGTGTTATTTTTAACTTGAGTTATTGCTCCCTTTGCTCTTAGTTTCCTGTGCTATCATTTGCTCTCTTAGGGTTGCGGCTTTTTATGTCCCTAGGACCTATGGTTTTTAGTTGTTTTTTTCCCTTTCTTTGCTTGCACATGCTTTCTTTGCCTAATATTTTCAGTTTGTTGTTAATAGTATGAAAACTAAGTCAAAATCCACGCGTAAGAGTACTGAGGTTGCTACGTCATATGAATCAAACGAGTCCTTTGATCCCTCCGGTAATCAATATCGTGGTGCTTTGACAGGTGCTCCACATCTTCGTTATGCATTGGCTGCTGCTCCAGGATACGATAATGTAAAATCCGGTTTCATGTTCAATGAAAGATTAAGTATCATGAAGTATGGATATGGCACGATGAGCGGGTTGGGAAATGTAGTAACGCATCATAATGGGCCGCTCGGGGTGACGTTAACCTGTATGTAGTTTTTTTTCCCATTTTCAAATCTCCTTAGTAAAGCTGCAGTGACCTGATCATGAATTTTTAGACAACAGTTGTCTAATTTTCGTATCAATAATTCATGCAGTCGTCGATGAAATTCAGGTGTATTTTTTTACTACTCGCATTAAATTTTATTTATATGTAATTACTTTATCTTTATGTATACAAATATTAGGATGTAGAATCATATTTTAAGTGTTGGTATGAATTAATGATGTGGCATAATTGCATAGAAAGGAGAAAAGTAAGTATCATTGTTGAGTCATTGGTGGGATTCAATGGTGGTCGTAGTATGGTGTTTGGCTATTAATCAACATTCTTTTTTCCAATGCACTGTGTACTACTCATTCAAGGATAAAAGTGAAGAAGATTGGTCTGATTGCAAATATGATAAGTTAAAATTTGGACCTAATAAGGTAAGTCTCTGTCCATTCAGTGTGTCTAAAGGTGAAAAAATAGGTGGGTTATGGGTATGCAGGTAAATGGTTGATATTGCTTAAGACTAGAATGCAAGAGAGTGATGGTTTCACCATCTGGACCACTTCAAGCGCAGAGGCTCTTGCCCTCCACCATCATTCACGCGCTATGCACAAGAATTAAGACAACATTTGGTGAAGCCTTCACTTAGCGGGAAAGAAAAAACCGGGCCCCACTAATTTTTCTAAACATTGCAAGTTTTTTTTTTTTTTTTTAAATAAAAAAAAAAAAAAAAAAAAAAGCGCACCCCACTACCCCTTTTTTACTTATAAGTACTCACTAAAATTCATACTTTTTAAACCACAATTTCACCAAAACACTACTACGTACTTTATTACTCCCTTCGTACCATATTAAATGTCCAGGTTTGACCTTTTAAGTATTTCTTTATCAACTTTAACCCTAAATATTTATGATTTTGAACGTTTACGATTTTATATTTTTACATTTATGATTTTGAGTGTTTACGATTTTATATTTTTACGTTTATGATTTTAATTATATAAGTATTAAAAAAAATGGGAGTTAAAGTGAAAAAACATATCTCTTGCCCATTAATTGGTGAAGAGTGGTGAAGGGAAGTGAGAGGAAAGAGAAAGCTGACGTGGCGCCGATGTGTATGGTGAAAAAATGTATGCCTTGCCTATTAGCCTAAAGGGTCAATATTTGCAGGCTTGTAACTTTTATTAGGCATTCGCTCAAAATTACGTGTAATCTTAACTTTTAATAATATGATCATCTTGACACCTAAGAAGAAGTTCAAGAACATGTAAGGATATCTTTATAGTTATGAGTATGTTGTCACTTCGATTTTGATCCAGATAGTGTTAATGAATCTTTTAACTCGGGTTGAATTAGTGAGAGATTAGCTGCGAAGACAAAAGGAAATATGTGGTGGGCCTCTAAATTCGGATAAGTTGGTTTCTGGATCTAAACATTCTATTTTTGGTTATGTGGTTAAAGAACAAGTATTGATCTATATAAGAAAAGACAATCTAGAATATGCGTCGTCACAACTGTGTATTTTTTTTTATTTTTTATTTACAGGGAATGCAATGGCCATGTTTCAAATGAATGCGTGCTGCAAAGCATAGTTAGTACAATTCTGGATTGTTTAAACTGATATGAAAAAGGCATAATATTTATACTTGAGTGACTTTGGTTATGTTCAGTTTAATTAATTTTTTAGGAAAATTTATATAAATTCTCTTAATTTTAATGCACCTGAGTAATTGGTTTGGTGGATCATCTTTGTATTATTGTTGGTTGATGTCAAGATGATCCTATTGCTTATTTGGTGTGTTTGGAAGATGAAACAAAAAAAAAAAAAAACCCGTCGCAACGTGCGTGTGATTAGCGGCGAAAATAGTTGTAAACTCCAACCGCAAAGGGTCATCAATAACTAATAGATCGACACCGGTACAAAAATTCGCCGCAACGCAGCGGGCGCCTTCTAACTGTTCTTAACAATATCACAATCAAAATATAAATATTGCTTTTAATCTTTTATTTATTGAACTAAAATTTCTAGTTAACTACTCTTCAGGAGTAGTACGTGTAAAAGCACTTGATGATGTTATATTTCCAGTTGAGTGGAATCATCCTTAGGCTACCTACAGTGGTGACCCATATTGCATCATCTTTCCGGTTGCCACCTCAGCTTTCTCTCTCCTCAACCCATATTCACTTCTCTCATCACAGTGGCAACCCATATTGCATCATTTTTTTTAATTCAAATATATATATATATATATATATATATATATATATATATATATATATATATATATACCAACTGACCCTAATTCCTTTTTAACAATTTGTACCATATGAATAAAATGTTGTACATCTAAGATTTAACAATTTAAAAGCTTTAATAGAAGCAACTACCACAAGCTAAACCTCTCTTTGTCCCATTCTTTTAAAGTCATTTGCTTCCTTTCACTTTCACAAACAGAT
Organism: Artemisia argyi; assembly: GCA_030686995.1. Classification (NCBI taxonomy): domain Eukaryota; kingdom Viridiplantae; phylum Streptophyta; class Magnoliopsida; order Asterales; family Asteraceae; genus Artemisia; species Artemisia argyi. The sequence goes on from CM060682.1 coordinate 19,074,902, forward strand.
ATACAGTATATATATAGAAACCCCAATGCTTCATCATCATCATCTTAGTAGTACAACAACTTTCAACAAACTAACTACCATTTCTTCATCACAAAGCCTCCAACAACCAAGTTAGTTAAATTGTCAGAGCATGGATTTAGAAAGAAAAAGAATGGCTGCTAATGCTTCAAAAAAGAGTAATAATTTGTATTAATGTGTTGGAAAGTATTGCTTCAAAATCGGTTGTCTAGCCGAACGATGTGTGGTTTTATATCCGGCGATCGATTTCAACATTTGCTTTCATAGTGGTGACATCGATCGGTTACGTCGATCAATCGATCATCATGATCGATATTATCCGGGCCACTGTGAGTAGCCTTAGTAATAGTGAATCAAGATTAATCCATTATTTACAAGATAATTAATAAATCTTATATTATTAGAAAGTCATTGACTTTTGTTTTATGTGAACCTACGACAATATTTTTCCAACGATAACAAGATTATCATCGTTATATGTGTTAAATGTACGTATAATTATTAATATGTAAATGTCTAGTATCGAACCCGAGACCTCGGGATTGCACACATTACAAATGAGTATTAAGAAAAAATAATAAATGTTTTATTATATTTCTTATTAGACACGAGATATTAACGACCGTTAGTACTTAACGGTAAAGGGACTAACTACCATTAGACGAAAGAAGAAAAAAGGGTGTTTATGTAATTTGGTAACCAAGGAAGGGTCTAGAACCCCCTCCTCGGGCTTGGGTCGGCCGAACACCACACAAGGGGCACCCTTGCCTTAGCTTGTTCCCAAAGTTATCCTAATTACTATATAAACAAACTTAGGGTCATTGTTTTCACACCTTTTGTGCACACAATTATCCCTAACTTTTTATCCTTTTTTTCTTGCTTCCAAAACCGGTCGACACTCCCTCTTAGGGTTTGTGGGTCGATTTTTGTTAATCAAAAATCTTTCTTGTGTAGTTACTTGCATAACTTTAATACGGTTTAATTTGTGTGTACAATAACGAGGTAATAACTCACTATAGTTATTATCAAGAGATCGATAAACAAAACGGTAAGGGTTTATCATAGATCTATTATTACACAAGATCAAGATTAATTGAAGTGCATCGGGTACGTTCCTATTTATGTTTTAGTTAATATTATATGTTATACTTGATCTTAGCTTCCGCAATATGTGTACTTTGATTGTTAAATTCTAACAGTGGCATCACGAGTCATGTATAACATGTAATTGATTACTAAAACATAATAAAAATTGAATCTTTAATTATTTTAGATACATGTTTAAATTGATTACTAACCCTAATTTAGGGGGGTCGATTTCCATATAAACCCTAATTAGGGTTTTGCGGTTTTTTGATTAATATGTAATCACTAGAAACCCTAGGTCATTAACCGGTTATTTGAACGTATCTTGTGACCTATGTGGTAATTGTTATGCTTAATCCGTGACGAAACATGCATGTTCGTCATGGATCTTGATTGTTTTTTTTATGTCACATGTCTTAGGTAGATCTAAAATTGGGGAAGACCCCATAATTATATATTAAAATCAATTTATATGCTATCTGGTGTGTATATTAGCTTTGGCCTACGTAACTGACTCGTCAATGCATGTGGCTCTCTTCCATTAAGAGGAGAAGGCCTAAGTTGATTACATGCATAATTATACCTAGAATTGATTTATTAGGATCTTTTCTAATCAAGATTGCATGTGGCTATATATTTCACTTTTATAATTGTTATGATTATTAGTTGTTGATTTGTCTTGAATTACTTGTTTTTATTTTTCTTAATTGTTTGACATGATGTAAGCAATAAAAAGGGTAATTTTTTATAAAGAAAATAATATGGACTAATAATGGTGAAACTTTAAGTGATAAAGATTGAATCTCGCGGTGTCTTATGTGCCAACAACGGTTCGCTTCGCACGGTAATTCGCTCCATGGCGAGACTAGCAAGATTCATACTTTATTACATGTTTTGAGATTGAATCCATAAACTTTTGCTTGATTGATGTTTTGTACAACATGCTTTAAAAAGTAACTCCTTTGAGGCAACATTCATAGTCGTGGTAAGAAGGCTTAGAAAGAGCCTCAGAGTCTGCCTTGTTTATCACACTTACGAATACATCTTAAATGAATTTCTTTTAAAATCATTCTTGTAGAAAGTCATCTTAGGGTTTTAAAAACTTCAAGTAAAACTTTATGTATTAATTTCAAGAATTGGTAATAAAAAGTTTTTTTTGAAAACTTATGCTATAAAGATGAGTGCATGCATCTTTATACATATTTTGATTGACACATCAAAATTGAATACCCTTAAAATTTAAGTTACATGCCATCTATCTATAAGGAACACTTGAAATTCTAATTTAGTAAATGTGAGACCTAGGGTAAATTATTATAACAAGGTAAAATTCTGTTAATGCGTGAGACAATAGATAGTAATTTTATAGTTTCTAAGGTAGACGACTTAATTAAGTTGTGCGTGAGACCTAGAATTTAAGGCATGAGATGGGATGAAACATGCTTACAAGGCAAATTGATGAATCAATTTGATGTAAATCCCATAATGATCTAGGAATTGGAAATCTTGTTTGCCAATTATCGTTCGACAGATTACCATCTTTTATACTTTCACCACTAGCAGATCAACTGATGTGGTGGAATCTATGTAAAGTTGGATCCTATATTTTCAAGAAAATTTTGTTGGTTATATGAATATAGCCTTTGGGTATTATATTTTCTTGAAGATATTGATTATTGAAAATACTAATGTTTGAACTTTTATCTGTAGATATGGCTCAACCCGATAACCCAACTGTGATTTCTGCTTTTAAGAGTCATCTTCAAAGGGAAAAATTGACTGGAAAGAATTTTAATGATTGGCATCGTTCGCTCAGAATTATCTTGAGGGCGGCCGGTAAGCTCACTTACTTGACCGATGAATTCCCAGCTGAGCCTGCTGCTACTGAACCAGAAGCAGTTAAGGCGGCATGGAGGGTAGAGCATGCTAAATTTAATGAGGTTGCTTGTTTAATGCTCACTAGCATGAGTACTCAGTTACAAAAGAAGTTTGAGTACTACTTTCCTAAAGACATGCTTGAAGAACTTCAAAAGTCTTATGAAAAGTCTCCTGCAGTTGAATTGTATGATGAACTTGACAAGCTACACAACTGCAAGCATGGTGATGGTAAACCAGTTGAAGATTATGTGAATGAGATGAAAGAATACTTTGATCAACTTCACAGAATTGGATTTGGTTACCCCGACAATGTGCAAGTGCACTTGATCAACAGGTCCCTTAACAAGGACTTTGACGATTTTGTGCAGAACTTCAACATGCACTGCTCGGGGAAGACAGTCTCAGAATTACTAGCATTGCTTGTTGATTATGAGAAAAGTCTACCAGCCAAGGTCAAGGCTCCTACCCCGCAAGTGTTGGTGATTCATGGGGGAGAATCCAGAAGAAATCGCATGTGAACAAAGGCAAAGGGAAAGGTGATAAAGGCAAGCAGGTCATGGCCTATCAACCACAACCCAAGATGAAGCAGCATCAGCCTAAGTAGAACAAGGTGAATCCTCCAAACAAGAAGGATCAGGCTTGTCACCACTGTCATGAAAAGGGCCATTGGAAGCGCAATTTTCCTCTCTACATTCATGACTTGCGGCAGAAGAAGCAGAACAATGAGTCTGGTAACCCCAATACTTCAGGTGCGTTCTTTATGATTGAATTATTCACTCTTACTCCTAAATTCAATTCATGGGTATATGATACGGGATGTGGCATTCATATTTGCAATACCTTGCAGGGGTTTAGAGTTGAGAGAAAGCTGGCCTATGGACAACAATTCTTGCACGTGGGTAACGGAGCACATGCAGAAGTTGAAGCTATAGGAGTTTTTAATTTAGTGTTGCCTTCGGAACTAGTACTATCTTTAAATAATTGTCATTATGCACCGTCAATTGTTAGAGGTGTAATTTCATTTTCATGTTTGTTGAACCTTGGTTTTGATCATACTATTTCTAGCAATGAAATTTCAGTTTCTTTAAATGGTGTTTTTTATTTTAATGCTATTGCTGTGAATGGTGTCTTTGAAATTGATATAAATGATAATGATAATGCTTTTGTTAAAAATAATTCAATGTATAGCATCAGTAATAAGAGAATCAAGAAAGGTTTGGATTCATCTTATCTTTGGCATTGTCGACTTGCTCACATTGGCAAGGCTCGCATGGAAAAGCTGCAACATAATGGGCTTTTAGATAAGATCAATGATGAATCATTTGATAAGTGCGAATCTTGTATTGCTGGAAAGATGACAAAGAAACCCTTTAAAAATAAGATTGAAAGGGCAAATGATCTACTTGGTCTTATTCACACAGATGTGTGTGGACCACTTAGACATGTGTCAAGGAGAGGTGCTAGCTACTTCTTAACATTTACGGATGATTACAGCCGTTATGGTTATGTTAATTTACTTAAACATAAGCGTGAGGTATTTGAAACATTCAAAGTGTTTAAAGCAGAAGTAGAGTTGCAACTTGGAAAGAAGATTAAAGCTCTTTGATCCGATAGAGGTGGTGAATACCTGAGTCAAGAGTTTATAGATTAGTTAGCTAAGGAGGGAATTGTCCAGCACCTTACTTCTCCATATACTCCACAACAAAATGGTGTATCTGAGAGAAGAAATCGTACATTGCAAGATATGATACGATCTATGTTTAATCTAACAACTCTTCCTTTTTTGTTTTGGGATTATGCCTTAGAATATGCGGTTCGGATTCTTAATATGGTTCCAACAAAGAAGGTGGATGTGACAACCGGCAATTTAGGGAGTTATTTTGAAAACCCGCATTACGTTAAAGTTCGTTTATAATTTTTATTTGGAGTTTTATTTCACAACGAACTTGTAAGACCTATTTTATGGATAATTATGTTTCTATGATGTTATGGAATTCGTGAATTATTTTCATAATTCATTTTGGATATTGCTCGGTGATGTATTTTTAAATTCTCACTGGTACTACGTTAACTCTGGCACTAGGTTTACCTAACGAAAAATTTTATGATTCGTTTTACGAGTCCGATGATATTTGAGTAATTATGAGATGCTTTCAGGAGATATTAAAGTTTGAAATGAGTTTGGGTTTCGGGCCACATGTTTTACGTTTGCCCACTTTACCCGCTCCACACTATTAGTAATATTATTATTACTATTATTATTATTATCCTTATTATAAATTAAAAAAAAATAAAAAAAATAAAACTACAAAATTGGTCCTTGGGGCCGGTTCACACAAACACAACAACCATCACCTACACTCATCTCTCTCTCTCTCATTATCCTCTCCCCACCTCAAACCCTAGCCGCCGACTCAAAATCCGGCCACCACTCCACCGCCGGTTATCACCACACACAAACACCACCACCGTAATCCAAACGTCTTTCTCCACCTTTTGAACCATTTCACGCGCCGAGAACAAGAAACCACCACCATTTGCTTGTCCCACCACCGCGCGTACACCACACCACCACCATTATTTTCGAAGTTTGATATAGATCCGTGTATTGGAAGGTGAGAAAACGCGTTTTTACGCGTGGGTTTAACTACACCGAGTCAAACTCGGATTATATTGTATTGGGGTTTATAAACTACAAGTTCTTTTTAAAGGATAAAGTTTAGTTTGGTATCCGGTTTGGGTCGATTTGGGTTCGGATTTGTGGAAGGATTTGGTTGTTTTATGATATGTCGAGGGTTGGTTTCTTGATTCGAGCATAACCGAGACCCTTGAGGTCTCGGGGTCACTTTTGGTTGCTCGTATAACCAATTCGAGACCCAGTTGGGGCTCTCGTTTGGTTGTGACTCGAGCCTTGAGCTCGTTATTGCCTTGGTTCGACTCTTGTGAGTCGCGGCTCTTAGCTATATTATTATTTTTGTTGCCGAGACTTTTGTGAGTCGAATGGTTATTTTGGAGTGCTCGTTGGAGCCTATTTGGTGACCTTTGATACTTGGTTCGAGCCCTTTTGGCTCGTGGTAATTGCCACGACTCGGTCGAGTCATGTGGACTTGGGTGTGGCTTGGTAAACCCACCCGAGTAGGACTTGATAACTTTGTTCTTGGATTATAACTTGGTTTGGAATAATTGTTATTGATTGGTTGTTTACTTGTTCTTTGGCCGAATACATGTGGGTCGAGACCATGTTTGGGTCTCGACATTGGATATTGAACTTTGGTATTGAGAAGTGTTGACGAATTGGGATATTGGGGACCGATTGTGAGACGGTTACTTAGATTGACGGAGATAGGTTAGTCGGGTGCCGTAGTCGGACCCTATTGTTGTAGCACGTGGATTGGGATTGTGTTGGACGGAGATACTTTTGTATTTATGACATTTGCTTATTACTTTGGACTTGGACAATGAGCCGAGAGTCATGACTCGGACATGTGACCATTTCGTATGACTCGATAACTATTATAATTAAAACGTAAATAATAAAACTCGTAATAATAATTATTGATAATATAAACGTTTATATGAATATATAGACGTGAATAACGGATATATAATTATATAGGCGCGTATATTAATAATAATAAAAATCACGAGTCATATTATAAATAATACGACTAGATATATATTAGGCTACGAAAGTGGCGTAATATTATTGAACGTATTATTATTATAAAAAGGTGTTATAAAACGGGGAACTCTCGACAATTATTAAACATTTTATAAAAACGTCATTTTATATATATATAACGGGTAAACTTATCGAGTTATGCGGAGTCGTTGTCACTCGAGTCCAGGTAAGTTTTTATTTGTGACTTTCGTGTTGTCACGGATATATGACGATTAATATAAACGTTTTCTATAACTAAATAAGCACTTAACCGTAGGGTTGAACCGGGTTATTTGGCTATATGAAATGAATATATTAATGGGCATCGTATCCTACGACGCCCATAGGTTGTGGTATATGTAAAGTGTAATAAATTGCGAATGTATATATCAGTGGCCAATTTGACGATGTATATGAGGAATTTATTAAACTATGATACATACCATATAGTATTTATGTGCTATGTGCTTTAGGATTGGGTGTAATCTTGGAACGGTATGTTACGTAAATAAATATGAGGATTATCAAATCGACGGATTTGATAAACTTCGGCGATTTATTTAAATGATATATTGGGCTAATATTAGATCCATAGTTTATTTTATTATTCTTTGTGTGACCTTTTGGTTTGTTTTGTGTCGACCCACCACCCGTATGGATACCAAACTTAAATACACCAAACTAATACGAAATGGATTTTCGGAAATAAAACGGATTCTTGTCCGGGTTTGGGAATATTTTGAATTTGAGGAAATGATTTCTGAACGAGTTGATATTGTTAGGTCGTGCCGAGTCCGTAGTTGTTGTTTCGTAAGTTACTATACATCTTATTTCTACCGACTTCTTCTTGCTATTTTCTGGACTTGAGGTGAGTCATAGCCCCACTTTTATTCTTGAACTATGTTTTCAATACTTGGGGTGAGAAACGTGCAAATTATTTTATGTCGACTATTATCGCTTCTATATTCTTTCTAAAACTTGCTATGCGTATGGACTAAGATGTATTGTCAGCTTTAGTCACATTTTATGTGTACTATTCAAGGTTGGCTTAATTGTATTGTCAGCTTTAGTCACACGGTTCGTGTGCACTATTCGAGGTTGGCTTATTTAGATACTGTAGTGTGCACCTATAGGTTATTGATACTTTGGAGGTTATCCGAGTATTTATTGGTATTGCGGGGGTTACCCGAATATCTATGTTGGAACGGAGGGTATCCGTGTGTTAGGATTGGAGCGGAGGGTATCCGCAGGCTTTTAGTGAACCCTTAGTCTAGCTAGCAAGCGTTTTGCGTATATGTCCACTATATTGTTAGATGAATTTAAACCTATGATCTCACCAGCGAAAGCTGACTTTTAGCACGTTTTCTCAGGTAATTAAGTGATGATACGGATGCTTGGAATGGAAGGCTTGGCTAAGGCTCATGGTTTATGGATCTATTTTTCTAAACTCTGATAATTTATTTTGGACCTACTGTTCTGTTATTTTGGGCCTGACTCTGAATGATGTTGGGATAAATGTAAACTCTAAAACCCCGTTTTGGTTGCGTTTTTATTATGTTTACTTTATCTCGTTCTATTATGTCTTGTGTTGGATACCAATCCCCGTAGCACCCCGAAAGCTTGTTGAGTCTTCCGCTGTATCAAATTTTGGGGGTGTTACAGATTGGTATCAGAGCCATGGTTATAGAGAACTAGGTAAATAAACGCCTAAACTATAACCGAATTTTTATAGAAAATGATCCTTGACCACCGCCCGCCAGCCCGCCAAGCCGAAACATCTTCTATTATTTTGAGGTATTATGAGATATTTGAGATGATTGTTAGATTTGGGATTTCTTGAGATGATTTGAGGTTTATGGATTTTAGTAATAAGATGGCGTTTCGAGGAATTATATGGTCTATATGTTTTATAAACATTTTAGTAATGTGGTGTTTGAAACTCTTTATTGAGACTATATGTTTAAATTATTCGATGAGGATTTTTAGTATGGTATTTTGAGTTGTGATTTAGTTGTTTTGAAACACTTACACCTACCCTACGCCGTTGTCACAGACCATGGCCTCCCATATGCCCGATGTTGTCGAGGATATTCTTACTGCACCAGTTTTACCTGCACAGTTCACTATGACATCTGATGACCCTTACCAGATGGCCATGCTTTCAGCTACTGTGCCGCAGACAGCTTCTACTTCAGCACCACCTGCTGCATCTACGCAGGGACCCTCATCTTCACTAGAGCTCCCTGGTACATCGAGGCAGCTTACTCTTCATCAGGCTTTGGCTCGTGTGGCCCCACGCTTTGCCCACCGAGCTACGACACGCATGTCGGTACGCCCTACTCCATCACCTTTACAGATTGATGCTCACTCTCTTCTGTCTGAGGCGCCACCTACATCATTGCGTCGTCGTCCTAGATCACCTACCACATCTCCACATGGTTCACCTAGTAGGAGACGACGATTGATGAGGTACTCTTCCGATGGGGAGGAGGAGGAGTACGAGGGTAAGGATGAGGCTGATGACCCTGAGCAGGAGGATGACCCTCAAGAGGCTGAGCAGGGTGATGATGATGACCCTGAGGAGGAGGATGACCCTCAGGAGGATGAGATGCCTGATGATGATGATGTGTTAGTACCACCAGCTCAGGCTGAGGAGCCTGATTCACCTATACATCCGATTGAGCCTGTCTCACCTGACCATCCGTTTCTGTTAGATTCACCACCTGGTAGCCCGGTGGTATCGGATGCATCTTCTGAGGTTTCTACTGAGCATGCAGAGTTAGGTGAGATTGGCAGGTTATGGGCTCGGATTACTGATCTTGGTGAGAGAGTTGCACGTGTATCTGATCGACTTGAGAGGGTTATTGGAGAGTTCTTAGCGGATCTGAGAGTTGATATGACTGTGGTTGGGGGCAGGACTACCGAGATGAGGAGAGTTTTGATGGAGGTCCACGAGCATATCGATAGTATACAGCGAGGTTTTGTTACTGCTCGAGAGGCCGACCGCAAGCTATGGCAAAGGAATGCCGAACTAGAGAAGGAGGTGGCTGACCTCAAGAGAGACCGAGACACCCATAGCGTGGAGCTAGGATCGTTATGGAGGGATCTTGATGGCTTGAGGCAGGAGTTGAGGAGCCTCCGCCAGCAGTGTGGCTAGTTGCTTAGGTTATGTTGTCTTGTTACTTTCTTAACCGAGGAGTGTTCGGTTAGAAAAGCTAGTTATCATATTTTGATGTATTTTGTTCAGTATTCGTCTCTTTTGGAACGATTAGTACGTTTTGTGTTATCCAGTAGTTGGAACGATGTTAGATCGCTATTGTATGGTTGATGGTTATTAGTATATGGTATTATGTGATTTTGGGTGTTATGGAAATTGAGTCCTTATCCGTTTTATTGATGTTTCATGGTGTATTGTTGCTATTCTTTCCATGACTTGGCTTCGTTGAATTTCTTTTGTTGAGCATATTGATAAGTTCTATTGGAGACTCATGAACTTGTATGATGTTACAGATCAATGATACCACAACGAAACCCTGTTAGAGCTACTAGAACTGGTCCTGCTGTGACTACTCCTGGTCGCTGAGGACGCCGTCCTACTCGAAATGCTGAAACCCCTACTCCTGACAACCTGGACACTACTAACTGCAACAACAGGAATCAAAATGTTGATGTTCAGGGAGACAATGATCATGTTCCACTTAATGCACCTACTGTGGATCAAGCAATGATCAACCAACTTGTGGAACAAAGAGTTGCTGAACTACTAGCTGAGTCAAATCATTCCAACAATTCTGCTGGAACTTTCCCACCTGTTCGTGCTAACGGATGTCAATACAAGGAGTTCAAGATTTGTGGACCCATTGAGTTTGGTGGAACTGAAGGAGTGGTTTACTTAGTCAGATGGATTGAGAAGACTGAGTCAGTGTTCAATGTCAGTGGTTGTGCGGAGAATGCGAAAGTAAAGTTTGCTTCCTTTACTTTCAAGGATGAAGCTTTAACTTGGTGGAACAATTACCGAAATTCAGTTGGGAGTGATGTAGCTTATGCCATGACTTGGGAGCAATTTAAGTCTCTGCTGATTCAGACTTATTGCCCAAGGAATGAGGTCAAGAAGCTAGAGATTGAGTTTTGGAACCACAAGGTGAAAGGTAATGATATGACGACCTACAATCGTCGTTACCAGGAATTAGCCTTGCTTTGCCCAGATATGGTGAAAACTGAGACTCAAAAGATCGAGAGGTATACTGATGGGTTGCCTGTAGCTACAAGGAATGATGTGATTTCTGCTAGGCCTGCAAACATCCATGAGGCAATCACAATTGCTCAACAACTTATGGATTCGTTGGAATTAGAAGGAGCTGATAAGGAGAAGAATGGAAAGAGAAAGAGAGACCGTCACTCTAAGGGTAATGATCACCGAAGCAGGAGACAAGCTAAGGCTTATGCTATTGGGAATGGAGATAAGAAGAATCAGAACAGTGATGCACCCAAGTGTGGTCGTTGCCACCAGCATCATACTGGATGGTGTAGTGTGAAATGTCAGAACTGCTCAAAGAAAGGACACACAGCTAAGGACTGTAGAGCTCGACCTCTTGCTATGGTTCAAGCTGCCCCTGAAATGAGAAATAAGGCGGATGTTACTTGTTATGGGTGTGGAAAGAAGGGACACTATAGGAATGAGTGTAGAGAATCGTGGAACCATGGAAATCAAGGCTCGGGTGGTAATGGGTACAATCATGGAAACCGTGGAGCTGGAGGAAACCGTGGACGACAAGATAATGGGGACCAACGTGTGGAAGCTGGAGCTGCTCAGGGAAGAGTGTATGCACTCGGGAACGAGAGAGGAGAAGATCCGAACGTCGTTACTGGTACGTTCCTTCTCAATAATCGTTATGCTTCCATACTATTTGATACTGGTGCCGATAGGAGTTTTGTGTCCACTACGTTTGCACCCTTACTAGAGAAACCCCCGATGGCCTTAGGAAATGGATATGATATTGAGTTAGCAAATGGGAATATAGAAAGGATTAATACCATCATTCGCGGTTGCACGTTAAATTTCTTGAACCACCCTTTCAACATAGATCTTCTACCCATCACGTTAGGAAGTTTTGATGTCATCATTGGTATGGATTGGTTGTCGAAGTATCGTGCTCACATACTTTGCGACGAGAAGATCGTGCGTGTACCTTACGGAAAGGAGATCCTAAATATATTAGGAGATCGAAAGGATTCTAGGAGCCCATCCCGATTAGCAGTTATTTCTTGCACTAAGTTACCAAAGCTAATGGAGAAGGGATGTTACCTTTTCTTAGCTCAAATTTATGAGAAAGGAGGGACGAAGAAAAAGGAAAGGTGCATTGGAGATGTGCCCATAGTTCGTGATTTTCCTGATGTGTTTCCCGATGATTTGCCGGGAATCCCGCCGACTAGACAAGTGGAGTTTCAGATTGAGTTGATACCTGGTGCTGCACCTGTAGCACGAGCGCCTTATCGTCTTGCACCTACCGAGCTAGAAGAGTTGTCAAAACAATTGGCGGAGTTAGCCGAAAAAGGATTCATAAGACCAAGTTCTTCACCTTGGGGAGCCCCAGTCTTATTTGTGAAGAAGAAAGATGGATCGTTCCGTATGTGCATTGATTACCGAGAGTTGAACAAGTTAACGGTGAAGAATAGATACCCGTTACCTAGGATCGACGACTTGTTCAATCAACTCCAAGGATCGAGTGTGTACTCGAAGATCGATTTGAGATCGGGATATCATCAACTTCGAGTTCGCGAGGAAGATATTCCGAAAACGGCTTTCAGAACCCGTTACGGGCATTACGAGTTTCAGGTGATGCCGTTTGGGTTGACTAACGCACCGGCAATATTCATGGATCTCATGAATCGGGTGTGTAAGCCTTACTTAGATAAGTTCGTGATTGTATTCATCGATGACATTCTGATTTATTCGAAGAGTGAGAAGGAGCATGAGGAGCATCTAAGACTTATCTTAGAATTGCTCAGGAAGGAGAAACTCTATGTCAAGTTTTCGAAATGCGAATTCTGGATTCCGACGGTACAATTTTTGGGACATGTGATTGATAGACAAGGAGTCCATGTGGATCCTGCTAAGATTGAGGCGATAAAAGATTGGGCTGCACCTACAACCCCAACCGAAGTTCATCAATTTTTGGGTTTAGCTGGTTATTACCGAAGATTCATTGAGGGATTTTCGAAGATAGCTAAACCATTGACCAAATTGACTCAAAAGAGTGTTACGTACGAATGGGGAGATAAAGAATAGGAAGCATTTCAATTGCTTTAGAAGATGTTGTGTAGTGCTCCTATCTTAGCGTTACCGGAAGGTAACGAGGATTTCATCGTCTATTGTGACGCCTCACATAAAGGATTGGGAGCCGTGTTAATGCAACGAGAGAAGGTGATAGCTTATGCTTCCCGACAGCTCAAAAAGCATGAGAAAAACTACACCACCCATGATTTGGAGTTAGGTGCTGTGGTTTTCGCCTTAAGAATATGGAGACATTACTTGTACGGAACCAAGTGTGTTGTATTTACTGACCACAAAATTCTACAACACATCTTGAATCAAAAAGAGCTCAATATGAGACAGCGACGTTGGATTGAGTTGCTAAGCGATTATGATTGTGAAATTCGCTACCATCCTGGTAAAGCAAACGTTGTCGCTGATGCTCTTAGTCGAAAGGAAAGAATACCACCGTTACGAGTTAGGTCATTGGGAATGACTATCATATCGCCATTACCGTCTCAAATATTTGAAGCTCAAACGGAAGCGTTGAAAGCAGAAAACAGATCTGCCGAGAATATATTTGGGATGGCTGAGAATGAGAAAGGATTTGTTAAGCGTTCTGATGGATTGTTATGTTTTGGAGATCGGATTTAGGTACCTTTGTATGGAGGAATTTGGGAGTTGATTATGCATGAGTCGCATAAGTCAAGGTACTCTATTCATCCTGGGTCCGACAAGATGTACCAGGATCTTAAGAAGTTCTATTGGTGGCCAAACATGAAGGCAGATACAGCATCGTACGTTAGTAAGTGCTTGACATGTGCTAAGGTTAAAGCCGAACACCAGAGACCGTCAGGATTACTAACGCAACCAGAACTTCCAGTCTGGAAATGGGAGCGGATTACTATGGACTTCATTACCAAATTACAGAAGACAGCTAGCGGTTGTGACGCTATCAGGGTAATTGTGGATCGTCTGACAAAGTCTGCTCATTTCCTAGCAATAAGTGAAGATGATAGTGTGGATAAACTTGCGAGGTTATATGTGGAGGAAATTATTTCGCGTCTTGGAGTCCCGATATCTATTATTTTGGATCGTGATAGCCGTTTTACGTCAGCTTTGTGGCGATCACTTTAAACGGCTTTGGGGACGAGACTTGATATGAGTACTGCGTATCATCCCCAAACCGATGGTCAAAGTGAGAGGACCATTCAGACGTTAGAGGATATGCTTCGTGCATGCATCATAGACTTTGGTAAAGGCTGGGAGAAGTACTTGTCCCTTGCGGAATTCTCCTATAATAATAGCTACCACACAAGTCTTAAAGCTGCACCATTCGAAGCTTTGTATGCCAGAAAGTGTCGTTCGCCTATTGGTTGGGCAGAAGTTGGAGATAGCCAACTCACAGGCCCTGAACTTATCTTGGAAACTACAGAGAAAGTGGCTCAGATTCGTGATCGGTTGCAAGCAGCCAGAGATAGGCAGAAAAGTTACGCCGATCAGAGACATAAACCCCTAGAGTTCCAGGTTGGAGACAAAGTGATGCTGAAAGTCTCGCCTTGGAAGGGTGTGATACGTTTCGGGAAACGTGGTAAACTCAACCAACGCTACATTGGACCATTTCTTATCTTAGAAAGAATTGGGCCCGTGGCTTATAGGTTGGAATTACTACATGAACTGAGTAAAGTTCACGACGTGTTTCACGTTAGTAATTTGAAGAAATGTCTTTCTGATGAGATACCTATCATCCCAATGAAGGATATTCGTGTTGATGAGAAATTGAATTTTGTGGAAGAGCCAATTGAGATTTTAGATCGTGAAGTTAAACGACTCAAGCGAAGTCGCATTCCGCTCGTCAAGGTTCGTTGGAATTCCCGACACGGACCAGAATTAACGTGGGAACGTGAGGACGAGTTCCGGAAGAGATATCCGAAGCTTTTCACTTCGTAGATGAATTTTTCCGAGTGAAACCCGGGACGGGTTTCTTCTGAGACTGGGAGGATGTGACAACCGGCAATTTAGGGAGTTATTTTGAAAACCCTCATTACGTTAAAGTTCGTTTATAATTTTTATTTGGAGTTTTATTTCACAACGAACTTGTAAGACCTATTTTATGGATAATTATGTTTCTATGATGTTATGGAATTCGTGAATTATTTTCATAATTCATTTTGGATATTGCTCGGTGATGTATTCTTAAATTCTCACTGGTACTACGTTGACTCTGGCACTAGGTTTACCTAACGAAAAATTTTATGATTCGTTTTACGAGTCCGATGATATTTGAGTAATTATGAGATGTTTTCGGGAGATATTAAAGTTTGAAATGAGTTTGGGTTTCGGGCCACATGTTTTACGTTTACCCACTTTACCCGCTCCACACAATTAGTAATATTATTATTACTATTATTATTATTATTATCCTTATTATAAAATAAATAAATAAATAAATAAATAAAACTACAAAATTGGTCCTTGGGGCCGGTTCACACAAACACAACAACCATCACCTACACTCATCTCTCTCTCTCATTATCCTCTCCTCACCTCAAACCCTAGCCGCCGACTCAAAATCCGGCCACCACTCCATCGCCGGTTATCACCACACACAAACACCACCACCGTAATCCAAACGTCTTTCTCCACCTTTTGAACCATTTCACGCGCCGAGAACAAGAAACCACCACCATTTGCTTGTCCCACCGCCGCGCGTACACCACACCACCACCATTATTTTCGAAAATTGATATAGATCCGTGTATTGGAAGGTGAGAAAACGCGTTTTTACGCGTGGGTTTTACTAAACCGAGTCAAACTCGGATTATATTGTATTGGGGTTTATAAACTACAAGTTCTTTTTAAAGATTTGATAAAGTTTAGTTTGGTATCCGGTTTGGGTCGATTTGGGTTCGGATTTGTGGAAGGATTTGGTTGTTTTATGATATGTCGAGGGTTGGTTTCTTGATTCGAGCATAACCGAGACCCTTGAGGTCTCGGGGTCACTTTTGGTTGCTCGTATAACCAAGTCGAGACCCAGTTGGGGCTCTCGTTTGGTTGTGACTCAAGCCTTGAGCTCGTTATTGCCTTGGTTCGACTATTGTGAGTCGCGGCTCTTAGCCGTATTATTATTGTTGTTGCCGAGACTTTTGTGAGTCGAATGGTTATTTTGGAGTGCTCGTTGGAGCCTATTTGGTGACCTTTGATACTTGGTTCGAGCCCTCTTGGCTCGTGGTAATTGCCACGACTCGGTCGAGTCATGTGGACTTGGGTGTGGCTTGGTAAACCCACCCGAGTAGGACTTGATAACTTTGTTCTTGGATTATAACTTGGTTTGGAATAATTGTTATTGATTGGTTGTTTACTTATTCTTTGGCCGAATACATGTGGGTCGAGACCATGTTTGGGTCTCGACATTGGATATTGAACTTTGGTATTGAGAAGTGTTGACGAATTGGGATATTGGGGACCGATTGTGAGACGGTCACTTAGATTGACGGAGATAGGTTAGTCGGGTGCCGTAGTCGGACCCTATTGTTGTAGCACGTGGATTGGGATTGTGTTGGACGGAGATACTTTTATATTTATGACATTTGCTTATTACTTTGGACTTGGACAATGAGCCGAGAGTCATGATTCGGACATGTGACCATTTCGTATGACTCGATAACTATTATAATTAAAACGTAAATAATAAAACTCGTAATAATAATTATTGATAATATAAACGTTTATATGAATATATAGACGTGAATAACGGATATATAATTATATAGGCGCGTATATTAATAATAATAATAATCACGAGTCATATTATAAATAATACGACTAGATATATATTAGGCTACGAAAGTGGCGTAATATTATTGAACGTATTATTATTATAAAAAGGTGTTATAAAACGGGGAACTCTCGACAATTATTAAACATTTTATAAAAATGTCATTTTATATATATATAACGGGTAAACTTATCGAGTTATGCGGAGTCGTTGTCACTCGAGTCCAGGTAAGTTTTTATTTGTGACTTTCGTGTTGTCACGGATATATGACGATTAATATAAACGTTTTCTATAACTAAATAACCACTTAACCGTAGGGTTGAACCGGGTTATTTGGCTATATGAAATGAATATATTAATGGGCATCGTATCCTACGACGCCCATAGGTTGTGGTATATGTAAAGTGTAATAAATTGCGAATGTATATATATCGGGAAATCTGGCCAATTTGACGATGTATATGAGGAATTTATTAAACTATGATACATACCATATAGTATTTATGCGCTATGTGCTTTAGGATTGGGTGTAATCTTGGAACGGTATGTTACGTAAATAAATATGAGGATTATCAAATCGACGGATTTGATAAACTTCGGCGATTTATTTAAATGATATATTGGGCTAATATTAGATCCATAGTTTATTTTATTATTCTTTGTGTGACCTTTTGGTTTGTTTTGTGTCGACCCACCACCCATATGGATACCAAACGTAAATACACCAAACTAATACGAAATGGATTTTCGGAAATAAAACGGATTCTCGTCCGGGTTTGGGAATATTTTGAATTTGAGGAAATGATTTCTGAACGAGTTGATATTGTTAGGTCGTGCCGAGTCCGTAGTTGCTGTTTCGTGAGTTACTATACATCTTATTTCTACCGACTTCTTCTTGCTATTTTCTGGACTTGAGGTGAGTCATAGCCCCACTTTTACTCTTGAACTATGTTTTCAATACTTGGGGTGAGAAACGTGCAAATTATTTTATGTGGACTATTATCGCTTCTATATTCTTTCTAAAACTTGCTATGCGTATGGACTAAGATGTATTGTCAGCTTTAGTCACATTTTATGTGTACTGTTCAAGGTTGGCTTAATTGTATTGTCAGCTTTAGTCACACGGTTCGTGTGCACTATTCGAGGTTGGCTTATTTAGATACTGTAGTGTGCACCTATAGGTTATTGATACTTTAGAGGTTATCCGAGTATTTATTGGTATTGCGGGGGTTACCCGAATATCTATGTTGGAACGGAGGGTATCCGTGTGTTAGGATTGGAGCGGAGGGTATCCGCAGGCTTTTAGTGAACCCTTAGTCTAGCTAGCAAGCGTTTTGCGTATATGTCCACTATATTGTTAGATGAATTTAAACCTATGATCTCACCCGCGAAAGCTGACTTTTAGCACGTTTTCTCAGGTAATTAAGTGATGATACGGATGCTTGGAATGGAAGGCTTGGATAAGGCTCATGGTTTGTGGATCTATTTTTCTAAACTCTGATAATTTATTTTGGACCTATTGTTCTGTTATTTTGGGCCTGACTCTGAATGATGTTGGGATAAATGTAAACTCTAAAACCCCGTTTTGGTTGCGTTTTTATTATGTTTACTTTATCTCGTTCTATTATGTCTTGTGTTGGATACCAATCCCTGTAGCACCCCGAAAGCTTGTTGAGTCTTCCGCTGTATCAAATTTTGGGGGTGTTACAGTGGATAAGACATCATTTGAGTTATGGAGTGGAAAAGCTCCTAACTTGTCTTATCTAAAGGTCTGGGGTTGTGAGGCGTATGTTAAACGTGACTCAGCAGACAAACTCCAACAAAGATCTGTGAAGTGCATCTTCGTAGGATACCCTAAGGAAACTATGGGTTACTACTTTTATTACCCACTTGAAAACAAAGTTTTTGTTGCAAGATATGGAGACTTCTTGGAAAAGGAGCTCATATCTCAATAATTCAGTGGGAGAGTATATGATCTGAAAGACGGTCAAGAAGATGTAACACCTTCTGAAAACACTAGCCAACTTCCTGTGGAACCTGAAAGTTTAGGTCCTCCACCTGAAGTTGAAGTGGTTCCCATTCGTAGGTCAACTAGACCTGTGAAAGCTCCTACACGTCTATGTCTTAATGTAGAGTGTGATGATAACTTACTAGGGGATCTTGATGAACCTATTAGTTATAAGGCTGCCATGAATAGTCCTGAGAAGAAAAAATGGCAGGTTGCTATGAATTGGGAAATGCAATCCATGAAAGACATTGAAGTCTGGGAAGAAGTAGACCTACCTCTGGATGCCAAGTTAGTTGGGAGTAAATGGCTCTACAAGAAAAAGACTGATATGGATAGATTGTACACACCTATAAGGCCCGTTTGGTAGCTAAAGGTTATACTCAAACTTTTGGTGTTGACTATGAGGAGACCTTTTCTCCTGTAGCTGACATTAGGGCTATTAGGATTCTTATAGCCATAGCCGCTTACTATGACTATGAGATTTGGCAAATGGATGTCAAAACCACCTTCTTAATTGGTCGCCTAGATGAAGACATCTATATGGCGCAGCCTGAGGGGTTTGTGAATCCAAAATTCCCAAATCGTGTATGCAAACTTCAAAGATCCATTTATGGATTGAAGCAAGCATCACGACAATGGAATAAGAGATTTGATAGTGAGATTAAAAAGTATGGATTCATTCAAAATCTTAATGAGCCATGTGTATATCACAAAGCTAGTGGGAGTGATGTAATTTTCCTTATTTTATATGTTGATGACATATTGATCATGGGAAAAGACATTCCAAGTTTGCAAAAGGTTAAGGCATATCTTGGAAAGTGTTTTTCTATGAAAGATTTGGGGGAAGCTGTATTCATTCTGGGAATCAAGATATATAGAGATAGATCTCAGCGATTAATTGGATTAAGCCAAAGTGATTACATTGATAAAATATTGAAGAAATTTAATATGCAAAATTCCAAGAAGGGATATTTGCCAATGCAAGAACAACATGGCTTGAGCAATAAAGT
The DNA here is from genome assembly GCA_030686995.1 of Artemisia argyi. NCBI lineage: Eukaryota > Viridiplantae > Streptophyta > Magnoliopsida > Asterales > Asteraceae > Artemisia > Artemisia argyi. Next base: position 19,094,594 of record CM060682.1, read on the forward strand.
TTGTGCTTCAACACCTGCAGAGGTGCAACGCATGAAGAGAGTCCCTTATGCTTCGGCTGTGGGATCTATTATGTATGCGGTGAAAAGCACAAGGCCTGATGTGGCATTTGCTTAGAATTTAACCAGTCGATATCAACAGAATCCAGGTGAAGCTCACTGAACTACTATTAAGAATATTTTTAAGTACCTTAGGGCTACTAAAAATATGTTCTTAGTTTATGGGGGTACTCCATCTGCAGAACTTGATGTTACAGGTTACTGCGATGCTTCTTAGAAAGGTGATAAGGATGATACGAAGTCTCAGACGGGTTATGTCTTTGTCATTAATGGAGGAGCTATCGATTGGAGGAGCAGAAAGCAGAGTACACTAGCAATTTCTGCAATAGAAAGTGAGTATATAGCTGCTTCAGAAGCTGCAATGGAAGCTGTTTGGATTAGGAAGTTTGTTTCAGGGCTTGGGGTTATGCCTTCCATTCAAAGACCTATAAAAATGTATTGCGATAATTCAGCTGCAATTACATTTCCCAATGAACCTGGAATCATGAGAGGCACCAGACATTTCCCGATTAAGCATCACTATGTTCGAGAAAAATTCGAAATAGGTGAAATCGAAATGCTCAAAGTTCACACAGATGAAAACTTAGCAGAACAGTTAACAAAGCCTCTACCTGGCACCAAGCTTTACAAGCATGCTGAAGGCATAGGACTTAGATTAGCTGAAAGTTTCATGCCCATTTGTGATTAGTATTTGGATAAGGGATATAATGTACAATTATTATCTTAATGGAATAAAATATTGGTTATGTTTATTTATTCATTGTCTTAATAATATATCCTATGTTTGCATGTTTAAATCCATGAATAAATTATTATTCTAAATTGTCCGTTGTCGATTAATGATATTGGAATATCATTAAACTAAGACAAAATTTGAGTATTGGTTTAGGATATACTTGAAAGTATATTGATGCGTAGTCATACCAATTTCACATGATATTCAATGAATTGAATATAGGACTTATCCCAACAATATGGTTTAATATTTAATGTGAGAATCATATGCAAAGTTATCCTCAGACTTGAGATACCAGATAAGAGTCATGGATGTAGTGCATTTTTGTGAAGCAATCTACCGCTCAACGTAACCGGGAGTTATAAGGGTTGTTTTCAGAAGTGTTGCAAAGTTCATGGGTTATTCTTGTAGTCAAGAAAGAATTTGTTCCTTCTGATTTGTTCAGAAGTTTAATACAGCTGGGCCCCTCGTAGGGTTGACAAAATGCTTGCGTGACCACGCCCAAAGTCTATTTGGAATACATTCAGATGTTTTGGTAATTTTGTTCGATTATAAAGAGACGAGAAACAAAAATTTAATAAAGAATCTCACATCTTTATTAATATAGTATTAGAAACAAAAGGATAATTATAATGATGAATCATTAAATGTTTTTCCAGGAAACCTAGCTCGAGTCGTGCTGGGGGCATTGGAGTGTTGCAAGACGCTAACCAATGTCATTTTACTATTTATAAATATACGAGTGGGAGCTGTTAAATGTACGTATAATTATTAACATGTAAATGTCTAGTATCGAATCCGAGATCTCGGAATTGCACACATTACAAATGAGTATTAAAGAAAAATAATAAATGTTTTATTATATTTATTATTAGACACGAGATATTAACGACCGTTAGTACTTAACGGTAAAGGAACTAACGATCGTTAGACGAAAGAAGGAAAAAGGGTGTTTATGTAATTTAGTAACCAAGGAAGGGTCTAGAACCCCTCCTTGGGCTTGGGTCGGCCGAACACCACACAAGGGGCAACCTTGCCCTAGCTTGTTCCCAAAGTTATCCTAATTACTATATAAACAAACTTAAGGTCATTGTTTTCACACCTTTTGTGCACATAATTATCCGTAACTTTTTCTCCTCTCTTTCTTGTTTCCAAAACCGGTCGACACTCCCTCTTAGGGTTTGTGGGTCGATTTTTGTTAATCAAAAATCTTTCTTGTGTAGTTACTTGCATAACCTTAATACGGTTTAATTTGTGTGTACAAGAACGAGGTAATAACTCACTATAGTTAGTATTAAGAGATCGATAGAGAAAACGGTAAAAGGTTTATCATAGATCTATTATTACACAAGATAAAGATTAATTGAAGTGCATCAGGTAAGTTCCTATTTATGTTTTAGTTAATATTATATGTTATACTTGATCCTAACAATACGTGTACTTTGATTGTTAAATTCTAACAATATGTACTATATTCTTTTCACGCCTTCGTATATATGCAATACGTCATAGCTCGCCAAAAAGAATACGTCACACTCCTAAATTATTTGAGAACCTTCTTGTCACTTGTCTTTTTATATTATTGGAGCAAAAGAATTTGCAAAACTTTTGATATATGTGTGTTATATTGTAGTGCACTGCTTGTAGTTAACATCTAAGATCTAACCTTAAACCACTAAATATTTATGGGTTCTCCAAATTGGCCGGAAACTATACCAAGCAACCGGATTAAAGCTATCCAAACACTCATCCAAGGCGAAGAATGGACTAACAAGCTTCGGGATGTGCATCGCTGGTCTGATAAAGTCGAGCCCAACACTAAACTTATTGATGTTGTAGCGGTTCAGATTTTGGCGATGTTTGAGAACACCCTTTCAATCATCGGCTCACATAGCTCCAACGAGTCTCTTCAAAATCCAACGAGTGATTTGCAATCTCCTTGTACTTCGAATGCGCTAAAATTAGAAATTTCTGATGAGAGCCCAAAGAGTACCGTAATACCAGTGAAAATGAAAAGAGGGTGTTACAAAAGAAGGTATAATAGTACTGTTACATTTATTTTTTGACTGATCTTAAATGTTAGTATATTTTCTCATCCTTTTCTACTATACTTTGTGTGCATATGCACCCCAATATCAAAGTGATTAACTATGTTTGGCTTTGATATAATGATACATTATGTTGTTTGGGCACATGCAGAAAAGACTCATGGACATCTACAAAAGTCACTTCAGTTTTGATTGATGATGGCCATGCTTGGAGGAAATATGGCCAAAAAGAGATTCTCAATACAAAACACCAAAGGTTTGTTCACTTACTTTGGGACTTAGCAATATGTTGCAATTGTTGATTGTCGAAGTTAATTGTTAAGTCTATTCGAGACAATCATATTGAAGCACATTAGTTAGTTTACATATCTAATTAATTGTAGAAGAAGATTAAATTTGTAATTATAGTAATGTAGAGTTACATACATGCAGGAGCTATTATAGGTGCACTTACAAATTTGATCAAGGATGTCAAGCAACAAAACAAGTTCAAATGATCCGAGATAAGCCACCAAACTATAAGATAACCTACTTTGGAAACCATACTTGCAAGAACTTACAAAGAGCTCCTCCGATCATTTTGGATTCTACAGATCCTACTGATACGTCGATCTTTCTTAACTTTGAAACACCAAAGGAAGTCATTGAGAAGAAACAAGTAAACCCATACTTCCCCACCATGATACACGAACACAAGGAGGCTTTTCCTTCTATTGGTGACTCAAATCACAAATGGTCTTTGCCTTCCAATGCTTATCATTCTTGTGATTCATTTGCACATGTTTCAGATAGTCCAATAGATTCGATTTTTGCGATGCCGTCAGGGATTGATCACGAGGATAGGTTATATTCGCTTTTGGATCATGGGCGCATAACATCCTCAACATCATATCTATCAATGGCTAATAGCCAATTTTCCGAGATGGACCATATGTTTGGAATGAAGGATTTCAACCATGTATCGTTTTGAATTGTACTTGTAGCGGCTATAGTGGTTTTTCTTAAGGTATAGACGTGCATACATCATGTAAACTTTTTTTGTGAACTATAAATTCTATGTAAGTTGAAGTACATCGAGTCTAATAGCATGGTCCACGCACATTGTGAGTGTACATAGTCATTTCTTTGTGAAATTGATGTTATTACGGATTGTGTTAATGGTAAGAGCAAAAGTTGTAAACCCTACTTGTATAGAAAAGATTCACACATTCTATCTTTTGTTTTCTATTTTTTGAACAAAAGTATCTCAATTAAAAAGAAACTACTAGCAAGTAGCTACTGCAGAAGAAGTTACAAAGAGTTTGAACAAGCAAGTTTCGGATCACATATCCAGTCTAACCAACTAGGATGAATCTTCCTATTTCTATTTGTGATCCACGGATGAGGATAAATTTTGATATCATCCATGTCTTTGGCTCTTTGCGATGAGGTTTCTCGTCAAAGCACACGTCATTTCAATACATCCAAATACACGTTCGAACTACAACATCACAACACGTTGATTCTATCGTTTTTTATATATCTTTGTTGTTGCCTTTATAAAAAAGACTATCCTGTGTGACACTAAATCACCCCACACTAATCAAGTTAGTTAGATCCTTCGGGTTGTCATATATATAGAATCACCCCCACACATTCGTTAATTCTAGTTTAGCCATATACGTATTATACCATGTTAATATTAATTATATGTACGAATTATATAATGGTGAGATAATGGTGGTAGTAGATGTGGCGAGAATTGAGAGATACTGAGATATGACTTGTTTATATGTATTTGAAATAATGTGACTTTGTATATTAGTAAAAAATAAGTAAAGAACTAATGTGACTTTTTTTTTTTTTTTTTTTTTTTTTAAGGGTTTTTTTTTTTTTCATCATCACCACAAGTTATACATATTATTTTGACATTTTTACATATAAATGAAAATAATATTGTTTTGAAAGTTTATGTTTCAAATAACATGTTTAGCGGAGGATTGCACCAGAAAAAAGGTAAAATATTTGCAATTTTGCATATTTTTCTATGACAAACTTTGTATCCGTGTCGTTTGATAGTGTTAAAAGAATTTTTGGATAAACATATGAATATGCTATTTTTAATTTGTGAAATAGTGACCAAAATTTCGTCACTAATGCTTAATGACGAAATTTCTCGTCACTATTCATGTATCTAGTGACTAAATAGTGACCACTTATAAGTTTCGTCACTGATTTTCTACCGTTGACCAAAAATAATGACCAAAAATTAAATCGTCACTATTTTCATCTAAATAGTGACCAAAAAAAATTCTCGTCACTAAATTCTCGTCACTAAAGCTACTTTTTCTTGTAGTGTATTGATCTTTTTTTGTAGTTTATTGCTTAGCTAGGGTTTCCTGCTCAAGAACACCAACACATCCCCTCCCCCTCTCCCTCTTCTCCTGATTAATAACTTTGTGTTTTTTTAGTTTATTAGCTAAGCTACATAAAATACAGCTCTTCTACAATAAGAACAAAACAATAAAGAAAGAATTCAGTTACGTTCGCGTCTAGCAGAAACGATAATTAATCAAACATTTGAAATGTCAAATGTGAATTCTTCTATATGTCAACTTCAACACTTCATCATTATTTCAAGAAAATTACATTACAAAAATTAGTGGGGCCAAACTACTGATCGATTGTCGGTTTAATTTTGACGTTTTAGCTTGAATACTGTCTTTTTGCACAGTTTCTTATCGTATGTTACTGCTTTGAAGGTCAGGCATAAACCTAGTATTGCATATTTAATAAAATGTGGATATGGTATGCCAGCATGACTCAGCTTCGTAAGATTAATCATTCTGTCAAGACACAGATTATGACATGGCTTATCCAATTTGTCTTATTTTTTTGGAAGGTAAAAAAAAATAATAATAATAACACACGGACAAATTGGATAAGCCATGTCATAATATGTGTCTGTTATTGCTGGAGTTTATTAATCATCGAGTAAATTACACCGTTCGTCTCTTTGGTTTGCTCTAAACCACTACTGTAGTCCCTGGTTTTTTTTTTTTTTTTTTTTTTTTTTTTTTTTTTTTTTTGCTCCTTATGATTTACATATTGCACGCTGTCAGTCATTATCTCTAACTGTCGTTATCTTCTCCGTTAGCTCCCAATCGTCAAGTGGCAACGTTAGTCCATTAACCAAATGATCATTTGCAACATTAGTCATTTATACTAACAGACGTTTCTAATTAACTCAAATTTTGGTTTTAATTGTTTTCGCCAGTTTTCATGCGTTTTCGTCCGTTTTTATACGTTTTCGTCTGTTTTTCTTACGTTTTCATATGTTTTATCCGTTTTCATAAAGTTTTATTCGTTTTTATCTGTTTTTATACGTTTTCCTCATGTTTTTACACTTTTGTCCATTTTTCTTGTGTTTTCATCTATTTTTATATGTTTTCATCTGTTTTTATATGTTTGCATCCGTTTATATACGTTTTCATATGTTTCAATATGTTTTTCATGTGTTTTATTCGTTTTTATATGTTTTTATCTGTTTTCATATGTTTTAATACGTTTTCATCTGTTTTTATATATTTTCTTATGTTCTCACCTGTTTTTATATGTTTTCATCTATTTTTGTACTTTTTCATCAGTTTATATACGTTTTCGTCTGTTTTATACATTTTCTTGCATTTTTATTCATTTTTATATGTTTCTATCTGTTTTCATCTGTTTTATGCGTTTTTATACGTTGTCTCTTGTTTATTACGTTTTCTTACGGATGAAAGTGTATAAAAACATATGAAAATAGATAAAAATGGATAAAAATATATGAAAATGCAAGAAAAATGTATAAAATAGACGAAAACGTATATAAACGGACAAAAATGTTTAATAACGGACGTAAATGTAAGAAAACGAGTGAAAATGTAAGAAAACGAGCGAAAACGTATAAAAACGGGCGAAACACAGACAAAAACGCATAGAAATGGATAAAACCGTATGACAAGATAAGAAAACGTATAAAACGGATGAAAACGAATAAAAACGTAAGAAAAACAAATGAAAACGTATAAAGATGGACGAAAACGTATAAAAATGGACGAAAACGTATAAAAATGGACAAAGACGTATAAAAACGGATGAAAACTAAAAAAACGCATGAAAACGGGCGAAAACGATAAAAACCACATAGAAAATAATTTTTTTAAGAAAACCAAAATTTGAGTTAATTAGAAACGGCCGTTAGTATAAAGAATTAACGTTGCAAATGATCGTTTGGTTAATGGACTAACGTTGTTACTTGACGATTGGGAGCTAACAGAAAAGATAATGACAGTTAGCGATAAGGACTGACAGCGTACAATATGTAAACCATACGGAGCAAAAAAAAATAATAATAAAAAAAAATAAAAAAAAAATCATAGACTAAGATAATGATTTGGAGCAAACCACAGGGACGAACGGTGTAATTTACTCTTAATCATAACAATTATAAAATTAAACAAGTAAACATCAAATCATGCAGCGGAAGTAAAGATCATAATACTTGTATTAATTAACCGAATTTAAATGATATGCATACCTTAGCGATTTCTAGCCAAACAAGAACGAGTAAAACCCTAATTAGTTATGGTAATCGACTTGTGGATGAGTCGAATAGGGAAAACAAGATAACAAAAGTATGTTAGATCTTCGTTCTTTTACATACGTATTAGTAGCGTTTCAATGTGAAAAGCTAGGTTCTTGTTCACAAACAACCAAACACAATATTGAGTTTAGAAGATCGCGTAGGAACCCTAGAAGGGTGTAGTTGATCAACTAAACATGAATGGTTTTGAGCTTAGAAATCTAGTAGGAACCCTATAAGGGTGTAGTTCGATTTCTAGGCTCAAGAGAGGAGAAGAAGAAGGTTGTGATTGCAAGTTAATCAAGATATGAAAAGAATGAATACAAGAGCCTTGTATTTATACTATTTCAAATCTTGGAGCACAAGACAACAACCCTAAACCCTTAGGGGTTGGGTTTTCGGCCGATCCATAGCCCAAGGGTCCAAACCGGATCCATCTTTGCTACTATTTACAAGTTAGCCCTTCTTCTTTCGCCTAACGTCCATTAGTCAATTTTCCATTAATTATTAACGACCGTTACGTGTTTTATTTGTGAAATTAATAATTATTCATAACTTCATATAATAATTACTAATCATTGAAACTCATACGTAATGTGTGCAACCCCGAAGTCTCGTATTCTAATCCGGACATACAACATTAATTTTTATCCGTAAAACTAACAGTTATGACACATCAATCTTATGGACTGTATATGTGTGTGAATTTATTAGCAGGCCGGGCGAACCCGGCGGTTTTATAAGTGAACAGTTTCACAGAGTATTTTCTTTTACCCTAATGCAATGAACAAACTAAATAAAATGTGACACAAAATTTGCATAAAGATATATTTTATTTGAAAAAATCGAGGTTTTTGACAAAAATTCAAACTGCATAAAAAAATTCATAGAATTCTGATGAACAAAGGCTGAGCCACGATTTTTAGTTAAGGAGGCCGGTCACGCTTATTATAGCCACTAATAAAAAATCTATGAGACATCAAGTTACCATTAAGTCAAGAATTGAACAAGTGCAAGTACAAATACAAGTGTAGGGAAAATGTTCAAATTTAGTAACCCTTCGTCCTACGGTTCATAATAATGTTTGTCTCAAAGTAAGATACTATAATTTATGAAAATCTATTTTTGTTAAACAACTTAACTGAATCCAACACATTCAATCTTTTTTAGTTCTTTATTCATCTTTTCCTTCTTTTGTCAAAATTTTGTTTATACCAACCTCAACAATGAATTAAAGCAACACCATTTCTTTTTTGTACCAACCCATCTTCCCATCGGTCTTTATAAACTAATGCTTTGTTCTAAAAGTAAAAGAAAACAAACTAACTTTAATTAATGTCTAGTATGTCTAATAATAGTCTATGTGCATGAACCAAAATAAATAAAAAAGACAAAATCGAACGGATATATAGTCTAGTTAATATGTTTAACTAATGTTTGAAATCAATGTTTCTTTTTAATAAGATAAGTCTATATGCATGTATGAACCAAATCAACCTCATGAAAATTTTCTATGATCGCTTACATAGATCGATATAACAGAATTTAGAACATCTTAGATAATACTAACGTAAATATACCATACCCATTTTATGTACTTAAGGATAATTATGAGGGTGTACTTCTGTCTAATTAAAAACTAGTTATAATAGCCACGCACGCGCAGATTTTTTTTAAAGTTTTTTGAATAACATATTTTTATTTATTAAAAAATAAATAATTTAATCTTTTTTTTGTTTGATTGATAATTTTTAATTATTAAAGATTATCATTTAAAAAGTTTAATCATATTGTTAGTTGCATCTTATCTATATTGTTTGTATTTATCTTATACTTGTGTAGTATATCAACAAAACGAATTTATAAATTTATAAATTAAAAAATAATAATTAATTAAAATATTACTTAATAAGGAAATAATATATTTTTTTAAAATACGAAAGTCCCGACTAGAGGTTTTGTTTTATTATATAAAAAACATAAGTCCTTATAAGCCTGGATAAATATTTTCGAAAATAGTATTTGGATTCAGTTAGTTTGTAATAAATTAATGCAATAATACTTGTAAAAAGAATCATATTTTAAAAATTGGATAATGTATGTGGAGGCAACGTAACTTTTTGGTTTCTGTCATATAGACCACTCATTTATCTCATTTATTAAAACGAATTTACAGGACACCCAATTATGTGCTTGTTTTCAATTGCATCAACTTCGGTCAAATTTATGTGTTGGGTTTTGAGATTCTACTGCTCAGAATTTAACTAAGTGTCAAACTGCTGCTGATATGAATCTGCTGCTAAGGATAATGATTCTGCTGCTAGTATAATCAAACTACTGCTATGTGAAACTACTGCTGAAGAGATAAACGTGGATACACGAATAGATAATTATAGAATAGATTGTGTGTATATCTTATACGTTTAGAATATTCTTATCTTGTGTAGAAAGTCATTGTAAACCTAATAGGACTCCTTGGCATATAAAAACAGGTTCCTAGGGTTAGATTAAGCATGTATTACTTTATTCTCGTTTACACTTCAAGGTTGTAAAACCCTAGCATTGTCGGGTGCTCGTATAATAAATATATTGAAGTGTTGATAGTGATTAAAACTGTTCTTCTTAAGTTAAGCTTTAATATTCCGCGTTATAGCTTAAGTGTTAATTCAAGTCAAATTCTATAAAGATCGTTTGCTCAACTGGGATCAACAAGTGTTATCAGAGCTTGTGATCTAAAAGTTGTAATCAAGAAGAATTCGTTACTTACAAGTTAACTGTTCCAAATCAATTGCTGAAGATGGGTGACGACACACACATGGTAACTGCTTTAAAGGTTCTCATGCTCAAGCCTGGAGAGTATGAGTTGTGGAAGATGAGGATCAGACAGTACATTCGCATGATTGACTTCAACATGTGGAATGTGATTCTGAATGGTGATTCTCTACCACAAAAAGGTCCTGATGGGAAAGTGATACCTATCAAGACTGCAGAAGAAAACTCGGTGAGAAAGATGGAGATCAAAGCACATAGTATTCTCTTGATGGGGATACCGAATGAATTTCAATGTGATTTTGATGGCTGTGAGACTGCAAAAGCTTTGATGGATGATGTGGAATTCAGATTTGGAGGGAATGATGCTACTAAGAAGTCGAGGAAGAATATGTTGAAGCATCAGTTTGAGAACTTTTCTGCTACAAGTGGAGAAAAGATTGATGGTACATACAACAGGCTTAATCAACTTGTTAGTCACTTAAAGCTTGTTAGTTATGTTGTTCCCCAAGAAGATGTAAACCTTAAGTTTCTTAGAAGTCTAGCACCTGAATGGAGCATGCATACAGTTGTTTAGAGGAATAAGCCTAATTTTGAAACTATGAAGTTAGAAAGCCTCTACAACAATTTGAAGGTGTATGGACCTGAGCTGACCTCTTCAACTACTTCATCTTCTGGTACTCAAAATCTTGCATTTGTATCTTCAAAGTCTAAAGGATCTCAAGAATCCCACTCTACTGCTTATGGAGTATCTGCTGCTGTCACACCCCCAGAATCGGGTCCAGCGGAAGCATACATGTAGCTGGGGTGTAACTTAATTGGTATTACAGCACAAGTACAAAATTGGTTTTCATTCAATCATTTAGAATAAAATCGTTTAACTAAAAGTATTGAATTTACATTGTTTAAAATTAGTGCGGAAGTAGGCCCTTAAAATAGTTTAAAACGGTCCCTATAAGAATATCAGAGTCTTCTATGACCATGCCATGCCCTGCCAAAACCTCCTGTAGTGTGCCATTGCTTAATACCTGAAAATACATGCTAAAGTGTCAACACGAGGTTGGTGAGTTCATAGTTTTAAGTAAACAAGTATTTCTCGTAAACAAGTGCTTCCAGAAATCAAGTATTTCCCAGCAAAGGCATCGTAAATCCACTCAGTTGCAAGTCCCGCCATAAGAGACTTGTAACCTGTGTGTTTACAACCCACTGCCAAAAGTAATATGTTTAAGTAAACAAGTCATTTGCGGAACACGAGATTTTCAGTAGCAAGACAATATAACAAATACAATGTCACAGCTAAAAATAAGGTATACAGTGCCTAAGCTCATGACCCCGAAGCTCGACGTAATCATATGCAATCAAGCATAAAATGCCCCAATTAAGTGTTTGCCAGACACTCGGAAGTAATCCGAATGATATGCGTCCGTTTAACAGGTTGGCGCGACCAACTCGGACGGGGTGTCAACCCAAATAGATCTATCCACAGCATTCGCGCTCACACGCATGTAATTAACGGTTCATGATAAAGGGGACTTCAGTGGCAGTAATAGGTAACTCAGGCAAAGTAACAGTTTTATATTTATGTCCGCAAAAGCAAGAACTTGTGTTCATAAGAAAGAAATCAAGGATGGAATAAGTAATTCATAATGTATTCAAGTAATCAATCAAGTATTTCAACCATCCAGTAATATTTGAGAAAATGAATCGCGTTCAAGTAAAACAAGCATTGAATTTAAATAGTAAGGAGCATGTATCTTCCCCCAAAACAGTTGTGAAACAAGTAAAAGTAGGGGTTATGAACTCACCTGGTGCAATAGCTACGATGACAACAATGAATACACAGAAATGAGGCACGATCTCTAACCGCAACCTAATATGAATGATATGATCTAATGTAAGAAATGAAATGACGCTACACATGCAAATACGTATGTTATCGATACCACTCATTAGTTTTGAAAATAACGTTTATCATCGACAAATACGTTTTTGACGTCTCGTTAGGTTAATAACCACTTTTCATGGAAATAGGTTGAAACGGTACTCCACGATCCTTGTTTGGTGTTCTATCGGCAAATATAAGGTTTTTGTCGCAAAAATAACATTTTCATTACTTGAAAATATGACCAAAATGGCCTCGCAAAACTAGTCGCGAAATATTGTACGTTAAGTGTTAGTGATGAAACTCGATATTTTTGAAAACCTTGTAACAATATCTAGAAGTCGTGTCATTTAACTTTTGGCTATACGGGTCTTGATCGATGAGAAAATCGACTCTCATTGTTGTTACTTGAAAATATTATGTTCAATACTTAGAAAATTTCATTATAGTAAAAGCTGTCAAAATATATATAGTTTATCGGGTATATAGATGAGGTCGTAGTTCATTCGTTATAAGTCTATTCGACGAACGGCCAATTGATTTGAAAAGCTTGTTGGAAGATCTTGATTTCATAAAACTAAGGCTCGGACTCAAACCATACCAATCATGGAGAAAAACAGCCGAAAAAAAATGGTGCGTCTCAAAAACTGTTTAGTGGCAAAATAATAATAATAGTGCTGAAGGAAATTATATATATATCGTCGGATTTCAAACACTTGTATCTTTTTCGTTATAAGCTCGTTTTCTACGTTCTTTATATCCCCGGAATCGTGGGACAACATACTAATATATTTTTAATAAGTCGGGACGGCTAAATCAAGTTTTACGTCTCGAAACAGTCCATGAAAACTGTTCAACAGCAAGCTATTTTTCAGAAAATAGTTTTCGTCGTTAAAATTGAAAATAGCATATCTTTTTCGTCGTAACTCGGATTTTAGTGATTCAAGCGGCCACGGTTTCGTTTTTGAAAGTATTTTCTGAATATCTAACCCAATGTTACCCGAAAACCCCTGAGTTTTCTGAAATTGGCGATTTGGGACAGAACCTATATTTGAAAGTATTTTTCGTTGTTAATATTCGGAAAATCATATCTCCTTCGTTATTAACTCGTTTTTATCCCCGTTTTCGGCCATAGTTTCGTCTCGGAATGTATTTTCTAAATCTTGGGTCCAAAGTTACACCCTAGACCCTGAGTTTCCCACGTTTAACAAAAATGGACAGTAGCTTTTATATAGTTGTAAAAATCAACTTTTCTAGTTTATAACTTGTTCAAGACTTAACCAATCTACTTCAAATCAACTCCACAAATACCCAATCCTACCATACACCTTCTTAGGGTGTCATGGGTTCCTAGACATCACCAATCTTAGTGGATCTAATGAGATTGCTAGTAAAAATTGTAGATCTATGTTCATAATGAAAAGAAATGAGTAATAAGTGGTATGGATCATACATACTTGCATGTTTTACCAATATATCTTAAAAATACATAAAAAATATAAAGTAAATGAAAGTATGAAAAGATCAAAAGTGTTTTTGAAGCTTACTTAAAATATTGGAGTGATTTGAGGAGAAAATATATAATAACCTAGGGTTTTTACCACAAAACCCCAACTAAATCATGATTAGGACTTGATAAACACTTGGATCTTGAAAAGTTTATGGTTTCTTCTTATGGTTGTTTCTTGGCCGATCCATGTAGAAGAGAAAAGAGATGAGAGTGTTTTCTAGTTTATTATGTGAAACTCTTGTACAAAATGAAGTAAGAAAAATATCTAAGTCTTTATGGTCTTGCAAATTTAATGTCACATGGACTAGGGGGCAAGATCCATAAAAAGGGGAAGGGGGCGTGGGTTTTGGGTAAGAAAAGGGTTATAGTGTAAGTGAAATGAAGACTTTAGTGAGATTATGTTAGATATAGTTGTGTATTGGGTATTATCGGGTACCGAGTTAACTAGAAATAAATCGTAACGAGACAAAATAAAATATAATGAATTTGTAAAAATTGTAAAATAATATTCCTGATGAGAATCGGGTGTTAAAATAATTATCGGGTTGAAATATCGCAAACCGACGAAGTAATAAGCTTCGACCGTAAAATATAGTAATTGATTTCAAAACACCGGGTAAATTAATAATATAATTTTTATATCATTATAATAAGTATGAAAATATGTTAGGATCATAGTCGGGAGTATTGGGTATACGTTCGTAGTAAAAACTGAGTGGTAATGTTAATTACAAATTAAGCATACGTATATAGAAATAATGCATATCCGTGTAGGGCCTAAAATGTGATGATGATGTAACCGAGGATATGTAGACTACTCCAGTCTATATGACGTGTCTTTAATGAATGATGCATGAATTCACAGCTAAACCACATTGGTTACGCGAATTTGAAGACCTGTAAACTCAGTTTACGATGAAATGAACAGCAATCGTGAATAGTGATTTCCTTCCGGAAATGAATAGTGTCATATGAATAGTAAAATTTTGAAACACTTCTCGGAATCACAAACTGACTCCGAAAACGATGAATAGTAAAATGATGAATAGTGACCGGTGAATAGTAAATAATGAATAGTAATTGATGAATAGTGAATAGGAGAAATGTCCTGAAAATGCGGGTTGTTACAGTCTCACCCCCTTAAAAGGAACTTCGTCCCGAAGTTCAGTTTGTGTTGGTCTCTAGAGTGGTATTGGTTAAAAGATGATGATATAATCGTGTAAGCTACTGAGCTCTAACAAGGTTCAAGTCTGACGGCCACTAGGCCTACTCTGTCAGAAATCGTAAATGGTTCAGTGTATATCGGGTTTAACTTTATGAGGTTTTCTGAATGGTATTATGCCTTTCCTAGGCAGAACTTTCAACATAATCATGCCAGGAACTTGAAATTCTAGTGGTTTACCACTTATCGAACTTGTAATTGATTCTTGATTTGTAGGAAATTCCTGGTTATTTCATGAATGCTTACGGGACTAGTGAGTTGGGCTTTTCCGAGTTTTGATCCGTCAATGGATGTTGGCACTTCGACCATAGAGTGCTTCAAATGGTGTAGTCTCTAAGCTCGTGTGGTAACTATGGTTGCAACTGAATTTGATTTATGGCAAATGGTTAATCCAACCATTTCTAGTGTCAATCACACCCGATTTGGGCATATCTCCCTATGTTTGAATCAATCTCAAATTCTGACCATTGGTCTACAGATGATAGTTGGTGTGGTTCCAAAGAAGTCTTTAATGTAATCGCTAGAAGTTTGAGGTGAATCAAATTCCTCTATTAGGAATAATTGAAATGGGTATCATGAATCTTGTTTTGAAAGACTTACAAGGTTAAGTCCGTCAAAAGGTGTTGTTGAAAATAATAGATTAGGATAAGGTTGGGGTCCTCTGTAGGATGTCGTGAATTGAGTCTTTCTCCACCTACGATGCTTAGTCTCCATTACTAAGGTTTTCCCCAAGCTCTATGTCGTCAAATCACAAACTCCTAAAGGTATAAGTGATGTAATATAGTGATTGAGTTTTCAAAGTTTGTTTTGAGATTGTGTGTTTTGTTCATAAACCTTTCCTGAATAAATAGATTTACAACTTTAAGCATACGGCTTTTTAGGTAACATTCTTCTTGATGTTTCAAAATTTAGTAGTTATGCAATATAGGAAAATTTTCAACATAAGGTGGATAATAGGGTTTACCAAAGATCGATGTTTAAAATTTCGTAACATTCAATAGTTTTGTAAAAGATTAGCCAAAAGGAATTTGCTTGTCAAAATAAGTGCATCAGAAAAGTATTTCTTACAAGATATATGTTTTGTATAACGGTAGTTTGGAGAAAATCCATTTAAAAATGAAAGTATTAAGAGGATAAAATAGCCAAGTATGTATGTCTGCACAAATGCATAGGTGTCTAACATGTTCGAATAAAGTCTATTGGTGAGGACATGTTCAATCTATAGTCTCGGTTAAGAGGTTGGATTTATCTCTATGGTGTTGCTTAGTGAGCATTCGCATCGAAACAAATCCTGTAATTCAGTCAAGCCAATACTTTCTAGATGGTAGAATTTTTGGCGATCAGCCCAGTGATAGTGGTTCGGATGGTTTTGTGATGTCTTGATATTTTTGTTGAGTTATGAATGGTCTTAATGTACCGAGGGATCATCCTCATAGAAGGTATGGAAAGTCTTACCTAAGGAGGTCATTGATAATATTCACTTATAAATATAGGGAGTAGTGAGTAATGAGTGACATAGGAATCTACAGAGTATCACCTAATTCCTTAAATATATGGGGGTGGGAAAGGGAATTGATAGTAATGGTGAGAAGGGAAGAGACTGTGACAACTGCGACAAAATGAGATTGTGGCAAAAGAAAATACTGTGATATGAGTGTATCGTGCATAAATATGACAATTCATGAAATAAAATGACTAGCTGACATGCTTCCAATCGGTGGTTTACGAAGTGATGAAAAGTATGAAGGTTCCAACAACGAGAGTATACACACACATGAATGAAACATTTGGAAATTGAGTAGGGGATTCAATCCAGACAAAATTTTATTATAACCATTCTCAGTGTTGCAAAATTCATTTCTGAGTCAGACATAGGTGGTCAGCCTATATCTCACTATCCCGGGTCGAATGTAGATGACCAGTCTACATTCCACCGAGGTTCCATGAATTTTGAAATACTCAGCTTAGTTATACTAAGACTATGTCCTTCACAAATACCAAGACGTTCTGAAAGACAAAAGCAAGTGACCAAACTCGAGGTCGAATGATGAAACTATGCAAGGTAAAACATAATGTGGTGACATATATGATACGTGAACATGCTTATATGAAAGACAATTATAGTAATCAACTATAATAAATGAATATAATATATCAGGTAATGAGATACAAATCTCATCACCTATGTCAGCAACTAACCACAGATGAGGCTTCAGCTTGGCAGGCAGGCACGTGACGGTCATAAGGTTAAGTTTTCTTGAAAGTAGCTATAGTCTAGGTTTTAAAAACACTTAGTTCGCTATAGCCAAATCTCTGATACCAATCTGTCACACCCCCAGAATTAGGTCCAGTGGAAGCATACATGTAGCTGGGGTGTAACTCAATTGGTATTACAGCACAAGTACAAAATTGGTTTTCATTCAATCATTTAGAATAAAATCGTTTAACTAAAAGTATTGAATTTACATTGTTTAAAATTAGTGTGGAAGTAGGCCCTTAAAATAGTTTAAAATGGTCCCTATAAGAATATCAGAGTCTTCTATGACCATGCCATGCCCTGCCAAAACCTCCTGTAGTGTGCCATTGCTTAATACCTGAAAATACATGCTAAAGTGTCAACACGAGGTTGGTGAGTTCATAGTTTTAAGTAAACAAGTATTTCCCGTAAACAAGTGTTTCCAGAAATCAAGTATTTCCCAGCAAAGGCATCGTAAATCCACTCAGTTGCAAGTCCCGCCATAAGAGACTTGTAACCTGTATGTTTACAACCCACTGCCAAAAGTAATATGTTTAAGTAAACAAGTCATTTGCGGAACACGAGATTTATGTCTCGAAACAGTCCATTGAAAACTGTTCAACAGCAAGCTATTTTTCAGAAAATAGTTTTCGTCGTTAAAATTGAAAATAGCATATCTTTTTCGTCGTAACTCGGATTTTAGTGATTCAAGCGGCCACGGTTTCATTTTTGAAAATATTTTCTGAATATCTAACCCAATGTTACCCAGAAACCCCTGAGTTTTCTGAAATTGGCGATTTGGGACAGAACCTATATTTGAAAGTATTTTTCGTTGTTAATATTCGGAAAATCATATCTCCTTCGTTATTAACTCGTTTTTATCCCCGTTTTCGGCCATAGTTTCGTCTCGGAATGTATTTTCTAAATCTTGGGTCCAAAGTTACACCCTAGACCCTGAGTTTCCCACGTTTAACAAAAATGGACAGTAGCTTTTATATAGTTGTAAAAATCAACTTTTCTAGTTTGTAACTTGTTCCAGACTTAACCAATCTACTTCAAATCAACTCCACAAATACCCAATCCTACCATACACCTTCTTAGGGTGTCATGGGTTCCTAGACATCACAATCTTAGTGGATCTAAAGAGATTGCTAGTAAAAATTGTAGATCTATGTTCATAATGAAAAGAAATGAGTAATAAGTGGTATGGATCATACATACTTGCATGTTTTACCAATATATCTTAAAAATACATAAAAAAATATAAAGTAAATGAAAGTATGAAAAGATCAAAAGTGTTTTTGAAGCTTACTTGAAATATTGGAGTGATTTGAGGAGAAAATGTATAATAACCTAGGGTTTTTACCACAAAACCCCAACTAGATCATGATTAGGACTTGATAAACACTTGGATCTTGAAAAGTTTATGGTTTCTTCTTATGGTTGTTTCTTGGCCGATCCATGTAGAAGAGAAAAGAGATGAGAGTGTTTTCTAGTTTATTATGTGAAACTCTTGTACAAAATGAAGTAAGAAAAATATCTAAGTCTTTATGGTCTTGCAAATTTAATGTCACATGGACTAGGGGGCAAGATCCATAAAAAGGGGAGGGGGCATGGGTTTTGGGTAAGAAAAGGGTTATAGTGTAAGTGAAATGAAGACTTTAGTGAGATTATGTTAGATATAGTTGTGTATTGGGTATTATCGGGTACCGAGTTAACTAGAAATAAATCGTAACGGGACAAAATAAAATATAATGAATTTGTAAAAATTGTAAAATAATATTCTTGATGAGAATCGGGTGTTAAAATAATTATCGGGTTGAAATATCGCAAACCGACGAAGTAATAAGCTTCGACCGTAAAATATAGTAATTGATTTCAAAACACTGGGTAAATTAATAATATAATTTTTATATCATTATAATAAGTATGAAAATATGTTAGGATCGTAGTCGGGAGTATTGGGTATACGTTCGTAGTAAAAACTGAGTGGTAATGTTAATTACAAATTAAGCATACGTATATAGAAATAATGCATATCCGTGTAGGGCCTAAAATGTGATGATGATGTAACCGAGGATATGTAGACTACTCCAGTCTATATGACGTGTCTTTAATGAATGATGCATGAATTCACAGCTAAACCACATTGGTTACGCGAATTTGAAGACCTGTAAACTCAGTTTACGATGAAATGAACAGCAATCGTGAATAGTGATTTCCTTCCGGAAATGAATAGTGTCATATGAATAGTAAAATTTTGAAACACTTCTCGGAATCACAAACTGACTCCGAAAATGATGAATAGTGACCGGTGAATAGTAAATGATGAATAGTAACTGATGAATAGTGAATAGGAGAAATATCCTGAAAATGTGGGTGGTTACAGCTGCTACATCTGATGGATCTGCTGCTAGTTCTACTGATAATAATTCCATCAGTGATGCTGCCATATGTGCATTCTTGGCTGATCTGATAACCAACACAAGTTCACAGATTCTCAATCAAGATATGGATTATATTGATCATGATGATCTTGAAGAAATTGATCTTAAATTGCAGATGGCCATACTGACCTTAAGAGCAAGAAAATTCGTGAAGAGGACTGGGAGAGAAGTCAAGTACAGGGCTAAAGAAAATTTGGGTTTTGATAAGTCAAAGATGGAGTGCTACAATTGCAACAGGAAATGCCACTTTGCTAGAGAATGTAGGGCTCCAAAGAAGAATGTTGAAACTCCAAAGAAGACTGCTGAAGAACCAAAGAACACCACAACTGCATTGGTGTCTTGTGATGGATTGGGTGAATATGATTGGAGTGACGTGGCAAAAGAAGAACCAAATTATTCTCTAGTGGCTCAAGTCAAACCTAAAGTGCATAACTTTGCACTTATGTCCTATGCTTCATCATCTTCTGGATCTGACTCTGAGGTATCTAATGATTCTGATCTATCTGTGTGTTCCTTTAAATCATGTGTTGACACTGTAGAAGAACTTAAGTCTAGGAATGAAAGTCTAATAAAAGAAGTAGAACACCTAAAACTTGATAACCTAGGCTATAAAGTAGGTATTCAAAATGTTAAAAGAAGATTAGAATATCTCAAACAGTGTGAGCTAGAATATGTGGATAGAATTAACCAACAGGATGTTGAGATCTATAAGAAAAATAGTGAGATTGAATTTCTCAAGAATAAGCTAGAAGAAGCAGAAAAAGATAGGGATGCAGCTCTTGTTGATAAAGATAAACACATAGTAAGGGTTGAAAAACAACAATTTGCTTCAGATCTAGTAAATAAGTCTATTGATGAGAAAAGGAAGTGGAATAGGCTACAATGAAGTTGCTCCTCCAGTTAAAAGTGCCTATGCTCCACCAGAAAAAGAACTTTCTTTTATAAGTGAGTTAAACATTGAAAAACCTGTAGGTGAACCTAGTACTAGTGTCAAAGAAACACCTAAGGTTGAAGTTAGAAAATTTCCTGATGCTCCTATTATTGAAGACTGGAATTCAGATAGTGATGAGGAATAGGTTGAACTAAAACAAAGTGTGAAAAAGGAAGAAATTCCTGTAAAAGATGAACCTAAAGTTGAATAGGTTAAGTTTGTGAGACTTGTGTTGGGTAAGAACATCTCTAGGAAAATGGTAGAATATAATGAGATACCTAGAGAACAGATGAATAGGTTTTATAATAAGCCTAGGGGTAATCAGAGAAACTTTAATAACCTAGTTTCACATAAGTTAGGTAATGAGTTTCAATTAAAGAAGAAGGCTTGTTATAAGTGTGGTAGTTTTGAGCAGTTGATTAATAGTTGTAAAGACCACCAAAAACCAGTTTGGAATCAATACTCAAGGGTGAATCATAAATATGTTTCAAAAAATACTCACCCTCATCCTAATAGAAATATGATTCCAAGGGCTGTGTTGTTAAGATCTGGTTCAACTAGATCTATTTTTGCTGCTAAATCAAATGGTGCTTTTAAAACCACAACTGGTTCTATTGCTGGCTCTGCTGCTAGTAAGCACTCTGCTGCTAGTACAAAACTTTCTACTTCTGGACCAAAAGTTTTAACAAATACAGTTGTTGGAAATCACTTTTATGTTGTTAAGGCCTCAGCTTGCTGGATTTGGAAACCTAAATCAACTGTTTCAAATAATGCTTCCAAAAACAGCAGTGCATCAATAGACTTAAAGAAATTTGACTATGTTGATGCACAAGGCAGATCCAAGTCAGTAATGGGTTGGATCCCCAAGAGAAACTAATTTCTCTATTTTCATGTGCAGGGCAATTTACAGGATGAGCTTAAGGATATTGTTATTGTTGATAGTGGATGCTTTGGACACACGAAAGGTGATGAGTCTCAACTTGAAGACTTTGAGGCTTTTGAAGGTGGTTATGTTGCTTTTGGGAATGATACAAAAGGTGGAAAGATTATTGGCAGAGGTACATTAAAAACAGGGAATTTGGACTTTGAGAAGGTGTTTCTTGTGAAAGGGCTTAAGTTTAACCTCTTTAGTGTCTCACAAATGTGTGACAAAAAGAACTTTGTTCTTTTTATAGACACTGAAGGTATGATCATTTCTCCTGATTTTCAGTTGCCAAATAATAAATTTGTGCTATTGAAAGTCCCTAGAACTAAAAATATATACAATGACCATATTAAGAATATTGTTCCCAAAAGAGTTTTGACTTGTCTAATTGCATAGGCCACTCTTGATGAGTCTAAATTATGGCATAGAAGACTTGGACATCCAAATTTCAAGACCATGAACAAGTTAGTGAAAGGAAATCTTGTGAGAGGGATGCCTACAAAGATGTTTGAAAATTGTGAAACTTGTGTTGCATGTCAAAAGGGTAAACAACACAGAGTTTCATTCAAGTCCAAGACTGTGAACATAATTACTAAGCCCCTACATTTACTTCACATGGATTTATTTTGGGCCTGTTTTTGTAAATAGTTTGAACAAGAAGTCATATTGCCTAGTTGTCACAGATGACTTTAGTAGGTTTACTTGGGTGTTCTTTCTAGCTACTAAAAATGAAACTCCAAAGATTCTCAAAGCATTCATAACTAGAGTTGAAAACCTGAATAACAACAAGGTGAAGATAATCAGATGTGACAATGGAACTGAGTTCAAGAATAGTGTGATGAATCAATTCTGTGTGTGAAAGGGTATTCTAAGACAATATAGTGTTGCAAGAACTCCACAACAGAATGGTGTTGTAGAAAGAAGAAACAGGACACTGATTGAGGCTGCAAGAACAATGTTATCTGATTCTAAACTACCTATACCTTTTTGGGCTGAAGCTGTAAACACTGCATGTTTTGTGCAAAACAGAAGCAAGGTAGTTAAGCCTCACAACAAGACTGCATATGAGTTATTTCATGGAAAGAAACCAATGATTGATTTTCTTAAACCATTTGGATGTCCTGTTACTATTTTGAACACTAAGGATCAGTTAGGCAAGTTTGAAGAGATAGCAAATGAAGGATACTTTGTTGGTTACTCTGTAAACAGTAAAGCTTTCAGGGTTTACAATAAGAGAACCAAACATGTAGAGGAGAATTTGCATATTAAGTTTAGTGAGAACACATCTAATGCTGAAGGGAAAGGACCAGAATGGTTGTTTAATATTAATATTCTTACCAAGACTATGAATTATGAGCCAGTTATTGCAAGTGTAGACATTAACAAACCTCAACAAGAATTTGTTTTGGTTGAGAAATTGAAGATTGGTCCAACTTTACTACCCTTTCAGAAGGTTCAAAGTTCACAAGAAGATGCTGTTACTCATGAGAAACCTAAGGAAATAGAAGAAGGCATTAAGATACCTGTTGATGTTGAAAAGGTAACCAATGAAGCACCTAAAGTTGTTGATGTTGACTCAACAGAGAGGCCAAAGCAATCTACTCCTACACCAGAAGACTCTACTACTGACTCAAAAGACTCTACTACTAGGCCAAAAGACACAACTACTCAATCAATTCTGCTGCCAAGCCAATTGACTCTACTTCTTCACCAAAGTTTCCATCTGTGGACACTCAGGGTAGGTCTTTTGCTGACACAAACTATCCTGATGATCCAAATATGCCTCCTCTAGAGAACATTTACTATGACACAGACGATGAAGCTCTTGATGGTAAATTGTTTGGAGCAGATGCTGACATTAATAACATGGAACTCAATGTTCCTGTTAGTCCTACTACTACCACAAGAGTTCATAAGAATCATCCCAAAGATCAAATTCTCAATGATCCAACATCATCTGTTCAAACAAGAAGAATGACTAAAGAGCAGAAAGATCTACAACATCAAAGTTCTTTGCAAGATCTCTTCATCAAAGAAACAGTTACAAAGATCTGCAAAATTGCTTGTTTGCCTGTTTTCTATCTCAAATTGAACCCAAAAATACTTATAAAGCCTTACAAGATCCAAGCTGGGTGGAAGCAAGCAAGATGAGCTTCTTCAATTCAAACTACAAAAAGTATGGACCTTGGTTGATCTGCTAAATGGGCATAAGGTGATTGGAACTAAATGAGTTTTTAAACATGATTTTGGAAGGGATGGTTAAAAGTATTAAAGAGTCTAGTTCTTACTTACTTTATCTAAGATTTATTCAACTCTTTGTGGAAAACCAGATAACAAAAGCAAGAACACACAAAGCCACTTATGATTCTCCTAAGTTGGTTCAAAAAATGTTTACGTTTTTGCTTAAAAATGGAAAAACTTTTTCTGGCACATTTACATCTCTTAAACCTTATATGATGCAACTTGTGCAACAAACTCAAGGTGAAGGATCAGGAACTCCCACTGATTCCCATCACATACCCAATTTTACTGCATCTGTGACACAACTAAAAATACTCTACACCCGTAGGAAAGCCAATAAGAACACTGAGCAACCTCAAGCTAGTGTTAGGATGGATGTACCAGATGAGGCTGTCCTAGGTGATGAAGAGGACATGTTGGCAAGGGCTGTCACTACTGCTACTAGCTTAGCAGCAGAGCAGGACAGTGATAACATAAGTAAGACCCAAACCAAGGCAACATCTAGTGAAGAGGGTTCTGATGAATCTTATTCCAATGATGGTAACCCTAGCCACATGGCAAATACAGGGGGCTCAGATGATCAAACTAGGTTTGATGTTGGGTTTAAGTCCCAAGATTCACCTCTCAGACCAGGTTACACAGGTCGAAGTGATGAGGACAGATCAGTGACAAATGAATTGATGGATCATACTATACAAAATGACAATGTCAATGATTCACCTCTCGGACCAGGTTACACAGGTCGAAGTGATGAGACTAGTATGAAACTTATAAAGAAATTGATGGCTACTTGTACCAACCTGGAGCTTAAGTGTGATACTTTGGAGGATTAGATTCTTGGTCTTCAAACAATTTCGGATGAACAAGCTAAAAAGATCAGAAAGTTAAAGAGGAAGATAAAGACTTTAAGGAAATCAAGATCTTCAACCTCCTTCAGAAGATTGAAGAAAGTGGGCACATCTCAAGTGGTTAGTTCTCCTGAGCACTCTGTCACTTTGGAAGAGGATGCTTCCAAACAGGGGAGGAATGAAGAACAGAATGTGGCAATGGGTTCAGGGGAAGCAAAATTGGTAAGAGATGATGATGAGGCTCAAAATGTGGATACTGGTAAAGTTTCAGGGGAGGTTCAAATGAATGATGATATGGAGATGGAAAGTCCTCAAGATATGTATGGTTTTGTGGTTACAGACAAATCAAAGTTATTAACAACAAGGTTTTTCCCCATCCAAGCCTCAAATATTATTTGATCAGAATAATACGGTTACACCTAAATCTGTAACAGGAATCAAGAGATTCTTGAGGCTACAAAACACTTCTAGTCTAGGCATTTATATTCTACACCCTAGACACACACACCCCTTTAGATATCGACATTATGGAAGACTTATTATGAAAACCTGTACCCATAATCTCTTTATATAATAGAGAATTAGGGTTTAAAAATTACTATGGAGGACTAATAAATAAATCTTCTTTTGCAAGCTAGTCCTTCATGTTTCATTCTTTCTTGTTTTGTATCATCAAATCTAATAGACCCAACATTGTAGCTTGGATGAAAGAGTTCACAGCAAGGAAAAAGAAAGAAGCTACTGCTGAAAGAAGGAAGAAGAAAGTTCTCAGAGGACCAACTCTAATTCAACAAAGAAGAGAGCATGAGAGATACCTTAAGAATATGAAAGGTTGGAAATTGGTACAATTGAAACACAAGTCAGATCAAGAGGTGTTTAATTTGTATCAACAGGCTAAAAGGAAATGCATACCTTCTATCCTATGGGTTGTGCAGAAGATGAAGAACAAATTGCTCAAATGAATAATAAGTTGGTACCTGAGAAAGTTATTGAGACAGAGCAATTAAAAGAGACAGAGACTATTGAAATGTCTGATGATGTTGCAGAGAATATAATTCCTCCTAGTCAAAGTGTTAAACGAAAAAGTGTTGTTCACAAGACCTTTGCTAGGAAGAAGAAAAAGATCATTGATTAAAGCGGTAGTGACTCGGAAAAAGCAGAAGAAGTTGAAGAAGAAAATGAGCAAGAGAAAACTCTGGTTACTTGGTCTGAATCAGAAGAACCAGGGGATATCAAGGCAAAGCCTTTAGCTGCAAAATATCCTATCATCTCATATACTTTCAAGATAAGAGATGGAAGTGAAGGATACCGGAAATTCATGAGGTCAAATCATGAAGTTCAAGGTTTTATTGGACTTTCACAGATATTTGATATGATGGATAGGGATGATGTGGTTGCTATATGGAGATTATATAAAGAGAAGTATGATGGCAAACAAATGAATACTGCAGATGAGTGTCTAAATACTCATCATTTTATACCAATCTGAACTGCCAAAACATCCAAAAACACTCAATATTGAATCAAAATAGTGAAAATATCCCAGGAAAGTGTTTTACATGTTTCAAATGCAAAATAATCAAAAACAGATGAAAAACGCACAAAGTTTGCAAAATTGGCAGTTTCAGTCCCTCAACTTTCAAAAGTTGTCAAATCTAGTCCCTAGTTATTTTAAAAACTTGAAAAAGTCACCAAAGGTCCTTTTAAATCAAAAAGTTACATAATTAGTCCTTTGGCGCAAAGTTTTTTAAAATTGCAAGTTTAGTCCCTAAACTTTGAAAAATGACAAAAATGGTCCCTGGGATATTAAAACTTTGAGGAAAACAAAATTTTGTCCTTGTACTTCTCATATATGGCAGGATTGATCCTTGGTGCAAAAGTTTGGTGAAATTACACAACTGGTCCCTGAAGTTTGAAAGTTTGGCAGTTTTAGTCCCTGGTGAAATTTAAATGGAAAAGTCAACCTTGGACCATGTACTATTCATAACTTGGCAAGAAACACCCCTTGAAATACTTTGGAAGAGTGCCAAGTTTACCCCCCCCCCCCAACTTTCGGTAAATTGCAAATTTGGTCCTTGTGATAACATAAAACCAAACCGGACCTTAAATGTTATTACCCAACAAATAAACCAAACCCAATCCAACACCAAGCCCACTCTCCCTTTTTCTTGGCCCACTCCACAAAACCAGCCCATCCCATTTTATATAATCCAGGGTCAACCTTTGACCCTGGTCAAATACCAGTCAAACCCCAAAACCGCCCCTTCCCTCCTTCCCTCTCCCCTGCAAAACCACGCTCAGAAACCACCTTATCCCCCCCTCCACTTGAAATAAACCCATCATCACCATCCCACCACCTCTGCACCTACCCTCACATCAGCATTTAATGCCACCACCCCCTTGCCTGAATCAGTCCAAATAATTCTTTCCCGCCAAAACACGTGGCATCAAATCAAAGGCCTTCTAGTGATCCAATGGCTCAGAAAAGATGTGGGATTTGATCAGAGAAGTGGAGAAACCCTAGAAGGCAGCTATAAAAGGAAGAGAGTGCAAGGAAGACAAGTAGTAGTTAATTAGTTAAATTGTATGTCGTTTAATTAAGCATTTGAATTCTAGTGTAATGTTAAAGCTTTTAAGCGTTTGATTAGTCAATTAACCTGTAATCTTAAGTTTTTCAAGTAATAATATCAAGTTTGCTTAACTCTTATTGTTTATGCAATTTTCCTTTTTTATGTAAAAATCTAAATCTTATTCTGTTGTTGTTTATGTTTAAACCATGGACTTTTAAGCTCATGTAGGATCCAAGGAAGCTTATGAAAGCTTTTAGAGACCTTAAAAACCAGTATTACTAGAAAAAAATCAAAAATATAAAAAAGTCAACGATAGTCAACTATGTTGTTTTGAGTTTGATTTCAGGTGTTGAGAAGCATTGAAAGGGAAATTTGGAAGTGGAGTTAGCCTATCTAAAGATAGGCATCAGTGGAAAACCTCTTGTTCATGCTAGGGGTGATTTGTAAGATTTGCTTGTTTTGAATTTCCTCTCAAAACTTAATATCTTATGATTTCTGTGTTTGCTTGTTATTTTGTGTGATTTGTGTTTACTAGGTGTTATTAGTTAAGATTGTGTATTGGAATTAATAGCTTGTACTTATATTTCTTGTTGCTCATTATCTTTGTTCAAACTGCCATTATAGCTAATATAGTGTAATCTTGTGTATTAGTGTTCATCACCTGTGTTTCTGAGCTTAATTTGTCTTTTTGGATCATAGTAATACATTTGGAAACAGAATCATAGGGTAAATCTTTGAAAATCTTTGAAAAGCTTTCAAATCTGATTTTTAAGGGGTGTTTGGATCATTAGCTTTCACCCTTTTGTACTGTGTTTCATTTGGTATTGGTGGTTTAAGTAACTCATAATAGGTTTAGATAAGGCATTGGAACCATAAAATCTAGGTCTAAAGTGGAAAAAAAAAGTCAAAATCCAACTCTTTGTGCCCTCACAGTTAACTGTGAGGAAATTGGCACCCAAAACTTTGATTCCTAGTTTATCAGTGGTCACCATCACTTATTTTAGATTCATCTTAGTTTGTTAAGTCATAATCAATCAGTAAACCTAGGTTAAAATTCATAATAGTCAACTGAGGAATAAAAAGGGTAAAAGTCAAAATTGCATTGTCTCAGTTTTTGCAAAAATGGTGTGAACTGTTTTGATTTTTTAGCAAAGATCTAGGCCTTGAAATTACTAGGTTTAGTAGCCTATCAGCTCATCTCTAAGATCCCATAATCACTTAATTTTTGTGATTTTTTGTGTGGGCTCCACACACCTCCAAACACACTTGCAGGGGGATTAACCTCCCTTGCACCAACATACCACCACAACACCACCACCTTTGGTGGTTGTTGTAGACCACATCAGTGGGCCCCAGTGGTTCATTTTGGCTTTTCCCAACCCCCCTCCTACCAGGGATCATAAATTGACCATTTGTTTGACCTAAAAATCAGTGGACCCCACCTGGAATCAGTCCTCAAGTTTGTCCCATTTCTGTGTTAAGTGCAAATCTTCAAAGTGCTTATTTCCATCTTTTTAGCTTATCAGTGTCCATTGCTTATTGTTTTTAGCTTACTTAAGTCCCTTTAGCTTAATTGAACCTAGTTTCATCATTGTGGACCCCACATACACTCATTTGAGCTTATTTGTCTACTTGGTCAAAGAAAGTCAACTGTTTTGCTTAAAGGGGGTGCACACTGCTTATTTTTAAGCTAAGAAAAAAGTTGTTTCACAAATGTTACTTATTTTCATCATATATTTAGCTGTCAAAAAGAAAAACTCCAAAAAACCAAACATAAAAATAGTGAGAGCTTCTATTTAATAGATTCTATCTTTTTCATTTTTCATTTTAGCTTATTTATAAGCACTTTTCCATTTTTATAATTTTATTAATTTCCTAGCACCTTTAAGTATTTAAAATAAATTTCTTAGATTTTTCCTAAACAGTTTACTATTTATTAGATTTAAAAGTAGTTTAATTAATTAAATAGGTAATATTAGTTATTAATTAGTTTTCTTAAATTTTTAGTAACAACAGTAGGTTTTTATAATTTTTCTAAGTTTTATAAATTAGTTAAGACTTTTAAAAAATATAATTTTAGTTTCTACTATTCATTTTCCATTTTTCTTATTTAAATTAGATTTAAATTAATTAAAAGGTAATTAATTAGTGGAATAGCCTTATATATAATTTTTAGAAGTTTTTATAATTTTTTAGGATTCCTGTGATGGTTAAGTAGTTTTATAAATTTTCTCATAATTTTCTAAGTTAATTTAGTATTAATTGTAATTTTAAATAATTTAATTAGCATAATTAATATAAATAGTTTTTAATTAATAGAAAATTCAGAAAAAGACAAAAATATTTATTTTTATTTTTTATATTTTCTTCAAGTTCATTTTAAGGTTTAGAAAATATTTTTGCAAATTTTTAGTTTAATTTGTAATCTTTCTCATTTTTAGATAATTTAAATTAGGTTTTAAATTAGATTTTAATTAGTTTTATTAATTAAATAATATTTAAATAGTAAAATAATCATTTTCATAATTTCATTTTCATTTTCGTTTTCAATTTTCTTTTAAATTTTAAGTTTTCAAAAGTTCACTTGCACCCCCTGTAGTTTGTAATCTGATAAAAACCCACTTTTCTCTCTCTGTTATCTGATTTTTCTGTCTGTGCTTTTGTGATTATATCTGTTATTGTTTATATCATTCCATAACTGTTCAAATACCAAGAAATCAGTAGATAATCATTCCCCAATCATCTTGGTTACTGTCCTCAGTACCACTTATTCCACAAACGTTTGCAAATACAATTTCAATCTCGTTGGGACTTAACGACCCGGGCATTTCCCTGTACTTCCACGGATTAAAAACACTTGCACTTTCTCCTAGGTGGGCCTATCAACTGCATACGGTTGACTGGTTGGTTTGGACTTAACGACCCGGGCATTTCCCTGTACTTCCACGGATTAAAAACACTTGCACTTTCTCCTAGGTGGGCCTATCAACTGCATACGGTTGACTGGTTGGTTTAGGAGGAGTCAAAATTTGGCGCCGCTGCCGGGGAGGTTGTTGCGTATTTCAAAACGTTTTAGGTTTAGTGGTTTTCAAAACCCCTCCTGTACAAATATCACCACGTGTAAATTTTTGAGAAAATCAAAATCATATCTGAAAAAAGTTCATTAACACTTCTCCTGAAGTGTTAGAAACACCAAAAAAATCATAAACAACAAAACAAACTGTGAAGTTAAATTACTTCGTTGTCTTTAAGATTACAACCTGAAACAGCTGGTATAAGGTAAGTTCTGACATTAAATTGCGAACTGAAGAGGGATCCATTTATTCCCTCCCGCTAGCCTGCGAGTAATCTTAAAGGAACGATTTCGGTTAACGAATCAGTTCCAAAAATATTATCCAAGTTTTTTCACCCATACACGAAAAGCCAAAAACATTTTACTGTAAATATAATTACATAAAAGTTTACCACCGCAAACCAAGGCAGAACACCTACCAACTGGGGGTGTGAACATAATAAGTTCCCAAACATAAGATAAAAACTTGCCATTATATCCCTGTGGGTGGTGTACCTTTTTCAAAGAAGCCATTCACTTGCGATTATTGGATTTAAGTTCACTATAGTTTTGCCTCGATCTTGTTTTGAAAATTGATTTTAGTGCATGCGCACTCGTTCACAAGCAAAGAATAAAAAACAGAAAAACGTACCCAAGTTACGTTCTGTTAACGAAGAACACTCACTAAAAATGAACGACGAGCCCCCTATCCCTCCCAAGGAGGATGCAGTTCCTGACACCCGAACTATGGAGGAACTGTGTCAACCTACCATGCAAGGGAGGGGTGGACCCATTGCACCACTCACAATTGGAGCCACGGATTTTGGACTGAAACACGACATGATACAACAAGTCCAGAATTCGTGTCAGTTCCACGGTTTGCCGGGTGACGATGCTAACAAGCATCTCGATAAATTTTTAACCGTCACCCAGAGCATGAAACAAAATGGCGTCACCGAAGACGGCCTGCGTTTATACCTGTTCCCCTATTCTCTCACTCATCATGCTACTGCTTGGTTCAATCGACTTCCTAAGAATTCGATCCATACCTTTGATGAGATGGTTACTAAATTCTTGGCTAAATATTTTCCACCATCTATGGTTACAAAGCTGAGAAACGATATTAGTAACTTCAGACAGCTTCCCGACGAGTCCTTATTTGAAGCATGGGAACGCTACAAACTAGCTATTGATCGGTGTCCTAATCATAACATGCTTCTTGTCACCATTATTGATACATTCTATAATGGTTTGACACTTCGTCATCGTGACTCCATCAATGCTGCTGCTGGGGGCACCTTTATGAAAAGGACCCCTGAAGAGTGCTATGGCTTAATCGAAAACATGACTGCCCATCATAACTTTTGGGACTCCTCCGCAGAGAGGAATGACTCATGTAAGTCAGTCACTCCGGCAAGTAATGAAATAGCTGCTCTTACCAAAAAGTTCGATGATTTGTCTGCTGCGGTTCTCCGAATTCACCAGACAAATCACAATCAGCAGAATAAAACTATCAGTTGTGAAACATGTGGTGGTCCACACCCATATCATGAGTGCCCAGCCTCCGGTGGCTTCACTCAAGAGAACGTGTTCGCAGCCCAAGGTTCCTACAATACGGGAGGTAATTCCTACCAACCGCAAGGGGACCGGAATCTGTTGAGCTATCGTTCCAATAACTACAATGGACCACCCGAGTCTAATCAACCCCAGAACCAAAATGGTCAAAACAGAAACCAGAACTATAACCAGAATCAGAACCAGAACCGAATGAACCAAGGTTTTAACAACCAAGGGAATTTCAACTCTGGTCAACACCAGGTTCAAAACAATCAAAACCAAGGAAATTATAACCGTAATCAAGGTCAGAATAATTACCATCAGGGTAATTTTCAACAAAACCACTTCCAAGGTAATAACAACCAGCAACATGGGAATTTCCAGAACAATCGGGCTCAAAATTTTCCAAATCAAAATCAAGCCATTGTTCCAACTGGACCATCATCTGATGAGTTATTAAAACAGTTTATGAAATCCCAAGATGAATTTAACAAAGTGCTGGTTAGTCAAATCTCTGAATTGAAGAAGTCTTTAAATGATCGACCCTCGAGCTCAGGTATTTTACCTAGCAACACGATCGCTAATCCGAGGGGCGATGCAAAGGCGATCACCACAAGAAGTGGAGTTTCTTATAAAGGACCCACAGCTCCTTCTACCACTTCTCCTGTCCAGGTAGAAGAATGTGATACTGAGGATACTACGGATACGGTACTTCCTACTAATAACAGAGGTACCACTGACATCCCTCCTCCAGTTGTCCTGGTCCCGACTCCCCCTAAAAGAGTCGTGTTTGAAACCCCCAAAGGTCCTGTTGAAATACCAAAAGCCAACCCAAAACCATCGATTCCATATCCCTCATGATTGCAAGATCAGAAGCTCCGTGAAAAAGCTAACCATCAGATGGAACAATTTTTCCAAATTTTCCAAGAACTACACTTTGATATTAGTTTCGCGGATGCTCTCATATTAATTCCCAAATTTGCATCGACAATCAAAAACTTACTGGGAAATAAAGAGAAACTCTTTGAAATGGCACGAACTCTACTCAACGAAAACTGCTCTGCAGTTCTGTTGAAACAACTTCCCGAGAAGCTAGGAGACCCCGGGAAATTTCTAATACCATGTATTTTCCCGGGGATGGTTGAGTGCTTTGCCTTGGCCGATCTTGGCGCAAGCATCAACTTAATGCCCCACTCAGTTTGGAAAAAGCTTTCTCTTCAGGCACTTACTCCCACATGCATGACTCTCGAGCTTGCAGACCGTTCAATTTCACGTCCCCTCGGTATTGCCGAGGACGTATTTGTGAGAGTGGGAAAGTTCCATTTTCCGGCAGACTTTGTCGTCGTTGATTTCAATGCAGATCCGAGAGTTCCTCTCATTCTTGGGAGGGGATTCTTAAGTACGGGTCGTGCATTAATCGATGTTTTCGATGAGGAAATCACGTTACAAGTTGGCAATGAAGAGATAACGTTCAACCTTGATCAAACCTCGAGATACTCCTCGAACTATGATGCTGAATCGGTCAACCGAATTGATGTCATTGACATTGCATCCGAGGAGTATGCTCAGGAAATCCTTGGCTTCACTGATAGTTCCATGAGTGGAAATTCCACTCCCTCTTCTCACCCCATAATCGTTAATTTTTCTCCTTCCCTCAAACGGCCCTCACTCCGTTTGAGGGAAGTGATTTCGTCCTTGAGGAATTAGAGGCCTTTCTCAAAAGTGATTCAGTTCCCGAAGGAATTGATAACCAAGAGATTGACCCGGAGAGGGATATACTTCTCCTTGAGAAGTTATTGAACAAAGATCCCTCTCCCATTCCTGTCCTACCTCTACAACTTCATAACGCGGAAGTCAAATATGTTGAGAAAAATGATGATTTCCCCGAGGTCGAACTTAAGGACCTGCCTCCTCATCTAGAATATGCATTCTTGGAAGGTAACGATAAGTTGCCGGTCATTATTGCAAAAGACTTAAAGGATGTGGAGAAAACCGCGCTGCTTAAGGTTTTGAAGTCCCACAAGCAAGCAATTGCTTGGAAGCTCTCAGACATAAAGGGTATTAACCCGGATTTTTGTACACACAAAATCCTAATGGAAGAGGTCTTCAAACCTGCTGTGCAGCATCAAAGAAGGGTAAATCCAAAAATCCACGAAGTTATCAAAGAAGAAGTTATCAAACTTCTCGATGCGGGATTGATTTACCCTATATCAGACAGTCCTTGGGTTAGCCCAATACATTGTGTTCCAAAAAAGGGTGGCATCACAGTTGTCACTAATGAGGATAACGAGTTGATACCAACTCGTTTGGTTACAGGGTGGCGAGTATGTATCGATTACAGAAAGCTTAACGAAGCCACCCGCAAAGACCATTTTCCTCTGCCCTTTATGGATCAAATGCTCGAAAGACTAGCGGGGAATGAGTATTATTGCTTCCTCGACGGCTTCTCGGGCTACTTCCAGATTCCCATTGATCCTAAGGATCAAGAGAAGACTACCTTCACATGCCCTTACGGGACGTTTGCCTATCGTCGCATGCCTTTTGGGTTATGCAATGCTCTGGGCACTTTCCAGAGGTGCATGATGGCTATTTTCCACGACATGATCGGGAAAACCATGGAGGTATTCATGGATGACTTCTCAGTCATCGGGAATGCTTTCGACTCATGCCTCTCCCATTTAGAAAAGATGCTTCAATGTTGTGAAAACATGAATCTTTGTCTAAACTGAGAGAAGAGCCATTTTATGGTTAAGGAGGGCATTGTCCTCGGCCATAAAATTTCAAAAAGTGGGATTGAGGTCGATAAGGCAAAAATTGATGTTATTGCTAAACTGCCTCATCCCACCACTGTTAAAGGAATAAGGAGTTTCCTTGGCCATGCAGGGTTCTATCGGAGATTCATTCAAGATTTCTCCAAAATAGCCCGGCCCATGACTCATCTTCTTGAAAAGGAAGCTCCTTTCATCTTTTCTCCCGAGTGCATCGAAGCTTTTTCTACTTTAAAGAAAAGGCTTACCGAGGCACCGATCCTTGTTGCCCCCGACTGGGACTTACCCTTCGAACTTATGTGCGATGCTAGCGACATCGCTATTGGTGCAGTTCTGGGGCAACGCAAAACAAAACATTTTCAGCCAATACACTATGCAAGTAAGACCATGAGTGAAGCTCAAACGCACTATACCACCACAGAAAAAGAATTATTAGCTGTGGTATATGCCTTTGAGAAATTTAGGCCTTACTTAATCTTAACCAAATGCGTGGTATATACGGACCACTTGGCTTTGAAATACCTGTTCACTAAACAGGATGCAAAGCCAAGACTGCTCCGTTGGGTCCTGCTCCTTCAGGAATTCGATATAATCATACGAGACAAAAAAGGAGCAGAGAACCTTGCTGCTGATCACTTGTTCCGGTTAGAGAATCCTCATCAGGATATTCTCGCGAGAAAAGAAATTAATGAAACTTTTCCTCTGGAGACTCTAAATCTAATCTCTACCCGGGATGATACCACTACCCCATGGTTTGCCGACTTTGCAAATTACCATGCGGGTAATTTCGTTGTGAAAGGGATGTCGTCCCAGCAGAAAAGAAAATTCTTTAAAGATATAAAACATTACTTCTGGGACGACCCCTACTTGTTCAAAATATGTGCGGATCAAGTCATCCGACGGTGTGTCCATGGCCAAGAAGCCATGGAAATTCTTAAAGCCTGTCATGATGGACCCACGGGGGGACATCATAACCCAAACTACACCGCCAAAAAGGTGTTTGATTCGGGATTCTTCTGGCCCACAATCTACAAAGACGCCCATGAACTTATCAAAACCTATGAAGCTTGCCAGCGTCACGGGAATATTTCCAAAAAGAATGAGATGCCACAAAACGCCATCCAAGTCTGTGAAATATTTGATATATGGGGCATTGATTTTATGGGGCCGTTCCCGTCTTCACGAGGGAATAAGTATATACTCGTGGCAGTTGACTATCTGTCAAAATGGGTTGAGGCAAAAGCCTTACCCACCAATGATGCCCGAGTAGTTGTTAAATTTCTAAAATCTCTCTTTGCCAGATTCGGGACTCCTCGTGCCATCATCAGTGATCGTGGCACACACTTCTGCAATGAACAATTTGCAAAAGTGATGTTGAAATATGGTGTAACTCACCGTCTTTCAACTGCATACCACCCACAAACAAGTGGGCAGGTGGAGGTCTCGAATCGTGGTATTAAGAGAATTCTGGAGAGGACGGTTGGAGAAAACCGTGCCTCTTGGTCGGATAAGCTGGATGATGCATTATGGGCTTTCCGCACTGCTTACAAAACACCCATCGGGTGTACTCCATATAAGCTAGTGTACGGGAAGGCATGTCATCTTCCGATTGAATTAGAGCATAAGGCATATTGGGCCTCGAAACATGCAAACTTCGACCTTCACACAGCGGGTGATCACCGCAAGGTTCAACTAAATGAATTAAATGAACTTCGTGATCAAGCTTATGAGAATTCTTTGATTTACAAGGAAAAAACCAAGAAGATACACGACTCTAAAATCAAAAACCGTGTTTTCAACATCGGTGACAGAGTCCTTCTCTTCAATTCACGATTGAAGATATTCTCAGGAAAGCTTAAAACCCGTTGGTCTGGGCCATTCACTGTCACAAAAGTGTTTTCATACGGAACTGTTGAATTATCTCAACCTGACGGTTCCAACTTTAAAGTGAATGGCCATCGGTTAAAGCACTACTTTGGAGAGGATGTACCACAAATGGTTGTCCCAGATCTCCAAACTTTCCCCACGAACCAATGAATTCGGGGATCGAGTCAAGCTAGCGACTCGATGAACAAAAATAGTAGCAACAACATGGGTTTTCACCCATGTCTCTGACTTCTTTCTACTTTCTAACACCCTAGTGTGGGGGAGTGGCCGTCCCCCGCAGCTATTTGAAATGTATATATCTCAAAAAAAATGAAAATGAAAATGATGAATAAAGTATGATTGTATGTAAATATAAATAAAGTGAAAAATAAAAATATTTCCACAGTTAGTTTCGAATATTAGCTTTTTCCGTTCAGAGATTCGGCATAATTGTCGGGACTTTGAATATTGAGGACAATATTCAATTCTAGTGGGGGGGGGGGGGGGGGAATTCTTGCGAATTTTATCAAAATACTTTCTAAGTACCCCCATTTTGGCCTAAATTTTTCAAAATTTTTTCACTTTATTTCAAAATTTTTGTGGTAATCAGTCCGCCAAAGTCTAAATGACAAATGGATTGGCTAGTCCAGGAGCAAACGGCTCTTGGTAAAGACATCTCAAACCCGTTGATGGCTTACAATTTGCCCAAAACTGTATGGTTCCTCAACTCCCCATATCCTCAAAAGCAAATGAGTTGGCTAGCCCGCAAGATTATGGCTTGTGGTAAAGGCCGTGGAAAAACCATAATTGGTAATCAGCTCACCAAGATGTTGACTTAGTCCATCAAGAGTTGGCTAGTCCAGAAGCAAACGGCTTTTGGTAAAGACTAATCAAATCCGTTGACAGCTGGTGGTTTGCTCAAAATCACACGATTATCAGGTGTACCACAGTTCTCACACCTGGCTACTCCAAAAGTGATGGCTTTTGGTAAAGAGTTTTTCAAATCCATCAGGTTTTTCTCAAAAGATTGCTAGGGACTAGCAATGTTTTAGTGTGAGGGATTGATGAATGTCTAAATACTAATCATTTTATACCAATCTGAACTGCCAAAACATCCAAAAACACTCAATATTGAATCAAAATAGTGAAAATATCCCAGGAAAGTGTTTTACGTGTTTCAAATGCAAAATAATCAAAAACATATGAAAAACGCACAAAGTTTGCAAAATTGGCAGTTTCAGTCCCTCAACTTTCAAAAGTTGTCAAATCTAGTCCCTGGTTATTCTAAAAACTTGAAAAAGTCACCAAAGGTCCTTTTAAATCAAAAAGTTACATAATTAGTCCTTTGGTGCAAAGTTTCCCAAAATTGCAAGTTTAGTCCCTGAACTTTGAAAAATGACAAAAATGGTCCCTAGGATATTAAAACTTTGAGGAAAACAAAATTTTGTCCTTGTACTTCTCATATATGGCAGGATTGATCCTTGGTGCAAAAGTTTGGTGAAATTACACAACTGGTCCCTGAAGTTTGAAAGTTTGGCAGTTTTAGTCCCTGGTGAAATTTAAATGGAAAAGTCAACCTTGGACCATGTACTATTCATAACTTGGCAAGAAACACCCCTTGAAATACTTTGGAAGAGTGCCAAGTTTACCCCCCCCAACTTTCGGTAAATTGCAAATTTGGTCCTTGTGATAACATAAAACCAAACCGGACCTTAAATGTTATTACCCAACAAATAAACCAAACCCAATCCAACACCAAGCCCACTCTCCCTTTTTCTTGGCCCACTCCACAAAACCAGCCCATCCCATTTTATATAATCCAGGGTCAACCTTTGACCCTGGTCAAATACCAGTCAAACCCCAAAACCGCCCCTTCCCTCCTTCCCTCTCCCCTGTAAAACCACGCTCAGAAACCACCTTATCCCCCCCTCCACTTGAAATAAACCCATCATCACCATCCCACCACCTCTGCACCTACCCTCACATCAGCATTTAATGCCACCACCCCCCCCCTTGCCTGAATCAGTCCAAATAATTCTTTCCTGCCAAAACACGTGGCATCAAATCAAAGGCCTTCCAGTGATCCAATGGCTCAGAAAAGATGTGGGATTTGATCAGAGAAGTGGAGAAACCCTAGAAGGCAGCTATAAAAGGAAGAGAGTGCAAGGAAGACAAGTAGTAGTTAAGTAGTTAAATTGTATGTCGTTTAATTAAGCATTTGAATTCTAGTGTAATGTTAAAGCTTTTAAGCGTTTGATTAGTCAATTAAGCTGTAATCTTAAGTTTTTCAAGTAATAAAATCAAGTTTGCTTAACTCTTATTGTTTAAACCATGGACTTTTAAGCTCATGTAGGATCCAAGGAAGCTTATGAAAGCTTTTAGAGACCTTAAAAACCAGTATTACTTGAAAAAAATCAAAAATATAAAAAAGTCAACAATAGTCAACTGTGTTGTTTTGAGTTTGATTTCAGGTGTTGAGAAGCATTGAAAGGGAAATTTGGAAGTGGAGTTAGCCTATCTAAAGATAGGCATCAGTGGAAAACCTCTTGTTCATGCTAGGGGTGATTTGTAAGATTTGCTTGTTTTGAATTTCCTCTCAAAACTTAATATCTTATGATTTCTGTGTTTGCTTGTTGTTTTGTGTGATTTGTGTTTATTAGGTGTTATTAGTTAAGATTGTGTATTGGAATTAATAGCTTGTACTTAGATTTCTTGTTGCTCATTATCTTTGTTCAAACTGCCATTATAGCTAATATAGTGTAATCTTGTGTATTAGTGTTCATCACCTGTGTTTCTGAGCTTAATTTGTCTTTTTGGATCATAGTAATACATTTGGAAACAGAATCATGGGGTAAATCTTTGAAAATCTTTGAAAAGCTTTCAAATCTGATTTTTAAGGGGTGTTTAGATCATTAGCTTTCACCATTTTGTCCTGTGTTTCATTTAGTATTGGTGGTTTAAGTAACTCATAACAGGTTTAGATAAGGCATTGGAACCATAAAATCTAGGTCTAAAGTGGAAAAAAAAGTCAAAATCCAACTCTTTGTGCCCTCACAGTTAACTGTGAGGAAATTGGCACCCAAAACTTTGATTCCTAGTTTATCAGTGGTCACCATCACTTATTTTAGATTCATCTTAGTTTGTTAAGTCATAATCAATCAGTAAATCTAGGTTAAAATTCATAATAGTCAACTGAGGAACAAAAAGGGTAAAAGTCAAAATTGCATTGTCTCAGTTTTTGCAAAAATGGTGTGAATTGTTTTGATTTTTGAGCAAAGATCTAGGCCTTGAAATTACTAGGTTTAGTAGCTTATCAGCTCATCTCTAAGATCCCATAATCACTTAACTTTTGTGATTTTTTGTGTGGGCTCCACACACCTCCAAACACACTTGCAAGGGGACTAACCTCCCCTGCACCAGCATACCACCACATCACCACCACCTTTGGTGGTTGTTGTAGACCACATCAATGGGCCCCAGTGGTTCATTTTGGCTTTTCCCAACCCCCCTCCTACCAGGGATCATAAATTGACCATTTGTTTGACCTAAAAATCAGTGGACCCCACCTGGAATCAGTCCTCAAGTTTGTCCCATTTCTGTGTTAAGTGCAAATCTTCAAAGTGCTTATTTCCATCTTTTTAGCTTATCAGTGTCCATTGCTTATTGTTTTTAGCTTACTTAAGTTCCTTTAGCTTAATTGAACCTAGTTTCATCATTGTGGACCCCACATACACTCATTTGAGCTTATTTGTCTACTTGGTCAAAGAAAGTCAACTGTTATGCTTAAAGGGGGTGCACACTGCTTATTTTTAAGCTAAGAAAAAAGTTGTTTCACAAAAGTTACTTATTTTCATCATATATTTAGCTGTCAAAAAGAAAAACTCCAAAAAACCAAACATAAAAATAGTGATAGCTTCTATTTAATAGATTCAATCTTTTTCATTTTTATAATTTTAATAATTTCCTAGCACCTTTAAGTATTTAAAATAAATTTCTTAGATTTTTCCTAAACAGTTTACTATTTATTAGATTTAAAAGTATTTTAATTAATTAAATAGGTAATATTGAGTATTAATTAGTTTTCTTAAATTTTTAGTAACAACAGTAGGTTTTTATAATTTTTCTAAGTTTTATAAATTAGTTAAGACTTTTTGAAAACATAATTTTAGTTTCTACTGTTCATTTTCCATTTTTCTTATTTTAATTATTTAAATTAGATTTAAATTAATTAAAAGGTAATTAATTAGTGGAATAGCCTTAAATATAATTTTTAGAAGCTTTTATAATTTTTTAGGATTCCTGTGATGGTTAAGTAGTTTTATAAATTTTCTCATAATTTTCTAAGTTAATTTAGTATTAATTGTAATTTAAAATAGTTTAATTAGCATTATTAATATAAATCGTTTTTAATTAATAGAAAATTCAGAAAAAACACAAAAATATTTATTTTTATTTTTTATACTTTCTTCAAGTTCTTTTTAAGGTTTATAAAATATTTTTGCAAATTTTTAGTTTAATTTGTAATCTTTCTCATTTTTAGATAATTTAAATTAGGTTTTAAATTAGATTTTAATTAGTTTTATTAATTAAATAATATTTAAATAGTAAAATAATCATTTTCATAATTTCATTTTCATTTTCAATTTTCTTTTAAATTTTAAGTTTTCAAAAGTTCACTTGCACCCCCTGTAGTTTGTAATCTCATAAAACCCACTTTTCTCTGTCTGTTATCTGATTTTCCAGTCTGTGCTTTTGTGATTATATCTGTTATTGTTTATATCATTCCATAACTGTTCAAATACCAAGAAATCAGTAGTATAATCATTCCCCAATCATCTTGGTTATTGTCCTCAGTACCACTTATTCCACAAACGTTTACAAATACAATTTCAATCTCGTTGGGACTTAACGACCCGGGGAT
Source organism: Artemisia argyi (assembly GCA_030686995.1). Taxonomy (NCBI): domain Eukaryota; kingdom Viridiplantae; phylum Streptophyta; class Magnoliopsida; order Asterales; family Asteraceae; genus Artemisia; species Artemisia argyi. The sequence goes on from CM060682.1 coordinate 19,135,783, forward strand.
TTCCCTGTACTTCCACGGATTAAAAACACTTGCACTTTCTCCTAGGTGGGCCTATCAACTGCACACGGTTGACTGGTTGGTTTAGGAGGAGTCAACTGCTCTTGATATAAATCTAGCATTTGAAAAAATAATGTATCGCAGCTTTAAGATTATGTTTGACCCTCAGCCAACTGATAGTGAATGGAATGAAATTGGATTCAGAAAGGTACATAAATGGTTCCTATATCAATCTTGTGGGGTTCATGAGTTAAGAGTTGGTGCAGTTACTCTATTTTTGTTGGTTGAGAAGGATTATCCTAGTTTGAATAAGTGTAAGGAAATACTTAGACAGATGATTAGACCTGGATTTCTCAAGTGTCAACAACATTATGTGTCTGATCACCAAGCTTACAAATTGACACAGAAGTATGAAAAGATTTTAGATCCAACTATCAGAAAAAGCTTTCAAAGGGATCAAAAGATGTAAATGTTTGGAAGCATCATCCTGGTGATTAATCAAGCTTGGAAGAAACTTAATCATTTAGAAGTAAATATTAAGTTTAGGGGAGGATTGTTGGGTTTTGAGATTCTACTGCTCAGATTTTAACTAAGTGTCAAATTGCTGCTGATATGAATCTGCTAAGGATAATGATTCTGCTGCTAGTATAATCAAACTACTACTAAAGAATCTACTTCTGAAGAGATAAACGTGGATACACGAATAGATAATTATAGAATAGATTGTGTGTATATCTTATACGTTTAGAATATTCTTATCTTGTGTAGAAAGTCATTGTAAACCTAATATGACTCCTTGGCCTATAAAAGGAGGTTCCTAGGGTTAGATTAAGCACGTATTACTTTGTTCTCGTTTACACTTCAAGGGTGTAAAACCCTAGCATTGTCGAGTGCTCGTATAATAAATATATTGAAGTGTTGATAGTGATTAAAACTGTTCTTCTTAAGTTAAGCTTTAATATTCCGCGTTATAGCTTAACTATTAATTCAAATCAACTTCTATAAAGATCGTTTGCTCAACTGGGATCAACATTATGTCGTATGTTTATCAACGTAAAGAATGAACTTAAAACTAACATAGCAAAATTATATAGATAGAAAAACTAGACGTAAAATTTTAGTTTTATTTGTCTAAATCACATTCATGCTATAGAAAAACATCTAATTTAAGGGTATTATTGGCATTTCCCACATTTTTTTTTTTTGTTGATATTGTTTTAAGGGTTTTGCTAACAACAGCTCTTAGGGTTGTCGTTAACAACTAATTACTGAAATTTATGTTCAGACATTACACAATGTTCAAATAAAATCATTCAAAATTACTAACAATTTGCTAAAATATTTCAAATAAAAATAAATACACTCTTCCTATTGGTTATATTAGTGAAAAATGCGACACTACTCGTCCTTAATTAAGTCTGAATATCAAAAGATTTTGTGAAGATTTGATTGTTAACAACAACCCTAAGGGCTCTTGTTAGTATTTCCCTTGTTTTAATATGTTAAAGGTTGGGTTGTTATTTACTTTTGTGTAGTTTTTGAGAATAAATTTGGTTGGAATTGATGTAAACGAACACAAACGTATAATCCAGCGGCATATAAGTTGATTTTTATAAATTGGTATTCTATATGTAAAAAATTGAAAATTTAAGCAGCCTCTGAAATCTGAATACATTATCACAATATAAATTTTCAGTCAAAAATTCATATATGAAATAAACAACATCTTACATGCTTATACAAAATTGCTTAAAGAAATTCATATGACAAAAAAGAAAAACACCCTCTATAATTAATTTATGTAACTCACACGCTTTTTAATTTATCTTTTCTGTACTAATAGTGACGTCAAAACTTTCTACTTTTTTTCGGTTATATCATCTGTCAAAGGAAGATGTTTTTGGTTATTAGGGCAATTTCTTTATTTGTCAACCACTATGCATTGTTCTAAAAATTAATGCATCAGTACCTAGACTTTGTTAAAAAAATGTACAATAGACGAATGCCGATGCGTCATCCTTAAGACGTCGAAAACAAAAGGTTCTATCGACTTTATTAAAATAAATTTTGTATCCTTGTCATCTTATATTAAGTCATTAACGACTATAAATTATATGCACAACTTTTGACAAACAAACTCTTGTCGATCTGCTAGAAATTTCATGTGTTTTTCGTAACAAGTTACATTGTCGATTCTTAATAAAAGTTAAACCCGTAAGGTAAATGTATGTATTGCATTTTGGTTTTCACTAATCAGTATCTATGTATTCTAATAAAATGGAGTTCTGTACAAGTCATCTGAAGCATCCTGCATTAAAAAATCTGATGTGTCTTGCACCATATTTCACGGTATTTTTGGATAGTACTACTCTTCTTAAGCTCTTCTTCAAATCTTCCTTCATACATTTTCGGTTTTTCATTTGAATTAACACATTCAATGGGCAGTTTCAACACCACATTTAATTGCAAGCCATTCAAAATTCATCCCAAAAACACCACACAATACAAATACAACTGATCCAAAACCCGATTCAATCCCATAGTACAGTAATTTGATTCGGTTGTCCACACCGTTAATTCGGTAAGTATAGCTATTTTGATGGGTGTTTTTTTTATTTATTAATAATCAATCTAAATAGGTTTCGATTCAAGTTATAATATTGCTTTGGTTAAGTTCGATTGAATTATGTGTTGCTACATGTCGATATTGTGAGGGCTTCTACATGACGACGAAGAAGATTCAAGAGGTTTAGACTTTCGGTTTGGTTCTTTAAATCAGGTTTGTTAATCACAATCGTCTAACAATTTTTTCATTTTAGTCCCTTCAAATCATAATTTATTTTCCCATGTTCATCAAGCGCATGATGAAAAGGTATGTTTATTGATTTTTTAAAAAGGTATGTTTATTGATTTTTAAAAAGTTGTTTTTACTAATTTTTCTTATTTTTTTTATTTCAACATGTAGAATAATATAGTTTTTTGTTAATTTTACGCTCAACACAAGTCATGTTGTTATGTAGTATTGGTGTTATTGTTGAAGAAAAAGGTTTTGATCAAAGATGGATAAAGTATCATATATTGTTTCAAAATGAACTCTTCGTTGTATGATAGATGCAAAAATATGCGTTTCTCTTTCGTATGTTTGAAATTATGATTTTAATTTAATAAGCTTTTTAGTTAATTTTTGCATGTTCATGATCCTTGTGGCTTATACACTGGTATGGCTTCTTTGTCATTAGTTACGATTCAAAATTGTTTTCATCAATTAAAGTTTTAATTCAAAATGGGTGGTTCATGAAATGCACAAAAAATGTTTGATGAAATGTTGAATAAAATAAAGCTTGTAGAGTATCATCATACCTTGCATTGTATAACTAAGAAAGAGATAGCTCTATCGCATCATGTTTGAGGAGTACAAGTTGAAAATATATTTTTAGTGTTGAGTTTAGGATATAAGAATGATCACATTTATTATTAACTTTTATATATATTGGTTTTGGTTAGTGTTCCCTAATAAGGAAATGTATAATAACTACTCCATATGTGTTTTAGTCTCAATGATTTGATCAAATATATATTAGCACCATATTCGCTAACGTCACTTAGTTATTAATTATTTTGTTAGTTTCCGTTCAGTTAGAATGGTGTGGTCCATCTTTGCTTGATGATGACTCTTTTTGGTAATAACATTTCATGCATTTCTATCTATTTAGCTAATACTTTTAGAACTCCCCTGGTCTATCTATTTAGCTAATACTTAACACATAAATCTGTATTTGAAAGTAAAAAATTACAAACTATGCTCACACTTGAATATCACCAAACTTCTTTAGCTGTTTTGGTTGCTTATTTCTAACAGTTTGGTTCGCACACTACTGTTATAATTTGCACTAAGATGTCCATAACTGAGCTGAAGGGAAAATACAAGAAGGTAGCCTTTTTATACGGTATTTAGATTGGACATGTTATGCTCCCTTTTGATGTTTTGTTATTTATGTGAATTAGTTGTTTGAATACTTTGCTGAAAGAATGATATCTGGAGTGACATTACAGAGAAAATCAGTTATGCAATTCAGGTACATTACATAGCCTTTTATGTGTGTTGTTTGGATAACATTAATTTAGCGATTGTTTGGACGGATACATAAACAATAATTTTGTTTTTAGTCGGTTGATATTAAGGGTTGTTTGTCTGTATAAATTGCTGACGTAGTTGTGTGTGTGGAGTTTGTAATTGCGACCCATACACTAAACATAATCTACCATTCCTCTAAATTGACCCAACCATACACGTGTGAGTTAAATTTTCACATTTAATTTTTTAGCTTTGAAGCCTTGGATCTATGATTTGCTTTCCCTTCATTGATCAATAATGGTTATAATATAAACTTTAGAACATGTAGAGGTCTTTTCCAAGGCCATTGATTCTTCTCTTAAAGGCAAACTTGCTTCTATAAATAAAGATAAGATGTTATCCTTGCACAACCATATATTTTTTTTTTTATGTTAAGTACTCTTTTCAATTTCTGTTATCCTGAAAATTGTAGGCTCACTGTTATAACTACTTAGATGATTAATCTTATCATGGTGTTAATAACTAATACTACGTCTTAAGCATGGCTACTGAGATTTATGTTCTTGGACTCCATCACAATTACTACGTCTTAAACATTTTTACATCTCATTATTTGGTGTTTACATTGACCATGAAATTTAGACTCATACTGCGAGTGATCATGAGAAGTTATGTCCAGAAGTTATGCTCATCATTTTTAGTCCTAAATCAGAGTCAGTGGCAGTACCAGCAGATGGGCTCTTTTTATAACTTCAACAATAGGCCCTTAAGTGCTAAATTTGTTAATATGACCCTCAAGATCTAAAAGCCCAAGAAATAGATGTATTGTTGGTGCATTTTTTCTTTTACATTTGGGAATAATTTACATCAGTATTAACTTACTAATTGGTTGCTCTAATTTTCTTTTTGCAGTTGCTTCTGGCATATATAAGTATACCTTGCAAAGAAGGGCCCGAATTTCATAAATTATTGGTGGATCAAGATGCAAATGCACTCTACAAAGCTGGAGAAAAGTGGTGGCAAACTAACGATACAACATTCAGAAGCATATTCAGCGAAATAAGACGGGCCCACTTAGCTGCAGTCATTTCTATATATAAAATTGTGTATGGGAACACATTGAGGAAGGTAAGTCTTGCCTTTTTTTCGTATACATTCATAAGCATTATAGGCAGCATAATGGCCGGTTTGACACGATTGAAAAGCGGCCCATACATGTTTGGGTCAAAATTCAAAATGGGTAAAACTTTGGTACGGGTCATTACATGTCTGACTGGGTTTACCTGAAAGTGTGAAAAACCTTTTTTCTATGGCTAAAAAATAATTTAAACATATGTGTGCTTTAAATATGACTACAAAATCAATATGGTTGCATAATTAATATATTTATTTGAATGCAGAGAATTTGGGAAGGGTGTGAAACTGTGGATAAAAAATACACTTCGGATCACTTTTTATCCTTTTGACCCATTTTACAGAAATTTTAGCTGACCAATTTTCTTAAATTACTCTTTTAACCTGCTAGAGTTTTAAAATAAACCAAATTGATATGTTCATTGATAAATGTAACGTAATTATGACATTCCATTGGTTTATTCATGATTCATTATTGAAGGCTATTAAAAAAGAATCGTCCGGGAACTTTAAGGATGCTTTTGACACTATTTTTCAGTTCGCTGAGAATTTCAGGAAGTACTTTGCCAAGGTATTCTTTGTATATGTTTTACATTATGCAGCTTCGTTACACATTAAAGCTTTAGAACCCACATGTGGCATTGAAACTTTTGTTATACGCCATTAGTGCACCATGGTATTTATTGTGATTTCTAAATAAGCAGTTAGACTACACTACTTTTTACTATAATCCAAACAAATAGATCATTGAATCCCAATAAAATCTTGGAAGTATGCAAATGTAGGATTTGTTGGCTAAGCAATGAAGCCAAAAAATTGTATGCATAAAAATTGAAATTTTTTATGGGGCTGACAATTGCTTATAAAAAAGAAGTTTGAACATGTATATTATACAAAAAAATCAGAAGGGCTTCATTGATATAATTAAGGAGATACGCTGATACATCCTTTGAAACTACAGATAATGCGAGAAGCAACGAAAAGCTTGGGAACTGATGATAAGACAGTCTCTGATCAAGTACATTATGATTATCTATTTATTTGTTCGTAAGATTTGATCTTCTAATGACTATTATCCAAAGACCTGATTTACCTCAATGATTTATCATAACAATGACCAGTTTTCATGATTTGGCTTTTACATGATGTTGGTTGCAATGCACGAGGAGCGTAGTTAAAGAGTTACTTATTCCTTGAGGTGTCTTAAGAAGGCAATAAAACACATATAATGATTTGTATATTTTGTTTTGAAAATATGTAACATAAGAGTCATTATATAAAGTTGATAAATACATAATGATTTGTATATTAAGTTTCTGAATATACTCTCCAAGTATAATTTTGTTTAAAAATAAGTCACTATATAAAGTTTACAGTTAAAAGTCAGTAATGATTACCTAGACCCATTATCATATAAAGTATAGACATTTGAGCCTTTACAATTAATTGTTACTATTAAGTTCGTTTATAAAAACATCACAAATTTAAATGTTAATCAGACATGTAAGAAAAATGAATGAACTTCTACCTTTCTTTTTATACCCATGAATGAGGATTGAGGTCTCGACAACTTCCTTACATAGGTGGGCTTGGGCTGTTACGAGGTGATGATCAATAGCCGCCAGAGGATATGGTTTGGTTCCAGGTTAGTTTTTGATAGTTAGCATTATGGTCAGCTATTGGGTCTTCAACTTTGGTGTGCTTATATCAGTGTGGTTCTATTAATACTAGATGAGTAATACACAGCGGGGTATAGCGATGAGTAGTACTTACGATTAATGTATTCGACATGATCAGAAGAATCATATTAAGACATTAATAATCTAATTTTCTGAAATGAAGTAAATTTGGGAGGTTAGATACTTTTATGCATTTGAATAAACTTCCGATAATTTTCGACCCATTTTCTTTTCTAATTCTTTTAGCTTAACTGTTACTCCCTTAGATATATTACACAGTCCAAATCGACCCATGTGTTTTCAATGTTTGGTTATTTTTCCGGATATGGTTTTAAATATAAATGCAACCATAGGAGTAAACCGTCATGATTCTTTCACTATTTGCTAAAAAAGAAAGCTACGTGAGATCATATAACAACTTTAAAGTATTATGATTATACTATTATACATAAACTATCCTTAATTTTTGGACAAATTAATTCACCTTTATATGCATTAAAGTAAGGCGTTGCAATTGTCAACCTATTCCACTTCAAACAAACTATATGTGGCTCTTTTGCGTGTCAAAAGCAAAAAAGGTTTGAAGGTTGTAGTCTACAAAGAGTTCAAGGTTTATAACCATGTCTGAAGAGGTACAAATATACATACGATATCTTTTGTGACATTTTTTATATTTACATGTATTATCAATCACAAACATTTTTTTACTTACACTTTTTTTACTCTTATTAGGTGCTCAAGAAATGTTAATTGGCTTATTACTTATTTATCACTCACTACATATATTTGCTTTTCAAGACCATGAAGATTGTAGCCCGCGTGCATGGATGTTTATTACATTAGTAGTTACATCCACATTTCTTTTTTGTATCATTCACTTATTACACATTATTTCATTAAAAAACCATACAAAATCTTTACCTTCGTTGTTTTTTCTTACTTTACTCACACGCTTAGTTTCTTGATGCATCCATTCTTCTAAGCTAGTATTGTATATGGGTAACGATATAATTAAACGGATAAATAAAAAGTGATATATAGTGCATGACATATTTGCTTCTAGAGTTTATTTGCATTCGCACTTGAAAAAATCCTATACGCTTAAAGTTGAATCTTGGTATATAGTTATACAGTATATTATTACATAGTCTTGACCGGACATTTTATTTTGTTTGGGTATAATTTTGTGGTAAGTTTGCAAACTTCAAAAGCACCCAAAAAGTTTGTGTTACAAAGGGCAATATATATATATTCATGATAAGAAACTCACTTTACGCTCTATTTTTCTGCTCGCTGAACAATTGAATTTACTACTTGTTTCACTGACATATTAGCATATATAGTGGACTATAGAGCGGCTTTCACGTTCATTCTATTAAAAAGGGGCTTAAGTTAATATAATCGATTCAATGGGCGAAATGCTTTCCTTTAAAAGTCTATAAAAGGTCTGTGCAATTGGTAATGTTGAATTCTGAATCCGCCTTAATTTTATTTAATCATTAATGTTTCATAATTTTCAAGTTACCATATATACATCTGACGGATTGAGGTAGTCTTTACTTATATTATCTTTCAGTAATAAATAAATTCTTAACATTTGTCCCTTAACAATATATTCTTCATGCACCAAAGTCGCCATACATCATACATCAAGTCGCTATAAGTTATTTTATAAAGACTAGCGCCAGAAAACTTCATTGGCTGAGATTTACATAAGTTGAATTATGATTAAATGAGTTGGATAAGAAAGAAAAACACCTTGACTTTTATTGGTGACGTTTATGCATACATGGCTAAAAAACGATCATTTGTGCTAATTAAGTTTACTAACAGGCACCACATAAATCATTACTACAAAAACAGGATTTTTTCCTACGGTAAAATCCATGGGAAACCCTATGAAAAAGGGTCTTTTTCACGAATTTCATATGGAATTCTTCCGTTTGTAGAAACCTTGTGGCTAAATATTTTTCCACGAACTGATTTTCCCACGGGGCGTTGACTATTTCACATGGATATTCCTCTTGATCAACTGTGGATTTAATTTCTCACATATTTCTCACAAACATTTTCTGACTGATTTTCCCCGCTTTTTTCGGCAACCATTTTTCATAGATATCCAAGTGTTTTTGCCATAGATTTCCTAGAACTATTTATGACAGTTTTATCTAAGATTTCCCACAAACATTCATAAGTTTCTTTTGGCCTAGTGATAAGTACAGGGATCAAATTGATACACATAAAGTTATTATATATGGACTATTATATCCTCAACCGATTAATTTACTTTTTTCCCTTCCAATTTGCAATAAACTATGTCCCTTGTTTTTTGACTTAGAATACCTAGCACGAAACATGTATAGTTCGTATTCTTTTCATGTATGTAACTTAGAATATCCATGCGAACACAGTAAGCTTGGTCCATGCATGCATAACTTCCAGAAGCTAAAAAAGAACATAATACTTGACGCTAGTAGGTCACCAAGGGCCGGCTACTTTACTTACATACGTAGGTGTTCACTGTTAATTACAATAGCATTTACACGATGTTTACAAAGATTGTAATCATATAAATGTCATGTAGTATTCTACTGAAACCAACACATAATACACTAACAAATTACCTACCCTTTATCCAACACTCAAATATTAAAAAAGAAGACATTTAGACAATCCAGGCTCTTCGTCGAAAAGGTCAACTTTCATGCAGTGTATATATACCCATACACATGAGAAAATTAAAACATAATTTTTAATTCATACAAACATTAATTGATAGCTTGTATACCTAATTGGTTAAGAATGCAAAGGTTCAAATTATGGTGCACGAAGTGAAGACTGTATATTGGGGGAACCGATGGTGAGATTGATGAAAAATGGTAAAACACGTTAGGATAAATAAAGGGGGTAAAAATTCTCAAATGACATAACAGTCAATATACAGTAATTTTATGTGTGCGGATCATTTTGATCCATCTACATATCAATACTCTTTCTATTGCCACATACTTTTGGCTATGGCTAATATGTGTGAAATATGCGATAGGTTTCTCACGGATGTCTAATCAACACAAATAGTGTGAATATTGTCGCAAATCTGTGAGAAATTTGTGACCGATTTCACATAAAAACTTGGTCAATAACTTAGTGTGTAAACGGTGGGAAATCTGTGGGAAATTTACAACATATTTCCCACCGAATTTTGGTTAACAATTTGGTGTGTAATTTGTCAGTATCTCGTGTGAAATTTTACGTAGTTTTGTTTTTGTGGAAAAAATTTGTGGGAGAAACCAGTTTGTATAGTAGTGAAAATCTCTTCTCTTTGTTTTAGAAAAGTTTTGAAAAATTCGGTTCGGTTACAAATTTGACACAAATCTGTGGGAAATTTGCGACGGATTTCATACAAGAACCTGGTCAATAATTTAGTGTGTAAACAGTGCGAAATCTGTGGGTAAATTACGACATATTTTCCACCAAATTTTTGGTTAACAATTTGGTGTGTAATTTGTCGGTATCCCGTGTGAAATTTCATGCAGTTTTGTTTCTGTGGAAAACATTTGTGGGAGAAACCGTTTGGTAGTAGTGAAAATCTCCTCTCTTTGTTTTACAAAGGTTTTGTCAAATTCGGTTCGGTTAAAAATTTGATTCGTTTTATTCAGTTTGGTTCGGTTTAATTTTCGGTTCTTGTGAGTATTTCCTGATTTGTGAACACTCTTAGGTCTTTCAACTTTTGTTGTGTGTAAGTCTTGTATTTTGTTGTTATTTTTTGTCTTAATAAAATGCTTCTTTCGAAAAATAAAATAACACGTCAACGTTTTATAATATATGATGTGAATTAGTTATTTAAATGTCCAATATGTGACTCATATTTTCTCACTGTTTTTTAAAAACAATGTGTGTACATATTTTCATAATTATTAATCAGACAAATTTTTTAGCTTTAAAAATTTTAAAGCCCTAGGAAGTAGTTCACCCTCAAGGACGGTTCCACATATTATCCCATCAAATGCGACTACAAAGATTTATCGTTTAAGATAATATTCATCTTTTTGTTTGGATTAATTTGCGTTATGTTAAGAAGCTAAGAATTTTAGTTTTCTGTTTTGCTAGAAGTAAAAGGGTATGATGAAACCGAGCATTTGGTCGTTGTCGGCAACTTGTGGATAGTGAACAATGTTTGGTCACTAATCAACCAAAATAGTGACCATCATTTCGTCTCTGGCATATTTTTTTTTGAACGGCAATAAACAATATATTAAGAAAAAAATGACAACTAGCAAGACGCCAGTTACCAAAAAATACAAATACAACTACAGACTAGACCCAAAACAAGCTACTAGATATTTGGTTATCGATTGGTTTGAAGTTGTATCTACCTATCTAATCAGTGACGCGTTTTGGTCACTATTTAGTGACGAAACTGTGTCGGTCTCTAATAGTAATTAGTGACGGACATATAGTGACCACCTAAATTTTGTCACTAACGTTTAGTGACGAGATTGGTATTGTTTGTGACAAAATTTTCTGGTCACTAAAGTCACTTTTTCATGAAGTGCTAATAGTAAGATATGGTACTATTTTTTATTTATTATTATTTTTTTTTTGGGGGGGACAATTTAGTCGATTTTTACTTATTTTTCAAAGTTTCGTAGAAAATAGTGTGATTATATGGCATATTTCCTTGTAGTGCTAATACAGTCATATCAAACAATAGTGTGATCATCGTGGAGTCTTGACCTTGGAGTGAGCTAGAGTCTCCAAACAGTTGAATCAAAGCAATCCAAGAGCTTATCGAAGGTCGTTGGCCAGTATGCTTCGAGTGGTCGATGTTCCAGTTTTTCCAAGAAATATTAAATCCAACCTCATAACAGTTGATGTCTTATACGGAGTAACACTTTTCAGCCTTGTTCTCTTCTCATACCATGCTTGGTGAATGGTGATAAATGTACGCTCTTTAAATTATCCAGCATGATAAAACTATTAACATGCATGAATAACTCCTATGATTGTTCTTCGTATAACTATTGTATTTTTCAACTAAATAATGATGGCAGGTTGAAACACGTTCAATAATGTTGGTAGCTACAAGCCTAAAATCAAGCTTATATGAACCGAAACTTAATTGAGAGTTTCCAAATTTTGAATATTTGGGGTTGCTGAGTTTTAAAATTTTAATTGCCACTTTTGACTTTTGAGTTTTGAAGGCCTACAACGATTCGGGCCTAGTTAAATTAGCCCAAATCTGTGATACCTTTGAGGCTTTGATATTTTTCATGTCATGGAAAATAGAGTTTTCCACTCTTTATGCATCATTTTCTTTTTCGAACTAGCCATGCTCGCTATACCATCTGTCTTATAAATTCCTTAAAACAAAACTTCAATCCACAATCAAGAGATTTTGACACACTCACATATCACTAGATCAAAGGCAACTTAGCTCATTTATGCATCATTTCAAGTTTATAAAATTGATTGTTCATAGAAACAATTATAACTTTAAACTATTAACATTCATTTCTGGAAATTAATGCTTCGGGCTTTTAACATTCATTTCGTATATAGTGTATTACAAAATATGATATTGTTCTTATGAAGTACTCATACGTCTACGTTTTAGGAGCTTTGAAATTCATCGATCAATTTTCCTCTTGACAACAATCTATAAAGATAGAATGATATATATTTATTTGCTAAAGTTTGTTGTTTATGATACTGATTGTTTGGGCCCTAATAATTTGAAAACAGTTTATACAAGAGTTGCAGGTCTATCATGATCAAAATTCATACAAAATTCATTTTGCTATATGGTTGCACTTATTAGTAGCAACTAGCAACATTAAACAAAATCAAGCACATAAAGGCCCCAAACTAACACCACAGAAGCAAATACGAAAACCATCGGGCTAACCAACCAAAAGAGCACCGGAAACGTGATGCAAAGCATCCGATTCCCAAAAATAGCTAAAACAAACCCTCTTTCCAAAATATCCCTAGTGTATTTACGCGACGATGAAGGTGATGGTGATGTAACCCCATCATTCTCAGGCTCGGCTCCTAATGCATAGACCAAGTAATTAGCATCGATCAAGGTTGCAACCGCCATAGAGCTACATAGGAAACTAGTTAACAAGAAGAGGAACGCCGAGCCATACTTTAGAAACAGTATTTTTGTTGTATGTAACCCAAAAACTGAACTAGTGAAGAGATCCTTTACGCTATACGTGTTATTTACCAAAGCAGTTAAGGCGACTGTTATGATGGATGAGACCATAGCAACGAGTATAGAGCTCATCAACGTGTTTCGCAAACTTTGTACTGCCAAAGTAGCATACTTATCATCTCCCTGCTCAAAAAAACCATAACAAGTCATAATTCAAAAGAAAATTTAATATGCTACAAATAATTAAGAGTACTTGAACCATACATGTCAAGATTTTGGTTAATTTTGATCTAATAGAAAACCTTATACGTAGACTTATGTTATTTTCTTGATTTATGTTTCACTATGAGTTTAGCTATATTTAAATATAATCCTATAGCGCGATTGTGTTTCTTAAACAAAAAACATGTACGTAGCCAATACCTGTTTCATGTCTTTCAACCAATGTTTTCGCTTGATTGACTCGATGCCAATTGTTGTCCGAGATGGTTTGGTCTTGAATTGGTACCAAAGATAAGCATGGTAACCAAATGTCATGAAGAAGCTTAATGGGACTAAAATGGTGTCCATGTAATGAAGAAGTGCCATTTTTTTTTTTTTTGCGGTAACTTATAAGTAAAGATTAATTTGTTTTGGGGTTGAAGTGAATTTATTGATGGCTATGAAGACAGAAACAGCTCTCCAATTTATGGAAGGTGAATTGGATTCATTATGTTATCTTTTGGATGATAGTGGAGTTGTTGCCATCAAAATTCAAAAGTGAGATAAGGAAAGAATTATTTGCTTGGAATAATTTTGTTGTTATTCTAAGTTGTATTTTTTATTAGCATACGTAGAGTTAAGATAAATAAGACAAGAAATAATTATAGGCATGCGGTTAACATGTATTGATTTAAATTAGATGTAATCTTTTATTCATTTAGATGCATTTAAATAAATTTTCAAGCTTAAAATTAGGTGCATATAAATATTTTGGATGCATGTAACAAATTCTGTGAATCATCTGATTTTTCGTGCTCCACTTGTCAAGTATGTTGCTAGTAGTAGTTTGCATATCTTCACTTCAGGGTTTGAAATTAAACATAAAACAACTAAATAAATAAAGATGCATTCAATTGACGTCAATGCATTCCAAATGTTTAGTTATAATTATTTTATTGTAACTCCCTCTTCAGTATAAGTATTACTCGATCACTCACATTTTGCAACATTATAAAGTCTACACTTTCAATTTACAACAATATAATATTTGTACTTATGTTTATTTATTTTTTTATACTTTGGTGTCACTTCAAATATGTTCTGAAAGTTTATATCAATCATTAACTTTGGATTTGTTACAAAAATTCATTAACTTTGGATTTTGTAATCAGGAAATAAATGATCAAAAATTATGTATTCTCAAATTTATTAATTTGTGATAAAAGTAAAAGAATATACATTTTTTTAGACATATAGTAGTGCTCTTGCTTTTGTTACTTAGGTGCATGGCCTAATGGACAATGAGATGGAAAATTGGAACATGATTCATACAATCGCTTTTTCTTTAAGTTTGAATGGGATTCCACTTAATTAGTCATACTTATTAAATATGTTTATACTAGAGTGATTTAACCTAACTTAATCATCTTTATAATACCGCTAGTTTTAGAACTCGTACACGCGGGGTTTGGACATATAATATAACGGGTAACAATATATGAAGTTAGATATATCCATGGTTTTATAATGTCTAAGATTTTTCTATAAAATTATAATGAATCTTTTACACTTATATAGTTATAATACTTTTGCCCGCGCGAGTTTTTACATAACTTTTTCATTATGTATTAATTGATTAATATTTTGTATAGATTTTTGTTACACAAAAGATTTGACTTTGTTACTAACAGTATATTCAAGTTGATAATATTTAACTTTAACTATTGATATCATGTTTTAGACATTGTATATGTTTAGTAGCATATAATGACCCTTGAAAAAGTATGTGTATATATACAATCTCCTCTATTTATGTTCATCTCACAGTAATCAATGAGGCCGTGCCTTCATTTTGCAATTTATATTCATGTTAATTATAGTTTTAGCCGAATTTAATTTGTAAACTCGTGTACGCGCAGGTTAAACTTATAAAAAAAAGACTAATATGAGTTGTTATTAAGTGCAAATAGTTAAGAAAGAAATAGCTTTCCGGATATCCTTACCTAATCTCATAATAAGAAATAAAATGAGTTGTATATGTATTTGGGTAAAAAGGAGCTTATAATCTCACATATTCATTTGCATGTAACTTTAACAAGTGTTTTCCTTTTTGTATTTATATTTTGTGCAAACACTGATACTAATATTTATAAATAACAACATATCGTCGTTTTTTTTTTTTATAAAATATAAAGTATATGGATATAAATTCTTGAGTGTTATTAAATATATAAAGTTATGAAAAAACATATAAATTGATAATCTATACTACTTTATAAAACATTTGGGACATGCTATTAATAGAAGGCTTAAAAATTCAGATTCAACAAATTACTTATAATAGAAATAATTATCTTACTTTTTTGCTATTAAATATTAAATCAATACATACACATATAATTAAAAGTTACAAAACTGAAAATTTAAGTGTCTTCATTTGTAGTCAATTTCGTAACAGCCCATTTAGTGAAATTTGTAGTACAGTCCGTTGTTGCAGCCCATATCTTAAATGCCCACCAAAACCTAAAAATATATATAAAGCCACAAAAACCCAAAAAACACACTACTACCACACAAAATACATACACATAGAAAGCCATCACTCTCTAACCCACAACCCACTGACAACCACCATCACAGCCGCCGTCTACCAAATAGCCACCATTGCTCAATGGTTCAGGTTGTTTCGGTAGGCTGGGTGGCTTTGGTTGATGTTTTTTTGTTGGCTTATGTGGTTTTGAGAAATCTGTTTCGATTGGTGATTCTGGCTTCATCGCTCCGCTTATTGCCGGATCCGCCACCATCTCTTGGTGTTCTGTTTGTTTCAGGTGGTTACGGCTGGTGGCTTTACTTACTGGTAGTTTTGGTTTTCATTTACGACTATTTTTTGGCTATTTTTTAAACACAATAACAAGGTTTGTGATTTTTTGGTCTTTCATTTCTAGATTTTAAATATTTCGGAAAAGAGAATCTTGTGATTATTTTAGGTCTGTTGTTTATGACGTGGTGCGGTTTGCGATCTGCTATTATTGTGTTAACTTGTTTTTGCTGCTGGTGTTTTAGTAACTGGGTTTTGTTCCTGTATTTGAGAAACCAAATGTTTTAGTATGATGGTTTCAAGTATGTTTGGATCTCTTGGTTTTTTATGGTTTCCATTATGTTTGTGATAGTTGTCGAAGCCACCTTGAAACATGAGAAACCCACATGAACCATGAGTCTAAAGAATTCAAGGTTATATTGTTTTGATCTGATGAAGGGAGAAAGTAACGGCGTAATTAAAGGGAATAAAAGAGACATAAAGAATTTTAATAGCATTGTTTTTGACGTATTTACATGTTGAAAAAGAAATATGAAAATATGAGGTGGCTTTGCTTATTTGACCGAAGTTGGAATTTCCAAAAGATATAAATTGTGATTCTTTTGTTTGCCACGATCATACTGGGGACTTATATTCAAATCAACATGTAAAAAACAAACAAATTAAACTTCTTACCCATTGATTATTATTAGTTTGTCTCACTAATTTATCATTTTTAAATACATGAATATGTTTCCAAACTATCCAATATAACTACAAGATGTCGAGATCGGCAAACGAAAACCGATATCCTCACCGGCATGTTGCTGCTTTTGAGTTAAATTTAATAAACATTGACTTTTTAAATTTCTTTACTTAACAATTGTTTTACGGGATTAACGATGTTACATTCAAAAGTCAATGAAAATATGCAGTCATGAATATTTTTGTTATAGTATGTTGTGTCTTGTGAGAGTGTTCAAATGAATGTACAGTATTAAATATTGATCTTCATATGCCTTGTAATTTGAAGGTGAATTAGAATATAGGGTGGTTTCACCATGGGTCCAATCAAACCCTTTATTAATTTCATGATTACAAATGATATGGTGATTTACTGACGAAGGTAGTTCGAGAAGAAGGAGATAATATCCGCTTACTAGAGAGAAAAGTTATAGGGTTTGGGTAAAATTTTCAGAAAAATTATGCATGTGCCACGCACATGACTTTCAGTTTTATTTGCCACTGGTTTTATGAACTTCTTTGATTGTCACATAGAATGACACGTTGAATGAGTTACCTTTAAAACATCCATTCTTTGTATTCTCCACTTTTTTTAAAGAATCAAAATGGATTCCGGGGAATGCCTATTTAATTCTCTATCTCCATTCTTGATGTCAACAAACAAAGGAAAACACATCTATTCCCTTTCTCTTCTTTCCATTTCATCGTACCAAACGTCCTCTAAATTGACAAAATGATAGGCAATTGAGAAAAACCAATAAACAAGTATGCATACATAATATTAAACCCCACTATATAAAAGAGAAATACACAATTAAAAAAAAAAAAAAAAAAAAAAAAAAAAAAACGCACAAACATATGTAACCATCATTTTATTTTGTTTGGCATTAAACTAAACGAGTGAAAAATCTAAAAAGAAAGTTGAAATTTAAAACTTTTGTATATCAAACTCAAAACTCCCATCGTTCGTGACTCATATCACGTGGATGCACTAATAATTTTTCATAAAATAGTATGCTATTGCTTAACGATATTACAACAAAAACTCTATTTTTTATATAAAGTAATTGTCGTGGTAAACATATAATAGCAAAATATTGTTTGCCAAAATTTTCAATCACATGGTACCCGCCGCAACGCGCGGGTATCCTGCTAGTTATAATAAAGTTTATGTAATTTATTTAAAATTTAACAACCAAAATTTTATTAATTATTTTCTCCTTTTTAAATTTTATTTTACAAAATTAACGCATATGTTTTTCTCGCACATTTTATAAATTAGATGAAAATTAAAGTGTTTGACCAAATTGAGCTTCAATTTTGATTTTTAATTGGCAAATATGAATACTCAATTTGAGCACATATAGTAGGCAGAATGGTGCATGGTTAAATCGCAAATTTCTAACTTTTTTTTCCACTTTGTAAAGTTATCTTATTATATTAGAGATAGTGGTTATATTAAATAAGAAAACTATATCGAGACATATCAATCAAAAAAAGGTGGATGGGCTTCTGGGCACACACGTAAAAAGGGAAACTTCGATAATCTTTATCATGGTTGATGCGATCACTCAAAACAAAAAAAGTGAAGAAGCACTTACGTATGTATTAGAAGAATACGTACGTAGGTAACTATATATGCATGCATCAAAGACGAAAACGAAAACTGCATTCAGGAGTCGTGACCAAAACGAAACAAAGTTAAGTCACATGATTATGACTATATAGAGATGATCTATATATCTACAACTTATGATTCGTGAGTTTGCTCGTGACTAGTACACAGGTTTAGATAAAGGGTCCAAAGTCCAAACAGCTTTGATGCTAGGACTTATACAGTTATACGTCTTACCAGAAGTGAGCCTAGCTAGGTTGCTATTATAGTACTACTTACGAACAAGAAGTATTACCATTTACGAAAATCCTAGGTCTGACATATATAGAATTATTACCATTTACGAGTTTTTTCCTGATCAGTACAAACGTTTAGATAAAGGGATCAAAGAACTCTGATGATATCACTCGCACCTTACGGTAATGTGGTCTATAGGTTCTCTAATTCTTCTTAAATCTAGGCTTCCTTCATTATATCAATTCAAACCCTATTGAAATGGGTCAAATTTGGTAAATTCTGGACAAGTCACAAGTCGTATGGGTTATGATCATCATCTTCTAACCTACTGAATAATTTATTTAACAAAACTAGATCTATAAAAATGGACAAGAATTCTGCGTAATTTATTTTTCACACTTCTAACCTACTGAAATGGGTCAAATTTTGTATTGACACTCAATAGCTTAGTTATTTACAAGTATGAATAAAAATGGACTAGAATGCTCGTAAACAAGGCCTAATGAGTAATGAGACTCGACATTTTGACCCATATATATTTGACAAGTCACGAAAAGCCATGTGCTTTTGTCCATTCTTGTTTTAGAAGTACAATCGGATCTCCCATATACATTTTTACCACCTATTATAACAAGTTATATGTTTACAAATAAATAATAGTCATTGCGTCAACGATTTATATTGTGTACTTCATATGTTCATAGATTGAAGTAAGTCACTAGGGCAAAGTTTTGTTTGCGGCAATTCTGTTGGTTGATATTAGTAAACGGGTTTCCAGATTAGGGTTAAGATAATCAATAAAGGTACCAGATATTCACTTGAAATCGTGGTATCACTTTCCAATAGAAACTATTCGACCCTATGCCTGGGTTACACGAATATCTCTATGGGATAAGACCAAGTGATGTTCTTGCTCTAGGCACAAACCAAGAACCAGATGCGTATTGAAGTGTTTAGGGTTTTGTGTTAATCGTATTGTATATATCTCCCATGCAGAATGATGTGACCTCTATTTATAATAGAGAATACTCAAAACCCTAGCCCATGAAATTATGTATAATTAACGGCCCATTAATTATAACATAATACTTTCCATAATAATAGGGATCAGTGGTTATCAGTGGAAACATTATCACTAGCAGTGGTAATGTTAACACTATCAGTGGAAACAATAACCCTTGCAGTGGTAACGTTAACACATCAGTGGAAACGCTAGCAGCAGAATCACATTATCAGCAAGATCATGCTTTCAGCAGAATCTGCTATCAGCAGAATCATGCTATCAGCAGAATCAATACATAACCACTATTGAGTCAGGGGATTCAGTGACCAAATGGGTGTAAACTCCATACCTCCAAACCCATTACCAGGTGTGAATTGATCCCTCAAGTGCATTAAATTTTCCAACAAATTCTGTGTAGATGGTTTGGTGTGGTGATTTGCATTGTATTTCGTTGCTTGTAGCCTCTATCGGTACTGTATTATGAGGTTTACTCTAGGACTATGCTAACCTACACTCTGAAGAGTTAACCATTGCCTCTTGACGATTTAAGCAGGTTCCTTAATCCCTCTTTGAACTTTTAAACACAATCTTTAAGGTTTCTAAAATAAAAGAAATTGTGTGCGATCGCATGATTTTTTAAAAGCCAATTACATTAAAAAAAATGGTTCAATTAAACTACCCCGAAGCAATATCAAAGCACCCTTAAAATCTGTTCTTAATTCTTCTAAAGTTTAATACGTACATATATTTAGCGTTTTGATTCTTATGTTACCTTTACTACTATTCATTCACTTTTTACTACATTTTTCAGACAACTTATTACTTAATTTATCAGAAGTGATATGAATAGCAGGTTTCATAACAACAATAACAACATTCAATCTCGTTTAAGTAAGGCATGAGAAAGGTAAAATATAAACAGATCACACGACTACCGTAAGGTTAACTCTGCCTCCATTAATACTCTCAACAAGTGTATATATGAGAATGAATGTAATCAAGTATATGCTATTGTGTAAAATTGCATTAATAGAAAAACTATATAAACATATTGACACATGACAAGCAAACAAAGTGAACTACAAATACCATTGTGGAAACTTAAAAGAATGCATGCATTTAACCCCAAATTTAAATAAAGCAAATAATAATTAGGCAATTTGTATGCATCTTGTGGTATTTTCTCCAATCCGTCATCACTTGGTCAGATTGTGTGTTGGATGACTATTTATATTTCATGTGTTAATTAAGTCTTGGGGAATTTGCTCGGCTTTCAACCACTTTCTACTGGTGTTTGCCCTTAGCGTGAGTGTTGGTCATACGGTCGATTCGTCAGTGTAATTCATTCCGTTTGTTATGTTCATGTCCAGGTAATTTTAGTATCTTCGTAATTTATTTATACAAAATATACTCCCTCCGTCTTGAAATAATTCTCCTCGGACAAAAAACACATATATAGTTTAAGAAAAAACATAATTTTTTTCTGTTTTTGCTCTCTCATTTTTTCTAAACCGATTATTTTACCCTTAACCAATTAATTAATGTCTTTTTTTAAAGTTTGCAATATTAATTTCAGTCAAAAGATAATATGGTAAACTCGATCAAACTTCCTTATCTATTTATAGTAGGAAACAATTAAATTAAGACATCTCGAAAAGAAAACGTGAACTATTAAAAAAGTGTTTGGTTTGAATGTATGAACATGAAATAATTATTCTCATTCGATTATAGTTGTTTGCTTAATGGTTTTAGTAATTCTTTTTGTTGCAAAAATGAAAATTAAACTTTCAATTTTTGGCATTTTCTAAATTTTTACTATATAAAAAGGGTAAATGGTCAAATTTGAATTCTTGACTTGTTGAATTGTTGAAAAATGGGTGAGAAAAGTATTGAGGGCCCGTTTGTTTGATGGGTATGGAATAAATGAATGAAATGATTCATGTATAATGTTGTTTGGTTACACATGAGCCCGCTACAATGAAATAAAAAGGTATTTTGATACTCTTAGAACTATAAGAGGCATAAATTGTGACTTTTGTTAATTTCTTTTGTCTTTTACTTCTTTTTGTGGGTCCAAACCCATTATTATGTAATTATTCTATATTCTAAATTTAATAATTGAGTAAACTACATTTTTGGTCCTTGTGGTTGTATCAAAATCTCACTTTTGGTCCAAAATTCAAAAAACGTTCAAAAACAGTCCAAAAGTCCACGTGGACTTCACTTTTGGTCCAAAATTCGCACCTAGTTAGTTTAGTCGTTGCACCGTTAGTCCTTTAACCAAACGCTCGTTAAGTCAGTTGCACCGTTAGTCCTTGTTCGTTAAGTCAGTTTACACCGTTAGTCCTTGTGGTTAAAAAATTGAAAAAATTCGAAAAAAAAAATTTTCCAAAAAAAAAATAATTTGAAAAATTAGAAAAAAATTCTAAAAAAAAAATTTTAAGAAATTTTTTTTTTCCAAAAAAAAAAATTTGAAAAAAAATTTCTAATAAAAATTTTTCTTAAAAAATTCAAAAAAATTAAAAAAAAAAAAAAAAAAAATTGACGAAATTTTTTTTCCAAAATTCGAAAAAAAATCCAAAAAAAAAATTCGAAAAAAAAAATTTCTAATAAAAAATTTTCTTTTAAAAATTTCTAAAAAAATTTCTAATATATTAAAAAAAATTCTAATATATATAAAAAATTTCTAAAAATTTCCAAAAAAAAAAATTTCTAAAAATTAAAATGTGTATGTATATATATAAAAAAATTTCCTAAAAATTTCGTCAAAATTTTTTTTTTATATAATTTTTCGAATTTTTTAAGAAAAAATTTTATTAGAATTTTTTTTTGGAAAAAAAAAGTTCGTAAAAAAAAATTTATAAAATTTTTCGAATTTTTTAAGAAAATTTTTTTTCGAAAATTTTATTGAAAAACAAGTTTCTAATAAAAAATTATATATTCTAATATAATTTTTTTCGAAAATTTTATTGAAAAACAAGTTTCTAATAAAAAATTATATATTCTAATATAATTTCTCACATATACGTATATATATATATTCTAATAAAAAATTAAAAAATTTTTAATACGTATATATATATATATCGAAAATTTTATATGTAAAAAAAAATTCTAAAAAATTTCTAATATGTATATGTAAAAAAATTAAAATGTATATATACATTTTAATTTTTTACGTATATATTCTAATATATATTAAAAAATGTAAAAATTTCTAATATATATATATACGTATATGTAAAAAATTATATTAGAATATATAATTTTTTATTAGAAACTTGTTTTTCAATAAAATTTTCGAAAAAAATTATATTAGAATATATAATTTTTTATTAGAAACTTGTTTTTCAATAAAATTTTCGAAAAAAAATTTTCTTAAAAAATTCGAAAAATTTTATAAAATTTTTTTTTACGAACTTTTTTTTTCCAAAAAAAAAAATTCTAATAAAATTTTTTCTTAAAAAATTCGAAAAATTTTATAAAAAAAAAAATTTTGACGAAATTTTTAGGAAAATTTTTTATATATATACATACACATTTTAATTTTTAGAAATTTTTTTTTTTGGAAATTTTTAGAAATTTTTTATATATATTAGAATTTTTTTTAGAAATTTTTAAAAGAAAATTTTTTATTAGAAAATTTTTTTTTCGAATTTCTTTTTTGGATTTTTTTTCGAATTTTGGAAAAAAAATTTCGTCAATTTTTTTTTTTTTTTTTTTTTTTTTTTGAATTTTTTAAGAAAAACTTTTATTAGAAATTTTTTTTCAAATTTTTTTTTTGGAAAAAAAAAATTTCGTAAAAATTTTTTTTTTAGAATTTTTTTCTAATTTTTCAAATTATTTTTTTTTGGAAAAATTTTTTTTTTCGAATTTTTTCAATTTTTTAACCACAAGGACTAACGGTGTAAACTGACTTAACGAACAAGGACTAACGGTGCAACTGACTTAACGAGCGTTTGGTTAAAGGACTAACGGTGCAACGACTAAACTAACTAGGTGCGAATTTTGGACCAAAAGTGAAGTCCACGTGGACTTTTGGACTGTTTTTGAACGTTTTTTGAATTTTGGACCAAAAGTGAGATTTTGATACAACCACAAGGACCAAAAATGTAGTTTACTCTTAATAATTTCAATTTTAATATGTATTTTATTTAATTAAATACATATTTTATTTATTTTTATTTTATTTCTCTCTCCTACATTAAATTCAAATCTAAATCCAAATCCTAATCCGAATCTAAATCCTAAACCCACATGCAAACCAAACAGGTCTTGAATGTTTAATTTTTCCAAAATGGGTAATATACAAAACCAATTTTCGGGTATAACCGGGTTTCGAAAATATAAAAAACGGTTTTATTTGACCCGTTTTTTCGATCAGAATCGGTTCAATTGGTGGAACCTATAACACCCAACATTCTAATACGTCTTGTAAACATTTGAATACGAATTTAACCTAAGTATTTTGAACTTTAATACTTGGAAGTTACACAATATCATCTTATAACCTAAGACTTGGAAAAATAATACTTGAGGATTACAAATGCATAAGCCATAACTTGTGAGATAATAAAATCAACACAATATTGCCTAGATTCCCGATCATTTAGAAAGTAGAAAAAAAATAAAAAGTCTAAAAAGTGTTCCTGGGCTGACAAGTGTCCCCCACCCAATTTATTTAAAAAATCTGCATAGGGGTAAAATCGTAAACTTACACGTTTTTTCTTTTTCCACCTCAAATTTTAAACGTACATATCTTTTAAACGACAAACTTTTAGAAAAAACCGATTTCACCATAATTTTTAAAATTTAATCCTCTTTAATATGGTATAAATCTTGTTATTATTTCAAACTTTTTTTTTTTACATATTCAATGGTTTTTTATTTTCTTGATGTTTTTGGTATTTTTGACCATATTTTTTATCTTTAAATCTATCAAATCATGATAAACTTAAAACACGAAAGTCGTAGATTTTGGTTCACTCTTTATCAAGAAATTTGAATCACTCAAATTCGATATGATATGAGTGAGATATGAATGTTAAAGATGACGTTTTAGTCATTTTTGTTGCACACCACGTGTTTGATGAAATGTCTAGCTTTGATTTTTTGTGTTAAAATTGCGTTAAATTCATTAATTTTTGTACCACAACGCATCACTAATCGTTTTATTAATATAAGATTAAAAAAGTAAAATAAACTGATGAACAAAAATCACTTGTCGATACCAACCAACCAAAATCACTTGTCGATACCAACCGGCAACTGATGAACAAAAAAAACTAAAATAAACTAAGTTCTATTAAACTGAAATAACTTGTCGATACCAACCAACCAAAATCACTTTTCCATACCAACTGACAACTGATGAACAAAAAAATCTAATATTTATACAATTCATCAATTACATCAGATTGTTCCAGAAACTATTTAACCATACCAAGCAAACAAATATTCCAAACATTCATCAATTATATCAGATTGTTTTCACTTGACCATTGTGTTCACTTTCGAAGAAGAGCGCTAGCTTCTTCAAAATAAGCGCTGTTACGTTCGCAAATAGACTTACATCTTTTGGAGCATTCTCTTTTCCTTCAGACTTAAACTTTGATATTCATGAACCTCGCTCTCCACTATTTTTCTGTTCTCATTGGACTCAGACAATAGAATCTTTGCTATGTACTTCTTTCTCAAGTCTTCCATCTATTTATCTTGTTCCTTTCCCTTGTTCCTTTCCTTCTCTTACAAATCCAGCATCGAATCACTAAACCATAGGTTTCTTTCCTTTTTTTTAGCTTTTTTACCTATCCAATAAAACAAATAATTGTGAAACTGATGAACCTACTGAAACCAAAATAAACAAAAAATCAAAATAAAAGATGAAGTCAAACCAAAATAAACACAAACGCACTAGCAATAACTGATGATCCTACTTGCACAACAACTGATGAACCTACTTTTAAAAGACACTAGCAAATAATTGATAATCAAAAACACTAGCAATAACTGATGAACCTAATTTTCAAATAACTGATGAACCTACTTTCAGTAACTGATAAACCTAATTTACAAATCCAGCAATAACTGATGAACCTAATTTTCAAATAACTGATGAACCTAATTTACAAATGCAGCAATAACTGATGAACCTACTTGCACAATAACTGATAATCAAAAACACTAGCAATAACTGATGAACCTAATTTTTAAATAACCGATGAACCTAATTTACAAATGCAGCAATAACCGATGAACCTACTTGCACAATAACTGATAATCAAAAACACTAGCAATAACCGATGAACCTAATTTTCAAATAACTGGTGAACCTACTTTCAGTAACTGATGAACCTAATTTACAAATCCAGCAATAACTGATGAACCTAATTTTCAAATAACTGATGAACCTAATTTACAAATCCAGCAATAACTAATGAACCTACTTGCACAATAACTAATGAACCTAATTTTCAAATAACTGATGAACCTACTTTCAAGAAACACAAACGCACTAGCAATAACTGATGAACCTAATTTTTAAATAACCGATGAACCTAATTTACAAATGCAGCAATAACTGATGAACCTACTTACACAATAACTGATAATAAAAAACACTAGCAATAACTGATGAACCTAATTTTCAAATAACCGATGAACCTAATTTACAAATGCAGCAATAACCGATGAACCTACTTGCACAATAACTGATAATCAAAAACACTAGCAATAACCGATGAACCTAATTTTCAAATAACTGATGAACCTACTTTCAGTAACTGATGAACCTAATTTACAAATCCAGCAATAACTGATGAACCTAATTTTCAAATAACTGATGAACCTAATTTACAAATCCAGCAATAACTAATGAACCTACTTGCACAATAACTGATGAACCTAATTTTCAAATAACTGATGAACCTACTTTCAAGAAACACAAACGCACTAGCAATAACTGATGAACCTAATTTTCAAATAACCGATGAACCTACTTTACAAATGCAGCAATAACTGATGAACCTACTTGCACAATAACTGATAATCAAAAACACTAGCAATAACCGATGAACCTAATTTTCAAATAACTGATGAACCTACTTTCAGTAACTGATGAACCTAATTTACAAATCCAGCAATAACTGATGAACCTAATTTTTAAATAACTGATGAACCTAATTTACAAATCCAGTAATAACTGATGAACCTACTTGCACAATAACTGATGAACCTAATTTTCAAATTACTTTCAAGAAACACAAACGCACTAGCAATAACTGATGAACCTACTTTCAAGAAACACAAACGCACTAGCAATAACTGATGAACCTACTTACACAATAACTGAAATCAATATAAACAAAAATGCACAAACAATAACTGAAACCAAATCACAACGACAGCTATAGTAGCTAAAACAAACACCAACTGATGAACATATAAAACAACTACAGAAGCTGAATCAAACATCAACTAAAAAAAAATAAATAAATAAATAAATAAATAAATAAATAAATTAATAAAAAACAATTTTTAATACAAGCAAGCAACTTTATAATCCTAAAAAAAAATTAAAAAAAAAAAAAAAAAAAAAAAAAAAAAAAAAAAAAACCCTTAGTTTATAACATCATCCGCATAACTCAAAAAACCCATATAAAAAAATATTCTCACAAAATTTTACAAAATAGTAAAATTTGGGGGAAAATTAAATAAGAAAAATTAGAGAAATTAAAAACCTGGATAATGAAATTATATGTATGAATTAGAATAATTGATAAACTTACAATTAGGATTCATCTTTTCGAGTAGATTATCGGAGCTTTTGATAGGAAATATGAGAATCAAAACCCTAATTATTCCCCCAATTTTTTAGTGAGAGAATTGAGAGAGAATAAAGAGTGAAATGAATGTGAGTGAGAAGATGGAGGGAAGATAGATATGACCGCTTTTGTTTGTAAATGACTTTTTTATCCTTTTAAAAGAACGGAGCATCCTTTTTTCCTCAATTTAAATCAGACCGTACAATTGAATAATTAGATGATCGGACGGTGGGAAAGTCTTTTTAGACTTTTTAATTTACACCCTCTTTGTAAGGGATCGCAACCCATATTGCCTAAACTAAAAGATATCACACGTATATATGTTGTGCATTGGGCCGGTTTTAAAACTTTTAAAGATGGCACAAAAAACTTATGTTAGGAAGGAAATAATATTTGAAACTTGAATACGAGATAGTCTTCCACTCTTCCCTATTGACTCGGCAATATTCAAGTGCCTTCTCCCATTTATCTCACCAAAAAGAATCTCACCATATTATCTCACACACACGTTTTTCCTATTTTACTTTGAACCGTATATTATCTTCTTTATTCCTCTCTTTGTACCGACCCCCAAAGCTAGTACACAACATACCATTTCTATGCACACGTTTATATACGATCGATTATAACACTTTGGCAAATCTTTTGCATTTATCTCACAAGGTTATCACTTATACATGATACCCCACCATAATTGAAACACGTTTTATCTCCTAAAACCCAGGCAAGCATATCCTAACTTTCCCCATGTTAGTATGAATAAACCAAGTGTGTGATTGCATGCTTCTGTTATTAAAGATACGAATACAATCCTTTTGTGGTTCTTGCATGGTTTCGATCTCGAATCGTTGGAGGGTTTCGTTAACAAAAGCTGGTATCGTGATTGGTTATTGAGTCTCATTCGGGTTTGATTTTCGCGTTCGGTTACGTCTGAGTTGTGGGTCGATCATGGTTGGCTGAATTTTTGTATTTGAGATGGTGGTCTTGCTCGTGCTTGTGTGCGGGTTCATGGTTGATTCCTTTCGAGTTGGGTTCGGATTCTTTCCGTCCATTCGGTTTAGTAGTGGTATGAATCATTCACCTTTATTATCATGCATCATATATGAAAGCTGGTTATGTCGATATAAATGTGCGAACATATATAACAGATTGTATAGACTTAAAAGAATTATTACATGTTTTATATGTAACCCTAACTTGATAATCACCATTAGTAAAGAACGAAAGAGTAGCATGAAACTATAACTATATGTTGTACGTACTAGAGTGTTCGATGTCGATCATGTCACATCTATCAAGTGTCGAGTCGTGTTTTAATATTGATCGCATGCATAGGGGTCGAACCTAATGAGTTTATATATATTAACGAGACATGACAATGGAAGATATAAATCTTGAACTTGGTCTATATATATATTATATACGTACATGAAAATGGAAGATATAAATCTTGGTGTATATATATTATATACGTACATGGGCTACATATAATCAAACCCTAAACTATGATAGATTGACGCAATTAACCCTAATCTTTGGAAAACTACACTTTAAATCCAAATTTTGGATTATTTACATTTTAAACCCTGAATTATGATAAGTTGTCATAATAAACCCTATACTATGGAATTGTCGTTATTAAACATTTAAGTTTACGTAATTATCATTTGTAACCCTAAAGTATCAAAGTCACTTAAAATGGTTAAAGTTACTTAAAGTGGAAGCTTACTATAAATAGAAAGTTACTATTTTTGGAAAGTTACTATATTTGGCAAGTTACTAAAAATGAAAAGTTTATAAAAATAGAAAGAAACCTAAAATGAGTAATTTGATTTAAAATGAGCTTATAAATAATAAGACGATCATTAATCCATGTAGATTCGCTGAAGAAGGAGTAACTTCCTATCCTTGTTTCTGATATGGTTTCATTTGCGGTTTGAGGTACAGATATTCTATCCCTTCTCAGTAGGGATTTCTCATGACTTTTCGATCCTTGACTTTGATTCGTTTGCTATGAAATGATTCATTTGATATGAGCCTTTGCTATGATCCCTTTGATATGATTCGTTGATCCATTTGATATGATTCTGTTTGCTATCCATTCTGTTATGATGATCTGATTACTATCTCTTTAATATGAGATTCTGTTCTATTATGCTCTGGGAGCTCTGTTATGATTATGGATAGCTTTGTTTGCTCTGATATGTTCTGTTCTGATGCCCGAGTTTTTAGTCTATCCATGGAGGTACCATGGGCGTGTCATTGACGCACCAATGGCATGACACTATCTGGGGCGGTGTGATTAGTCCCCGGCTTTCCCTTCTGTTATGATATGATATGATTATATGATTGTGTACACTTATGGCCATTCTGTTATATATATGCATAGTCTCGTACTTGTATATTGATGCGTGGGAATCGCAACAGGCTTTACCTCTCGAGGGATCTCGAGAAGCTTACAACCCCCACCAGGCAGTGTACCTGATCGTTGTAGTATAGTATAGTGACAAGTACCAGGGGATTGATCGTTCAGCTTAGGAATAGTGTCGCTAGGATTAGAAAGCCTAAATACTAGTTCTAAAGGTGAGGGATGATTATTTTGTGTTTTTATATTTTATGGAAAGCAAGTAAAAATCTCGGGTTTTAGAAGAGTGGGCGGAATTAGTTGCTATTCAACTAACCCAAAACTAAGATGCAATCAAAATAAAATACAAAAAATGAAAATAAACTAATTATACTAAAGTTGTGAGCAGTAATTGGAGAAAATGTGTTTACTTAGATTTCACTACTCCCTAGATATCTTTTACACGTTAATTACTTGTTATAATTGCATGGATGACGGATCGTATTCCTTAATACCATTCATTGGGTGCCATACATAACTCCCCAATTCTATGAGCTCTTATCTCCTCCTACACCATGCCCAGCACAACTATAGGGATTGTAAACAGTGGCTCATGCATTAAATACAACCAATAAAGACCTAGTACGCCTCGGTTCATGTTTCTTAAGACGTTCAAGCATGTTACCATTTGGAGATCTGCCAGTTTTCTTAAGCCTAACATATAAATCATTCATCCAAGACAAGAATAAACAAGTAATCAACACATAATCAATATCTAGGTTTCATTAGATCTAAGCAAACACAAAAGAGATCTAGCCTAGCATAATGGAATTGAGACAAGAACAAGATATAGACAACCAACACATAGACATATTGATTGAATTAGAAGAACACTTATCTCAATTACAATGCAAGGTATCAAGGGTTTGGAACCCTTGAAAAACCTGTAAAAGTTGCACCAAAATCGTCTTTAGGGTTTCTCCAAAACTTCCCTCTTTAATGTGAAAAACTAGAAAACTATATATAGGAAAATGGGGATGACGGCGTCAAGAACAAAGGTGTGACGCCGTCATCTCGCCGCCAAATACTTCCTCGGACGGCCTTGATCTACTTCTGACGCCGTCAAGGCCTAGGCCGTCACACAAATTACTCTTGACGCCCTGTGTGTGACGCCGTCATCAACTACGGATTTTAATTCTTGAGGTTTGACGCCGTCATGGAATTACTCTTGACGCCGTCACCTACTGTTCCCAGCATGGAAAATTGAGACTTTGCCGTTTTCTTCACTTTTATGCTCCAAAAACGTCCAAAATGGCTTCTTTTCCAGAATTCACTCTCCAAGTACCTAAAATCACAAAAGGAATGATTTAGGGCAATATTTGATCAAATAAATTCGGATTCGGGCTTAAATGACCCCCTAAAAACGGATCATTTTTCGCCTCATCATATACCCTTACACTTGAGATTTGCTTGTCCTCAAGCAAATGCGCTTTTATTCTACTCAAAAGACAAGTTAGGGGTCATTAATCACTAATATAAAAGTAATTACAACAAATAATCGTTCCGCTAAAGACCAATAGACAAGCACGGAGGTCATATACAAGCACCTCACAAATAGTGTTTAGATACTCACATCTCTCGGGTGTAATAAAGTAATATAACATTATGGAAATGGAAGATATCTCTCACTACCTGTCATAGCAAAATAGATTACCATAGGCTTGGGAAAGGATCAAACCTCCACCACATGGCGTAAGCACCTAGGATAAACTATCAAAGAGGTCTTTTAAAGGGTTGTAACGTTAGGTATAGGGGTATGAATTACACGGTTTTGTTGGATAAAGGAAGTTTTACTGGTGGCGAGTTAACAATCTTGGTTAATTACATGTACAAGATGGCGTTGCTAAGCCAAGACTAGACTCGACTTAAGCTAATAAATGAGAAATAACTAAAAACATAAAATGAACATAGAATGAAAAGGGATGGTAGTCCGTTTTTTTTTTTTTTTTTTTTTTTTTTTTTTTTTTTTTTTTTCATACACTCTTACCCTACCATCCAAAATAATACATCATAGGGGATTGAGCATTCCCCTTACACTTGAGTCTTTACATACTTTACAATTAACTAATCTAATGACTCGAATTAAGAAAATCAAAACACTTGGAGCACTTTTAAGATTAACGTACATATGGGGGTAATAAATGATGTTCTTCCCCATTACTACATAAAATAAGTACTTACCCATGAGTCCCAATCGTCCCAAAACAATATGTACAAGGATATGACTCGACTTAGCAACCATGTAATCAATTAGAAAGTTAACTTAGGGTTTAACAAATAACAATAATGCACTAAAGATTAGCGCATACACGGAAGGCTAAGGCGATTTGGTTGTACATTTAAGTGGGGTGTAACAAATTCTTCCTTTAAGTAAAATGCTTAAAGTTAGAAACGAAAAGATAGGCTCGGAGGGGTGTACTAGGGGTTTCGTGTACTAAAAATGAGTACAACGCTAAGGGTGTGGGAAAAATTAGTTGACTTAACTAGCCAAGTAATATGACTTAAATGGTCAAGTAATTATAATACGGGTTTAACACAAAGGTGATCCTAATGCCTCTTATCATGTAGTAAATCCTACCACACGAATGTAGTCTCACTAGCGGTCTCGGGATGCATCACTAACGCAAGTTCTAGAATCTAAATGCTATCGGTACACTCATAAGCACTAATAGTAAATGCTTTTCCAATCAAATCTAAAGGCGAACCTCATATATTTGGGTGGAAAATTTTTCTGAATATACGGTTATGTGCTAGCCATACAATCTCCTATCCATGAGACGCTTGCTATGGCTAAAGTTTCACTCCTAAATGTTGTAAAAAATTTTAAATTTGGCGCTAAAATTGCACTAATAAGTATTTCTCATAGTTTTATTACACATCTACTATCAAACAAAACAAACTCAAGCGAAAGTGCATATGTAAGGTATCATCTTTTTTCCCTCCCCTTACACTTAAGATGAACATTGTCCCCAATGTTCAAGTAAAGAATGTAAAAGTGAAAAAGTAAAGAGAATGAAATCAAATACTCCCCTGATTCGCTCGGTATGGATTATAGGTTGGCCAGGTTAAATCTTCCTCCAAGAAAATGAACAATCAAAGCTTCCCTTCCAGAATATAAATCATTTCCTTGTCGAACATAACCTGTAAATCCTGACAAAATAGACAAGACAACCTCGCGTAAAATCGGTGGCATCCTATATAAGTTTCTAAATCCTAGAAAACAAAATAAGATATAATGCTTGTGGAATGAAGTTTGCAGATCTCCTGGAGATTATAAAACTTAATAATTCACAAAAACCATAAGACTCCGTTAGAAAAACAAAACTGGTAAAATTTCCAGATTTTTAACTCCTGACGCCGTCAAGAGTAAACTCATGACGCCGTCAGAATGGACCTGCAGAAATTCTTATGTTAAGTTTCCGGAAAATTTCTGGAAAAACTTGGTCCTACTTCCTGGAAAATCCTGCAAAACTTCATTATGACTCAATACAAGCATTTGACTCTAACAAATACGAATATACATGTTCATTTAATATTGTGGAGAATCATGATCGGTTTGTTTCTTAAAAACATATTTGGGGTTTCCCCTTACACTTATCTTTTGCAAAAATACTTCTAGGTTGGAGTTAAGACTAGGCCAAACAACATAGTAAAGTATTTTCACATTTTAATTTAGAGACATGATCAACCAACAATAAAAATAAAACATGCATACGGAAGCAAATAACAATCAAACAAATAAAATTACACAAAACATGGGTTGCCTCCCAAGAAGCGCTTGTTTTTGTTCGAGTCACGAGCCTGACTCTACCCTTATTTAACGGAAATCGGGGATGTTTTCCCTACACTTAGGATTAAGTGCGGGTGAAAGTAGCGATACACACCCTTAGGGTGGAAATATGCCATGTGAGAAAAGAGTGGTGGATGAATTATATGCTCAAAGATGTGTGCTCCTATCATCATAACCTTACCTAATTCAATTGGGTTAATGGGTGGATTAAGATTTTCCCTTAGAAAGGGATCATTTTCTATCAACTTCGAGAGACTCCTAGTTGGGAATCCATCTTGACCTAATAAACCCGGCTTAAACCCATAATGTTTCTTATGATCAATCATGAATGGGTAATGTAAGCAGTTAAGGTCATTTTCCACTCCTGTGTCAGCTTCCTCTCTACAAGGCTTAGAGTCTACTACCTTTATCCCAAGACTACCCGGACTATATGGGTTGATGGGTGGGTCGGCTCCTCTTTTGTCTCCTAGATGTATATCTAAGGATGGAAAGTTATGTGAAGATTGAGGTTCCGGTTCATCAACACTAGGTAATTCCCTAGAACTAAGAGTGAGGTTATCACTAGAAGTGTTCAAACCTATATCCTCTAGTGGTTTTTGGTATAAGGGCTCTACCTCTATTAGGGCTCCTATAGTCTCTTCTACATCTTTCGGGTAAGTCACGGGTGGTGTGTATTCCTCAAGTGATGATGGGAGTTGTGGGGTACTTTGTAGGTTTATGTTATTTACCTCATCCTTCCTTATCTCAATATCATCTATATCCTCATCATGTGTTCCTTGAGATTCCAAGTCATTGATCATAAAACCTAGGTCTTTTTGCTCAATATGATCATGCTCGGCTAAATCCTCCATAATTGTTTCTTCAAGTTGTGATGTATACAAACCCATCAATTCATTGAACTCATGGTTCACGGTTAGGAGGCTTTCCTCAAAAATTTTCCAAAGGGTCTTACTAAAAGGAATTGATCCTAGCAATGACTGTTTAATATAGGCCACACATGCGCATAACTCATCAAACCTATCAAACTTTACACCCATCTCCTTTTGTATATATCTAAGATCACTTAAAAATTCATTGGAGCAACAGGAAGCAAATCTATCTGAGTAAACTAATTGTTCTTCATTTGTTAATGATCTAAATAGAATTTCACCCGCCATGGAGACAAATGAAACTGGTTTTACAAACAAAGGCACAAAGAAGAAGATAGACTAAAGAGAAGCTAAAAATAAAAATAAAATCTTACTAGAAATGAATCTAGCAAGTAGACCTAATAAAAAGAAATTCTAACCTAGAAAATAACTATTCCCCGGGCTGCGGCGCCAAAAACTTGATGCGTGGGAATCGCAACAGGCTTTACCTCTCGAGGGATCTCGAGAAGCTTACAACCCCCACCAGGCAGTGTACCTGATCGTTGTAGTATAGTATAGTGACAAGTACCGGGGGATTGATCGTTCAGCTTAGGAATAGTGTCGCTAGGATTAGAAAGCCTAAATACTAGTTCTAAAGGTGAGGGATGATTATTTTTGTGTTTTTATATTTTATGGAAAGCAAGTAAAAATCTCGGGTTTTAGAAGAGTGGGCGGAATTAGTTGCTATTCAACTAACCCAAAACTAAGATGCAATCAAAATAAAATACAAAAAATGAAAATAAACTAATTATACTAAAGTTGTGAGCAGTAATTGGAGAAAATGTGTTTACTTAGATTTCACTACTCCCTAGATATCTTTTACACGTTAATTACTTGTTATAATTGCATGGATGACGGATCGTATTCCTTAATACCATTCATGGGGTGCCATACATAACTCCCCAATTCTATGAGCTCTTATCTCCTCCTACACCATGCCCAGCACAACTATAGGGATTGTAAACAGTGGCTCATGCATTAAATACAACCAATAAAGACCTAGTACGCCTCGGTTCATGTTTCTTAAGACGTTCAAGCATGTTACCATTTGGAGATCTGCCAGTTTTCTTAAGCCTAACATATAAATCATTCATCCAAGACAAGAATAAACAAGTAATCAACACATAATCAATATCTAGGTTTCATTAGATCTAAGCAAACACAAAAGAGATCTAGCCTAGCATAATGGAATTGAGACAAGAACAAGATATAGACAACCAACACATAGACATATTGATTGAATTAGAAGAACACTTATCTCAATTACAATGCAAGGTATCAAGGGTTTGGAACCCTTGAAAAACCTGTAAAAGTTGCACCAAAATCGTCTTTAGGGTTTCTCCAAAACTTCCCTCTTTAATGTGAAAAACTAGAAAACTATATATAGGAAAATGGGGATGACGGCGTCAAGAACAAAGGTGTGACGCCGTCATCTCGCCGCCAAATACTTCCTCGGACGGCCTTGATCTACTTCTGACGCCGTCAAGGCCTAGGCCGTCACACAAATTACTCTTGACGCCCTGTGTGTGACGCCGTCATCAACTACGGATTTTAATTCTTGAGGTTTGACGCCATCATGGAATTACTCTTGACGCCGTCACCTACTGTTCCCAGCATGGAAAATTGAGACTTTGCCATTTTCTTCACTTTTATGCTCCAAAAACGTCCAAAATGGCTTCTTTTCCAGAATTCACTCTCCAAGTACCTAAAATCACAAAAGGAACGATTTAGGGCAATATTTGATCAAATAAATTCGGATTCGGGCTTAAATGACCCCCTAAAAACGGATCATTTTTCGCCTCATCATATATGTATTCTGTTTCAGGGAGCGATGCATCCTAGGTATATGTTTGATGTGATATGATATGATTTGACTTAGTGACTGGCTGTACGTGCCTTATACCCCTTTCACTTTTGGTACTTAGAGGTCTCCCCTTTATGTACACCCTATGAATTGACGGATATGTGATTATGTGATTTGAGACCTATTCGAGTGGCTCTGGTAGGTCGGCTCGTGGCTTTCCTATATTTCTTTGTGTCTATTCGAGTGGCTCGGATAGACAAGCCTTTGTTGATACGTGCTCTTTGATTCTGGTTACTATATGATTCATATTATCACTTGACTCTTCGTACTCATTATTCATTTGACTTATGATATTTGTTCAGTTATCGTTGATCTCTTATGCATTTGACAGATGATATTCATTTCAGCAGGAGCTTATGATTTCCTTTTCCTATACTTACATACGTTTCGATTATCAGTTTTGTTATATATCTGTTCACTGGGCTTTTTAAGCTCAGCCGCATTTCTTTTCCTGCGGCAGGTTTTAGGTTGGAAGCTGGGTTTGGGTGACGAGTGCATAGGAGCGTTAGTAGACTACCCAATGATTAGAAGCCCGTTACATCTGGATTAGACTTGGATTGGATTCAATTAGATTTCTGTTTGGCTTTATATTTCTTCTTGTATAGAGTTAGCATTTCTTTTATAACTTTATAATACCTTTGTAACTTCATGTTTATAAGTCTTCCGCTTGCGTTTGTATGTTCTGATTTGGCACCATAATGTGACAATTTGACCCATGCCGGGTTGGGGTGTTACAGAACCGGTCGGATCGAACCGGGTTTCAAAACATTATGTTTAATCCCTAAATCCTCAAACTTTTAGGGTGCGTTTAGTTGAGGGAAAACACCCTTGTTTTCCACAAAATGTTTTGTGGAAAACAAGGAAAACAGAGATCGCGTTCAAGTTAGTGTTTTCGAATAAAATTCTCTACAAAACACAAAATTCCTATTTCCAACTTTAATACACAAAACTAAAAAACACTTTTTTTTTTGTTTTCCCCTGTTGTAAAACCTCGCAAAAATTCACATAATTAACTTCGGTTAATTTAATAAGTAATCTTTGTCATTATTGTAATTACCATTTTTACGGGGAAATTTAAAATTTTCTTTGTATATTAAAGTGGTCACGATTACGATATTGTCAAATTCGTCAAACGACAAAACAAGTTATCGACAAAATTAACAAAATATTAATATTTCACTAAACTTAATTACTAAAATTAATTAATAAACCGGGCCCTTAATATTAAGCCCAATCCCTCGATTCACTATTCATCGGCCCAGCTTCACTAGCCCATTTTTCTTATTTTTATTCTTATTTGATCGACTAGACAAGCCTCCAAATCAACTCGTTTATTTTTATTTCGTACACACGACCTATGTATATTTTTGCCCATCCTCGTTAAGCTCCTAGCCAACTATTAGTGTGTCGAATTTCACGTTCACACGTTGAGATTTGATACGTTTTTACGAGGCATTCCGTTTAGCCATAAATCAACCCAAACGATTTATGATTTATTCATTTCTTATCCGTTTTAATCCCCGTTTGTTTCTAAATGATCCTAATAATATTTCTAAGATGATTTTATGCTCGAATGTCCAATATGATCAAGTATATACGAGTAACATACAATTTTGTAAATCGTATGACCATATATATACTTGTCGACATAAGCTAGTGAATCACCACAAACATATTCCATAAAATATGCTCTCACATCCCATTTAATATGTATAAAAATCGTCCTTGAAGCTATATGTACTAACATGGTATAGTTTTTGTGTTTCCTTGGTGAATTTAACACCACCCGATTCACTCAAAGTAAATACATATAAACGAACCATGCATGCACTTGGTTTCCATCATCCTCACACACTTTCACCTACACGTTCCTTCCTCAAAACACCACTCTTACAAATCACAAGTCGAAGGTTTATTAGCTTGGACTCAAGAAAGGAAATCGGGTTTTATATACATATATAACGTTTGGGTTATATATTGGAAACGTGATATTCTTGTGTTCTAAACTATCACTCTCGACTCTTGATCACTTCTAGTAGTGTTTGTAAGTCTCCACAATTCGTTTCTATTTAAATTCCTACGATAAATATTAATCATGCATCATATTTATACTTGTTCCATCGTATATCAATTCATATATATATATATACGTACATATTTTCTTTTAGAACACAAAACGTGACTAGCCTCTATCTTGGTAGGCTTAGGAGTCACGTAGCACACTTGTTTCACGTTTACTTTCATGTTACATGCATATAACGATTCCATTTCAAATCATGTCACACGTATAAATTTCGTCTAAAACACTTAGTGAATATTTTCAGTTTTTCAAAATAATTAATCGATCCAAACATGTCACAAAAGCAACGTATAACTTTTAATTTCGTATAACAATTACCCAATATTTTTACTCGACCTAATAGACCACCTAGAAAACTATTAGTTTCGTTTATATAACTTATAAAAATAATCACGTTTTGACATAACAATCGAGCCAAAATAGATCAACATAAACCGGATTTTCAAAACTAAATCTTATATAAAAACTAAATAGTTGTCGAGTGGGCTTAACTAAGGCCCAATAAGACATCACGTTTTAACAGCCCACTGGGCCTATAAAATATATTTTCAGAATCACAAAGTAAGCCCAAGTTCAAGCCCAAAAGAAATTTCATGCCCTCGCCTCTAAATTTTTAAATGGGCTTTAGTTGGTTCGAATTGAAGCCCATAAGCAAAATAAATAAGCTTTTATGAAATAAGCAGTTAAAATAAGCTTGAAATTTATAAAAGAAGCTAAGGAAATTTTTCTAAAATTTTTATAATCACTTTTGCTAAAATAGGACTAAAAATGTAACGCGACGACACGTATAGGGACTAAATGTGAAAACTGTGAAAACTAAGGACTAAAAATGTAGAAACAGAAAGAAAGGATAGAAATTGATAATATAATATTGTTACAAGTTTAGATTGTAATATTGGACATGTAGGGGACTATAATTGTAAATATATATAAAAAGGACTAACGGTGTGACGCTAACGCCGTTAGTATAAAAGTTGTAAAAATGGAAAAAGGACAAGGACTACACTTAATCTATTTGACATTCTTATTTTATTTTCTATTTTACGGTCACCCTCACGGCATATGCATTTTCGTTTCATTTTTTTTTTTTATATATATATATATTTATTTAATTTTTGTTACTAAAATATATAACGTATATTAACTAATTTTTTATTACGTATAATCGTAAGCATGATAAAAAGTGGAAAACTTTATAAATAATAAAACTGGTCATATCATTTTAAACATAAGCATATCATTTGCATATCATTCATTCATCATAACGATTATTTATCAATCGTTATTCATTTAGTATTTGCCAAATTGTATTTGGACAAATTCTTAGATAAATTTATTTATCAGGTTCCTATTCAAAGACGTTTCCATAATCTTATTCAAATTTACTCTTCGTCATCTCTTTATCAAACCCAGGTGAGTCATAGCCCCATTTCAAATAATTGTTTTTAACTCATTGGGGGAGATACATGCTTACATATACTTTGATAATTTGATAAGTATATGAAATAAAATAAAATATATGAATCAAATCAATTTCCTAATTGATATTAAAATAATATAATTTGTGATTTATATTATGTTAATGTTTCCAATATGATTATTGTGATATGTGAAATATATATATATATATGTTGATGAATTATTTGACTG
Organism: Artemisia argyi; assembly: GCA_030686995.1. Classification (NCBI taxonomy): domain Eukaryota; kingdom Viridiplantae; phylum Streptophyta; class Magnoliopsida; order Asterales; family Asteraceae; genus Artemisia; species Artemisia argyi. The sequence goes on from CM060682.1 coordinate 19,175,944, forward strand.
AAATATTGATATTCATGTGAAAGTTGTTCCCAATTCGATTATTGTGATATGTGATATAAATGTGTTACTGGCGATATATTCAAATTGGATTTCTGATACTCAAAGGATAATATTTTCAAATTGAATTTCTGATACTCAAGCGATACTATTTTCAAACTGAATTTCTGATACTCAAGCGATACTATTTTCTAAATTGAATTTCTGATAATCAGGCGATACTATTTTCAAATTGAATTTTTGATACTCAAGCAATACTATTTTCAAACTGAATTTCTGATACTCAAATGATACTGTTTTCAAATTGATCTCTGTAATGCGATACTTGATTTCATGATAATATGCTAAATGAGCCCATAGGTCCTTGATATTGCCTAAGTTATCCTATTGCCATAAAGCCCCTCTATCATGAGCCATTAATCACTGCGGTGAGCGCGAATATAGTGGACAGCTTCGAAACCTGTTTCGGGTTGACCTCCGGTCCCACTAATGCTTGACGGAATGCCAATTACAATTGGTTAGCCGCATTAGTCGTGATACACTATATTTGAATAAATAGGAATTGGCAAATCACCTATTACACGAGGGCAAATTCATCATTGATTTGATGAACACCCGCCGTTTACGGTATTTGTTAACGCCTTGCGTGTCATGAGGCTTGGTGCAATATCTATAAAGGAATAGTATATATATGTATTCAACATATATATTTAGATACAGCTGTATAGGTTCGCCCATATGTGAATTGTTTATCTGATTAATTTAGTATCATGAGTTTCAAGCTCATGTCAGGATTATTGATTCTTTATCTAATGTGGTTGAATATTATATGATTTATTTGTGAATATATTCGATAATTGTTTCATTTCTGTTAGTATTTTATTAATACCAAATATTCCTGAAATCAAATCAAATAAAGAGTTTTTCCTAAAACTCTATGAACTCACCAACCTTTGTGTTGACACTTTTAAGCATGTGTATCTCAGGTAATTTAACGGAGCAGGACATGATACGGAGTGGACATTTATTACTCTGATAAATTAAGATGGTGTAAAAATCAAATTTGTCATTTTTACAAGCCTTTATATCTTTTCATAAGGTTTTAAATCAAATGGTTCAACTTTTATCAAAATTATTATTTAAATGACAAATAATTTTAAAAAGGTTTCTTTTAAACCATTTTATGTGGTTAAAACTTCGATCCTCACCGTAACACCCAAATTACTTTTCCGCTGCAACAAATTTAAAAATGGGGGTGTTACAGATTGGCATCAGAGATACAGTTATAGAGAATTAAATGTTTTCAAACATTAAAACTATAACTTCATTTTCAAAATAATGATTTTACACCATAATATTTTATGCCCTCCGTGTCTGCAGACTGCCGTGCTCCATACTTTATTTGTTGAGATTATTTTACATGCTTAATAGTTACTCATATACAATTGTTATTCCTCTGTATTGTTATATCTTTAACATACAAAATACTCATAAAACATTATTCTTGGGTTACTACTGTAGCATGTCTTCAGGAACGCCCGTGAATATCAACTCTACTCTCCATAATAATAATATCTCGTCAATCAATAAGAATTCTCCAAATAATGAAGATCCTTGCATACAAATAATAAAACCCCAACCTAATATAGAACTAAATCCGAGATCACCTCCGCCGTCACCTATTCATCCACCTTTACGTCAAAGAATCCGGAGAGCTACCGAATCATATGAAAATTTGATTGGTGGCCAGGCAACATTCGAAGTTGGACAAGGTTCGAGCCAAGAGAAATCATGGACGAATGTTGAATCAATTTCTCCGTTACCTTATACTTCAGATTCTACAATACCTAATTCTCCAAATAATTTATCTTCACCTAACTCTCCCGGCTACGATATAAGCACTCCTGAATCCATGTGGAATCTTATTTATCGACATGCCGGCATATTGGATGCCCATACTGAACAGCTAAAAGGGTTACGACCAACTCAATTTGAATGGTACGACCGTAACCTTGACGCATTGTTCAAGAGGGCTGATGCTGAGAGGCAAACAATATGTGAGATAGGGATAAAGATTAATGAAATAAAGGACAACACCAACCAGGAACTTGGAAGTTGGGACTCCAGGGTTCGTTGTGCAAGAAGAGAACACGGTCAAACACATGTAAGAATTGAGGATATTGAGAGAACCCTATGGATGGCTAGAGATGCAGCCAGAAACCAGGGTCAAAAGATTGCCGCATTAGAGAGTATGTTGGCAAACCAAATGAACATGTGTCAAGAACGTTTCTCAAACATGGAAGCTGCACAACTTGAACTTGAGAAAGAAATTAGATATTTACGTCACACGCGTAACTAATCTTAAATTCTACAAGTTTCCTTGTTGTTTCTAATAAACCAAATAGACTTGGTTAATATTTCTTGTAATAATCAATAATTCTGAAACTTCAGAACGTGTAATCAAAACATATTGTATAATAACATCCTTTCTGTTATATCTTTATGTTATGATTCAATCTTTTCTTCCGTATAAATCATGTATGAAATGAATCCCCATATTTCATGCAAAAATCTCATCATTTGTTATTTCTATAATAACCAAATGATTCTATTCAGATCAATGAAGTATTAATAAAAGATCTTGTATCGCTTATCTTGCAAAGACAATTGATCAAGTTATTAATATTTTAATTGCATTTGTAATATTATTCAAATCTACCGTAAGATTTCTTAAAAATTTTCATAATTAACCTAAAACTTTAAGAATCGTCTAAATATCAATTTTTGAAAATGGAATTAAAGAATGAAGAAAAGATAATTAAACTTCATTTAAAATAGACAAGTCGGTTTGTTCCTTAGTAATCCCATATCAAGAGTTGATCATTAATAAAATGATACAACAAAGACATCTTGAAATTAGATTACAGTAGGGAGTCAATTCAGTCTATCATAAATGAAATAATTAACTTCATTATTTAAATTTTTCTGATATAATATGGATTCTAATGTTGAGTTTCACTTTTGTTTACAGAAAATGGACAACATGAACAATGCATATCAATCATCATCAGAAATTTCCATGACTCCTGGAACTATCCAGAAATTGGTAAATGACATAGTGTCGGTGGTACTAGAAGGGACTACCATAGTTTATCCGAGAAGAGAGACGAGTATACTTGTCAACCGTCATCAAGGAATTAGGCATGGAATGTTACCAAATGGAAGTAATCAGAAGAGGAAGCTACCCGACACAGGAACCGTCAATCCCGTCTACTGCAACATCTTCACTGCTCAAGATCGATATCGCAAACATCTAGAAAACCGTATGAAGTATCAACATCAACTGGGAATCAATCAGATAGCCAATAGAAATTGTCTTGTCGCACCTGTTTCTGGAAGTGGATATCTTGGAACTCTACCCTGGTGTAAGAAATGCAACCCGCATCACATCGGGAAATGTAGGGTTAGATGCATGAAATGTCAGAAATTTGGTCATCAGACAATTAGCTGCAGGGCTAAGGAAGTGAAAGTACAACCAGTAAACATTGTATGTCACGGGTGTGGTGGACATGGTCTTCATGTGAAACGATGTCCAAACTACAATGTTAATTGGAAAGCCAAGACCTTTACAAGAAAATGAAGAATCTTTAAAGGCCTTGATAGTATCAAGGAAAATGGCAACTAGATTTGGAACAGATGAGTAAATTCCTGTTGAAGATAAATAAAATCTAGTTTAAAATTTCCTAAGTTGTATTTCTTTCCTGTATTTCACTTCAAGTTACTATGGATGTAACTTAGACAATAACCTTTCTAATGTATCGAAAAATCTCCCTTGTAATAGTTCCATAATAATAATAATAATCCAAGTTAATTTCTATTTTTATCTCATCTATCAAATGACAATATACCATAATTACTCCATAAATCTTTGAATTATGATATGAATCCTAAAATTTTCCACTTTATTTCAAAAATAAATTACGTGTTACATCATAAAAATAGCACGTTGAACACCATCTAAAACAATTTATTGAAATATATGATTGAACCAAACATCACATCATTTGGTCCTTAACTATACATAACCTGATCAACTATGTATAATTTAGGAAGAATTATGTTATGAAAGGAACAATGATATTATCAAATAATTTAATAACAATCTTCCTTCAAAAGCAAGATAAAAAGCTAAAATAAATTGTTCATAATACATTGAACAACCCATAATAAATACCTATCATATGTCATCACCATTATGATAGGAATCAACAAAAGTATAATTAAGAAAAAAAAAAACATCAATAATTCACAATAACTAACAAAAGACATCAATAGTGAAATTTTTATTTAAAATCCATAAAAATTAATACATAAACAAATAATTAGCATCGGAAGTGCTATCGTTACAATTATTACAATACAAACAAAAGAATCTTCAATAGGTTGATCCGCAATGACAAATAAGACTCCCACCAACAAAACAATAGCAAGAGCCACCACATGATGAATCACTTTAATTATGCTGAAAAATAAATATAAACCAAATATTAAAAATAATAATGAGACAAATTCTTAAAAATAAAACAAGTTTGATTCATAAATCGTTACAAGTACATAAAAACATAACAAGAACTTAATCCAAAACAACCCTAGCTTAAGATTTTACCCCCAGATCTTGTCGACGGTAATAGCAAGGATGGTCAGGGGTACGACAAACATCAAGATCGCAACCAAGAATCCAAAGTCTTCATCCGGAACGTACGCCAAGTAGATAGCAGCAAGGACGACGTACACAATCGCTAAGATGGTTATGAGATGCGGCATTTTGATGGAAAATGAGAGGAAAGTGATTAATGGAAGAAGTGGAAATTGGTAGTGGTATATATAGGTTAGAAATGTGACCGTTGGGCACTATTCCCGACCGTTGGGTCACTATTACTAGCCGTTATTTTACTATTCATGACCACTAATTTCAAATATTCACAACCCTTAAATACTTCAGTTACCTTATCTTGTTGGGTACAAGTAAATCTAACTGAATCCCGTTTCCGTATTTTTAGGAATAAAAATCTCCCGACAACCTCTATTCAAAAATTCTTTACTCAAGTAATCACATTTAATTTGAATTTCGGGACGAAATTCAGAATGACATGTGGGTACTGTAAAACCTCGCGAAAATTCACATAATTAACTTCGGTTAATTTAATAAGTAATCTTTGTCATTATTGTAATTACCATTTTTACGGGGAAATTTAAAATTTTCTTTGTATATTAAAGTGGTCACGATTACGATATTGTCAAATTCGTCAAACGACAAAACAAGTTATCGACAAAATTAACAAAATATTAATATTTCACTAAACTTAATTACTAAAATTAATTAATAAACCGGGCCCTTAATATTAAGCCCAATCCCTCGATTCACTATTCATCGGCCCAGCTTCACTAGCCCATTTTTCTTATTTTTATTCTTATTTGATCGACTAGACAAGCTCCAAATCAACTCGTTTATTTTTATTTCGTACACACGACCTATGTATATTTTTGCCCATCCTCGTTAAGCTCCTAGCCAACTATTAGTGTGTCGAATTTCACGTTCACACGTTGAGATTTGATACGTTTTTACGAGGCATTCCGTTTAGCCATAAATCAACCCAAACGATTTATGATTTATTCATTTCTTATCCGTTTTAATCCCCGTTTGTTTCTAAATGATCCTAATAATATTTCTAAGATGATTTTATGCTCGAATGTCCAATATGATCAAGTATATACGAGTAACATACAATTTTGTAAATCGTATGACCATATATATACTTGTCGACATAAGCTAGTGAATCACCACAAACATATTCCATAAAATATGCTCTCACATCCCATTTAATATGTATAAAAATCGTCCTTGAAGCTATATGTACTGACATGGTATAGTTTTTGTGTTTCCTTGGTGAATTTAACACCACCCGATTCACTCAAAGTAAATACATATAAACGAACCATGCATGCACTTGGTTTCCATCATCCTCACACACTTTCACCTACACGTTCCTTCCTCAAAACACCACTCTTACAAATCACAAGTCGAAGGTTTATTAGCTTGGACTCAAGAAAGGAAATCGGGTTTTATATACATATATAACGTTTGGGTTATATATTGGAAACGTGATATTCTTGTGTTCTAAACTATCACTCTCGACTCTTGATCACTTCTAGTAGTGTTTGTAAGTCTCCACAATTCGTTTCTATTTAAATTCCTACGATAAATATTAATCATGCATCATATTTATACTTGTTCCATCGTATATCAATTCATATATATATATATATATATATATATACGTACATATTTTCTTTTAGAACACAAAACGTGACTAGCCTCTATCTTGGTAGGCTTAGGAGTCACGTAGCACACTTGTTTCACGTTTACTTTCATGTTACATGCATATAACGATTCCATTTCAAATCATGTCACACGTATAAATTTCGTCTAAAACACTTAGTGAATATTTTCAGTTTTTCAAAATAATTAATCGATCCAAACATGTCACAAAAGCAACGTATAACTTTTAATTTCGTATAACAATTACCCAATATTTTTACTCGACCTAATAGACCACCTAGAAAACTATTAGTTTCGTTTATATAACTTATAAAAATAATCACGTTTTGACATAACAATCGAGCCAAAATAGATCAACATAAACCGGATTTTCAAAACTAAATCTTATATAAAAACTAAATAGTTGTCGAGTGGGCTTAACTAAGGCCCAATAAGACATCACGTTTTAACAGCCTACTGGACCTATAAAATATATTTTCAGAATCACAAAGTAAGCCCAAGTTCAAGCCCAAAAGAAATTTCATGCCCTCGCCTCTAAATTTTTAAATGGGCTTTAGTTGGTTCGAATTGAAGCCCATAAGCAAAATAAATAAGCTTTTATGAAATAAGCAGTTAAAATAAGCTTGAAATTTATAAAAGAAGCTAAGGAAATTTTTCTAAAATTTTTATAATCACTTTTGCTAAAATAGGACTAAAAATGTAACGCGACGACACGTATAGGGACTAAATGTGAAAACTGTGAAAACTAAGGACTAAAAATGTAGAAACAGAAAGAAAGGATAGAAATTGATAATATAATATTGTTACAAGTTTAGATTGTAATATTGGACATGTAGGGGACTATAATTGTAAATATATATAAAAAGGACTAACGGTGTGACGCTAACGCCGTCAGTATAAAAGTTGTAAAAATGGAAAAAGGACAAGGACTACACTTAATCTATTTGACATTCTTATTTTATTTTCTATTTTACGGTCACCCTCACGGCATATGCATTTTCGTTTCATATTTTTTTTTATATATATATATTTATTTAATTTTTGTTACTAAAATATATAACGTATATTAACTAATTTTTTATTACGTATAATCGTAATCATGATAAAAAGTGGAAAACTTTATAAATAATAAAACTGGTCATATCATTTTAAACATAAGCATATCATTTGCATATCATTCATTCATCATAACGATTATTTATCAATCGTTATTCATTTAGTATTTGCCAAATTGTATTTGGACAAATTCTTAGATAAATTTATTTATCAGGTTCCTATTCAAAGACGTTTCCATAATCTTATTCAAATTTACTCTTCGTCATCTCTTTATCAAACCCAGGTGAGTCATAGCCCCATTTCAAATAATTGTTTTTAACTCATTGGGGGAGATACATGCTTACATATACTTTGATAATTTGATAAGTATATGAAATAAAATAAAATATATGAATCAAATCAATTTCCTAATTGATATTAAAATAATATAATTTGTGATTTATATTATGTTAATGTTTCCAATATGATTATTGTGATATGTGAAATATATATATATATGTTGATGAATTATTTGACTGAAATATTGATATTCATGTGAAAGTTGTTCCCAATTCGATTATTGTGATATGTGATATAAATGTGTTACTGGCGATATATTCAAATTGGATTTCTGATACTCAAAGGATAATATTTTCAAATTGAATTTCTGATACTCAAGCGATACTATTTTCAAACTGAATTTCTGATACTCAAGCGATACTATTTTCTAAATTGAATTTCTGATAATCAGGCGATACTATTTTCAAATTGAATTTTTGATACTCAAGCAATACTATTTTCAAACTGAATTTCTGATACTCAAATGATACTGTTTTCAAATTGATCTCTGTAATGCGATACTTGATTTCATGATAATATGCTAAATGAGCCCATAGGTCCTTGATATTGCCTAAGTTACCCTATTGCCATAAAGCTCCTCTATCATGAGCCATTAATCACTGCGGTGAGCGCGAATATAGTGGACAGCTTCGAAACCTGTTTCGGGTTGACCTCCTGTCCCACTAATGCTTGACGGAATGCCAATTGCAATTGGTTAGCCGCATTAGTCGTGATACACTATATTTGAGTAAATAGGAATTGGCAAATCACCTATTACACGAGGGCAAATTCATCATTGATTTGATGAACACCCGCCGTTTACGGTATTTGTTAACGCCTTGCGTGTCATGAGGCTTGGTGCAATATCTATAAAGGAATAGTATATATATGTATTCAACATATATATTTAGATACAGCTGTATAGGTTCGCCCATATGTGAATTGTTTATCTGATTAATTTAGTATCATGAGTTTCCAGCTCATGCCAGGATTATTGATTCTTTATCTAATGTGGTTGAATATTATATGATTTATTTGTGAATATATTCGATAATTGTTTCATTTCTGTTAGTATTTTATTAATACCAAATATTCCTGAAATCAAATCAAATAAAGAGTTTTTCCTAAAACTCTATGAACTCACCAACCTTTGTGTTGACACTTTTAAGCATGTGTATCTCAGGTAATTTAACGGAGCAGGACAAGACACGGAGTGGACATTTATTACTCTGATAAATTAAGATGGTGTAAAAATCAAATTTGTCATTTTTACAAGCCTTTATATCTTTTCATAAGGTTTTAAATCAAATGGTTCAACTTTTATCAAAATTATTATTTAAATGACAAATAATTTTAAAAAGGTTTCTTTTAAACCATTTTATGTGGTTAAAACTTCGATCCTCACCGTAACAACCAAATTACTTTTCCGCTGCAACAAATTTAAAAATGGGGGTGTTACACCTGTTTTCCATTAAAATACCCCAAAATCCGTTTTCGTCAGTTGTTTTACGTTTTCGATTGATTTTTTACGTTTTCGTCCATTTTTTTACGTTTTCGTCAGATATTTTACGTTTTCGTCCGTTTTTACGTCTTCGTCCGTTTTTTACGTTTTCGTCCGTTTTTTTACGTTTTCGTCAGATTTTTTACGTTTTTGTCAGATTTTTTACGTTTTCGTCAGATTTTTTACGTTTTCGTCCGTGTTTTTACGTTTTTGTCAGATTTTTTACGTTTTCGTCTGTTTTTTTACGTTTTCGTCTGTTTTTTTACGTGTTCGTCAGATTTTTTACGTCTTTGTCCGTTTTTTTTACGTTTTAATCAGGTTTTTTACGTTTTCGTCCGTTTTTTTTACGTTTTCGTCAGATTTTTTACATTTTCGTCTGTTTTTTTACGTGTTCGTCAGATTTTTTACGTTTTCGCCCGTTTTTTTACGTTTTCGTCAGATTTTTTACGTTTTCGTCAGATTTTTTACGTTTTCGTCCGACTCTTTACGTTTTCGTCTGATTTTTTACGTTTTTGTTCGTTTTTTTTACGTTTTCGCTAGATTGTTTACGCTTTCGTCCGATTCTTTACATTTTCGTTTGATTTTTTACGTTTTCGTCCGTTTTTTTACGTTTTCGTCAGATTTTTTACGTTTTTGTCTGTTTTTTTTTACGTTTTCGTCCGTGTTTTTATGTTTTCGTCAGGCTTTTTAAATTTTCGTCCGATATTTTTCGTTTTCATCAGTTTTTTTACGTTTTCGTCATATTTTTTAAGTTTTCGTTCGATTTTTTACGTTTTCGTCAGATTTTTTACGTTTTCGTCTGATTTTTTTACGTTTTTGTCTGTTTTTGTCCCTTTTTTTACGTTTTCGTCATATTTTTTGCTTTTTTGCCAGACTTTTTACGTTATTAAAAAACAGATGGAAACATCCAAAATCAAACAAAAAAGTAAAAAGACGGACAAAATGTAAGAAAATAGACGAAAACGTATAAAAATGGATGAAAACATAAAAAATTGGACAAACACGTAAAGAGTCTATCGAAAACGTAAAAAAAACGGACGAAAACGTAAAAAAAAGACGAAAACGTAAAAAATAGGACGAAAACGTAAAAAAACTGACGAAAACGTAAAAAACGGACGAAAACATAAAAAATCGGATGAAAACGTAAAAAAACTGATGAAAACGTAAAGAAACGGACGAAAAGATAAAAAATCGGATGAAAACGTAGAAACACGGACGAAAACATAAAAAATCTGACGAAAACGTAAAAAACGGACGAAAACGTAAAAAATCGGACGAAAACATAAAAAATATGACGAAAACGTAAAAAAACATATGAAAATGAAGAAAATCGGATGAAATCTTAAAAACCCTGACGAGAAAGTTAAAAAATGGGCGAAAACGTAAAAAACAAACAAAAACCAAAAAATCGGATGAAAATGTAAAAAAACAGACGAAAACGTAAAAAAGCTTATGAAAATGTAAAAAAAGGGATGAAAACGTAAAAAATTTGACGAAAACGTAAAAAAACAGACGAAAACGTAAAAAGACAAACAAAAACGGACAAAAACGAAAAATATCAGACGAAAACGTTATTTGATATTATATTTTAATTTTTTAATTTCTTTATTTTCTCGTATTAGATTTTTTTAGTTATTTTATAATTTAGTTGGTTAGTTTGTAATATTTTTTTTTTGTGTTTTGATGATGTTTTTATAATATTACTAAGTTGAATAGTGAATTGAGATATAAAACAACGATACTTAAACATGTTTTCTAGTTTTGGAAAATGGAAAACAGAAACACATGTTTCTCAGACTAAACGCGTTTTCTAAATTTTCCATTGGTGAAAATCAAACTCCCCTCCCCTTTTTAACAAAACAAGAAATAGGAAATGAAAGAAAATGTTTTCCAACTAAACGCCACCTTATTATTTTCCGTTTATAAACTATAAACTTTTTTTATCGCTATAACTATATACCGCTATAAAATCTAATTAGTATGCACGAGTACTCATATAATAAACCATAAACTTTTTTTTATCGCTATAATTATATACCGCTATAAAATCTCATTACGGTTACTCGTATAGTCCCGTTTATGACCCATTCCGATTACCAACACCTTAATTTGGAAAGGACTAAGGAGGGAGTAAATATCTAGTAATCTAACTGCACCCATTTCAAAGCCAAACAACACCGTATCCCAACCCAAAACCCCCCAAAACTGTCCTCTCACACACACACACACACACACACACACAAAAACAGTCAACCAACCTTCCACACACACCCTTACATTACACGCTGACGTCACACGTCTCAAACCCCCCTTCCTTCCTTCTTTCCAGATTCAATAATAAAAAAAAATGATATTCAACAACAATCACAATCACTTAACAATAACTTTATTATTATTATTACTATTAATTATACCATCAGCGATTAAAGGCTCGATTCACGAGTACCGTAAAGAGCTATTCACACCACAGCTAAACGCCTTTTTATTTCACGGTGGTACTGAAGGCTTATTCGCTTCTAAACATTTTAATCAAACTAATAATTCTAATTATAATAATATTAATTATAATGATTCAGTTACACTTACTTCCCCTATTGAAGGCAAATCATTCATCAGGTCCTCACTTTTTTAAATTTTAATTTACTTATTTATAGAATTATAGTTGCTCTAATAGTCTAATTGATCTGTGTTTGTTAGGTTAGTTAGTTAGTTTGTTAGGCGAATATTTCGGTTTTTAGATTAGGTAGTTTGTTTGTGTAGATTATTAGTTAATAGTGTTAATAGTAACTATTTAAATCGCCTTTGATCGAAGCTTGTATGACGATGTAATGTGAGTGATGTGTCATTTCACTTTTAGTAGTGAATGTTTGAGTTTTTAGAGCTTGATATATCGGTTTTCGCGTTTATTAGTTAGTTTGGTTGCGTAGATTAATGTTTTGTTAGTAGCGAATATTTTAGTTTATTAGGTGAAGTTTGTGTATATAATTAGTAATTGATATGTGTTTGTTAGGTTAGTTAGTTTGTTAGTTAGTTACTACTTTTAGTAGTAAATGTTTGAGTTTTTAGAGGTTGATATATCGGTTTTCGCGTTTATTAGTTAATTTGGTTGAGTAGATTAATTTTGTTTTAGTAGCGAATATTTCAGTTTTTGGATTAACTTGTTTGTGTAGATTAGTTAGTAGCGAATATTTTAGTTTATTAGTGAAGTTTGTTTGTGTATATAATTAGTATGATAGTAGTAATTGATCTGTGTTTATTAGGTTAGTTACTACTTTTAATAGTGAATTTTTGAGTTTTTAATGCTTTATATATCGGTTTTCAATATGTGTTTTCGCGTTTATTAGGTAGATTAGTTACTACTGTTAATAGTAACTATTTTAATTGCCTTTTGATCGAAGCTTGTGTTAAGATGTAATGTGAGTGATGTGTCATTTCACTTTAATTTTTGATTCGATTAGTTTAAATATACTTATTTTAGCTTATTAGGTGAAGTTTGTTTGTGTATATAATTAGTATATGATGTAATTGATCTGTGTTTGTTAGGTTATATTTTACTATTTTAGGGATAATAACAAAAAGTAACTAACTTGTTCATTTTTGCCTTTCTGTGTAGCCTTTTTCTTTTCTTTTTTTACTATTAAAACACAAACATTTCAAAGTTCGTATGATGACCTAATTTCATTAGGTTGATTTTAAGTTATTTTTTTTAGAAAGGCGGTTGATTTTAAGTTATGTGCGCTGGTTATGTTATTGACATGTAGCGTTGTGTAGCTTAATTTCTGCTAATAGTGAATATGTTAGCTTTTCGAGCTAAGATTTCAGTGTTAATAGTGAGTATTTCAGCTTCGAACTTAGTTTATATTAATAGTGAATGTTTCAGTTTTTGGAGCTGATATGTGACGTTTGTCTAATGCCTGTTTTTGTTATTTGCAATTACTGTTATTTGTAACTGCTGATTAATCACACTTCATGTGATGATGTTAGTGATTTCTGTTTGTTAGGTTATTTTAAGAGCTAAGACGTCACGTACCACAAGTGTTTTGATGGGATTGAGTTACATAAGTAGGTCTATGATAAGCTAGATTGATTGATTGAACGAGTACTTTGATGTTACATGATAAGCTGCGGATGAGGTTTTGTGTGTTTGAAGCATTTTGGGATGAAGATGACAGATGAGTAATGCGTTATGCTGTTAGGCTATTTGGAGATCTTGTATTAGTTTCAATGTCTCTAGCCGTATATCGGTAAGGGACTAGGACAAGCTTGAGTGGAAACTGAAACTGTAAATGTTGCCTCTTTAGTTAAAATGCTATGGACAACCCAATAGCTTTGCACCCCTAGTGGTTCTAGTAATCCAGTTCGCCTTTCTGATAGTTATGGTTGCCAAGCTGCAACATTTTGCTGCTGGTTGTGTACAATGTTTTGAGTTATGCTAGATTATGTAAAAGAAATATAAATCGGAATGCAAAGAAAAAGGTACTGAACTGTTAAAATTGTTAGTGAAAACATGAGAGTGAGCATCTAATAAGGCTAGCTCTTTTGGTTTTGGTTGCTGGTTACTAGGAATTCTGTTTTCGTGATGTAGTTCTGCATGGTTAATGAATTCGTTTTGATTGAATAGTACTCTGCTATATATGAAAGTACAGCAACTGTAGATGGAGCTTGGTTATGCCTCTTTATACTCACGAAACATGATTTGAGAGAAATGGCTGATGTTGAAAGATAATTCTTCTATTTTTGGATTGTTTTTTCTGTCTAGTTGTCTTTCTAAAAAGCCAAATATTCCCCACCCTCTTTGTTTCATCAGTTCAATGTGGACGAGATTAAAAGATTGTCATGTTGGAAACAGTGTTGGAACTACTTTTAGATTTAGGTTTTAGCTGTGTAGCATACGGGAGATACTTGATTGAGATTGTGTGATAGATCAGTTGATTGCTCTGCACAAGGATTCACTGCTCAACAGTGATTTCTTAGGGAAGCAGTAGTTCATCCGATTATAATGATCTCTTTATGGACCTTAGATGTCTTGACCTTCATGGAGCCATAAGCATGCATATCACGTAAGATGCATAAACGTTGACCTGGATATGGCAATGTTTTTTGGTTTTCATTGGATTGGGTGGGAAGTGTTACATTACTAGAGGGGTACCCATCAACTTATTTTCCCAAAGAGCAACCCCTTGTGAGTTCCTCTAGGTCTCCTAAGCTTAAGATGCATAATCAGCCAGTTCGCTAGATAATCGGTATAGTAACCGAAATGCCAACATGAGTGCCATGCCCCTAGGATTGTTATATCAATCGAATATTCCCAGTGGGCTCATTGTTAATTGTGTTGAATTATCTGTTTACTTACTGATCTGAAAGTTTGAGTTCGCTTTTAGGACTTCAGTTGACGTATGTGACTAGTAATGGGATTCGAGACCCTTGTTTTTATCTCTTTGTCTCATACTTAGCTATTTTATATCATGGGTTTACTTGCTGCAAGTAATTCTATAACGTATGTATTGATGTCATTTCAGGTTTGAGAGCGTAACCTTCAAGAGGACAGCTGATTCAGCCAAGATTCAAAATGAAATGCAGAGTAAAACTGGATTGGTTGAAGCTATTATATTCGAGGTGAAAGATACAGAAAGGATTGGAGGCAACTTTATGAAAAGTGAGTCTCGTGTGTTTTGTTGCACCCCGAAGCTTGCTGCAGATGGGTCATGCACTGTAGGAGAGGTTATTATCAAAAAAGATGATGACAACCCTCAATGGCCAATACGCATCCAAACTTTCTTTGCAGGAAATGATACAAAAGCCCAAATGACCACTCAATCAATTGAGATAAATAAAACCGGAATGTATTATCTTTTTTTTATGTATTGTGATCCACAACTCAAGGGTACAACTATTACCGGAAGAACTGTATGGAGGAACCCGGATGGTTATTTGTCTGGGAAAATGGTCCCTCTCATGACCTTCTACGGAGTCATGTCTTTGGCTTACCTTGTCCTTGGGCTCGGTTGGTTTCTAAGGTTTGTCCAGTTCTGGAAGAACTTAATGCAGTTGCATTCTCACATATCGTCGATAATCGCTCTTGGAATGTGTGAAATGGCCCTTTGGTATTTCGATTACTCAAATCTTAGTGCAACTGGAAGTAGGCCGTTTGGTATTACAGTATGGGCAGTAACCATTAGTGCTGTCAAGAAGACTCTTTCTCGGTTACTGCTTTTGGTTGTTTCAATGGGCTATGGTGTGGTGAGACCTACACTTGGTGGCGTAACTTCAAAAGTGCTGATTCTTGGTGCTGTGTACTTTGTTGCTTCTGAGGCACTTGAGCTTGTTGAACACTTGGGAAACATTAATGACTTTTCTGGAAAAACTAAGTTGTACTTGGTATTGCCTGTTGCGTTCCTGGATTCATGGTTTATTCTGTGGATATTCTCATCGTTATCTAAGACTTTGGAGAAGCTTCAGGTAATGTCGTCCCTAAAAATCCTCCACTGTGTTATAAAGTTTTTGAAGAAAACCTAATTCGTGATCTGTTTGACCCCTTTTGACCCAAACCCATGATGGCCCATTTCCCAACTCAATCCGCATCACCCATCCTTCTGTAACTCAATTATTGTTACTAGAGGTTGTTAGCAGACAGTAGTCTTTCCTTTTATTAGATCAAATTTGTTGCGTCTACCATCCTTGCACATAAATCATAATAAAAAGAACACATAGTTGGCCTGCTATTTTTCTTTTGAGGATGTTATTATACTTATTATTCATATTATTCTTATTATATATCTGGTTCATGATTCTTAGATGCGGAGAAGCATTGCTAAACTTGAGGTTTATAGAAAGTTCACAAATGCCCTTGCACTTTTTGTGCTCCTATCGATTGCTTGGATTGGTTATGAGGTTTATTTCTGCTATTATTCTTATTATTTTTTGTTTTTGTTTTCATGTTCTGTTTATTTCTGCTAATATTTTCACACTTCAATACTGAGTGCTGCAGCTGTATTTTAATGCAACTGACCCAACAAGTGAGCTATGGCGTATCTACTGGATTATTCCTGCTTTCTGGTCACTGCTTGCGTATTCTCTCTTGGTAGTTATATGCATTCTCTGGGCTCCTTCTCGCAATCCCACTAGGTAATTTATTCTCGGCATCTTTTGTTTATCGTGCTTCTCTTAGATTGTGCATTTCTGTGTTTTCAACCTTAAAACATTTGTGGGCGTATGTGTTTGGGACAATTTACCCGTGGTTCCATTAGAAGTGCTACAGTCTCCTCTTACTCTTAATTTTCATTATATGGCTAGTTACTGTAATATTATTGTTTGACATACCAAAAGAAATTATCTGTTTTGACCCGAACACAACTTGCGACCTCTAAGTGATGTGTTTGTCATGTGCAAAAGTAATTTGTTTCCTGTGTGGCATTGCAGATATGCATATGGAGGGGACACAGGAGATGACTACGACGAAGAAGCAATATCGCTTACAACTGGTGTAAAAGTTGAGGGTGGCGAAGTTAGTATGGTGGTGGAAAGGAAGGAAAAGAAAGGACTTGGGTCAACCGATCATCTTATTGGGCTGACGGAAGATCTAGCAGAAGACAAACGAGAATGAGAATATGAGATACAGTTTCATTAATCTGGTCTGCTGTACTTGTAAAGTCCATGTTGTGTATGTATAAAAACGTGCCCCTAACTTACGGTTCCAACTCCAAGGCTTTTATGCCTTTCCTGTTATGAGATGATGGAGTTGGATGTTGTGGAACGATGATAGATAGTGTTGTACGAGTTGAACTTGACTGCCTTTTTTCGAAGGTATGTATGACTACGCAAAAATGAGAAAACATACTTTTCGCTAGTGGGGTTTTTTTTTTTTTTTTTTTTTTTTTTTTTTTTTTTTTTTTTTTTTAATCCCGGAACCGATTCAACCGATTAACCTGGTCAGGTCGAACCAGGTTTCAAAACATTGCACGTATCTTTATTAAAAGGAAATTAATTGATTACTTATTTTAACGAGTTAGCCCCATAAACAAAAAATAAAATAAAAAATTACTTGTGTCCCAAATTAACAATTTGATATCCTATACCAAATAGGCAAATATAGACATGGAAGTTTAGGTGGCGTTTAGTTGGAAAACATTTTCTTTCATTTTCTATTTCTTGTTTTGCAGAAAAAGGGAGGAGAGTTTGATTTAACACAAAACAATGGAAAATTTAGAAAACGCGTTTAGTCTGAGAAACATGTGTTTCTCTTCCATTTTCCAAAACTAGAAAACATGTTTAAGTATCGTTGTTTTATATCTCAATGCACTATTCACCTTAGTAATATTATAAAAACACCATCAAAACACAAAAACAAATATTACAAACTAACCAACTAAATTATAAAATAACTAAAAAAAATCTAATACGAGAAAATAAAGAAATTAAAAAATTAAAATATAATATCAAATAACGTTTTCGTCCGTTATTTTTCGTTTTTGTTTGTTTTTTTACGTTTTCGTCTGTATTTTTACGTTTTCGTCAGATTTTTTACGTTTTCATCCCCTTTTTCCATTTTCGTCAGCTTTTTTACGTTTTCGTTTGTTTTTTTACATTTTCGTCTGATTTTTTGGGTTCTCGTTTGTTTTTTACGTTTTTGCCCGTCTTTTAACTTTCTCGTCAGGTTTTTTAAGTTTTCATCCGATTTTTTTTTTCATTTTCATCTGTTTTTTTACGTTTTCATCAGATTTTTTATGTTTTCGTTCAGTTTTTTACGTTTTCGTCCGTTTTTTTTAAGGACAAAAAGTCTGCCGAAAAAGTAAAAAATCTGACGAAAACGTAAAAAAAGGGACAAAAACGTAAAAAAACGGCCGAGACGTAAAAAACGGATGAAAACGTAAAAAATCGGACGAAAACGTAAAAAAACAGACGAAAACGAAAAAAATCGGACGAAAACGTAAAAAATTGACGAAAACGTAAAAAAACGGACGAAGACGTAAAAACGGACGAAAACGTAAGAAATCGGACGAAAACGTAAAAAATATGACGAAAACGTAAAAAAATAGACGAAAACGTAAAAACTCATTCGAAAAAGTAAAACAACTGACGAAAACAGATTTTGAAGTAATTTAACGGAAAATAGGGGAAAAAAAAAGTGTTTTGTAGTTTTGTGTATTAAAGTTGGAAATAGGAATTTTGTGTTTTGTAGAGAATTTTATTGGAAAACACTAACTTGAATGCGATCTCTGTTTTTCTTGTTTTCCACAAAATATTTTGTGGAAAACAAGGGTGTTTTTCCTCAACTAAACGCACCCTTAATACTCCCTCCGTCTCAAAATTATTGTCCACCGACAAAAAATACATAGTTTAAGAAAAATGTATTTATTATAGCTTTCTCTTTCTTACTTATTAAAAAATGACAGTTTTACCCTTAATTAATTAATTAAGTTATTATTAAAATTTGTAATAATATTTTTAATTAAGGGCAATATGGTAAACTCGATCAAAATTTCTTATCTATATTTAGTAATGGACAATTAAATTGAGACATCCAAAAATGGTAAGATGGAAAATAAAAATGGGACGGATGGAGTAGATTTTACCATATTAGCCTTATTTGAAATTCTTATACTCCATCCGTCTCATATAGTGTCTACAATGAAATTTTTGGATGTGTCAAATTAATTGTCCATATTCTATTTCAACTAATGAGATGAGACTTTAGTGGATAAAAATGATATTTGATTGGTGAAGAATGTAGTTAGTGAAATTTTCTAAAACTTTGTGCATAATTTAAACGGATACTTAATATGAAACGGAGAGAATAAAAATTAAAAAAAAAATTATTGTATCGAGATATAAGTTAAACATACTAAAAGGACAGTGAGACCCGCGGAAAAAGATGGCCCGACCTACACAAAAGTACACTTTTAAATAAAAGATATGGACCACCTATACTTTTGTGTAGGTTCAGCCGTCCTTTTCCATGATTCCCACCGTCTTTTTAGTGCGCTTAACATTTATCTCGCGATACAAATTAGAAAAAACAAGAAAAAGAGTGTGAGTACCTTTTATATCACGTGCACCCCACGTGCCACAAGAACTCCACCAGCATATAAAAACCCTAACCCCTAAAAAAACCATTCCACCAATCTGCCACAACTTCTCATCGCACTCTCTGGCCTCTGCGTATCATTCTAGTAAACCCCTTTAATCCCATTTGCTTAATTACACTCAATTTTATAAACTTTATACAAATCTTTTTAATTCAATAGTTTTATATATTACATACAGGTGGGTGGGTTGCTGTTGTTATATCAAAAAAATGGTTGAAACATTGTTTGAAGATATATTTAGGGTCGATCAGCTTGACCCAGATGGCAAAAAATTCGACAAAGGTATATTTTCCCTTTTTTTCGAGTTTTCGATATAGTTTAAGGTTAAGTTTTTATTATTTAGGGGGTGTTTGTACGTATTTGTTCTGTTTGAGTTGGCTAAATCAGACCATTGCACCTGCTAAGCACCTTATATGGGGTGTCTTTAAATTAGCTTATTTTTCGGTCTTATGGGCTTGTTTGAAATTTGAAAAGCTAATAAGCTCAGTTCTTAGGGCTTATGAGCTTGTTAAGTTGAGCTTATGGATGAATCCATAAGCTTAAGTTGATATGCTCATAAGCGTTAATGATTGAGCTTATTGGCTTTTCTAATTTTAAATAAGCCCATAAGACTGAAAAATAAGCTAATTTAAAGACACCCCATATAAGGTGCTTAGTAGGAGCAATGGTCTGCTTAGCTAACTCAAACAGAACAAATAAGAACAAATCTTGGTGAAAGAAAATAGTAGCAGTTTTGTGCAACTGCGTACAAGTGCTTATCTGCTAAACTCATTAGTAGATAAGCATTTAAATAAGCAAATGCCAAATACCCTTTATTCTCGAGTTCGAGTTTATTAATACTAAGACATGAGCTCTATGAAGCTTCTAGATTATTATGTAGGCATTGATATAATATACTTTTGAAAGATAGTTCCAAGCTTCTTGAGTGGAGCTTGAATGTTTTCCACGATCTGACTTCGGGCCTGCATCTAGAAGATTAGTCAAGCTATAAAATTGAGTTTAGTCTGACACCATTTAGTCAGCTTGAACGTTATTGGTTATCGCAGAGAAAAGAACTTATTGAAATAGAGTTGTCTTGCATAAGAATAGAAGGGATGAGTTGTACTCGAAATGAAATAGATCATTTGGTGAATAGGTGTCTTATGCTGTCTATAAGTACTAAGTAGAATAAGTAACGTTGAAGCAATCTTGGTGTAGTGGAGCTCTAATATGTAGCGTTAGTTGAATCTGCTGTCGTAAGGTAGCTATCAAGTTAACATACTTAGTGGTATTGATTTAGCTTTTTGGTAGTGTATAGTCAATGAATATCGAGTATTTTGATTGTCCCAGTTTCATGTAGGCATAAGGAGATTTGGGGTGTTTGTTGGTCTCGAGACCAATAGAAGGTATACATGTTAAATAAATTCTGATACAGTTAAGTGAAGCTTATGTGGGCTTCTGCAATCGTACAAGATAAGCATAAGAATGTTGAGTTGGGTGTATTCGAGTAAAAACTAAATTGCAGACACCTTAGCATGAGGCTTTTTGTGACTATGCTTATTGAATGTGTAAAAATGTCACAATTGGTCTCTGATATTACCAATTTTAAAAGTGAATATACTAATACATTACTCGCCAACCGTTCTGTCTTATATCTGATTTTGAGGTTATTTGCCATTAGCGGATACTAAAGTGTCTGTAATTGATGATTACTGATGAATACAAAGTGATATATGTTTTGTTTGAAATTGTGGTTTGTAGTTAATCGTGTCGAAGCACGGAGCGATCAGTTTGATATGTACATGCAGCTGGATGTGAATACAGAGATCTATCCCATGCATGTTGGTGAGAAATTTATGATGGTTCTAGCAACCACCTTGAATTTGGATGGAACTCCCGACTCTGGGTTTTTTTCTCCGGTAATTTCGACACTCACTCTTCCATTGAAGTTTCATAAATTTATAGGATGGAGTCGGGCAGGTTGGGTAACGGGTAAAAATGGGTTTGGGTCAAATGGGTCATTTTGTGCTCCTCTCTGTTTATGCACATGGAAATAGAGGGAAATAACATGAACGAATGGAACCTTACGTTTTCTGCATATAGGCATATAGCTAATCTATATGCTGTTCTAGGGATTTCTTTGTTGCAAACCTATGGTTGAAATAATATTAAAATAAATTTTAGGCAAACATTTTACTTAATTCTTTTCTTATTTTCCAGGGTGGCAGGAAGTCGCTTGCTGACAAATTTGAATACGTGATGCATGGAAAGTTGTATAGGATCTCAGAGGAAGGCTCAGGAAACAATGTTAAAGCGTAAGTTGGAATATTAGGATCATCTACTATTATCTTATCGAGTAATTTTCGTCATGCTGACTTGTATTTAAACATTGTTTTATCAGGGACATTTATGTTTCGTTTGGCGGTTTGTTGATGTTGCTGAGGGGTGATCCTTCAATTGCAGCTAAGTTTGAGCTTGATCAGAGGTTGTTCATCCTTATGAGGAAGGTAAAACATCTTCACTTCTTTGTCAATAATTTACGTATGCCAATTTGACCCGCTGGTAAATTTAAAACTGACCCATTTTGTTGAATTGCAGGTGGACAAGGCTTAGTTTAACGTGTCTCAATATTCTTGCTCTGGACCAGACCTATGCTAAGTGACTTGAATTGATTTAAATCAGATGTAAAATAGTTCGACTATTATATGTTCCTTGTTATTGTTATGTGTAACTTTGAGCTATGGTTGACTCCCATCAATATAAACTGGTGACTGTTTCCATTATTTCGGAATGTCTTGTAGCTTCTTTTTTTTATTTTATTTTTTATTTTTTATTTTTATTATTTTTTTTTTAATTTTTTGGCAAGCTTGTGAAATAGTTGCTCTGACATAGTGTGATCATCATCATAATTGTATGAGAAATGAACTCTAGGAGCCTATGCTTTGTTTGCTAGGAACTTGAACAGCCAACACTTCATTGGCCTTTTTAATTATTAGAATCAAAATTGACGAGGACATTGACAAGGTGGTTCATGTTTGCACATTGGGTTGACCCCTTGTGAGATAATCCAACTTGTATCAACACTCACATTATATATATACTAGGCGAGTACCCGTGCATAGCAACGGAAATTTCTAGCGGCAGACAATTAACGATATGCGATATTGTGGTAAGTGTTTCGTGTAACGTTCAAAATAGAACGTGAAAAGATCAAAATGTAATTGCAAACGGTTGTAGTGTGCGATAATACAACTCAACCAAAAATTATAGAATATATAAAACATTTAGTGTAATTCTAGGACCTGTGAAATTCACGAGATTAAATTGAAAACTAGGAACATGATGGAGAATGTGTTATAAACGGATATATAACACATATAGTAATGACTGCTTAAGAATAATATATACGTAAAGAATCTTTTAGATGAATAGTTTTATAGACGTTAAAAAAACAACAGTTTAAAAAAGCATGTATTAAAAAATGAGAAAAAAAAAATAATCATTAATACCAATGATGTATGCTAAAAAAATAATAAAAGTTTTATGATTTGTATTTTTAGCACAATATCCGCTTGATATCCATTTGATTTGCCCATAACCATTAACGATATATTTGGTTTTAGTTTAAGCCGAGTATCCGTGTCTAGTGGCAGCAATGTATAGTTTTTGAAAATTTTTGGGTCGCATTGATATTGGTATGTGTCTTTTATATTTAATTAAATTCGTTATAACGATAGTCAAGCAGGTTACCAAATCAACGATGTTAGTGTAGGTCAGACGGAAGTACTTAATGCAATTTTTTTTTTTATCCCATTCACTTCTTTATGAGTGTACACTTATTGCTATCGTTCTTTACTTGCTGCCAAACTTACAACCTCAAAACCAAGCATCCATCATTTTTTAGATTTTTATCTATAGTCTTTTTTTCGGTTTTCCCAACATGATATTTGTTAGACCAACATTTAAAGGGATAGATTATTAAGACCATCCTATTTCTACAAGTGATACCCTGCATGTTATAAAACTGTGAAACGAAAAGTGCGAAACAAAAAATATAAAATTTAACAAGTCCAAATATTAAAACTGGCAAAAAGTACGAAACATAAACTAATAAAAAACTGTATTGTATTGTAAATAGTGGATCTAAGAGGGTAGAAGATTAAAAAAAAAAAAAAAAAAAATGTAACTTTCGTGAGCAAGGGTACCCATAAGATAACACATTTAAATTACAATTGTCCTTTGGTTGTTATGTCTCATAAGATAATTGGGTTCATGTACCAATTCAAATTATGCTTTATGTTTTTTGATGAATTGACTTCCTCTAACCAACGTGCACATGGTTTCACACAATTTTGAATTGGCTTTCCAGTGAAGTCAAAGCTTTTATCCAAAGTATCTAAGAATTCATCATTCGAAAAACACCCCTAGTTTATGACGTCAAGTAAATACATTTATTTTAGTTTAAAAGAACTGCTCCCTCCGTCCCAATTTATTTGTCCACTTTTGATTTTTTAAGTATTTCTTTGTCAACTTTGACCTTAAATTTTTTTGTTCTATGTTATATAATACTTGATAAAAATTATACCCAATGAAAATAGATTTAAAACACAATCTATTTATATAATTTGCATCAAGTATTATATAACACAAAAGAAAATAATTATGGTCAAAGTTGTAAAAGAAAGACTTTAAAAGTCAAAAGTGGACAAATAAATTGGGACAGAGGGAGTACAATATTATTTCAAAAGTAATATCAATAATTCTAATATCAAATATTAATGTGACACAAGTTATTGATGAACCATCCTCTATTTGTCGATGCTTTATGTTAAAACAGATAATATCCAAAAGAGAATGAATTAAAAAAAAGTCGAGAAATAAAAAATATGATCTTATTTTACTTTAAAATCAACTTGAACCAGCACCTTTAGTTGTACCAATATATTTTTTAAAACTTAGTATCTAAAAAAATCTTTTTTTTTTCAATATTATAGCAAAACAAAAATAAAGTTTGAAATAAAACAATGAGCTTGTACCAATATCTTTCAAATCAAAGATACGCATAGATCCGGTATTACACATACATCTCGAGAGACCAAAAATAGCCCAAATAATCACAATTAAAAAACGATATAAAAAGAAGTTTGGACCGTTTGTGTTCTCGTCCTTGACTTTATACTTCTTGCAGAGCTTGTCCCATTCCTTTATAAGGTCAAGAAAAGCTTCAACATATTGAATTATAATCTGTAACTGTGATTATCAAATGCATTCAATTTTGGTTTCGTTAAAAAGAATTGCAGTAAAGATAGGTTGTTACTTACTTGCGTCTCTGGATGGTTTAATCTAAAACTTTCGCACACACATTTATTGGCATCTACAGCCCATTTCTACATATTAAAAGGGATATAAAAGTGATTATTATGCTGTAAAATTCATGATAGCAAACAAGTAAGCTGTTGACATCTTTAAAAAACATCAACTACCCTACCCTTTAATCTACTCAGCCCTTCTTATTTATAATCAGCTTTCTATAGTTACTTTCCTTAGTAGAGCGATGTGGGATGACCAAATCACATGCTTAGATTAAATATGCCATGCTTTCATATGGTGGTTTTGCTTGTTTTTAATTATCTTCAACTCATTGGAAACAAAGTAAAACTTAAGTTACTGATATAGGCCAATACTTCCTCGAAACTCTTCCATGTTCATGTGTTGTTCCAAGCGTATTTTGTAATTCCTCACTTAGATTAGTTGGGTCTCGAGCTTGAACGAGAATCGTACTCACGCGCCATGGTTTTTACAAAGATTTCTATTGAGGAGCTTCAACTTTTTATGAAAAACGACATTGTAACCATGTTGCCGTCTTTGTCTTTCTGCTCTACTAACATCTTCTAGAAAACTTTCCTTGAACAACATAACAAACATTTGAGTTCCCATAAACAAGTTTTCTTACTAACATCTATCCTAATCAACGAAGTAACAGCAAGCAGATCAACAAACAGTCAACTCTGAGTTATATTCCTCTATAGCTACTCGTTGCAACCCAACCACCATTAACAGACTTCAAATTTAATGACATGCTTTAAAATAACCTTTTAGCATACTACTCAGGATAGAATTACACTTAAATCAGAATTATGAGAAGTCCTAAACAACATGGGAATTTTTTTTCATGTAATGCTGCAATTTCAAGTGACCTCCACTCTAATACTTTGCATGTAACTTAACCCCATTTTAATACTTTGCTTACCAATTTTCATCGTATATACTTGTAAGATTTTTTTTCATGTTACGATGTACAACATAGTAAAATTGTCCCACATGAGTATGTTTTGTAACTAAGCACATGATTAAACATATATCTCGTCACCAACACAAAAACAACCATATAAAATTGACTCCCATACCTGGTGTGCAATTACATAAATATGGATGCCACTAACCTCTACCCACAATTCCTCTTCTAATGCCCCTGATCCTCGTCACATTTTCTACCAAATCATATCAGAAATATTAAAATCATTCTAAGCAAAGAAATAGCATATACTGAATGAGATTAAAATCATTTAATGCAAATATGAAAGCACAATGGCTTATAGAAAAATTTTCGTGTTCACATTTAACTGTCTTGCAAAGAAGCTTATAGAAGAATTTTCGTGTTCGCATTTAACTTTCAATTCCAACCTTCCATTTTAAGATTCACTTCCAATTCAATATTAATAGTTGATAAAGTCAGACCTTGAATTATTCAGTTACAATATTAACATTTCAACATTTCCTTAATTAAGTTTGTCAACAGGAGAAGGTCGAAGTTTCAACAATTGTTCTAGGAAGGTAAGTTTCCAAACCTCAAATAGAATCAAACTAATTAAAAAACATAAAAAATCAGACTTATATAAAAAAGAAGATTAATAAAAAATCCGATTTATAAAAAAAATACAAAAAATATCATATTTATTAATTAAAAAAAAGATTCAGATCTAAAAAATCTGAGATTTTATAAACAAGAAAAGTCAAACGAATCAAAAAGTTATAACACCAAGAAAAAAAAAAGAATCGTATCTAAATCAAACTGAGATGTATCTTTACAAAAACGATTTCTAACAAAAAAAAAAGTTAATGATTCCTAACAAAAACGTCACATTTATATAAAGAAAAGCTTGAGGAAAAAAAAAGTGAGATTAATAAGTAGTAAATAAAACTCAAAAAAGTAGATTAATTAAAAAAAACAAAAAGAAAAAGAAAAAAAAAAAAAAAAAACCCCTCAAAGAATAACCTTTAAAAACATTTGTGGTGGATCTCGATGATGGTCGGCTACAGGTGGTGGGGGATGGATCCATAGCGGCTAGGAAGATCCGGCGGCGGTTAAGGAGATCCGACGACAGCTAAGCAGATCCGGCGGCGGGGACTGAAAATAAACAAAATAATTGCATAATAAATCATATCTACATAATAAAAATTATGTAACAATTCGCAATTTCAGGTTAACTTTTATTCCCGAAAATTTCACTATTCACTTTTTACTATTCACTTTTACTATTCACTTTTCACTATTCATCTCAGAAATTTTTATTTCATATTCTCGTAAGTTAAACTATTTTAACGATAATCCGAGAGTTTGACGCTCGTCGGATCATTTCTGCAAAAATCACAAAGCCGTGTCCGAGATTTACTTTTAGGTTTAAACGTCCTTCCAGCATCCCGATATATCCATAAAACATTATAAACAATAGAAATATGATTTTCTCTCATTTTAGGACAATTCCAAAAGTTTCGGAATTTTACGTTTTTCAGTTCAGCGTTTTACGCGAATTACGCGTTTTAGACCCGTGTTTCCAGTTTTTAGCAGGGTTTTAGCACCCGATAGATCCTACCACTCATTTTATATTTTATTATGGACTATATTGACATGTTTAACAATACTTTCAAGTTTCATATTTTTAGGATACCCGGTTTTACGTTTCGTGACTTAACAACTTACGGTTAGCAATTTACGGGTCCAAAACTAGCTACATAAGTAGGATAATACCAAGTTTTTGCATCTAGTCACCCTTATCTCTATATGAACGACTTAGGGGGGGGGGGGGGGGGAGGATTCACACTTGTGGCATGATCTCATGACTTTAGCCATTAGATCAATACTTATTTACAACTTTGTCTCCAAGTTTAGCAAAAATATCCTAAAAACTAACCTCCTCAATGAACCTTCCTAGACACCTTCCTAACCTCCTCTTCATGCTATAAATACAAGCTCATACCTTCATCTTTTCATCACCAAAACGCCACACCATTAATTCCTAGCACCATGATCCTTTGATCTTCAAACTACAAGTTACACTACAAAGTTTAAGGTCTTAGTATTCTCTACCTAGTTCTTAAGTTTGTTTGGTGATTCCATGGTTGAAGTAGGAGCTACACAAGGTTACTAGGGCTGAAGTTAAATGATTTTCACAAGGGTTAGATCAAGGCTAGCAAGGGTTACAAGAGTTGTGGTAAAGGGTTTACAAGCATAGGTTTAGTGTCCTAGTTCATACTTGACTTCCTTTCTTAAGAGAAAGCCAAAAGTTGTAAGAAATCCTATTACACTTTCTTGCTCAATATCATTTCATGCTTATTATGTTTCTTTCATGCTATATATGGTCTTTGTATTGTGTTCATGATGTTTAAAAATGGATAAAACAAGTATTGGTATACATATGTTAACTTATGACAAGTAAACAAGCAAACTAGTGATTTTTATGGAGAACCACGACCCCAATAGTATAACTTTGATATTTGACACTTACTTACTGTTAAAGAGGACTTAACAAGGAAAACATAGCAATTTGAATCACCTAAAACGAGTACCCGAGTCAAAAGTTATGACCATTTGAAGTTAGCGAAACCAAAACGCCGAAACTGCCTAAATAGCATTCTGATCAAAATTTGATTTTGAAAGTCCCACTTCTGGTCCGATTCATCAAAAAGTTAAAACACGAAAGTTGTCCGGAACGACGTTTTCGTTCATGAATAAAGAAGCTCGAGCCCTGAAAACGCTTTCTGAGTGATAAAATTCTTCAAATTCTTAACAGCCCATTTTTAGACCAAAGTTACTATATAATCATTATAATTAGATGAGACCAAGAGGTCTAATGACCTAAAGCCAAGACCACAACCATGGCTAAAGCCAAGGTTGAGTCTCAAGACCATGGTAACAATGACCAAGGTCACGGCAAAGCCACGGCTAAAGACCATATAACTATTAAAGATCAAAAAGCTTATATATATATATATATATATATATATATATATATATATATATATATATATATATATATATATATATATATATATATATATATATATATATATATATATGTTATCAAATACTACAATAGTAGGGAGCCTCATGTGAGGAGTTCATTGAGTAAGCCGTCGAGACGAGTTGTGGATTTACGAGTTAAAGTGTCCTGGCTCCTCGAACGTTTACTCCATGACTTCTGAATTATGTCGGC
Organism: Artemisia argyi; assembly: GCA_030686995.1. Taxonomy (NCBI): domain Eukaryota; kingdom Viridiplantae; phylum Streptophyta; class Magnoliopsida; order Asterales; family Asteraceae; genus Artemisia; species Artemisia argyi. The sequence continues at coordinate 19,204,714 of CM060682.1, forward strand.
CCGAACGGTAGTAAGAGATATACAACTTATACATGTTTCATAAACCACTTATATTCAAGGACTTACACATTATACTAAGTACTACATCATGAACATTATGCAAGACATATATAGGCAATTCTTCGTATTCTTAGACGTTACTCCAAACCTAAGTCGCAACATTCTATTATAGGCTGCTCTTAGAGACTTTCGCGATTCGACTATCACTATCATTTCTCATTACATAAGCTTAAGGTGAGTCATAGCCCCTACTCTTTTTATACTTGTTTTAACTCTTTGGGGGAGATACATGCTCAACTACTTGCTTACTTGTACAAATACTCTTAAACATTTATACTTGATTGTGTTATACTTGATTGGCATTATACTTGATTGCGTTATACATACTTGTTACACTATACTTGCTTAATTTAAATACAAGATTCGTATTTACGTGCATACATAATACTCTATTCTGTCGGAGAGGTATTGGTAGTACTCATGGGAAGATGCCCCCTACCCTTGTGTCTATACTTGACCTTGGATGTCGTAGTACTATTTGGGGAGAGGCCCCCGCCCTTGTGTCTATTCTTGACCTTGGGTGAATATAATCCGGTGCATTGTATAAACTATCTTTTAGCAGTGGGTTGTGAACACACAGGTTGCAAGTCTCTTATGGCGGGAGTTGCAACTGAGTGGATTCTCAATGCCTTTGCTGTGTGAACATTCTTTTAAGGCTTTTTCAACTGTTTTAAGACAAACTCTATGAACTCACCAACCATTGTGTTGACACTTTAGCATGTTTATCTCAGGTTAGTAAGGCGATAGCTAGTGAGTGGAACTTAGAGTCAAGTTGCATATTCTGAAGACTTACGGTTTTATCATTTACCATTCAAAACTTTGTATACATTTATGTATCATACTTTGGAATCTCATGTTCGTAACTTTGAATTCATTAATCGAATGGTAACTTTTCAAAACGTCTCATTTAGAGTTCGTTTTCTATAACTTGTACTTTGTATTATGAAGTAGCATCCCTATGACACAGTCTTCCGCTGCGGTATTTTGGGGGTGTTACAGATTGGTACCAGAGCCTTGGTTATAGAGAACTAGGTTGCATTTAGTGCCTAGACTATAACTGCTATATACGTTGAGACTTTCCTCTTTAGTTGCCTTACACACACTACATACGCATATGCTTTTGTTAGATGTTGGTTCCACGCTGTTAGATGATGTGACTTTAGTATTATAAGGATCCCAGAGATTAGCCGAGTCATTAAAAACATGGAGTTCAGTAATAACTAATTATTTAACTTGATCTTGTGACAGTTCTTGTTTGATTAGACACAAGATTTGAGTTAAATAATATTATTGCTTAGCTTTAGGGATTTGATGACTTGATTATCTTACTATCGGCCTCAGAAGGCGGATTTTGTGTCGGAAATTCTTAAGTAGGATGATTTAGAATCTCCTTATTTAAATGGATTGGGACGCCTCTTCAGTTAAATAAAGAAATTGTAAATCACCGAACCATAAGTTTATGAGACCTTACTTACATAAATTTGGACGCTTCTTTATGTAAGTAATGTGTTATAAATAAGTGGGCTTAATTGTAGCCGATACAACTCCTTAACCACAACCTTAGACGAATCAGAGTGAACACCACTATTTTAGAGATCCTGAAATCCCGAATTCTTTTAGACACACCGTAAGTAGTTAACATCAACTGAACTTCGGGACGAAGTTCTCCTTAAGGGGTAGAGACTGTAACAATTCGCAATTTCAGGTTAACTTTTATTCCCGAAAATTTCACTATTCACTTTTTACTATTCACTTTTACTATTCATTTTTTACTATTCACTTTTCACTATTCACTTTTCACTATTCATCTCAGAAATTTTTATTTCATATTCTTGTAAGTTAAACTATTTTAACGATAATCCGAGAGTTTGACGCTCGTCGGATCATTTCTGCAAAAATCACAAAGCCGTGTCCGAGATTTACTTTTAGGTTTAAACGTCCTTCCAGCATCCCGATATATCCATAAAACATTATAAACAATAGAAATATGATTTTCTCTCATTTTAGGACAATTCCAAAAGTTTCGGAATTTTACGTTTTTCAGTTCAGCGTTTTACGCGAATTATGCGTTTTAGACCCGTGTTTCCAGTTTTTAGCAGGGTTTTAGCACCCGATAGATCCTACCACTCATTTTATATTTTATTATGGACTATATTGACATGTTTAACAATACTTTCAAGTTTCATATTTTTAGGATACCCGGTTTTACGTTTCGTGACTTAACAACTTACGGTTAGCAATTTACGGGTCCAAAACTAGCTACATAAGTAGGATAATACCAAGTTTTTGCATCTAGTCACCCTTATCTCTATATGAACGACTTAGGGGGGGGGGGGGGAGGATTCACACTTGTGGCATGATCTCATGACTTTAGCCATTAGATCAATACTTATTTACAACTTTGTCTCCAAGTTTAGCAAAAATATCCTAAAAACTAACCTCCTCAATGAACCTTCCTAGACACCTTCCTAACCTCCTCTTCATGCTATAAATACAAGCTCATACCTTCATCTTTTCATCACCAAAACGCCACACCATTAATTCCTAGCACCATGATCCTTTGATCTTCAAACTACAAGTTACACTACAAAGTTCAAGGTCTTAGTATTCTCTACCTAGTTCTTAAGTTTGTTTGGTGATTCCATGGTTGAATTAGGAGCTACACAAGGTTACTAGGGCTGAAGTTAAATGATTTTCACAAGGGTTAGATCAAGGCTAGCAAGGGTTACAAGAGTTGTGGTAAAGGGTTTACAAGCATAGGTTTAGTGTCCTAGTTCATACTTGACTTCCTTTCTTAAGAGAAAGCCAAAAGTTGTAAGAAATCCTATTACACTTTCTTGCTCAATATCATTTCATGCTTATTATGTTTCTTTCATGCTATATATGGTCTTTGTATTGTGTTCATGATGTTTAAAAATGGATAAAACAAGTATTGGTATACATATGTTAACTTATGACAAGTAAACAAGCAAACTAGTGATTTTTATGGAGAACCACGACCCCAATAGTATAACTTTGATATTTGACACTTACTTACTGTTAAAGAGGACTTAACAAGGAAAACATAGCAATTTGAATCACCTAAAACGAGTACTCGAGTCAAAAGTTATGACCATTTGAAGTTAGCGAAACCAAAACGCCGAAACTGCCTAAATAGCATTCTGATCAAATTTTGATTTTGAAAGTCCCACTTCTGGTCCGATTCATCAAAAAGTTAAAACACGAAAGTTGTCCGGAACGACGTTTTCGTTCAGGATCAAAGAAGCTCGAGCCCTGAAAACGCTTTCTGAGTGATGAAATTCTTCAAATTCTTAACAGCCCATTTTTAGACCAAAGTTACTATATAATCATTATAATTAGATGAGACCAAGAGGTCTAATGACCTAAAGCCAAGACCACAACCATGGCTAAAGCCAAGGTTGAGTCTCAAGACCATGGTAACAATGACCAAGGTCACGGCAAAGCCACGGCTAAAGACCATATAACTATTAAAGATCAAAAAGCTTATATATATATATATATATATATATATATATATGTTATCAAATACTACAATAGTAGGGAGCCTCATGTGAGGAGTTCATTGAGTAAGCCGTCGAGACGAGTTGTGGATTTACGAGTTAAAGTGTCCTGGCTCCTCGAACGTTTACTCCATGACTTCTGAATTATGTCGGCCCGAACGGTAGTAAGAGATATACAACTTATACATGTTTCATAAACCACTTATATTCAAGGACTTACACATTATACTAAGTACCACATCATGAACATTATGCAAGACATATATAGGCAATTCTTCGTATTCTTAGACGTTACTCCAAACCTAAGTCGCAACGTTCTATTATAGGCTGCTCTTAGAGACTTTCGCGATTCGACTATCACTATCATTTCTCATTACATAAGCTTAAGGTGAGTCATAGCCCCTACTCTTTTTATACTTGTTTTAACTCTTTGGGGGAGATACATGCTCAACTACTTGCTTACTTATACAAATACTCTTAAACATTTATACTTGATTGTGTTATACTTGATTGGCATTATACTTGATTGCGTTATACATACTTGTTACACTATACTTGCTTAATTTAAATACAAGATTCGTATTTACGTGCATACATAATACTCTATTCTGTCGGAGAGGTATTGGTAGTACTCATGGGAAGATGCCCCCTACCCTTGTGTCTATACTTGACCTTGGATGTCGTAGTACTATTTGGGGAGAGGCCCCCGCCCTTGTGTCTATTCTTGACCTTGGGTGAATATAATCCGGTGCATTGTATAAACTATCTTTTAGCAGTGGGTTGTGAACACACAGGTTGCAAGTCTCTTATGGCGGGAGTTGCAACTGAGTGGATTCTCAATGCCTTTGCTGTGTGAACATTCTTTTAAGGCTTTTTCAACTGTTTTAAGACAAACTCTATGAACTCACCAACCATTGTGTTGACACTTTAGCATGTTTATCTCAGGTTAGTAAGGCGATAGCTAGTGAGTGGAACTTAGAGTCAAGCTTCATATTCTGAAGACTTACGGTTTTATCATTTACCATTCAAAACTTTGTATACATTTATGTATCATACTTTGGAATCTCATGTTCGTAACTTTGAATTCATTAATCGAATGGTAACTTTTCAAAACGTCTCATTTAGAGTTCGTTTTCTATAACTTGTACTTTGTATTATGAAGTAGCATCCCTATGACACAGTCTTCCGCTGCGGTATTTTGGGGGTGTTACAGATTACAGGTCTATATAAAAAGCCACCGAAACAACAATAAACACACCAAAAATCACCAACTTTAAACACTACCGAAACCGCGGTCTTGAGGTCGGAAGAGGCAGCGAAAATGGTGGCGGCAGTGGGTGTGTGGTTAAAGAGAGGATGTTTTGGTTTAGAGAGTGGAATGAGGCATTGTGTGTGTATGTGTTTTTTAGAGAGAGACAGAGAAAGTGAAATGAGAGATGTGCGGTACATTGTAGTTTCCTTAATTTGTTTCACAAGGGCATTATGGGGATTGACCAAAAGTTAAGTTTTCACTTTTCCACTTTGACCGTTTTGTCATTATAAGTAGTATAGATATATACTAAAAGAGGGGAGGATGATGGGTGCGACCACTGTAGCTGCTATAGTGGTTGCTACAGTAATTTTTATTTTTATTTATTTTTTATTTTTTTTAAATACTAACGGTCGTTAGTTATTTAACGGCTGTTAGCTAACAACCGTTATCTTTAATATTTAAAAAAAAAAATTATACGCACTTTGTCCTTCATCTCAGCGGTTCATTGCAAATTTATTCCTCACATAATTTACATAAATGGTCCTTCACGTTATACATCAGTTGCAAATTCAGTTCTAATTGTACAGTACTAACAGCCGTTAGTTATTTAACGGCTGTTAACTAACAACCGTTACTTTAACATTTAAAAAAAAAATTATGCACTTTGTCCTTCATCTCAACGGTTCATTGCAAATTTAATCCTCACATAATTTACATAAATGGTCTTTCATGTTATATATCAATTGCAAAGTCAGTCCTAGGTAACTAACTTCACGTTACGTAGCTAACGGCAACAAAAGAATTCCGCAGCAACGCGCGGGTATCCACACTCGTTATGACTATGTTTGGCGAAGGGCTTATAGGGACTTGAGCTTTTAAAATAAGCCTGCCTATAAAATAATGTATCATTCAAGTTAAGTCTTATTAATACGAGGCAAGCAGAACTCGTGTTACGCACATGCTTTTAATCTAATTGTTAATCGCGCGTATTGTTTTTGTGTATTGTCGAGTGGATTTGTATTTTTAGTTTATTATGATGTATGAAACGTTTTTAGTTTGTTGTTTAAAAATATAAAAATGGTTGATATTGTTTTGGTTTTTTGGTATTTATATTTTCTAAATGGGGTTGTCGTTATTAAACTGTCATACGCTGGATGTAATTTCCTTTGATTGTTTTGGCCTATTACGTAACCCAACAATAATTTTGCATTATATGGTTTTTGCATGGTAATACGAAGCACACTGGCTTTTTCTTATTTGTTACAGTGTAATTTGCGTTAATTATTTTTGTTATTAGGTTCGTAAGTTGTGATTGTATTACATCTATTGTAAGTATGCTGACTGGCTCCAAACGGTCAACCTAAACTGACCAAAGGATGGTCCACAAGGTCAAACAGCCTAGAGTCAATGCTCCGCGGAATATAGTGGTTTTCCCGTGTCGTTATGTCCCGACGAGGTGTGATGGTATAAAAACGGGTTTGCGATCGGGTAAATTTGGACAGGAATAAGGGTTTGAGTGAGTGATTGATTACACTAAGATATGAGGAATGAAAATAACTTAGAGACACTATATGAACTATTAGTGATAAACAGTTACTCTGAAAACGTGAGCTAAGTCTAAAAACGCGTTCGTTTGATTTAAAGTTACGTTAGCGTACGAAATAAAACGCGAGTTTTAGAGAGATAAAATACCTACGAATACGAAAATTACATTTTTACAATCCTAATGATAAAATAAAATTTTTAGAAAATTAAAATAAATTTTTACACTATTTATATAATTACTATTAATTAATTACTATTTAATAACTAATTAATAATATTTAAAATACACTAATTATGAATTTAAGCTAGAAAAATGAAAATTTAATTCTAAAAATTCTAAAATAATATAAAAGTAATTTTAAAACTAAAAATATATTTTTCCTACTTTTCTCTATTTATTATTAATTAATTAAGATTTAAATACTAATTAAACTAAGGGGTAATTGTGTATTTGCCCCATGGAAATACCCATGCTTCAAGCCTAGCCCCATGCGACCTCGAGTAAAAGGTTTTGCCCCAATGCGACTTATGCGGTTTATGCGAACTTGTTCATATGGCCATTTTTGCCCCAAAGTCAAGTACATGTGTGTAAGTGTGTGTAAGACCCAAGTACACTTGTGTAAGTGTCCTTTTGTATGCGACATGTACCTATGTGTAAGTGCACTATTATGCAACATGTACAATTTAAAAAAAAAAAGTCAAACTTTTGAAAAATAAGATATAATTTATTTTTTATGCAAAATGTACTTTTTAATGAGATTAGATGTTTCAAATAGTTATATGTACTTTGTTATGCATTTTGTACAAAATTTTATTTGATTTGATATGTTGAAAGTTTATGTACTTGATTATGCGAATTGTACTTATCCCGAACCTAAGTTTTAAGATTCAACCTCCAAACCAAGTCCCTAACCAACATCCAAACCAAATACAAAACCTTACAAAACCTTACCATATTTCATCTCTTTTTCAAATATATACATAACATCTCTCTCCCATCTCATAAAGCAGCACCACCACCATGTTACAGCCACCACGGTACAGCCACAGCACCACCACCACGTTAATATATTCTTGCTTTATTTGTTATGTTGTTAAATTTTTACTAGTTCTAACAAGTTTATAAAATGTAAAAGATATTAGTTAGATTTATATTAAATGCATTGACCATTGTTAAACGTTGGGCACTCAACAGTCTTTCATGGGATAACCAACCGGTGGTTCATGTACCAAAGTGTGAATTCCCCACGGTCCTCTACATATACCTCATACCACAATGACACACACATACAACTTTTTTCTAAAGCAAAACAACAATGGCTCCACTACCACTTTTCGATGAACTTGCTCATGCTTGTGGTTCCACCTTGTTGGAACGCCAGCTAGATTTGTATCTTGAGAGGTCTTCTGCCAAAGACAAGGATCTGGAGCGTGATATCACGAAAGTATGCATGAAGTTATCTGAGTCCATCAAAGAAGCCCAAGCTTTTCTGAATGAAGTCGACGTCCTGAAGGGTAGGGTCGAGGCTGTGGAGACTGCAAAGTTCCTTAGGCAGCGTCAACATAAGGATCTGCTTCGGCTGATGGCTCTGATGATTTCTATGAAGGAGACTGAGTTGAGCATGCGTGAGAAAGATATATTTGCTGAGAAGCTGAAGGGATGGTTGCCATTCTAAGTCTCTGGATGGATTTCGGATTTGGTTTATGTTTCTTGGTTTATGTTTAACATGTTTCTTATTTATGTTTATCATTATCATGTTTCTGGTTTATTTTGATTTGGACATTGGACTCTTAAATTTTTTTTATCTAATGTTTATTGTTTATGTTTATCAATTTTTGCTTTGTGGTTTATGTTTAATGTTTATATTTTTTTTATTAATTTAAAGACACCCCATATAAGGTGTTTAGCAGGAGCAATGGTCTGATTTTGCTAACTCAAACAGAACAAATAAGTACAAATCTTGGTGAAAGAAAATAGTAGCAGTTTTGTGCAAATGCGTAGAAGTGCTTATCTGCTAAAGTAATAAGTAAATAAGCATTTAAATAAGCAAATGCCAAATACCCTTTATTCTCAAGTTCAAGTTTGTTAATACTCAGACATGAGCTCTATGAAGCTTTTAGATTATTATGTAGGTGTTGATATAATATACTTTTGAAAGATAGTTCCAAGCTCTTGAGTGGAGCTTGAATGTTTTCCGCGATCTGACTTCGGGCCTGCATCTAGAAGATTAGTCAAGCTATAAAATTGAGTTTAGTCTGACACCATTTAGCCAGCTTGTATGCTATTGGTTATCGCAGAGAAAAGAACTTATTGAAATAGAGTTGTGCTCGAAATGAAGTAGATCATTTGGTGAATAGGTGTCTTATGCTGTCTATAAGTAGAATAACTAACGTTGAAGCAATCTTGGTGTAGTGGAGCTCTAATATGTAGCGTTAGTTGAATCTGCTGTCGTAAGGTAGCTATCAAGTTAACATACTTAGGGGTGTTGATTTTACTTTTTGGTAGTGTATAGTCAATGAATATCAAGTATTTTGATTGTCCCGGTTTCATGTAGGCGTAAGGAGATTTGTGGTGTTTGTTGGTCTTGAGACCAATAGAAGGTATACACGTTAAATAAATTCTGATACAATTAAGTGAAGCTTATGTGGGCTTCTGCAATCGTACAAGATAAGCATAAGAATGTTGAGTTGGGTGTATTCGAGTAAAAACTAAATTGCAGGCACCTTAGCATGAGGTTTTTGTGACTATGCTTATTGAATGTGTAAAAATGTCACAATTGGTCTCTGATATTACCAATTTTAAAAGTGAATATACTATACATTACTCGCCAACCGTTCTGTCTTATATCTGATTTTGAGGTTATTTGACAATTAGCGGATGCTAAAAAGTGTCTAGTTTATACAGCATGATTAATGATTACAAATGAAGTAATGAATACAAAGTGATATATGTTTTGTTTGAAAATGTGATTTGTAGTTAATCGTGTCGAAGCACGAAGCGATCAGTTTGATATGTACATGCAGCTGGATGTGAATACAGAGATCTATCCTATGCATGTTGGTGAGAAATTTATGATGGTTCTAGCCACTACCTTGAATTTGGATGGAACTCCCGACTCGGGATTTTTTTCTCCGGTAATTTCGACACTCACTCTTCCATTGAAGTTTCATAAATTTATAGGATGGAGTCGGGCAGGTTGGGTAATGGGTCAAAATGGGTTTGGGTCAAATGTGTCATTTTGTGCTCCTCTCTGTTTATGCACATGGAAATAGAGGGAAATAACATGAACGGATGGAACCTTACGTTTTCGGCATATAGCTAATCTATACTCCTTTCTAGGGGATGTCTTTGTTGCAAACCTATGGCTGAAATAATATTAAAATAAATTTTAGGTAAATCGTTTACCTAATTCTTTTCTTATTCCCAGGGTGGCAGGAAGTCGCTTGCTGACAAATTTGAATACGTGATGCATGGAAAATTGTATAGGATCTCAGAGGAAGGCTCAGGAAACAATGTTAAAGCGTAAGTTGGATAATGTTAGGATCATCTACTAATATCTTATCGAGTAATTTTCGTCATGCTGACTTGTATTTTAACATTGTTTTATCAGGGACATTTATGTTTCCTTTGGCGGTTTATTGATGTTGCTGAGGGGTGATCCTTCAATTGCAGCTAAGTTTGAGCTTGATCAGAGGTTGTTCATCCTTATGAGGAAGGTAAAACATCTTCACTTCTTTGTCAATAATTAACATATGCCGATTTGACCCGCTGATAAAACTGACCCATTTTGTTGAATTGTAGGTGGACAAGGCTTAGTTTAACGTGTCTCAATATTCTTGCTCTGGACCAGACCTATGCCAAGTGACTTGAATTGATTTAAATCAGATGTAAAATAGTTCGACTATTATATGTTCCTTGTTATTGTTATGTGTAACTTTGAGCTATCCCATCAATATAAACTGGTGACTGTTTCCATTATTTCGGAATGTCTTTGTAGTTTTTTTTTTTTTTTTTTTTTTTTTTTTTTTTTTTTTTTTTTTTTTTTTTTTGGCAAGCTTGTGAAATAGTTGCTTTTACATAGTGTTATCATCATCATCATAATTGTATGAGAAATGAACTCTAGGAGCCTATGCTTTCTTTGCTAGAAACGTGAACAACCAACACATCATTCGCCTTTTTAATATCAGAATCAAAATTGACATGGACATTGACTAGGTGGTTCGTGTTTGCACATTGGGTTAACCCCTTGTGATATAATCAAACTTGTATCAACGCTCACATTATAGCTATGTTTGGCGGCGATCTTATAGAGGTTTGGGCTTTTAAAATAAGTGTGCTTATATAAAATAATGTATCATTCAAGTTAAGTCTTATTAATATATATATATTTTTTTTATCTTAACAACCAATAATTTCACGCATCCATGTCTTCAAAGTTCAAAGTAACTTGATCTCACAATTTTATAAAACATGTTGTTAGAAAGTGCATCACCTCCCATTTCATTGTGCTTTTGTACAAAATACATCTTCAATTCACCATGGCTTAAACTTTTGTTGCTTTAGTACTGGTATCTTTGTATGCCTGTTTCGAATCAAGTTTTATAATAGGTGAAAAAATGACATTTTCTTTATGACTTCAAATTTTAATACGTAAATCAAAGGGTAAATGCTACGTATTACCAACGTACTTTCAATTTTGTGCCGACTTGAAACACGTACTATTTTATTCAAGGACTTCAACATTGTACTTTCAAATTTTGTTTCGATATAACCAATATGACCACGTGGAGTTGCCGTGTCACTGATTTCTTTCCTGTTGTGCGTCAAAACCAAAAACAAAACCAAACATTTTAAAACTAAAACCATGTTTCCTTTGACCCATTTTGTCCCCTGAGTCACGACATAAACCCAAAAACCAAAACATATTTCTGTTTTCTTTCCTGTTTGAAAGGTCAACAAAACAACCCAAACTCCATTTTTTTGTTTTTCTCTTTTCTGTGACTCGACATACAAACCAAAACCATGACCCTTTTCAAACCACTTCTTCTTGTTCAAAGCAACCCAAAACACCATTTTTCTTTCTTTTTTCTATATGTCGAGCCAAACCCAAAACAAGCCAAAGATAGTTTTCTCTTTTCTTCGTCTTCCTTGCTCGTTGCTACTGTGTCACGACCGAAACCCAAACACCAAGCTACCACCTACACACCTTCATCACCACCATCGTCACCCTCACTTCACCACCCTCACCACCTTTCTTAAACCCTAAGTAAAACTACCCCTCGTCACCCTCACCTCACCACCCCATCACTTCCTTAAACCCTAAGTAAAAACTACCCTCATCACCCTCACCTCACCACCATGTCATTTCCTTAAACCTTAAGCAACCAAACCGCCTCTCCCTTCCAATCACATGGGTAAATGGTTATAATTTATCACATGGGTTAGGGGGCTAGGTAAATGATGTGTTTTAGGGTTAGGGTTATAATTTATCACATGGGTAAATGGTTGGGTCGGGTAAAAACGGGTATAAAGTTATTTGGGAGGGAATAATTGCCACCGTGGCTTATGGGCGGAAAGAAATCAGTGACATGGCAACTCCACGTGGTCATATTGGTTATATCGAAACAAAAGTTGAAAGTACGATGTTGAGGTCCTTGAATAAAATAGTACGTGTTTCTAGTCGGCACAAAATTGAAAGTACGTTGGTAATACGTAGCATTTACCCTAAAACAAATTTGCATAGATGCAATGCAAAATGATTTATATGTATAGAATTTCCAAGGTTTCAAACTGGTTATTAATCGACTGTTTCTGGTCAAAATCATGTTCTGGTGATCAAATTGGTTTCTGGTGTAACCTGTTGAAAGGACCTCAACTCTGTTTTAAAACTGATGACGTATAGTCCTCACTCGGGTCACGAACCTGCCTAATGGACATTACTAATACCTAGCCCATCACGCATGGGCTACCGTGATCAAGATTTGGGCTTACAAGGGCCCAAATCCGTAATTATTATTTATGGTCTAGATACATGATCTCTTATTTATGGATAAGGATGAAGGACCGCATTAATTGGGATACGCCAAAAAGTAAGGAACACGAAACCAACAAGGATTCCGTGTGTATATAAAGGGCATCTCGGCTCTCATTGAGGTATCATCTAAAAACCCTAACTCTTCACTATAACCCTAAAACCGATTACTTACTCTCACGCCGGAGGATAATCGTGGGAGACAATCCCACGATAAGCCTAACGGTGTTGTTTGCTTTCTTAGTGCGCAGGTCTCAAGCATTAAGATCCAATTGATACGAGAACAGGGACCCAAACAAGGAACGCCCAACTTTTGTATCAACAAGTGGCGCCATCCGTGGGACCACACACTAAGAACTAGAATGACGAAGCATGGAAACGTAAACCAGCGGACTCCGCAGGTGAAGAAAACATATGGTGACCTACAGGGGAAGAAGCAGCAAAGTGATTCAACCTCTAAGCAGGCCTCTGGAACAACCAGTGCGCCCAGGCACCAAGGGTCAGGCCCAGATCTGATCTTTCCAACGGTAGAACTGCCCACAGGGACTATCCAGGCCACCACGGCAACCACTAGCGCGGAAGATCTACAGCGCACTCCTTTCACCAAACGGTGCCAGAGACAGACCCCACTGAGCCGCCACGTGCGCCTAACCAAGACAAGGGTCCTAATATGGAAACAGACATCCTCGCGCTAGAAGGAGTCGCGCCTGAACTGGCACCAAGTGATTTTGTGTCTCAAAACTATGAAACCTTGGTTGCCCTTATGCAAGAGGAAGCGAAAAGGAGGTCAAGTCAGAGCCTACAAGCCCGGCTCGACTTCGGCCCCGAGTATGAAGCATCTCCACCGCGTCACCGAAAGGGGAGGCGCGAGAAGGATAGCGGCCGACTCCCAGTGTTCACTAGGGTCGGAAAGAAAGTTGTGGATGATGAAGCAGCTGACTGGCAATACCTGGAGGAGTACGAAGACGATGGAAGGCGTACCAATGTCCACGCTAGGCTTGGTAGTCGCAGGATTCATGATAGACTTGGGCGACAGCGCTCACCAAGCTAAAGCCCTCCACGGGTTAGCAGTTGTAACACCCCCAAAATTTGGTACAGCGGAAGACTCAACAAGCTTTCGGGGTGCTACGGGGATTGGTATCCATTCAAAGTCATGAAAGAACGAGATAAAGTAAACATAAGAAAAATGCAACCAAAACGGGTTTTAAAGTTTACATTTATCCCAATAATTATCCAAAGTAAGGCCCACAAGAAATGAACATAGGTCCACAATAGTTTATCAGAGTTTTAGAAAAATAGATCCATAACCGGTGCCATTGCCAAGCCTCCAATCCCAAGCATCCATAGAGCATCACTTAATTACCTGAGAAAACGTGCTAAAAGTCAGCTTTCGCTGGTGAGATCATAGGTTTAAATTCATAATTCAATATAGTGGACATGTACGCAAAACGCTTGCTAGCTAGACTAGGCATCAATCATCCAACCAAAATAATCCATCCAATATAATCCAACCAATATAATCCAACCAATATAAATCAACCCTATAGGTGCACGCTATAGCTCAAATCAATCCAACCAATAGCTTACCTAGCTCAAGTCTAGGCCTCGCTCTATAATCAATCCAATAGCTTACCTAGTTCGGGACTAGGCCTCGCTCAACAACCAATCAATAGCTTACATAGTTCAGGACTAGGCCTCGCTGAATCCTACCTAGTTCTATAAGCGTAGCAAGTTTTAAGATAAATAAAGCGATAATAGTCCACATAAAACATTTGCACGTTTCTCACCCCAAGTATTGAAAACAAAGTTCAAGAGTAAAAGTGGGGCTATGACTCACCTCAAGTCCAGAAAATCCTCAAAAGAAATCGATAGAAGAAAGACGTAAGCAAACTCAAGCAACTCACGTAACGGCAACTACAAACTCGGCACTTCCTAACAATATCAAGCTCGTTCAGAAATCATTTCCTCAAAAATCAAACACTCCCATTCCCGAACGTATTCCATTTTACTTTCCAAAAATATCCATTTCTCGAATTAACTTCATATTAATTTGAAATTCGACGTTTGGTATCCATATGGGTGGAGGGTCGACACAACTCAAACCGAGAAGTCACAACGAAGAGAAATAATAAACCATCTATAGGTCTAATACTAGCCCAATATATTATTTAAATAAATCGTCGAAGTTTATCAAATCCGTCGATTTGATAATTCCCCATATTTATTTACATAATGTATCGTTCCAAAATTACACCCAACCTAAAGCACATAGCACAAAGAATTCTATTTGGTATATATTGTAGTCTAATAAATTCCCTATATATATCGTCAAATCGGCCAAATTCCACGAGATACATAGTAATTTATTATCCTAAAACATATACCACATCCTATGGGCGTCGTGGGATACAATGCCCATTAGTATACTCATTTTATATCGTCAAATAACTCGATCTAATCCGTCGATTAAATAAGTCACTTGCTATAGAAAATGTTTATATTAATCGTCATATATCCGTGACAACACAAAAGTCACAATATAAAGCCCACTTGGACTTTAAATAACCACAACTCGTATAACTCGATAAGTTTTCTAAATTTATAAAAATCGTTATGTTTTTATTTATTACTCACCCGACTTATTAGTTCTCGACATTATTTCGAGTTATTTCCTTATAACAATATCCCAACATTTATTACACTATTTGCATAGTATAATAATTATCGTTATATTATTATAACGTTTACTCGTGATTGTTTTATTATTAATATACGCATTTATATATATATATATATATATATATATATATATATATATATATATATACATACGTTTATCACGTCTATATACGTATATAAACGATTATATTATCAATAATATTATTACGAGTATTATTTTTAATGTTTGACTTTTAAATATTTATCGAGTCATAGAATTTGGTCACATGTCCGAGTCATTACTCTCGGCTCATAGTCCAAGTCCAACATAATAATCAAGTCAAAATAAATAAATCAACTCCGTCCAAATCAATCCCATATCCACGTGCTACAACATGAGGGTCCGACTACGGCACCCAACTAACCTATCTCCGTCATCTAATGACCGTCTCACAATCGGTCCCCAAATACTCTTTTCGCCAACACATCTCCATAATCCAAATCTCAAGTATACCAAGTCGAGACCACAAAGTGTCTCGACCCATCCAAAAGCTTCGGTCCAAAATAAGCCACAACAACGATAATAATAACCACAATATAAACCACAACAATATATATATATATATATATATATATATATATATATATATATATATATATATATATATATATATATATATATATATATATATATATATATATATATATATCATACATACGGGTCGACTTACCAAGTCAAACTCGGGTCAAAAGTGAAACCAAAATATTCATAATATAGTCTCGCCCGAGACCCTTAGGTCTCGGCATTGCTCTAATGAGCCCAAGCCGAACCAAATGGAGCCATGGGGTCGTCGGCCACAAACTACGACAACAACAACAAAGCCAATCAATCACAACTCATCCAAAACTCCAAATATCAAAAATCAACAACCAAGAACCAAGTAATATCGGACCAACAAATCATCCTAGACTCCCAAACGAGTCAAGGGAGGGTCTCATCGAGACCTAGTGTCTCGGTTATGCTCCGTACGAGCCAACAACAAAACCAAACGCGACCCAAATGTTCAAACCGAGTATCCAACTCGCGTCACACCCAAAACCCAAGATACCAAACGGATTTTTATTGACAAAATGACACTTCCCCATCATTATTAATCGATATTTCATCAAAACCCAACAAGAAAATAACTATATACCCACGATTTGGGTATGAATCGGGGCGCACGAATAAATTTCGTGGCCACTCACCTTCAATAAAGCTCCAAACCCGATTTCTTCAAAAACCCAAAAAGAAAAGATGGTAAAGGTGGTGATAACGTGGTGATATTAATTCAAATAGGGTGTTAGGGTGGTCCAAAACGCGCGTGGTTTGTACCAATAGATAGATCGGAAGAAGATGGTTAAGATGGTGGTGTTAGTTTTGGTGTGAGGGTGGCGGTGGTGGTGCTATTGGGGGGATTAGGTGGCGGCGGTGGTGAGTAAGAAAAAGAGAGAGAGAGAGAGAGAGTTGGTGAATTGTGTTGGTGATGGTGTTGTGTTGTGTTGCTATGCGTCCACAAGGACGATTTTATGTAATTTACTCTTTTAAAAAAAATCCTTTTTAATAATAATAATAATAATAATAATAATAATAATAATAATAGTGAGGTGTGTAGTGGGTTAAGTAGCCCGGTGTAAATACACGGACCAAACCCGAAACCTTAGATAACCAATCAACTTTCTCAAACCGAACTCGTTCCAAAATAATCAAAACCTCGCGATACGTTCCAAAAATATAAATATCCAAACAAATATTAAAATAATTAAAATTGTTAGGTTATCCTAGTGCCGGAGTCAATGTAGTGCCACAATAACGATCTCAAAATAAATCATCATGAATGAACCAAACCAAACCATAAATAAATAATCAAATCCCATAAATAACGTACGATTAAAAATCACATTCCAACGTTCATAAAAATATCTCGTCACAATAAACTTTTCAAATATTCCAAAATTATACTTTTAATGTAATGCGGGTTTTTAAAAAAAAAAAACGGCTCCCTAATTTGCCAGTTGTCACAGCAGTCGAAGAGTTCATGATAGACTTGGGCGATAGTGCTCCCCAAGGGAAAGCCCTTCAAACTCAGACTCCGAGGAAAGTCGGCGCAAGCGCCGCAAAAGGGTAAGCTCATCCTCAAGTGACTCCTCAGACAACGAGGACAAAGAATCAGGACACTGGAAATCCAAGAGAAGATATCGCGATGAGGAGGACGAAGACATTCCCGTCCCTGGCGCCGCCAAAAGGTTGACGCATTCACTCGGCGCATCAGCGATTTTTTAGAAGATAAGAGAAGGCGCATGCCCGCTAATGTTAAAACTTATGATGGGACGGGTGATCCTGATGACCATCTAAAAATTTTCGAATCAGCCGCCACCATCAAAAATTGGCCACAACCTGTGTGGTGCCACATGTTTAATTCTACATTGGTGGGGAATGCACGAACATGGTTTAGTAAGCTGCCACGAAGAAGCATAGATGGGTTTGAAGAGTTGCGAAAGGCGTTTCGCCTGAACTTTACTAAAAGGAAGAAGTGTGGCAAGAACCCTGTCGAACTTGCTAGGGTAAAACAACGCCAAGGGGAATCCACAAGCGCTTATGTGGAACGCTATAAGGACGAATGCATACACGTCAAGGCATTCCCCGAAATACTGAAGATCTCAGGGTTTATGAACGGAATTAATAACCCATAACTTATCAGAAGGTTAAATGATAAGGTTCCCCAAACCTTTGATGAACTTATGAAGCGCACAAGGTCCTTTATCCAAGGGGAAGCAGCCGCTGCGGATAGCAAGAAAGGCTACTCAAATCATAGGTTACAAGAACAACCTAGGAGAATATCCAACGACTAGAGTAGCAACCGTAACAAAAGCTACCGCAGTCAGGGGAGTGGACGAGATAATGACAAATGCACCCCACTAACAAAGACTCCAAGGGAGATATTTGTGACAGAAGGTGCGAACTTCCCGAAACCCCCACCAATGCACACCCCAGAGGATCGGCGCGTAGGGAACGGATATTGTGAATATCATGGACAAAAGGGCCACACCACTAATGATTGTGTCCAATTGCACCAACTAATTGATAAATTAGTGAAAGAAGGCAAATTGGATCATTTAGTCAAGAACATCAAGGATGGAAAAGACAAACAGAAGAGCGAGAACAAGAAAAAAACACCTAAAGATAAGGCTGACACCATCTACATGATACAATCATGGCAGCGAAAGACTAGGCAGAAGGTCAGCCAAAAGTTTTCTTATGGGAGCGAAATCTCTTTTCCCACTCTTGCTGCGGACAACGCAGTAGCGGAGCCACTCACCGTCGAGATAAATACAGGGGGTCACGATATCCACCACATGTATGTGGATGGAGGGGCATCCGCAGACATCATGTATGAACACTGTTTCAAAAGGTTGCGACGTGAGATACAAAGTCAGTTAATTCCGGCCACGACGTCGTTGACTGGCTTTACAGGAGAAAGGATATGGCCCATGGGGCAAATACGATTACTTGTAGTCGTTGGTGATAAGCAACACTCCACGGCAGCCTGGATGAATTTTATGGTGACCAGATCTCCTTCGCCATACAATGGCATTATTGGAAGACCAGGAATATCAGCCATGCGCGCGGTACCGTCCATAACACATGGGATGCTCAAATTCCCAGTAGAAGGAGGCATTGTCACCCACTACAATACCACTGTACCACCTAGAGAGTGTAACACGGTTACATATGAGTTGACACACACTCCAGAATAGCATGCAGCTAAAGTATTAAACCTGAAGGTCGCAATTCATCCTGATTATCCGGAGCAAGAAGTATCGATTGGGGGATCCCTGTCTGACAAAGGCAGAGCGGCTGTGTGCGCACTCTTGCAAAGGAATCTAGATATCTTTGCATGGGAACCAAAGCACATGACTGGCGTGCCACGATCGATTACAGAACACAAGCTGAAAATCCGACAAGGATACTCCCCAGTACGGCAAAAAAAGCGCGGCCAGGCTCCAGAGCGCGCAAAAGCCATTCTAGAGGAAGTACACAAGCTTGTGGACGCATGCATCATGCGAGAGGTCTATTACCATGACTGGATCTCCAATCCAGTAATGGTGAAAAAGAGTGATGGTAGCTAGAGGATGTGCGTGGACTTCACTGATCTCAACAAAGCATGTCCACAAGACTGCTACCCGCTACCAGAGATAGACTGGAAGATAGAATCTTTGTGCGGATACCCCTTTAAATGCTTCCTAGACGCATACAAAGGGTACCATCAAATCCAAATGGCTAAAGAAGACGAGGAAAAAATAGCCTTCCACACAAGCCAGGGTGTCTACTGTTACACAAAATGCCTTTTGGCTTAAAGAATGCAGGCGCCACTTACCAGCGATTAGTAGATAATGCATTTGAAAAGCAAGTGGGCCGCAACCTGGAATTCTATGTTGACGACCTTGTCATAAAGAACCATGCCGAAGATGAGTTGGTACGCGACATTGAAGAAACATTTAGGACGCTGGGAAAGATCAACATGAAGTTAAATCCTAAGAAATGCACTTTTGGTGCTACAGAAGGCATGTTCCTCGGATACTTGATAGAGCCTGATGGCATTAAGCCATGCCCAGAAAAAACAAAGGCTGTCACCTAACTCCCTTCACCACGCACGTTGAAAGAAGTCCAGTCCCTGAATGGAAAACTAGCCGGGTTGAACAGATTCCTGTCCAAATCAGCGGATAAGTCACTTCCTCTCTTTAAAACACTCACGAAGTGTACAAAAAATGGAGACTTTCGTTGGACTGCAGAAGCGGAAGAAGCTTTTCAACAGCTTAAGAAACATATAGCAGCTCTTCCCATACTAGTCGCACCCCGACCAGGGGAAGAGTTGATTATGTACTTGTCTGCAACTCATGGAGCAGTCAGTGCGGTGCTATTAACAGATAGGAACTCCGTACAAACACCGGTATATTTTGTAAGAAAAGCACTTAAGAAGACCGAGATTAATTATACCGCAATGGAAAAGTTGGTCCTGGCGTTAGTATTCGCAGCTAAAAGACTGCGCAGATACTTTCAAACACACCCAATAGCAGTGATCACGAACCAACCTATCAAGCAAGTTATCTCCAAACCCAACACATCGGGGTGATTACAAAAATGGAGCGTGTTGCTAAGCGAGCATAACATCTCTTATAGACCATGCACTGCGGTTAAGGGGTAGATATTAGCAGACTTCATCATTGAGAAACCAGACACTGATGCTCCACCTTCAAGAAGCGAGGTAAAACTACAAGAACCATGGATCCTATTCACGGACGGATCTTCGTGCGTGGACGGGTCAAGTGCAGGCCTTATCCTCACCAGTCCAGAAGGATTTGAATTCACTTACGCACTGCGTTTTGAATTCACAGCCACGAACAACGAGGCAAAATATGAAGCCCTAATTGCTGGATTACGCATTACAACTCGAATGGGTGTACGCAACCTAGAAGCAAATGTCGACTCTCGATTAGTAGCCAATCACGTGTTGGGTGAATATGTGGCTAAAGAGGATAACATGGTCCAATACCTCGACAAGACCAAGTCCCTGATCCAGATTTTTGACAGGTTCACCATTAAACAAGTTCCTAGAGGGGAAAACAGGAAAGCGGAAGCACTAAGCAAGATCGCATCTACAAGCTTTGCGCACCTGTCAAAACAAGTATTCGTGGAGACCCTGAAAAACAAATCCATCTGGAGATGGAGATCTCCACGGTGATAGAAGAGCAGGATCCTACATGGATGACCCCTATCATCGAATTCATAAGCAAGGGTATATTACCCCATGAGCAGAAGGACGCTCGACGGATACGGCGCACAGCGCAGAGGGTTGAACTTCGAGATGGTATCCTATATCGACGTTCATTTTTACAACCATGGCTTCGGTGCATTGGACCTCTTCAGGTAGATTATGTACTCCGAGAGATCCATGCCGGTTCATGCAGTTTGCACTCAGGACCACGGTCCGTTGCAGCACGAGCTTTGCGGTCAGGATACTATTGGCCTACTATGAATCGCGATGCGCGGGATATGATAAAGAAATGTAGCGACTGCCAAGTTCATAGACCCATCCCGCGCCAACCACAACAAGAGCTAACGCCTATCACTTCTCCATGGCCATTCTATAAGTGGGGCATCGATATCGCGGGCCCCTTCCCTGTTGCAGCAGGGGATTGAAATTTCTTATTGTGGCTATAGACTACTTCACTAAATGGATTGAGGCAAAAGCAGTGGCAACAATCAGAGGCAATCAAGTAAAACGATTTGTTTGGGAGAACATTGTATGCCGCTTTGGACTATCGGGGGAGATCATTTCAGACAATGGAAAACAATTCTGCGATAACCTGTTCAAAGACTGGTGCGCGCAACTAAATATTACACAACACTTCGCGTCAGTTAAACACCCATAAACCAATGGTTTGGTTGAGCGCGCGAATCATAGTCTGGGCGAAGGAATTAAAGCGCGCCTCGATAAACACAAAGGTAGATGGGTGGATGAATTGTCGCACGTCTTATGGGCGCATCGCACAACAATCAAAGCTAGCACTGGAGACACCCCCTTTTCTCTTATCTATGGGACAGAAGCCGTCATACCAGCTGAAATTGGGATGCCAACTATTCGTACGACGGAAGTCAATGTCACAACCAATGATGACGAGCGACGTATAGACTTGGATCTATTGGAAGAAAGACGCGAACGTGCAGCTATATGTGAGGCAAGAGCTAAGTCAAAAATGAAGGGATACTATGATGCCAAAGTTCGAGGCACCTCATTCAGACCAAGCGACTTTGTATATCACGCTAATGATGCAAGCCACGCAGAAGATACAGGAAAACTTGAACCAAAGTGGGAAGGACCCTATGAGGTCACAGAAGCATTAGGCAAAGGAGCATACAAGCTGCGTGATATGGATGGCCCTGAGCTTCAACGCACATGGAATATTTGCAATCTCAAGAGATGCTATCTTTAGGAAAGGCTACGGCCCGTGCACAGACACCTCCGCACTTTAGTAAGTGCTTAATAAATGTCCGTGTATTTACATTTTGTTTTGTTTAGGCAAATGTTTTTTTTCCTTTTCCAAAAACTTGCAAGAATTAATTAAATATCACGGTTTCTAGCTAACTCCACGACGCATTTCACTTTATTGTTTACAGTTTATTTATGTCTCAATATTGTTGATTTATCTTTTTGCCTACATGGCGTGCATGCATTTATTAAAACCCACGATGGAAAAAGGATGAGTAAACCTAATAAATAACTCGTTGAGTAAGAGGGTTGCA
Source organism: Artemisia argyi (assembly GCA_030686995.1). NCBI lineage: Eukaryota > Viridiplantae > Streptophyta > Magnoliopsida > Asterales > Asteraceae > Artemisia > Artemisia argyi. Next base: position 19,227,127 of record CM060682.1, read on the forward strand.
AACCCATCAACATTGGATCACGCATCCTTGTTAAACACCTTACTCTCAAGACGTTGGAGTAAGTTCAATGCGCATCCTACGATGGATACGCAACAATGCACACTGTGCACTTTTAACAAATTAGGAGTCAAGACTCTTGATTCCTTGATATGGTATTTGCAATATACTGCATGATTAACCATACACTTGTGAATTTTATATTCGCATACACATTAAGTTATGGACTTCATACACAATAATGTTATAAGTGATTATAGACTCTGTAATCTCTTTTAAGTATGATAACAGTTTGATCCTTGGAAGATAACATGGATGTCCTTTACGTAAAGACAAAATAACTAAGTACAAACTTCATACGTACAAATTACACCTTCAAACAAACATTTTATTATAGACTACGAGTTTATACAAAACATAGATTTAACAATGCACATGTGCAACAAAATTGTTAATCTATTACAAAACAAAAACAACCTACATACTATGGGAACGCTCAAGCTTTGAGCTGCTAACCCGGTGCACATCACTCCTAGCTTCCTCAAGCTTCTTCAGTAGATCAATATCCCTGGGTGACACCGTCGCCACACTAACAGGTACTCCATCAGACCTCGGGATATGCGCTGCACCTAGACCACAAAGGGTGGCTTTCCCCTTCACAGCCTTCTTCCTAGCAAGTCTCATGGAATGGGCTTCTAGGGATTCCTGCAGAGGGATCTCTTTCTCAAGGGCAAAAGGGTTGAGAATGTCACGCGGATGTGCAAAGACAGGTACCTGCAGCTGCGGCACATCGGGCTTCAGGAAGTAATCAATTTGTGCCTCAGCGTCCTCTGCTGTGTGCCTCGCCAAGGTCAACCCCTCCATGATAACACTTATGGGGTAGTCTTGGTCGCGCTCCAGTTGAGCAATATGAGGAAGCTCTAACAGCTTCATTTTCTCCATAGCAGCGACAAGCTCAGCGTAGGCATCACCATTGTAACCTGGCACTTCCGCGATGGGCACCGTCAACATTTGGCTCTCGTGCAGCTCCTCTACAGCTTCCGCCTTGCCACGTGCCAAGGCGCATTGAACAACATTCATAAATGCTTCTATAACTTCTTGGGACTCTAAAGTGCTCATAATAGCCAGACGAAGACCATGGCTGATTAGTGGGAATAAAACACCATTCCCATTGTATTATAGACAATAATTTCAAAGGAATCAAATGCTGAAAGTTTGAAAAATACGATGGGATTCAAAGGAATCAAATGCTACGTGCGCTCAGCAATGGAGGATACCAAGTATGGGTATAGCTCTTCATCATACTCTATACTGAGCTTGTGCAACTTACCCTCCTGCTTTTCCAGCGCATCCTCCACGGTCTTACGAAACTCATCCAATTGAGAGAAGTGCTTGCTCTTGTTCTACTCTATGTACTTCAACCCCCATAGACAAGTGGACTTGTACTGATCAAAGGCAGAATGCTCTTGGCTGACTTGGGCAAGTAGTGACATTCTCTCATCAGTGAGCTTCTTGGCGTACGCATTTGTTGACTCTACTGCAGCATGAGCACTAGCCAACTGCGCCTTCAGTAGCAAAATCTCTTCATCCTTCTGCGCACTACTGCTCCCTTCACCAGCATACTTAGCCTTGAGCTGAGCAACCAACGTGGCCTGGTGCGCAACAACCAAGCTAAGCTCCTCTATCAGCTGCTCTGTAGGCATATCCTCACATGCCTTTGAAGGCTCATCCATTTGAGGGACATTCGCCTCAGATGGCGATTTCCCAGTATGCGCAGCATCACCCCCTGCAGCTTCATCACTGCAGGCAAAGGACAAGAATTCAAGGTTATTATATCGAGGATACGAAAAAAATGAGGCATAGGTTTCATTACTTACTTGGGGGAAGGACTTTCAGCTGTCTCCTGCGCATTGATGGATGGCGACGCATCCTCCTCTAACAACACATCCACAGTAATAATATGGCATCTCCTCTTAGATGTGCCCGCGCCATCATCACCAGAAGCCTTCTTGCGCTTCACCCCTGGCTCGCCTCCTCCTGCTCACTATCAGCCTTTAGGATCCCCATACCCTCTGAAGAATCTGTGCACGAGAGCTCTAGGGATGACACCCTATGAGGTGGAACACTGCGCACAGGGGTCACCTCCAATAGTGGTAGGGAGACGTTTGCCGGTTCCTCCTATGCATACTCTATGGTACGCCCTGCTGTAGGCTTCGCTAGCTTCACCACGCTGAACATATCCATCTCTGCGCAACAAAACAACAAACAAATGGGGTTACATAAAGTTACAATACAAGAGAGCGCTTACACTACAGATGCGAAGGAAAGGAAGGACAAGCACCGACCCCGGTTATCCTCATCCTGGAAAGCTGGCACCTCATCAGCGCCTTGGAAGTAGTTGCGGCTGATTCCCATATGTACCAAAAACTCTTCTAGGTAGGAGTTGATGGGGATGCGGTTGGCATTTATTGTCTCCGCGTCATCTGCATTGTACGTCCCGGGGTTTGGGCGCTCATCCTTTGGTAACGTCCCCTGGGTATAGAACTCAAAGGTCCAAGGGAACACTATATTATCAACCCAGAAAAATCTCTCCCTCCAATTCCTAAGTGCGTCTAGGTTTTTCGTGTAGCATTGAAGGCGCCCTGCGCGCTTGGAAAAGGATACCCACCCGTTTGACCACGTTGTGTGATAAAACGGGCGGAAGAGATTGATGGTCGGGTTAATTGCTAGCAGACGACAGTTTACTTCAAAATTGGTTATTTTAGCTACGCCTATACAATGCAGCTGGGATATATGAAGGCGATAATAATTGAGTACATCGCACAAGAATAGTGAAATGGGCACGCGCTGATTCGCAAATTCAAAAAAGCGCGTGTATACGCCTATTTTTCCCTCAGAGAAATCAGCCATAGATGCAGTTGCCACCGGTACTACCGGGTGCAACGCGAGGGGAATATAGTAATCCGAGGTGAACTGACGGAGTTCATCCTCGGTTATATCGGAGGTAAAATCGGACAGTTTGAGAACCATTCTTAAAATTTGATGGTTTCAGATGCGCACGCGCTATTACCTTAGTATAAAGTTGATTTCTTGATTGGTGTTTGAAGAATTTAACAATAGTGGAAATGGAGTTTATACTGTGATAATCATAGTGAAAAGGGAGATACCCTTTATATAGGGTTACCCATGGTCTTGGATGCTTGACATGTGGATCCCACTAATTTTAATCATGTGTCTGGGAGATCAACAGGTACAACACTTTTTCACCCACCTCCTCACGATTTCCGAGGAATACTTGAGACTAATTTGGACTAGATACACCGTATATTTCTTTTTGGCGGGAAATACTTGAAGCTTCCCCGCCACGCATTCTGGATAATTTTCCGCTACAGTTGTTAGTCTAGCATACGCAGTTGCACCTTACGCATACTAGACTGGGGGGACATGATGACGTATAGTCCGCACTCGGGTCACGAACCCGCCTAATAGACATTACTAATACCTAGCCCATCACACATGGGCTACCGTGATCAAGATTTGGGCTTACAAAGGCCCAAATCCGTAATTATTATTTATGGTCTAGATACGTGATCTCTTATTTATGGATAAGGATCAATGACCGCATTAATTGGGATACGCCAAAGAGTAAGGAATATGAAACCAACAAGGATTCCGTGTGTATATAAAGGGCATCTCGGCTCTCATTGAGGTATCATCTAAAAACCCTAACTTTTCACTATAACCCTAAAACCGATTACTTACTCTCACGCCGGAGGATAATCGTGGGAGACAATCCCACGATAAGCCTAACGGTGTTGTTTGCTTTCTTAGTGCGCATGTCTCAAGCATTAAGATCCATTTGATACGAGAACAGGGACCCAAACAAGGAACGCCCAACTTTTATATAAAAAAAACATTGAGAATTTTAAAGACCATTTATGTGGACAATGGATTGACTTTTGTTTTTGTTTATTATTTTCTTAATGTATTAGAAAAACCAAAGATCCTAATTTTAGAATAATAATAATTAAATCTCAAGATTCTATTTTCAGACAACTTAAAAAAACTATTTTTAGAATTGGTTATGAAACAAAGACTTGATCAACTGATGGTTTATACCACACGAGTCTCGATTATTTCTCTATTTGTAAACTTCTCTATGATTTACACTTGTAGACAAGAGAACATTTTAGTCTCACAAGTTATACTACACATTTGTATACCTTTGTCTTTTCCTTATTTTGTTTAACTGAAACTAATGTCGATTTTATGAAAAAAAAGTCGAACGATAAGTATAGTATTCTAGATTTAGAGGCTACGCAAAAAATAACCTCAAAATCAATGTTAGCTTTATTACGTTGAACTATTTGATTGAACGAGACTGAAAATCGCACAAAGCCATATTTTGACATTTGGGTCGCCTTAGTTAAATTTCTTCTGCGAAGAAATTATGAGAGAAGGAAAACTATGGTTCACAAATTGTGTTTTGATCTTGTTGATGTGTGAATCAACATTGGCTAGATTTGTGGTTGAGAAGAATAGTTTGAGGGTGACATCACCACAAAATTTAAAGGATACATATGAATGTGCTATTGGTAATTTTGGTGTTCCTCAATATGGTGGAACATTAGCTGGTGCTGTTGTGTATCCAAAATCTAATCAAAAGGCTTGCAATAGCTTCACTGATGATGTATCGTTTAATTTCAAATCTGGCGCTGGTCTTCCTGTTTTCCTTCTTGTTGATCGTGGCGGTAAATTTCACTTTCTAGTCCATTTGATCGTTTCTTCTTTATTGTTTTTCTGGTTTCTCATTGATCATGTTATGTTGTGTACATTGATTGATTATGTGCGGTTGGTAATTAAGTTAGAATTAATAAGCACACATATAATAATGGTCGTAGTAATACATAAGAAGGATCTATAACAATGTGGTTCCTTTAAACTATTCAGAATTTGAACACAAATGGTAATTAAGTTAGTATCAACAAGCCCGCATGACATTCAAATTGACAAAAAGTATGTTCTTTGAAATTACTATATGATCCTTTTATAAGTTCGCTCTCGTGTTATAGCAGATTGCTATTTTACCTTAAAGGCATGGAATGCACAAAAAGCAGGAGCCGCCGCTATTCTTGTTGCTGACGACCGGCCCGAGCCATTGATCACAATGGACACACCAGAAGAAGGAAATGCAGGATCTAATTACTTACAAAACATATCTATCCCATCCGCACTCATAAGCCAATCACTTGCTGAGGCCATTAAAAAAGCATTAAGAAAACCCGAAATGGTAAAAGTGAATCTTGATTGGAGAGAAGCACTGCCACACCCTGACGATCGAGTTGAATACGAGTTTTGGACTAATAGTAACGACGAGTGTGGACGAAAATGTGATAGTCAGAAACAGTTTGTTAAAGACTTTAAGGGAGTTGCTCAAATACTCGAAAAAAAAGGGTACACTCAATTCACACCACATTATATTACCTGGTATTGTCCTGAGGCTTTCATTTTAAGTAAACAATGCAAGTCTCAGTGTATCAATCATGGAAGATATTGTGCACCTGATCCTGAGGAGGATTTTAGTCGTGGGTATGATGGAAAAGACGTCGTTGTTCAAAATTTAAGGCAGGCATGTTTTTATAAGGTCGCAAATGAAAGTGGAAAACCATGGCTTTGGTGGGATTATGTGACGGATTTTGCTATTCGTTGTCCTATGAAAGAGGAAAGATATACGAAAAAGTGTGCAGAAGATGTAATCGCATCACTTGGTGAGTACACACCAAATTTCAAATTTAGATTTCAGTTTCAGAACACTTGATACATAGCTAGAATAAATTTCTGCTATATATATTGAGATTGTATATTAAGACCTCATAAACTTTGCAACAAACTTAAGTTTTTTGTCGGCTTCTTGTGCTACTTTTTTCAGACGTTGATGTGAATAAGATACGAGAATGTGTAGGTGACACAGAAGCAGATGTGGAGAACCCAGTGCTCAAGGCCGAGCAAGAAGCTCAGGTTTGAATTTATTATACATAATATTAAGTTACAATTCACATATCGAGAACCGTCTATTGAGATTAATATTATAATTTGTCAGATAGGTAAAGGAAACCGGGGAGACGTCACAATATTGCCAACTCTTATAGTTAACGGCAGACAGTTCCGTGGTAAGTTGTCTAGCTAGATTATAAATTATGTGATATTTACTTTATAACAAACATTGATAATGTAAGATTATATATAAATGTTCTACCTAGCTATATGGATATTCGGAAACAAACATCTGCTATCCAATTAACCATGGTTTGATTCAGGTAAGCTCGATAAAGGAACAGTTCTAAAGGCCATTTGTTCAGGATTCGAGGAGACAACCGAACCCGTCATTTGTTTAAGAGATGGTCAGTTTTACAGTTCCACTTTCGCTATTACATGCTACTTTTCCTTATTGCCCCAGACCATAGACAATAAGTAGAAATAATTTATAAATTGATGTATCTACTTTTAAAGATGAATTCAATAGGACAATAACGTATAGCGAGTGGTGTTGTATGTTGCTTTCAGGAATCGAAACAAATGAGTGTATGGAAAACAATGGCGGATGCTGGATTGACAAGTCTTCAAATATCACAGCATGCAGGGTAAACATAGTTTTTTCTCATGCTATTTCGCCCGTTTGGGGTATTTTTTAGAATCTTGTTTTGGTTGTATGCTTGTAGGATACTTTCAGAGGGAGAGTGTGTCAATGCCCGATTGTGCAGGGTGTAAAGTTTTTTGGCGATGGTTATACAAAATGCGAAGGTAATTTGTATCGTGCTAATTTCTAGCACGTGTATTTATAATGCATCTGGTGACAGTATCATATTACAAATGACCTTTTTTTTCCCTTTGTTTCAGCTTCAGGAGCTTTACGTTGCGGGCTTAACAATGGAGGATGTTGGAAAGATAGCCAGCAGGGCAGCACATATTCTGCTTGTATTGTTAGTGATCTCCCACTCCTGTCTTTTATGAAAGACATATTCACTGACCCAAATCAGGAGTCGTTACGTTATGCTTCGATTCATTTTATTCTTTTGTTTCTTTTAGGATAATCATACTAAGGGTTGCGAGTGTCCACCGGGATTTAAGGGGGATGGAGTTAAAATATGTGAAGGTATGTATTAACTCCTGCCATAAAACATAAAATTTCATAATTTCATATAGAAATGCAACAATTAATCTTACGCATTATCTAATAAGGCTACTTGTCGTAATTGCTATTATAGATCATGAAACGTTGAACACGATATATATGGTTTTGATCTTTACTATATATGTTTCAGACATCGATGAATGTGAAGAGAAGACTGCTTGTCAATGTCCTGATTGCAAATGCAAGAATACATGGGGTAGTTATGAATGTCAGTGTGGTGGCGATTTGCTTTACATAAGAGAACATGACATATGTATAAGTGAGTTCTCTCGTTGCCTATAACAGCTCTGATTTCGAAAGTACTCGTTTCCATTAGCTTCATATGGTTACTATACTTGTCGGTAAATAGGTAAAGATGCTACATCGGGAGTTGGATGGGGATTTTTGTCGTTCATCGTTCTTGGTATGGCAGTTGCTGGAACTGCAGGATACACATTCTACAAATACAGAATTCGGGTAAGCATTAAATTGTTCATCTAAAATCTGTTGTTTTCTAATTACATATAGAATGTAGATTTTTCACTGTTCATATAAATGCATATTATTCTTACAGTTTCTTTGTGTATTCTTTGCGCAGACGTACATGGATTCTGAGATCAGGGCCATCATGGCACAGTACATGCCGTTGGACAATCAAGCTGAACTTGCCGTTCATGGGTCGCATGGGAACGTTTGATTGAAAAGCAGCAGCAACAAATAGAAGAAAAGTTCAACTTTGGAAAAGCAGACACATTGATCTGAAATCAATATCTACCTGGTTAACGATGCATAATATACACATATACGTGCATTATAAAAACACAAGATCTGCAGAATATTTGCTGATCAACACACCCCCGGCCAGTCACCCCTTTGATTGAGTCCTTTGTAACTTAAGGTTTTGATTCCTTTAGTATACTGAAGTAATAAATTGTCGCCTGTATGGATGATGCTGGATGTTTCTCACGTCGATTATGTTAGATCACACGAAGATTAAAATTGTATAATTGCATTTGTTTATCGATGTTGGTAATTCAAACGAACAAAACAAACAAACAAATTCAAACAAATGAAGCGGAAGCTTTATTCAAATACCAAACTAAATTACAAAACCAAATTCAAAGACAAATTCTAATTCAAACGGTACCAAAACCTAATTCAAAAGGTACAAACAAAACGAATGACATTGACCTCTATTTATAGGCACCAAACAAACCGTCATAAAAAGTTTCCAAATTCTAAGCAAACTTGGTGGACAAGTCAAACAAATTACCAATTTTACCAAATAACCCCTAAAGTTTAAGTCACTTTTCTAACAATCTTCACCGTGACTTAAACTCCAACACCTGATTCAAATCAAATCCAAAGTTCCAAATTCCAAATGCCAAATTTCAAATTCCAAAATCCAAAATCCAAATTCCAAATGCCATAGATGCTAGCCAAATTCAAAACAAACGACCGATTCCCAAAAGCAATCCAAAACAAAATCGATCCAAAGCAAATGCCGATGACTTCAAAACGAATAATCAACCGTTAACCGATAAATTCGAACTCGGTCAACCAAACAAACAAATCGGCTCAAACGATCTTTAACAAAGACTATCAAATTCAGGCAACAGACTTCAAAAACCCGACGAACGAAGATCCAAATTTTCCAAAACAAATTCCAATGATCGAACAAATTTCAAACGACTTAAACCAAGTCTTCAAACACCAAATCGATCTTCAACTTTCAAATACCAAATTCAAATTCCAATGGTCCACTTATATAATAAGAATTACGACCCGAATATCAAATTCAAATTCAAATTCTAATGACCCACTTATCAATAAGTATTATGGTCCAACTTCAAACTTATTATTGACGTATCAACCAAATTCAAGTTAATTAATAACTTGACAAACGGACTCTTATAATCAAACGCCCAAAATATGATATGGATAATAATTCTAATGACCCACTTATATAATAAGGATTACAGTCCAAATTCAAAATTTTAACGAAACAAAACAAATCCAAAACAAAAGCCCATGTTCTAACGAAAACCAATACTAACACAAAAAACTTATTCAAAAGCTACAATTCCAAAGGAGCTATCCAAATTCCAAAAGCCCCATATCCAAACAAAATACCCACGTGACAAGCAACCAATCAAATTAATTCACAAACCAATGCAAAAACACAATCTACTAATTCGAATTTTCAAACAAACCGAAAACAACACAAAAGTCCAAATTCAGAAAAAGACGATACCCAAACAATCGACCTTGCAAACCAAATTCAGAAACAATTTTTTTCTTCTTCTTTTTCTTCTTCATGGCTAACGAACCTAGCTCTGATACCACTTGTTGGTAATTCAAACGAACGAAACAAACAAACAAATTCAAACAAACGAAGCGGAAGCTTTATTCAAATACCAAACTAAATTACAAAACCAAATTCAAAGACAAATTCTAATTCAAACGGTACCAAAACCTAATTCAAAAGGTACAAACAAAACCAATGACATTGACCTCTATTTATAGGCACCAAACAAACTGTCATAAAAAGTTTCCAAATTTTAAGCAAACTTGGTGGACAAGTCAAACAAATTACCAATTTTACCATATAACCCCTAAAGTTTAAGTCACTTTTCTAACAATCGATTATTCCTTTTCATTTCTATGTGGGTCAAACAAAACATAACTCATTGTTCTTGCCCATTTTGTTTCTCCACATAATATTTTTCCCATATTTAGTAGGTTGATTCAACTTTTTTTGATGACCAAATCAAAGTATTTCCTAAGCTTAGGTAGGATAGGAACATGATCAGCTAGAAGTAACATGTCTCAAATGTTTGACATGTCTAGGGGCGTCCGCTGGAATTAGTTGATTCGACTTTTATTTATCTAAACTTTACCTGATCGTTTTACCTAGTTTCTTTGTTATTTCTGTGTTTGTCTGTTAATTTAGAAACTCGAGTCTTCAACTGTGTCATCTCAATTATACACACTTGCTTTTCTATTCTTTATAACAATAAAGATTAAGTCATAGGTTTTAGTCATCTTTTGAGTCATGCACACTTGCTTTGGTCTGCCCACTTAGTTTTCCCTTAAAAGATGGTATTCAAGTGACATCTATTGGGGCCTATTGATCTCAATGGTGTGACATTTCAGTAACAACGTGAATCGCATGCTCCAGGAATAGGAGGGAAAAACATCTATACATTTAGCTTTATTTTTTGGAAATGTAGGTAAAACTTTAAAACTACAAAACCCAAATTTGAAGAGTAGTTAAGTTAGTAAGGCAAACAATATATCCGGGACGACTACAAAACATGCGACTGCATACATATTTGCATAACAAGATAGATGAAACCATAAAACTGCCATATGAAGGCATATAATGTAGGTAACAATACAAGATACCTTAGTTGATTTACAGGGTAAGTTTATTAATTAAAATTACAAATAGGAGTTGGGATAACAAGGTAAAGAGAATGCTAGAAAGGCTCTAACTAAGAACCACCTTTTTTTTTACTAATAATACGGGTACCGAATACTGAGGTTCATATTAAAAGGCGATTTATGCATGCACGGCGCCACTTTGCAGTCAAAGGTAACACTGAAGACCAAATTCACAACAAAAACTTTTGAATTCGAGTCATTCATCGATTGCAATAAATTGGGGAACTCAGGCGCATGCATGTAAACTCCAACTTTTTGCTGATTTTGGTTATGCTGGTTGAACCCTGTAGTATTTGCATTTGCAAACAAAATAGGTGGACTCCGGAGTGGATAATAGTATATGGTGATGTTAATAATATCTCTGTATGAAAAGGATATAAGTGGATTGCGGTTGATGAAGATGAGCACCAAGGAAACTGATTCCTTCATATCTTCACTGAGATTGGTAGATTCGTGTGGCTCTAATACGGGAAGAGACAATTTAACGATTTTGCATACTGGTTTAAGGGGATATGTGTATGTCATTACTAGTATAAAAACTAGATACACAGTCAGAAAGCTAAAATAGAAACCGAAGAAACAAGCTTTTCTTTTTCTAGGCAGGGGAACATTTTCATCATTTACTGACGCATTGTGTTTTGACTTCTGAGCCTTACCTTCATCGTCATCTGAAATCATATTTTCGATGATGTCTTCACAATTGCGACCACCATGGTCAGTTGAATCTTGATCATATCCATATTCGAAGTCAAAAGGCAATGAACTGTTGCTCATGATTCTTATCGGTGGAGGAAAGCTGAAGAGAGGGTAATGAAAGAAACTATATGTGTCCAAGTTCTCAAATTGAACAATCTATTGGCTTTTATATAGTGTGGACTCATATTTTATAAGGAAACAACTTTTCTTAGATGTACCGGACATACATTATAGTACTTGCTAAAAGTATTGAATTAGCCCAACTGTGGCATGTACCTGGTCCGCTGGATATATAAGTATATACCATGGAAATGAACTTGTATATAAAAATGGATCAAAATGTACTGTATCTACAAGTTTAAACTTTAAGTTACAAGATACATTAAATATACTACAGGTTAATTAGATTTTTTTTGGGTGCAAATGGTGAAAATATATTAATAAGCACAAAGGCAATTTACATCAGAATACCAATAGAAATATACAAGCCTATATTCTCTTATCACTACTAAATTGAAAAAGGGAATATTAGCAAACTATCACAGACAAACAATGAAACTTCACAGACAACATACTAGTTCAAAGTCATCCAGAAACTGCAGGCAAATCATCCCAATTTGCAAGCTTTGAGCAGTTTCAAATTCACCTTTTATAGCACCAATAACCATCTAACTACATTTTCATATCACCTTCCACCAAGACCATTCAACCATCAGGTTAATTAGATTTTGGAAGAAACTAGAAACAATAATTGACATAAACCTCACCATAAATCTTCATCAATTCTTAGCTTTTTTCCTCTTCATGCTTTTAAGCCAAAGCAAGGATACACCCTCTCTTACTTTATAAAGTAACTTTAGCAAAAAGCAAGTCTTAATTATTGTGAGAAGTCTTGCTTCTATATACCAATCAACTATGGTTAGGGAGTGCTCATTATTAATATTTGTCTCCTTATTAAAAAAAGTAAAGTAAAGTAGCTCTCAATACCGTGTTCCACTGTATACGGGGGAGGTTGAGATGTAGACAGCCTTGCCCTTACCTAAGGTAGAGAGACTGCTTCCGGTTCTACCAAAGGAGAAAAGTACAGGACTTCCGGCCTTTTTGTAGGGAGTGACGATCGAACCCTTGACCTCTAGGTTAAGAGGCAAAGAGTTTTCCAACTGATCCAACCCTACTAGTTGCGTTTTGAAATTATATGTGAACAATTTGAAGGTGTTTGTGATTGCTTATTCGAACCACTTATATAATTACTGGAAGCTGTTTATGTTGATCTATTTATCAAATTATTTCTGATGATAACTGTAACTTTTTTTGTCAGCAAGAAAATCCGAATGCTCCCATAGACTAGCTTAGTGTCACCATTTTTGTAATCAGAGATTCGTGTTCTCCTAATACTTACGCAGTTAGGCTTTGATGATGTAAAGATCTTTTATTTGAGTGTCTGGTAGGAGTCGTAAGAGATATAAAGATGATATCAAACTTTTTGTTTGAACAACAAATTTTATTAAGAAAACAATATACTAGCAAGAAGCTAGATACATAAAATTATAGGATCATTAATCCTAACATTACAGATAAGATATCAAACTTAATTTTAGAACTTACTTACATTAATGGTATGTGAGTTACCGACCAACCTAGAGGTTGTGGATTCAAAGTTTCAAACCTCGCTGGAGGCATTTGTGAGATAGGTGTGAGATAGTTGCCGTTCTAAAAAAAATCTTAAACCTTGGCCGGGGTTGTTCCAGAATAAACTTTTGATGTGAAGAAAATATATGGATGGTCAAAATCACCAGGCAGGAGAAAAAAGCATGGATAAGGCATTTCTGGACACAAGCACAACAGCATAAAAGTTACTTAAAAAAGATGACCATGTCAATTTCACTTGAATTAGAACCTTTTTCTAGCGCATACATGAAGAAATATTAAAAAGTTTACCTATTTTTTTGGAATTTTAAGGAAATTGTTACTGCTACAAACAGAGGTTCAGCTTGATTGTGATTTGTGAGATATAACTTTTATATATCAGATATATCATTGTCATAATTTTAATCGCTACATTCACACATTAACAAAAACAATTACTAAATTAATTCCTTTGCTAAATATGTTGTTGTTATATTGAACTTGCCTCCAAGATATCACAACTATTGTAAGTTGTTAAGACATATTTACCATGCATAGACCTCACTGCCACGTACAACTCAAAAGTGGAGTATGATATATTGCTTTGTTGCAGGTATACAATGCTCAACTGTGATGTAGAAAAAGACAATAGCCATCACTAGATATATATGGTGTCTGCCAAGCTATCTTTACCCAAAAAAGAGGCCCTTGACACTAGTTAAACGACATACTCAAGAGGTAAGCTAGTCCATTATACGAATTTATGAATGGACATTGTGTTGATCGTTACGTATACAACGTTGGGCGTATTGGTCCTTTCTAAGTTGATTGCCATATTCTGCTGGAAAGATTATTATTTTATCTACAATCATCGTCTCCTCTTTGTCCTTGGTAAGTTTAGCTCCATATTCAAGTAGTACTGGTATAATAGTTTATCTTTTCAACGCCTACCTAAATTTAAGTGTTTTACATATATGCAGGTTTGGTGTTTAGTCGCTCCATAGCATACTATGCAATTGTCGACAATATTATGTGGTACCTTACAGACAATGATGGTGGTTTTGTAAGGTCTGCAGTTTTATCAAACATTCAAGAATCATTATCATCACTTTCAGTCATAGTCATGGCTCACTCGGCTGATTCATTTGTTGGACGATTCAGAACACTTTTGTTATCAACAACTGCATATATCGGTGTAAGTGCAACTAATTCAATTCATCTGGATAATTAGAAATCATGCATCATCATTTATTCTTGAAAACTCTTGTTGGATTAGAGACCAATAAACAAAAAATGGTATATATATATATATATATATATATATATATATATATATATATATATATATATATATATATACTAGAAGGGTACCCGCGCAATGCGGCGGCGGGTACCCGATAACTATTTTTATAGTGAGCAAATATTTTTCTTTTTACATTATATATATCTCCTACATTTTCATTTTCAATACATACTAATTTCAATTGTTACAAGTATTGGTTACAAGTATTGGTTGGCGGCTACAATAGACTTATATAATAGGCTGTAAATGAACTTGTAATATCTCTTGTATCTGCATTTGAAATAGCTGAACTTTTAAGTTTTAATGGACTATTGCAATACATTTAATTTCCTGGATGTTACAAGTGTGAATTTTTAATAGCAAAATTAATACATTTAACTTTGGTTGAAACATCTTTATATGTAACTTTCTTTTTGCGGAAATGTTTTTGGTCTTATTTTTTTAAGACTTCTAAATTTAAATGTCCTAAATACATTATAAGGTAGTAAAGATATATATATGTGTTGGTTGTCTTACTTTTATCAGTTTTGCAGTGTCCACATGCAGTTAATAGTTGCGATAATTTAGCCAAGAAAAAAAATCATGATCTCGCTAGTTTAATATAGGGACAATTTCACGAAATGTAGCTAACTTGTAAGTTTTAAATTCCTTCTATTATGTGTATTTTGTGACTATTTTATCCTTCCGTTTATCACCCCTCCTATTAACACTATAGACGGAAGGGTAAATTGGTCATGAAATACACACTATAGACGGAATTCAAAAGTATGGTTGCATTCAAGGACAAAAAATGGCTCGACGGAACTTGAAAAAGTCACAATTAAGTTAGCTACATTTCCAAGTAATTATCCCTTTAATCTATGATATTTCTGTTTCATACAAAATTCTTTCTAGATTTTAACAAACAACTTTATATCTATAGGGAATAATGTTATTATGGATGTTCAATCCCTTTGACATCACATGGCTTGTTGTGATCGTGATACTTCTCCTAGCTCTTGGAAAATCAGGAGACCCTATTTTAGAATGCATAGTTACTGATTTGGTTGATGACATCGACAAGTCTGGAGATCGAAATAAAAAACGGTCACATGCACGTGCAGCAGTTTGGTGGCGTATATCACATGCATCTGGAGCCATCTCGGCCACACTGTGGGTTGCCCCATTCGCTCTTGGAGGCGTTCATCCAACTTGGAAAATTTCATTCTTTATTTGCTTAATCGTGATGACAATAACTTTGATCATTTTCTGCGGTGGACATGAGATCTATCATCAGGGTAAATTAATTGAAAGACCCATTGAAATCTTCTTGAGAGTCTTACGTGTTCGTATACATAAGTTACTCCATTCTAACTCAGGGTAATATCTTCATATATCTCTTGTTCTTGCCTTTTGTTTTTTTAGGGTACCTGCATACTTTTCATTTGTCATGTTTTATCATTTTTTTTGGGTACATCTGCTATCTGAGTCATGGTCTTTTGTTTAGTCATTATAATACACCTAGAACGGGAAGCACGTGACGTGTATAATGTAAAAAAAAACTCTACGATTTATCACTTATTTGAAGCTTCAAAAAATATAAAACATGACTTATTTTTAAAATAATAGTTCAAGGAATCCAACTATAATGCATGAAGCCAAGGTGATTACAGTGGAACAATCGTCGCTACATTCAGATACAGGCAAGAAGAAAAACAGAGGAAGTAGTTCTTACAAACGAGATGTGAAAGTAGTACGAAGCCTTTTAAGGATGTTTCCAATGTGGGGAACCTTTTTCGTAGTGTCACTAATATCAGCAGCGGGGAACACTTTCTATATTGAACAATACAGCAATCTTGAAAATAAACACAATATACCGATCCTGATATTTCAGTTGATTCAGGATTTTTCAGGCTTTATGATCCCATTTGTGTATCACTGGACTTGTTTTTTTCGAAACCAGAAGTTCAAAATTGGTGTCGGAATGTTTTGTTCTATCGTATCTTGTATGTTTGCTTGGCGATTAGAGGTTCATAGGTTGCAAGAATTGACCATGCTAGGCGGTGATGAAGATGCAGAAACTTCTTTAAGTTTTCTTTGGTTAGTGCCTCAATTTTTCATGCTTGGGTGCATGGAAGGACTTACTCAAAATGGGTTGTTAAACTTTTTCAAGTCACAAATAGACGAACCAATGAAGAATTACGGTGATGAGTATATGGAAGTTGTGATCTGTCTTGGAAAGTTAATCAATATAGTTCTCATCTTAATACTCAAAAGTCAATTTCACTGGTTTGGCGTAGATGTCAACAATGGTACTCGTCTAGACAAGTATTATCTACTTTTGGTATGTGTTTGTTCAGTAAACTTGATAATTTACTGCTGCATTGTGAGATGTTTCTACAAGGATACTGAAAAAGATGACAACTCGCCTCACGAAGAATTGAGACAACTAGAGCATACTCGTACTACTATTTTGAAGAAAGTGCGTGAAATTGTATTAGAGTATTTATAATTATCATGTGATATTGCCATATTAATCTGTAGTTATGACACTCAGCTTTTATGGATTTGTGTTTACTTCCTTAATTCACTGTAGTTGTTATGTTGCTGGGATAATTTATTAACCTAAATGTCTTACAGATTTATGCCTCTTATGCGGTATCAACAATCAAAGTAATCTTTTATATAATAAAAGAATTACATTATTTTGGAGTGCAAATCCATTCTTATTGAAAAAAAAATTGGACCAATAGTAGAGCTCGATTTTGCCACGTAGGCGAAATCGAGCAACGTGATTGGTCAATAAAAAATCAAAATTAAATTGATTTTGGTCAAACTTAATAAATTTGGTGGAGAAATTTGATTAAGAAAAAAAATACATAAAAATATAGGTGTCAAATTTGCGAAAACAAAAACTTAAAAAAGAGGAAGTAATTAATAAAACTTTAGTGGTTGAATTTTAAATAATTTATATAGAGTAAAGTGTAAAATTACAAGTTTTCATGTTTTTTAATAACTTTATAAAAAACGCAAATATCCCCTTACACTTTATACCCCCTATACTTTATAATATTAACTTTGTTTAAAATTACATGAGTATTGGTATTAGTTTTTAGAATTTCATCCATTAAAATTACAAATTTTGATAAATATGCGAATTAGTTTTAATATACGTTAAATATTTTTTAAAACTAATGTTAGTTTTAAACTTTCATCCATTATAATATTTTTTTAAAATAAGGACTTATGTTACTATTTAAAAGTTTAATTTATGTGTACACGGGTTTGAAATACGGCTAAATTATTAGTAACGGGAATATAAATATCAAATGGTATGCACAAGACTGTGATATGAAAATCAATATACGCGATTCAACTTATAACAACGACTCATGAAATTGTTATTTAAAATTTGTATATGAATATCCATAAAAACATTTTAAAAACTTTACAGAGCATATTTTAACTTCATCAACGCTCATTATTTGCTACTAAATTCACACATTTTGTACAATATGATATCAATAGTTAAAGTTAAATAACAAAATCAACCTCAATCTCAACATGTCTGTCAGTTAAAAACGTTATACAAAGCTAATTATTAAAACAAACAAACTAACACATGGGTTAGATAGTCATTGTTTAATATAGAAGGTGTTTTCCTTAAATTATATTAAAAAAAATGCACGCATATCAATCATTATTTGATAACAATCACCTCCTAAAAAAAAAAAAAAAAAAAAAAACGTATGTGATGACATAACTTTATTCATTGACTTGATGTTTTATTAAAAAAAATGTTGTAAACGAATTAAAAGTGTATACATGAGAATTATGCAGCAACAATATATAGTTTTAATTAGGTTATTACGTTACTATATTACGATATTGTTATTCAGTTGGTAATCACGGATGTGAGATACAACCATTATTCTAAACTTATGATTTATGTGTAAACATCTTTTTGCTTCTGAATAGAATCCGAAAGAGACCTCAACAAAACTTTGGCTTATGCCTTATCTAGCTGATAGTATTTAGTAACCTTTTTTATGGTTTAACTTTTTTGTTATACACACCAACTTTTTGTAACTCTTTTTTATGTTTTATTGAAAACTTCTATACTTAATATTTATGCTTTTGCTATAAACACACTAAGCTATAATATAATTAGTTGTGAATTCAGGGGTTTTTCACTAAGCTTCTAAAAAAAGCTTATAGTTTTATCATACACTTATTGTGTTATGGTAATTGAATAAGCCAATAATCACCTTTAATAAGCATAACCAAACATCCATTTAGTTCTAATCTTAAGTTTTCTTATTTGATGTTATGACTAACTTTGTTGTTATCCACACTATAATGCAACATGTTAGTGGTTTTTGCAGTTTTATCATCTTATCGCACACACTAAAGTGTAATGCAATTTGTTGTGTGCGTTTTTTAGAGGACGATTAAGTATCAACACATGATTGTCGTGGAAGGATTTTCTACGCCTGCTCAAGGTATGAATGTATAATTTAGTTGAGTTGCTGATTTAGATATTACATGAATGTATTAATGTACCAAAGATGTGTTTTAGTGCCTATGTGGGGAATTTTATGGTAGTAATTCTTTTCGGAGTGTAATTTGTCTTTGAATGAGTTAATGAAACTTAGCAGGTGTTTACGGTCATTGATAACACTATGGGTGTCAACCAACGGTTTAAAATATGGGTGTCTTTTACCTTGATGATTTAGGCCAATTGTGAAGAAAGTTGCATTAAAGTGAAAGGTCCGTAAGGATTCAAACAATCCTAAAAGACTTGCAAATGTACTCTTTGTCATTTTTTTCATGCATTTATAATTTACTTATACAAGTAATAATAATTTCCTTATATAGTTCGGGCTTAGAGAAAAATTATTCTTATATATTATACATAAACGTAAGATTAAATTTGAGTTCTACCCATTACATCTTTTTTTTGTTTCTCTTTATGTAATAAAGAAGTTATAGTGTAAGCATCTATGTTAATTTGATAATTTTATGATCAAATATGAGAAGTAAATAACACAAACTTATGAAAATACAACTTTCCAAACAAAAAAGGTACATTAGTAAAAATGATCTAATGGTTATTCATAATCAAGGAAATGAATCAATCTTCAAAGCTATCTAAATATGCTATATATTTTAACGAAAATATAAGTAAAAGAAATACCACAATTACAAAACACATCATAAATTGATAGCACGGGTTTGCAAAACTAAAAGCATATATCACTAACATCTCATGCAAGTCAAGTATCATCATGTGATTTTTCTTTAATAATAAAATTTAACTTTTAATGCAAAAATATTCTCCTGAAATAATAGGTAGGTTATAACATATACATATGATTTTTTATTTTTAGTTCACCAAGTAAAACCATTTGAAACATGTCAAGTGGTTCATTTCTTAATCAATAATAATACATAATTAAAACGAAATTTTAAAAACTCCGTGCGTGCACAAGTATTATAACTAATTTGATTATTAACAAGACTTGGTTCAGTGAGATATGACAAAGTCTTACTAATACCTTGTATTTATTGAAGTTCATTTAGTCTCATTATTGAAGTAGCATTATTTTTTACTTCCATCAACAACGTTTGAGTTAATACTTAAATACTAATTTTTTTTATTTTTGTTTAAGGATAAGAGAGAAGCACATTTTCCACTCAGTTACGTGTATTAACGTTTATCTATTTTTCACATAATGCGTCTGTAATTCTTTGATTTATTTAAATAAGAATTAAACGTTAAAAAAATGTTTTAATGTGTTTAGGTACTTAAATGTTTTTATATTCTTATCTATTTTTTAAAGAAAAATCTTTGGAATAGTCGTGAATGTTTGTTTAACTTGCGAACATCATTTATGCTTAAGTACTATTTAGGACCGATTCCCTTAAGCTACCAAACATTCAAGGAGAGGTTAAATGAAAATCTTGTGATGGACCATTTTCATGTGTGGTATATATAGTTAATTTTACAATCTGTAGAAGACATAAGTTGCTATCCATCTATTTCTATTTGTCATAATTTCACTGCTTGATCGTTCCGGAAATATTAATGATCAATACAAGGTTCTTGAAAAAGGTTTATTTATAAAATATAAACCTTTTATACAAGGTTCTTGATGGGCTAAATAAAACCTTAGGGCTCCGATGATCTTGTTGTGAATCGACGTTAGCCAATAACTGATTATCGTGTTGCTGATTAAGATTAACCAAGTCTTGGAGTCGTTCGTCATCCTTGTAAAAACATCTTGCAATGTAACAATAGATTATGAAATTTGCTGAGCCAACACATACCAAAACTAGATAATAATTGTCTAGCCGACTGTTGTTGATTGTGTTTCCGAACCATCCCAGTTGGCTTTGAAATATCAAGATTAGAAAAATATTCAGCAACTTTCCAAAGCCCGTCACAATTTCAATATATTCCTCTCCGTAACTCCGTAAGGGTTCTTCTTTCATTTGTGCCATATAAAACTCTAACAACCCTTCCCTGGTAAGTCCCTCCATGCACCCTAGCACACAGAATTGAGGCAATAACCAAAGAAAACTTATGGAAGTATTCGTATTTTGATCAACCAGCTCTTTAACTTCTTTTAGCCTGTAAACCTCTAGTACTAAAGCACAAGTACAACTTACGATTCCACAAAGCATTCCGACACCAATTTGGACCTTGTTATTATTGTGTGAACCACAAATCCACGTATACAAAAACGGAATGCAAAACTCTGAGAGATCCTGAAACACGTTGTAGATCTGAATTGATATACTGCTGTTTGTTTTTAGGTTTTTGTACTGCTGAAGAAAGAAGGTGCTCCCTGTTGCTGATATTAGTGACACGACGAAAAACATTCCCCACATGGGAAACATTCTTAAAAGGCTCTTTACTATGATCATGTCTTCTTTCCCTTTGTTATCTGAATCTAGTGATGATCTCTCCTGCATAATCTCTTTGTTTCCATTCTCTTTTGTTTTCATATTCTGTTGCGGTCTGTCTTGTCTCGTAAATTTCGCTAAACGCCTGTTCACAAAGTATGTCATGATGGATGTAAAAGTAAGTAAATGTAAACAATGTCAACAGGGTTAACGACACTCATGTTTAATGGCTTAACTAAGCTGACTGATAATGATGGAACAATTAGTCATTTGAGAATTAGTATCAGAAGAAAGGGTGAATGAGCAAGTACGTACCATGTGTTGCACTTAGATAGCTTCTTAATACTTGCAAGAAACACTCGAAAGAAGGCCTCAACAGGTCTTTCTGTCAGTTCACCTTGATGATAGATATTATGACCTTTGCAGAAAATTGTCAACGTTATCGTCATTGCAATCATACATGATTAAGAATGAACTACTCCAAGAAGAATGAACTCCTCCAATAGCATCTGAGGCAACCCACATAATTGCTGAAATGGCACCAGACACGTATGCTATACGTGACCAGATTGCTGCACGTGCAAGAGATCGTGTTTTATTTCGATCTTGTGACTTATCAATGTCATTAATCAGATCTTTAAGTACATCTTGTAAAATGTTGGATCCTGATGTTCCAAAAGATAACAGAACTATTATGACTACAATAAGCCATTTAACGTCGTAGGGATTGAACAACCACACAAGCATCAAGCCCTGTTAACATACAACATCTAACAATTGGTAAACAAACCTCATTTAAAAATTCAAAAATATACATGATTGCTAGTAATACTTATTAATTTTCTATAGTTACCCCTATATATGCAGTGTTTGAAAACAAGAGTGCTTGGAATCTTCCAACAAACGAATCAGCTGCGTGAGCCATATATATCACCAAAAGCGATGATAATGAACCTTGGATGTTGAAAAAAATTGCGGACGGCGCAAGATCATTTCCATTCTCCGTAAAATACCATACTAGTACAGTTATAATCGCATAGCTTGTCAAGGAACGACTAAACGCCAAGCCTGAATGACAACAATACGATTTGGTAGATATAAAAAAACGTGACCATTCATGCACAAAAACAGCATAAACCTACTACTAATATTGGGATCAAGAACTTAAGTTACCAACGACATAGAGGAGGCGGTGATTGTAGATGAAATAATAATCTTTCCAGAAGAATACCAGGACCAAAGTAGATATAGCCAAGAAGCCCAACCATGAATACAAAATGATGAGCCCAGCATCCATGGAGTATGATCAACTATCTGGATCGTTGGCTTCTAGTGGTGTCACGGCAGTTGCGATTATTGGGTTCTTGGCTTTTGGCTTTTGGCTTTTGGCGTAATTCTTTTTATATTAGATAATACTCCGTATAACTTAGGGTTCAAAATAAGTCTAGCTTCTTGAATATACCGTAGAAAAAGTTAACACGCTGATAGGAAACAGGATGTGAATTGATTTGAACTCATGCCTAAATGCATGCATCTGGTTGTCATCATTTTATTGGTCGTAACAAAGAAACCCACTACATAAAGGTAAGGCCACACGGATTTAAACATACTTTTAGACATGAGTTTAGTCCTTCAATGATTTATCATCCACATTATGTGATTTTATTTAGATTTGCTTAAAATTTTTTGTAAGTTGCTATTTTTCCAGTTTTAGTAGTGTTAATTTACAATTTGGTTGTTACATAAATCAAATAAATTTTTTCTCAATATCAAGTACTCAAAGAAAAAAAATAAAGCCTTCTAACATAACAGTATCAAGTTGACCTATCGACAAAAAGGTTGTTAATTTAAAGCATCAATTGACAAATATGTGATGTATTATTTTACTTGGTATGTACTTGTGAGCATTTTTTAGATTTCACATATTAAAAACGTGTAACTTGTTTTCTATTCTATTTATTTTCTTAGCTTGGTTTTTCAGTTTTGAACAAGTCAAAGGAAGGAAGCTGCTTAGAGAAAGATTCATGGTAGTTGCTTAGAATTTGAAATTTGTTTTAAATATATCAAGTATCTCTTTGTTTTGGCCTAAGAATCGAGAGACAAAGCAAAAAGAAATAAAATAAGACACTAATGGAGCTCAGTAATCTATTATTCGGATTAACTAGGTGGATGCATGCAACCATCTCATATTTGTCACCACTCACAAGCAATCCCCCTTTGTCTAGTGATGTAGAAGCTGGTGAAGGACATGGTAACGATCGAGTTTTAACCAACACTCCGGAACTCAATCCTGAATCAAGTTACGAAGAGGAGATCATTGAAGATGATAGCGAGTTGCTAGATGAACAAAGTGTTGATGTGCCTGGGAAAAGAAAATTGTATTTCTATCTTTTTTATTTTAGTTGTGTGATTTTGTATCTAGTACTTGTTCTTGTAACCGCATGCAAATATCCCTTTAAACCGGACTACTATATCGACTTTTCCCTACCAGGATTTGAAAACGAATCAGCAATTATCACCCAAGAAATGAAGCAGTCGGTCCGTTTAAATCTCACACTCTACGAAAACCGCAATAAATTGGCATCGGCATTGTATGATGATCTCTACATCACTATGTTCTATCTTTCAAGCTCGAATACAAGTACATATTTTGCAAGTACCATAGTTCCGGGGTTTTACCAGGATAAATTAAAGCCTAGGGAAGTGAATGTTCAAATGCTTGCCCATGGCATTCCTGGTTTATTGCAGATGAAGGAGAAATTTGATAGAACAAAGTTCCATGTGAATGTGGAGTCCGTTGTTAGATTCGATTGTAAATCACTATGCAAGCATAAACACCGGTTTCTCATGGATGCAGACATTGGTTTCTCATTTAAAAGTGGCGTAACATATGAACTTTGAGGAGTTAAAAAATTTCTTAGTTAGGACTCTTGTCCTTGTATCATTTAGCCAGATTAAACCTTGTATATTTTCTTTTTTTACTAGTCTAATGACACTGAAATTATATCCCTTCCTATGATTACAAACTTATAACAATGTGACTAGGATAAAAAAACTAGTTATCAAACACATAATATTGACATTCCAAACTATTAAGTAGCAATTGCACAATTGTGAAATGCTCTCTATATTAGTTGTTCCAGCAAAACTAATTAATGTTTGCCTTGCTAGAAATTCTCAGGTTGCAGTCCCATATTTGTCAATTCTCACCATGTTACTCAAAAAACTTGATGCTATATATCAATTTGCGTAATAACCGTAAGTCTAAATGATTAATCATGAAATCAGATCTAAGTGCTTCAAAACAATCCACCTCTTTCTCTACAACGGTGAGCGTAAGTAAACATATGACTGCTCAAAAAGCCTGTCTTCTATACGAGTTAACTGTTTGTTGTGGTACCCATACTTGATTCCCCTTTTGTCTGCTCCATTAGAAATGCAATTCTTTATATAGAACGCCGGCACTACACCACTGCACATGAAAACTGATGAGTAAAAAAACCGTGTTGGACATTGATGCGAAAAAATTAGTTAACATGCAAGAATAGGATGATAAAGACTGAACTGAAACACAAAACCCATTTCATGCAGCAACCCGAATGCACCCATTTAGACCCATACAAGATATTGACCTGTTTTTACATTTGACTCTCTTTTGACCCATGACCCAACCCACCCGGCCCATTTTAACCTGCACTTAGTTGCTACCACTCATTTCATGCAAGTCTGTTTTCACCCTTAACCCAACCACCTAACACAGCTTAACCAGCACTAGATTTTTACGCGTTGATTCAGTTCTGTTTTGACCCAGTACATAACCCACGTGATTTTTCCATCTTGTCAACCACCTATAGTCAATAGATCTAATAATTTCACGATTAAGAGAACTTACACAAATTTCAGAAAGTTAAAATAAAAAGGTATAGTATTTAGAACACCAGTTTTAACCGTGGAAAGAATCAAAGAACCCATCATGCATCATGTTAATACGATTCTGGGTCTGGCAATCATGTCTAAAACAACATTGTTTATGGCTAAATATATTACTAAACACCCGTGACTAAATCAAGTTGCTTTAACTGCTAACCGACCTACCTATGTATGAATGTGATACTACTTACAGACCAGTTGCATACATAGAATAAGCCTAGATACATGAAAATTCAGTGATCAGTTTACATATATGTTTACTGGTGTGAATATATTCATAAACATATCCTTGGAAGTAAGCTCCTATCAAGACTCAGGATTGGTAAAAGTAAAAGAAATTTACACTGAAGTGAAATGACTGTAGCAAAAATCAAAGCGAACTATAAGAGTTTAAAACCTGAGTAAGGTTGCAATACAACTGGTGAATCTTGGTTTCTGTGAAAAAGAAGGCAATTGCAGAAGCATATCTGAGTTTGATTAGATATTAACAAGAGAACAGGAATAATAACTTATTTGAGCATATTACGCTCATCAACTCTTACCATGAACATTACACGAGCTTGTCTAACGAACAACACGGCTACAACGGCTGCAGAATCAATAGTTATTTGTTTGAGTATATGCTAATTTAAGAATGACTGGCACGGGACCATATGGTTTAAACTGGTGAATTGGCCATTTGGGATCATTGTTTTATAAGATCTCATAATTGAATGCTACAGATGCTATAAACTATACTGGGCCACACGCCCACACCCAATTACCACAGTTATCAACAAAGGTAAGTAGACCAAAGATTTCAGTTAAAAAAAATGACTTGTATATTGTGGTGGTGACTTATCATATACCAAAAAACAGCAGAGTACAGTTGGATCAGAATATGGTTGATTTACAACCATAAATATGAACAGGTGAGGTATTTTTGAATTATAGATATAAACAGCATAGAAGCTAAATAATCTCCACATGTATCACGGCTTTAAGTGTTTTTGAACGAAAACAATATTCTATTACTGAAAAAAAAAAGCATCTTCGAGGATATCTTCCAACTAAATGTGCTTGATATTCTGCGATTGGTATGATAGTCACCTTATTTAATGCCCATAGGAGACTCATTAATGTAGGTTTTTAACATAAAATTACACCATTATTGCAGATTCTTATTCAAAATTTGATCCGAGAAGATTCGGTTTTCCCCGTTTTAGATAAAGGAGAGTACATCAGGAACAGTGGGAACATATGACAGTTAAAATGATATTACTGTAAGTATCTGGAGAAAATGTATAGTATGAGAGCCTATTTACAGAGGCGAAGCTTCATAGGGGCCGGGGGGGCGCCCGACCCCCCGAAATTTTTTTTGCGATATAGGGGGTATATAGTTTTCGTGTAGAAAAATTTCGGTATATTCGGTTTCGACCCCCCAAAAATTTCGGTATACCTGAAATATAGCCTTAGGAAAAAAAAAATTTAGATCCCGACCCCCCACTTACAAAATCCAAGCTTCGCCACTGCCTATTTATAGTGTCTTATTACAAGTTTCGGTATTGCGAGAGAAATAAAACTGTCACCATAACCTCGTTATAGGCAGGGGCTACTTCTAATAAATAAGTGCTTCAATTCTTGCTGTTAAAAAACAAACCATTTGTTTAATATAGTTAGCAACACTCTTAGAATCAGTTCTAGGTAACTTCTTACCTTCAAAATAAAACCTGAAAGAATTATTCCCAAAAGAAAATGATGCAAGCTTGTTTACTCAGAAGAATTTCAGATTAAAGAAGACATTGCTTGCTATCCAATATAGGAATACTTGTTAATTCCCATGCATTACACATGATCATACTTCCCATTTATTACACATGATACGTAATTGATTGAAATAAATTTGATAGAAAACTGGCTGAAAAGGGGTCTAAAAAGCATGTCTTAAGTTATTAATCATATTACCATATGGTTATTATGAACGTCGAGAAATTATGCAAGAAAATATGGTTATTTTGTTGCTTGAAAAAACTGGTTCTCAGCATTTTTATTTAAATTTGTTCACTCTGTGACTTTCTTTGACATTTTACTTGTATATTTATAACGATTGTTAGTTTATTAGATAATTTAGATTTGGAATAAAAAATACACAGCTTGTTAGTGAATACTCAAAGTGATACTTTTTGTAGGAATGGGATTTCTTATCAAACGCTGAATTCCTTTAGTGTAACCAATATTATTCTTATTTATTTCTTTTAAATAGTCCATTTCTTTTCCATGCATCTTCATTCGCCAAACATCACATTACAAAAATAATTATATTTGATTTCTTGTTTGAAGAAAGTTTTATCTGCAATTAAACTGGTATGTCTCTTTCGCCTTCCATCTTTAAGAGTTTGTTTATATGCTTTAACATATAATGATAAAAAAAAAAATTGGGGCTTATTTAGAAATAAAAATATATACTAGTATAGTATGCTTTTAGACCGATTGTGAGAGCCTTATAGACTAGTTATCCAACCGGTTTGGATAATAGGAGGACTAAAAGATAAAATTCATATAGACCGGTTAAAGTACTGATCTAAAAGACTATTATTAAGAACGTTTGGTATCATAATAACCGGTCTATATGTTGATTTATTATTATTATTATTATTATTATTATTATTATTATTATTATTATTATTATAAATAACAATCCCAAACACCCCATTTATAAGCGAATTCAATAAGCATTTCTCTAACCGAAAATGCTTATAAAAAGGGGTTGTTTGGATTGCGTATAAAAGGTTGTTTGGGATTGTTTTATGAATCCTATGTTTACGCTCGAAAATAGGTAAATACAAATAAACATACAGCACCGTGAAAGAATTACGAACCAAACAAAGAGACATTCAAATGAAATACAAACCAAAATACAAAGAAACAGTGACATATATTGTAGCAGCCCACTCAACCAACATGCCAAACAATAATTACATATCAGCAGCTCCAAACACCACCTATCACACTTCACTTGCTAAGCTACAAATTTAATCACAACACTAATAAATAAACTGTAAATAATGACCATCGGAAGTTTAAACTAATAAGCAGAAGCAATAAAAATAGACTATTAGAAGTCTAATCTAATCAAGAATATATCATTTATTATCTGTCAAGTTAAAGGGATAAATGACCATTAAAAGTCGAAAGTAAAATGTAGAACAATTATTGCCAATCACTGATTAAGAGCCTAGGACAACATGGACACCATATAAACTCAACTACTCAAGCATACCATTACGAGTTTTGTAGCCAAATGACACCTTTTTTTTTTTAGAAAGGCAATGACACATTTTTCTTGCTAAGCTCCATTTCTACATAAAACACCTATATGTTTAATGAGTACTTCTATTTATATAATCTATACTCCTTTTTAAACGATTTAGAACATTTTAAATAGAGAAGTCCTAAAATTTTAAGATAAAAAATATTTCTTGTTAAAGAAAGTCATAAAATTTAAAACGTATGTATTAGTTCCAACGCATGGTCATAGTAACGGCTTATTTCAATCTGTAAATTAAATGTAGTTGTAACAACCCATTAAATATAAAGTTGTAACAGTCTATTAAATGTGAAGTTGTAATAGCCTATTTAGTAAAAAATCTAACAATTACTACCTTTTTAATGTAGTTGTAACGACCCATTAAATGTGTTTTAGATCTATACATTTTACATGATGTCTAAATCATTAAAAAACAAACTAGAATGGTACCCGCACAATGCGGCGGCGGGTACCCGGTGCATATTTTTATGGCAAGCAAATATTTTCATTTATACATTTTTTCTAACAGTAACTTTACGAATTAATGACAACTTTTAATTAAAATAAATATAGGCAATAGCAATGCAAATTATTTCATATCCAAATAAAAGTTGTCATTCTATTGCTATAATCCGAGAAGCAAAGCTTATTTATTTCTATTGTAGGTAACCGAACACCAAGACAAGAGTAGATTTATCTAATTTTGTGTGTGTTTTTTTATTGATGCTCGGAAAAAGAAGAGAGAGTGTGTTTCGTATTGGTGTTTGAGTTTTTAGGTTGGCTTATATATCATATTGAGGGTTGGGTTGTTACAAGTCGACACTTAATGGATTGTATAAATATTTGACTGTATTAATGGATTGTATAAATATTTGAATGTTGTTACAAAGTGTATGAAGGGATGTTACTTTTTATTTATGAAAATTGTCATGGAAGCTATATGGTGAATAACATTAACTAATGGCTTATTAATCCTATTAAAGAAATGTTTTTTGGTCTTAAAAATTTTAAGACTTCTCTATTTAGAAAGTCATAAACACTTTATAAAGTAGTATAGATACAGCCAACAAATAAAAAAAATAAAAAACACACAGTAGCTCCTTTTTCTCTCACTCTAAACCACCATAAACCGGTGACACCATCAAACACTGCAGCCGTAATAACCACAGCCGTCACTGCTATCTGACAAAATAGCCACCATATTGTGATGGTTTTGGTTGTTTTGGTTGGTCGGGTGGTTTTGGTTGGTTGATTTGATTTTTAGTTTCAGATGGTTGTTAGTGGTTTTAATGGTTTTCGGGTTTCATATTTATGATGGCTTAATAAAAATGGCTTCGGTGTTTTGTACAAAATCCATCACTTTTTTAGATAAGGAAGGTTTTAAAGAAAAACATTTGCTCGTCATATAAATAGTCACCGGGTACCCGCCGCCGCATTGCGCGAGTACCCTTCTAGTGTCATAATATATCTGATTCATGTACATCTAGAAAGACTTATATACTCTGAGAATAACTATTTTGTGGATACATGTTTGTAAATAACTATTTGGAGAACACGTGTTTATACCGGCCCTTGATAAGTGGGTACTTACCATTCTGCTTAACAAGGAACTAGAAGACAGGATTCCAGTAGTCTGGGATAAATTGTATAACTAGTAGGGATGGCAATGGGGTGGGTTTGGGGCGGGGCGGCCATCCCCATCTCCAAACCCGATTACCAAAGTTCTCCCCAAACCGGCCCCGATCCCCATCAGGGCGCCCCGTTGGGACGTGATAGTCCCTGATGTGTGCACACTGCACACGATGTGTACAAGTTTTAAATTTTATAAACACGCTTATCCGATTAACTATTTAACACATACGAGCAAGTATACTCATCCGTTTTAGTAAAGGTGGGTAAGTCGAGATCGTCCCAAAGGATTTATAGATCAAAGTATTAGAAAACTAGTTTGTATAAAAGGGTTGTCAATCCTTATTATCGAAAATTCAAGTATTCAAGAAACAATATTAACTAAAACATATACTTGTGTGAAATGCCACAATCAATCATTTGGAGTATTCATGTTAAGCTTGGTGTAAACTTATTATGATGCACAACTTTTATATGAATGACTAACAATCAATGGTGTTTATCATGTTAAACCATTACTAGAGTTCAATCATCTAGTTACTTCCTTTCGGCCTAAGACAACTAGAATAATAATTCCATTAACACAATGTTGTTTAAAAGCAATTCTTTAGTTATGAATTCCTACGAATCCTTTCGACCTAATTTGATGATGAAATCTTCTCAAATCCATTTTAAAGAGTAAACATGATGCTTGTCACACATCATATCCCATACTAATTCGTGCACTAACTTTTTGGAATAAAAACATTTAGAAAACCCTTTCGGCCAATATTCCCCAAAGATGTTTTTATCAACAAATTAAGCAAGATTATATATTATCCCAACAAACTCATAAATTAAGAAGAGTTTTCATGCATCACCTTTTTAAAGAAAAGAATACTCCATGACTAACTACATCATTCACACAAGTATATACCAAATCACTTCATATAAATTATATTAAAACACAAGTAGATAGCCTTACTGTTGAGATACCTTTACTTGATTTTTCGGGGTCTACTATTGAGAAAATTCAGGTTGAATACGAGTGGAAACTACCACGTTGTGATAAGTGTAAGATTTTTGGTCATATTCTTATTGATTGTCCTAAAGTTGTGTTACTTCCTGTCCAGCCTACTGTAACTGTTAATGATGGTTTCAAGACTGTCAATAATAAGAAGAAAGGGAAACAAGGTGGTCCTACTATTCCGGGTCTAGGAGGGGTTCCTAAACCTGTTGTGGGTACGCAGTTTCAGTATCGACCCAAAAAGACTCCTCATGAACCTAAGAAAGTGGATGGCAATAAGAAGAATGCTTCTGCTGTGGCTAGTTCGAGTGGAACGAAGATCTCTACATCTAACCAGTTTGATGCTCCTAATATGGAAGATACGGATGCTTTCGACATTCCTACTAATGACACCAACAAGGATGTGGATTTTGGTCGTACAATGAAAGTTAATGAAGATGAGTCTACTAAGACAGGTAATACATCACAAGAACCCCTTGTGAGTGATTTGAAAGAGAAGGAGTCAGTTGTGGCTCCTAAAACTAGTGATTCTTGTACTCCGCCCGCCTCTTCTACTAAGAGAGTTAACCCTTTTTCTAAGGTGGGAGAGATTGTGGTTTCTGATTCTGAAGATGAGGTGGTTGCTAACCCATTTAATGAGTCTGCCAATCTATTTGGTGGTGGCCAAAAGTTTGAAGATGATTATGATGACTATGACTACGATAACTAAGTGAACCAGGTTTATGATATTCAAGGAAATTTGGATGCTTTTGATGCCATGTATGGCACCAAGCTTCAAGGTCTTAGGAATTAATTTTATTTCGTTATGTACTATGTTATCATTTGAGTACTAGTTTGTTTTCTTGTTTAGAAAATAGGAAGTATCTTGTTATGTAAGCTTTTTGCTTATATAATGGGCAGAGATATGGGATTTCACCCATATCCATTGCACTTAAACGTTTTGGTTAATATATTTATCAGGATGCATGATTACTCCCCTTTACAATATATATATATATATATATATATATATATATATATATATATATATATATATATATATATATATATATATATATATAATTCAAATAAACAAGATCTAAGTCGTAAATATTTTACATTGGTGGTGGCCAAAAGTTTGAAGATGATTATGATGACTATGACTACGATGACTAAGCGAACCGGGTTTATGATCTTCCAGAGAATTTGGATGCTTTTAATGCCATTATGGCACCAGGCTTCAAGGTCTTAGGAAGTAATTTTATTTCGTTATGTACTATGTTATCATTTGAGTACTGGTTTGTTTTCTTGTTTAGAAAATAGGAAGTATCTTGTTATGTAAGCTTTTTGCCTATGTAACAGGCTGAGATATGAGATTTTACCCATATCCATTGTACTTAAACGTTTTGATTAATATATTTACCAGGGTGCAGTATTACTCCCCTTTACAAAAAAAATAAAAAATAAAAAACTATATATAAAATTTAAACAAACAAGATCTAAGTCGTAAATATTTTACATAGACTTATATGTTTGTTTACCACAATTAATATACCAAGGTCCTCCTTTTCCTGTCGACAAACCACGAGTCAACAACCGCCGCCACACTTCATGATCATCTTTAACCCACAACCACCCACCCCTTAACTCACGCGTTCAGATCATTATCATCACTTGCAAAATTATCTTTTAATACATCATATTAATCATTATCATATGAAAGCAATAATACCTATTTAACCATTAGTCCAACAAATTTACAGCCATTGAAACATTACATGAATTAAATAAAAAATCTAATCTTGCATTATCATTAGTTAAAGGTAAATAAAATGAAGAAATAACAATTACCTTAAAATGTTTGTACATACCTGCAAAATGCAATGAAGAAGAACAAGATAAAGAATAATTCGTTTGAAGACTTTAAAAGGGTTAGGGAGAAGAAGGTGTGTTGTCATTGATTGGAAGAAATGGTTAGTGTAGAAAGAGAA
This sequence comes from Artemisia argyi, assembly GCA_030686995.1. NCBI lineage: Eukaryota > Viridiplantae > Streptophyta > Magnoliopsida > Asterales > Asteraceae > Artemisia > Artemisia argyi. The sequence continues at coordinate 19,260,076 of CM060682.1, forward strand.
CGTGGGTAAAAAATTGGGTGAGGTGAGATGAAATGAAAAGCCAATATACTTTGTATTCGCTTTTCTCCTCAATTGATGACATAAAAACTCAAAATGGCTGAACAGTGTCCAACTGTTTGGTTCTACATGGCATTTTCATAAGAGAGCTTCCACAAATATCTATACTAGTATATAATGTATTTGAGACTATTGTATAATTAGAAAAGCTTAAAATTCAGACTTTCACTTGCTTATTATCGAAGGATTTCAAAATTAATTGGTTAAAAAGCAGGTTGGTTATGAATTTGGTTAAGAAGTTTGTTAGGAAAGAGGTTAGTTGTTCAAACTAAAATTATTTGGTTTAACTATCTCTACATCTCTATATACAAAGCATAAAAATAACTAAATGTGTAACCGTCTAACCGAGTAATGCAAAATATAGTAACAGGTACCCGCCACCGCTTTGCGTTGGTACCGTTCTAGTAATGAGTAGTGCTACAACCAGGATTTACAAAAATAAATCCACAAAAGAGTTGTGTCATGTGATGATTGGTGTGTTTAAATATATTTTGTCTCTCTTTTCTATGCTCCACCGATCAACACATGACACAACTCTTTTGTGGATTTATTTTTGAAAATCCTTTATAGTTATAGTTGTAGCACTATTCAAATATAATATATAGATACATATATTAAATAGTGTCAAAGTTTATAAAAAGCAACATTTTTCATTTCATTCTTCCAACAATTACAGTGAAAATCGTTGAACACCTGTTAAATCTTCAGATATTGGGCCAGTATTCAGGTGTATATTCCATGTAGGCTTGCCCATGATAATAAGGAAGTTTATAGTTGCATAGCCCTCTACAACTTGCACTGAACTCAAAATACATATAAAAATCCAGATTGGTGAATGATTTATTCTGCTGCAACAAACCTGGTAACCCAGACGCTAGCATCGTAACATTCAGTTTCCCATGCCTTATTTTAAACTGGTCAGCACCTTGAGATAGGATACTTGCAAAGTAAATACGTTCCGTTGACCTTGGAAGATAATAATCGATATCGATTTTAAAGATTTCGTGATACGAATAGGATACTAACGGATTAGGGTTGGTGAACTTGATAGCTAAATAGACTGTATTATTCTTCTCTCGGGTGTAATTGACTGATTTTTGTTCAAATATCGGAATTGTTAAGTAGTAATCGATTACAGGATACATGGGAAGTTTCAGTGCGACGACAACTAAAAATACCAGGTTCAACATCACAAAGCTACACAAGCAAATAGTGAAATTCTTTTTTCTCTTTTCAGACAAAGAGCTCGAATTTGAACATAAGGAACAGGCCGATCATCATTCGGGCTGTTTGGACGATCATTTTCACTGTTCACTGGAGTCACTTCATGGTTGTTTTGCAGTAACGAGAGGTTGCTTCCGTTTCCTGTAGGAACGTGATCTTGAGTAATAATACTGTCACTAAAAACATGATCAACGTTACATCTGAAACCAGCTTCAGCATCAACAGACAAAGCAGGATTGATTATATTCATTAATGACATTTTTGAGATATTCAGTGTAAGAGTTCTGTCTCGTTTATTATAGGGATTAAGGAATAGTCTCCCGCGTCGATATGACCCAGCCAATTTTTATTAGAGTTGGTTGTAAAATAATACTAGGAAATTTGTATGTTTTAACCTTACTTTTGTCCTTCAAAAGCGACGTAAGAGCGACATATTGTTGAATATATATATATTTGTTTAGATTCCAACTTGACTGCTGAGGAGCTGTTAGCAAAAGATTTTTGAGGAGTTGATAGCTTTTTTTTACAAAAATAATCTATTCTAAAGTAAGTAGCTCTGTTTGGATTCATTAACTTCAAGCTTTTATTTTAAACAAATAGCTTAAAAATGAAAAGCTGATTCATGAAGTTTTTAAAACATCTTGGATCTGTTAAAACTTTAAATTACTGATATACTCTCTGAACATTTATTTACAATTATAAATGTGTCTTTTTATGTCATTTTATATCATGTAATTATATTTAACAGCTAACTTACCAAACACTTTTATTGAAAAAAAAATAAAGCTTGTAGCTCATGTTAACAGCTTTGCAATTTATAGTTTACAGCTTACAGGTAACAACTTCCAGCATGCAGCTTACTACTAGTTTTGCCAAACATAACAACAGTTACAGTTTACAGCTTACAGCTTATAGCATGCAGCTTAAAGTTAGTTTTTTTATATAGGTCACCCACTTTTTGAAAGTAACTTATAACCCACCAAATTATGTATTTATCTTCGTTTACACTAACTTCAGTGAAGTTGAATTCGGATAATTATCAAATGGCAAGAATGAAACTAACACTAACATATTAAACTCAAACGAATAAAAAATCAGTCCCGAAATTTTTAATTTTATCATTCTAAAGTACTTTTAACATTACTAGCAGGGTACCCGCGCGTTGCAGTGGTGGGTACCCTGTGATTAAAGTGTAGGCGCTAATAAAATAACAATGATGAACTTATTAATCGGAGAAAAAATGGATCACAGTCCGACCCAATTCACCCGTTTTTACCGGTTCTGACTGGTCCTCTTCGTTTTATTTTTGAACGGCTTTTATTGGCTAGCCGAACCGATTGCGACTTCGGATTTTGGTCGAACCCGTTGGTCCGGTCCGAATTTTAAAATTGTATGTGATGCTAGATTTTAGACCAGATTTTACTATTTATAATTACACCGTCTACCTGTGGTCTACCTATGCACTAACGGGCAGAGAACCCGGTTGTCTATAGTGTAGTAATTGGTAAGGTCGAGGTCATCTTAAGAGCTATGAGTGCGGATCCTAATTTAATCTAATGTCACTGATTTTAAAAGGAGTTTTTGAATTGATTAATAATTAAACGAAAGAAATGAAATGAAATAAAAGCAATAAATGCGATGAAGAATCAATAGGGGGAAATGTGTTAGCCTCGTTACTAATCTTATTATGCCATAATTAAGTTTTCCTATTAATGCTTTCTACCACTTCAGGTGGGGGTAAATGTCACTAGACTCCTATGATCAATTTGTCTAGCCTATGTCACATAGATTCCAATTCCATCTTTTGATTGATAGAGTTTGTGGGTAATCTATGCTAAGTCATTAAGCGTCAGCTACAAGCTAGACCTATTCGTATAAAACCCGGCCTCTCGGAACTTAGAATTTCCCTAACTTCTTAAGCATCTCCATTTGGTAGGTGATCCTATGGTCAATTCACACACAAGGGGAAGGTTGTCCTATGGTCAATTCTTACGAATCATCGCAATCTATTCGACTAAGGTCCTATGGTCAATTTTCCTAGCTTCCTAGATACTACCAAGTTTCGATGCTACCAAAACAAGGGTGTTCATGAATAGACAAAGAAAGTATGCACTAAAAGCAATAACGAAAGCAAGAAAACTCGAATCATGGCAATAATAATTTCATAACTAGGCTAACACAAAAGTTTTTTAGCCAATCATACTAAACATTGTAGCAAATTCAAAGTTAAAAACCATAATGAAAGACAGTAAATTAAATACAAATGTTTGATAAGAAATAACTAAAACTTATGTAGTATTGGCGTGAATTCTCCCTTCAAAGATGCTCCGTATGCAGCTGAAAATTGTCTCTCTGGAAGCCGTTTACGTCCCTAGGTATTTGGTGTAGGGTAGTTATGTGAAAATGCAAAATTAGAGCTTGTATTTATAGTCTCGTTATAGTTACAGCCTAACCTTAAGAATTGGTTATGCCATAACCATCGTATCTCAGACAATCTTATCCATAGTAAAATATTTTCGGCGTAACCTTGAGAATGGGTTATGATCGTAGAACTCTCGTAGTGATTTTCTCCACTTTTACGCCGTAACCCTATAAGTAGGTTACGGTGTAACCTTCTTAACCATGAAATTCTTCTAAGTCTTTGGATTTCTACGGCGTAACTAGTGTGTGAAGTTACGCTGTAGTCTTGAGCTGCATTGACTTTGGTCTTCTTAGTGTAAATCATAGTTACAGCGTAAGTAGAGTATGGATTTGTTAATACAAATAATGTCAAAAACGTCATTTGCATTATTCGGTCTCTATACATTTTGATAATCACAAAATATAAAAACACATTGCATAAAACTATGTTTAATAAGTTTTTTATCGAAAAAACTCGTTTCGACAACGTCTCGACCACAACATCACTTAAGGTATGAACAAACACTATACCAATATTAGTTTAAAGACCAAAGAAAAAACACCCTAAGATTGAAGAAAGTTAGTGGTTCAATTGTACTCTCTCCGTCTCAAAGTTATTGTTCATGCTTCCTTTCGTGAGTAAATAAGAGTGGAGATAGAGAATATACATCAAGTTTACCATATTACCCTAATATAGATCTAGTTCACCATATTACCCTTTATTATTACAAGTATTAAAGAAGTTATAAATTAATTAGTTAAAAGTAAAACTGCCATTATGCAAAAAGTAAGAAATACAAATGTTTTTTTAAACTGCGTATTTTTGTTGTGGACAATTATTTTGAGAATAGGGAGTAATTAAGCATTTTAATGGATTGCATTTCTTTTTATAAACGGAATGCATGTGGTTTTCCCAAGTATCTGGTGAAGGCAAGCCTTTTTGACTCATTTGTATGCGGCATCGTCGAGTTAATCTCCGAACCGTTTCACACCCTTCCCTGGTTATACCCAAATGTACACATCTAGGGAGGTTTGAACTCTTTACCTATTATTTGAAAGCAATGACATTACCATTGGCCATTTTGTGGTGGTTATTCCACTTTCTTTTATAAAATAAGTATTTTAGTCTAATAACATTACCCATTTTTTCAGTTTTAACCATGTGTTTTCTCTTTATAGGCGAATACCTGTGCATGGCAACGGAAATTCCTAGGGGCAGACAATTAATGATATGCGATATTGTAGCAAGTGTTTCGTGTAACGTTCAAAATAAAACGTGAAAAGATTAAAATGTAATTGCAAATGTTTGTAACATGCAACAATTCAACTCGATCAAGCAAAAATTCGTAACATATATCAAAGAATATATAAAAATATTTAGTGAAACGGAAAATAAAACATTACATCATTTATGAGATAATAAATAACAATGCACATTACTCACCACGTAAAACTTCTTGGTTCACGACATTTGTATGCACTTTTATAACAATGCAACTACACCTTGATTTAGGGGATTGATGAGTGCTCAAACACTCATCATTTTTGTTAAATCTAAACTGCAAAACATTTAAAAACACTAAAAAATGTATCAAAATACTAAAAATATTCCAAAATTGTGTTTTATATAATTTAGATGCAAAATGAGTAAAAACAGATGAAAAACGAACAAAGTTTTTATAATTGGCAGTTTCAGTCTCTCAACTTTTAAAAGTTGTCAAAATCAGTCCCTGAGCATTTGTTTTGAAAGAAAAGTCAACCCAAGTCCTTTAAAAGTCAAATAGTATCAAGAATGGTCCTTGGGTAAAAAGTTTTAAAAATTTACAATTATGGCCCCTCAAGTTTCTAAATTGGCAAAAATGGTCTATAGTGGAATGTTTTGGAAGAAATATCAACATTGGTCCTTGGGGAATCACAAGAAGTCAATATAAGTCCTTGGAATGAAAGTTTGAAGAAATTGCACTTTCGTCCCTCAAGTTCCAACATTTGGCAGTTTTAGTCCTTGGGCTTTTTTAAATGGGAAATTTACACTTATGGCCCTTGGATAATTGGGATATGGAAAGAAGTACCCTTGGTTCAAATTTGGGAAGTGGGCAATTTCAGCCCCTCATGTTTCAGCTAATTACAATTTGGTCCTTGTGATATTATAGTTATAAACCAAATGGACCCTAAGCTTTAATAAACAAACAAACCAAACAAATCCAATCCACTAAACCACCCTAGCCCATTCATCCCAAGCCCATTACCAAAATAATAAAAATCCCAACACCCTCCCCAGGTCAAACAATCAACTGGGTCAAACCCAGTCAACTCCACCATCTTCAACCCCCATTTCCCGCTCCATGTCCCCCCTCCAATCCTCCACAATATCCTCACCTTTCCCACTCATGTCCCCTCCAACTCATCCCCTTCATTAATAATCCCAACTACCAAACCAACCCCCACCCAATACCTGCCAATTGCAAGTTTCCCGCCAAAAATGCATTTCAACGGCCATGATCAATTCAGACAAATCCAAGGGTCACAATGAGGTGGGAAAGTTAGAGTATCACCTCAGGTTCTATAAAAGTCAAGAGAAATGAAGAAAGAGACATTAGTTAGTATAATAGTAGCTGTAGAATAATTTTAGTGTCAAAATTAGTATAAAATTAGTTTTAAGTTGAACTTTTAGTTTAAAAAGGTTGTAAGTTACATTTTCAGTGTATTTGTAATTTGTATCAATCATCAATTTCATTTATCTTAGTTGAATTCAGATTTTGCCATTTTTCTTTGAAAACTCTCAAATTAATTTTAAGCTATTAAAAGTTGTCTTTATTTGGTTGTTTAAGTTTATTTAGGTGAATGATAAGCTTTTATAAGCTTACCAAGCACTAAATTCAGTTTCAAATCTAGTTCACTAAAAAGACTAAAAAAATCCAAATAAATAGTGAATAAATAAAAAATCAGTGAGAAGAAGGAAAGTTGCTGCAAGGTAAGGTTGATTTGTGATGGTCCTGGTTTAGAAGCCTCAGGAAAGGCATTAGGTTGTGGTTTGGTTCCCTGGACACTTGTCTCACAGTTGGATTCAATTATTGTCCTTTGCAAACCTTTGTTGCTCAAAATTTCATGCTCACTGCCTAAATGTAGTAAGTATTTCATTTCCTTGTTCTAGTGGTTCTTTGCACTTAGAATTTGTTTGATTAGCTTTAATTTAGTTCAAGTAATCTGTTTTAAACATAAAAGAAGCAGGTTGTAGCTATAAAACTTAAGTTGTAGTGTAGACTTAGTTTTAAAGGTCTGTTTGGATTAACTGTTTCAGGGAGATTTATGGTTGTAATTGTTGTTTATTGTGGTTGCATTATGTTTATCTAGGTTCAAGTAAGTGTAATTTATCATTAAACTTTGGTCTCAAGTGATAAAAAGTCAAAATCACCATAAGAACCTCATAACTGTCCATTGTGTATGATTTAGTGCCCATAAACCCTCATATCCTTGCACAAGTTGTTGCTTTAGCTTAATGTGGCCTTATTTCAGCTTATTGAATCCTTTTTAGTTAACTTAGATTAATCAAAAGTTCAACAAAGTCAAAATTCCAAGTTTATGCAAAAAGTCAATCTCACCCTAGGCAGAAAATCCAATTAGTGTGGGAATTTTTGTGATTTTTGTGTTTGATTTCAAGCCCTGAAATTTTTACATATTGTAGTGTCCCAGCCAATCTTTAAGAATACACATTGTGCTTATTTTTCAGAATTTTCTAAGTGCTTATTTTGGCTTATCAAAGTGACCTGCAGGGCAAGGTATATGCCCTGCACCATTACTCAGTTCATAACACCAATTTTCAATTGCATCTCCTGGCTTCCATAATGGGCCCCACACCCTGAATCTTGGCTTATTGGAAATCCAATAAGCCAAGCTTTAAGAAACAGTGCTTATTTTCTAGATTAGAGCTTATTTCATAGGGTTGCATGCTCCATTTTGTTTGTCCCATTCTGAGTGCATGCTGAGCACTCAGATTTTGTATCAAATTTCCATGCCCTCCCCTACCTTCAATAGTGGGTCCCAGAGGGTGAGCTGAGGCTTTTTGGAAAGTCCACCAGCTCAGCTTGCTACTTTAGTCATTTATTTGTGCTTATTAGCTTATCACATAAGCTTAGTTAGCCCTTAAAATTGACTGCAGGCCTAAGTGGTTGATTGTGGTGATTATAAGTGCTTATTTGCTTAATAATAGCTTATTAGAGCTTATGTCCTATCCATTTTGCTTGTTTCCAATCCTTTTCACTTGTTTATACTTTGTTTTACCTTTGTATTCCTTTGTGAAGCTTGTTTGATAGCTTGATTGAGCTTAAATTCCAATTTAAGCCAAAATACAAGCTGTTAAGCTCAATAAGCTCCAATCTGCTTATTTTCAAGTTTTAAATTACTTTTTTTTTTTATTAAAGTTGCCTTAAATCGGTGTACAAATAGTTTTGTAAGTTAAAAATCCAGAAAAATCAAATTTTGAATTAAGTGATAACTTCTATTTAATATTATTTATCTTTTTAATTTTCCTAATTAGCTTTTTATTAAGTAATTTGTATTTTTATATTTTTCTTAATTTTCTTTTATATTAAAGTATTTTTAGAAATTTTTCTATATTTTTCTCTTGTCATTTAGTATTTATTAGAATTAAATATAGTTTAAGTAATTATTAATTAATATTTAAGTATTAAATAGCATAATTAGCTTTTATCAAGTAATACATAGTTTTTATATTTTTCCTAGCTTTTGTATGTTATAAAATAATTTTAGGAATTTTCTCATAATTTTTACTGTTCATTTTCTATTTTTTAGAATATAGTTTAATTAGTAATTAATTAATATTTAGTTTAATAATTAGTAAAATAGTTTAAAAATACATAATATAAATCTTTTATAATTTTTTAGGAATCCTGTGATGGTTAATTAGTTTTATAAAAAAATTCATAATTATCTAAGTCATTTTAGTATTTTTAGTAATTTAAATGTTTAATGATGCGTGGGAATCGCAACAGACTTTACTTCTCGAGGGATCTCGAGAAGCTTACAACCCCCACCAGGCAGTGTACCTGATCGTTGTAGTATAGTATAGTGACAAGTACCGGGGGATTGATCGTTCAGCTTAGGAATAGTGTCGCTAGGATTAGAAAGCCTAAATACTAGTTCTAGAGGTGAGGGATGATTATTTTTGTGTTTTTATATTTTTTAGAAAGCAAGTTAAAATCTCGGGTTTTGGAAGAGTGGGCGGAATTAGTTGCTATTCAACTAACCCAATACTAAGATGCAATCAAAATAAAATACTAGAAAATGAAATAAACTAATTTATACTAAAGTTGTGAGCAGTAATTGGAGAAAATGTGTTTACTTAGATTTCACTACTCCCTAGATATCTTTTACACGTTAATTACTTGTTATAATTGCATGGATGACGGATTGTATTCCTTAATACCATTCATGGGGTGGCACACATAACTCCCCAATTCTATGAGCTCTTATCTCCTCCTACACCATGCCCAGCACAACTATAGGGATTGTAAACAGTGGCTCATGCATTAAATACAACCAATAAAGACCTAGTGCGCGTTGGTTCATGTTTCTTAAGACGTTCAAGCATGTTACCAATTGGAGATCTGCCAGTTTTCTTAAGCCTAACATATAAATCATTCATCCAAGACAAGAATAAACAAGTAATCAACACATAATCAATATCTAGGTTTCATTAGATCTAAGCAAACACAAAAGAGATCTAGCCTAGCATGATAGAATTAAGACAAGAACATGATATAGACAACCAACACATAGACATATTGATTGAATTAGAAGAACACTTATCTTGATTAATCATGCAAGGTATCAAGGGGTTGGAACCCTTGAAAAACCTGTAAAGTTACACCAAAATCGTACTTAGGGTTTCTCCCAAAACTTCTCTCTTTAAATGTGAAAAATTAGAAAACTATATATAGAAAAATAGGTTTGACGGCGTCAAGAGTAAACTTGTGACGCCGTCACCTCGCCGCCAAAACTCTCCTCGGACTGCCTAGATCTACTTCTGACGCCGTCAAGACTTATACACTTCCAGGCCGTCATGACTCTTTTACTCTTGACGCCCTTCCCACGTGACGCCGTCAAATCTGTTCTGGGTAGTCATGGAAATTCATGAAATTTGCTCTTGACGCCGTCAAGGTGTTGTTCTTGACGCCGTCACCTACTGTTCCCAGCATGGAAAATTAAGACTTTGGCGTTTTCTTCACTTTTATGCTCCAAAAACGTCCGAATTGCTTCCTTTTCCAGATTTCACTCCCAAAATACCTAAAATCACAAAAGGAACGAATTAGGGCAATATTTGATCAAATAAATTCGAATTCGGGCTTAAATGACCCCCTAAAAATGGATCATTTTTCGCCTCATCATATACCCTTACACTTGAGATTTGCTTGTCCTCAAGCAAATGCGCTTTTATTCTAATCAAAATACAAGTTAGGGGTCATTTAACACTAATATAAAAGTAATTACAACAAATAATCGTTCCACTAAAGACCAATAGACAAGCACGGAGGTCATACGCAAGCACCTCACAAATAGTGTTTAGATACTCACATCTCTCGGGTGTAATAAAGTGTAAATTACAATATGGAAACGGAAGATATCTCTCACTACCTGTCATAGCAAAATAGATTACCATAGGCTTGGGAAAGGATCAAACCTCTACCACATGGCGTAAGCACCTAGGATAAACTATCAAAGAGGTCTTTTAAAGGGTTGTAACGTTAGGTGTAGGGATATGAAATACACGATTTTGTTGGATAAAGGAAGTTTTACTGGTGGCGAGTTAACAATCTTGGTTAATTACATGTACAATGTGGCGTTGCTAAGCCAAGACTAGACTCGACTTAAGCTAATAAATGAAAAATAACAAAAACATAAAATGAACATAGAATGAAAAGGGATGGTAGTCCGTATGTTTTTTCTCTTTTCTATTTTTTTTTCTATTTTCTATATATATATATATATATATATATATTTTTTTTTTTTTTCTTTTTCTTGATTTTTTTTTTTTTTTTTTTTTTTTTTTTTTTTTTTTTTTTTTTTTTTTTGCATACACTCTTACCCTACCATCCAAAATAATACATCATAGGGGATGAGAATTCCCCTTACACTTGAATCTTTACATACTTTACAATAAACTAATCTAATGACTCGAATTAAGAAAATCAAAACACTTGGAGCACTTTTAAGATTAACGTACATATGGGGGTAATAAATGATGTTCTTCCCCATTACTTCATAAAATAAGTACTTACCCATGAGTCCCAATCGTCCCAAAACAATATGTGCAAGGATATGACTCGACTTAGCAACCATTTAATCAATTAGAAAGTTAACTTAGGGTTTAACAAATAACAATAATGCACTAAAAATGAGCGCATACACGGAAGGCTAAGGTGATTTGGTTGTACATTTAAGTGGGGTGTAACAAATTCTTCCTTTAAATAAAATGCTTAAAGTTAGAAACGAAAAGATAGGCTCGGAGGGGTGTACTAGGGGTTTCGTGTACTAAAAATGAGAACGCTAAGGGTGTGGGAAAAATTAGTTGACATAACTAGCCAAGTAATATGACTTAAATGGTCAAGTAATCATAATGCGGGTTTAACACAAGGGTGATCCTAATGCCTCTTATCATGTAGTAAATCCTACCACACGAATGTAGTCTCACTAGCGGTCTCGGGATGCATCACTAACGCAAGTTCTAGAATCTAAATGCTACCGGTACACTCATAAGCACTAATAGTGAATGCTTTTTCTATCAAATCTAAAAACGAACCTCACATATTTGGGTGAAAAATTTTTCTGAATATACGGTTATGTGCTAGTCATACAATCTCCTATCCATGAGACGCTTGCTATGGCTAAAGTTTCACTCTTAAATGTTGTAAAAAAATTTAAATTTGGCGCTAAAATTACACTAACAAGTATTTCTCATAGTTTTATTACACATTTACCATCAAACAAAACAAACTCAAGCGAAAGTGCATATGTAAGGTATCATCTTTTTACCCTCCCCTTACACTTAAGATGAACATTGTCCCCAATGTTCAAGTAAATAATGTAAAAGTGAAAAAGTAAAGAGAATGAAATCAAATACTCCCCTGATTCGCTCGGTATGGATAATAGGATGGCCAGGTTAAATCTTCCTCCAAGAAAATGAACAATCAAAGCTTCCCTTCCAGAATATAAATCATCTTCTTGTCACACATAACCTGTAAAACCTGACAAAGTAGACAAGACAACCTCGCGTAAAATCGGCGGCATCCTATATAAGTTTCTAAATCCTAGAAAACAAGATAAGATATAATGCTTGTGGAATGAAGTTTGCAGATCTCCTGGAGATTATAAAACTTAATAATTTACAAAAACCATAAGACTCCGTTAGAAAAACAAAACCGGTAAAATTTCCAGATTTTAACTCCTGACGCCGTCAAGAGTAAACCCCTGACGCCGTCAGAATGGACCTGCAGAAATTCTTATGTTAAGTTTCCGGAAAATTTCTGGAAAAACTTGGTCCTACTTCCTGGAAAATCCTGCAAAACTTCATTATGACTCAATACAAGCATTTGACTCTAACAAATACGAATATACACGCTCATTTAATATTGTGGAGAATCATGATCGGTTTGTTTCTTAAAAACATATTTGGGGTTTCCCCTTACACTTATCTTTTGCAAAAATACCTTTAGGTGGAGTTAAGACTAGGTCAAAACAACAAAGTAAAGTATTTCCACATTTTAGTTTAGAGACATGATCTACCAACAATAAAAATAAAGCATGCATACGGAAGCAAATAACAATCAATCAAATAAAATCACACAAAACATGGGTTGCCTCCCAAGAAGCGCTTTTCTTTATTTACGAGTCTTGTAGCTAGACTCAAGGTCATGGGTTACTACGTGACTTCATCATTGGTTCCATTCTCTAGGTCGTCTTCTAAACCAGTTTTGTATTCCGGACCTAGTTGTAAGCATTCTTTATAGAAACCAAGCATCCTATTCTTTACATATTCTACTCCTCTACGTCTATCTTCCTCATTCCTATAATAAGCCGCTTGCTTGTGTTCTTTTTCGAAATTAGAGAGAAGGCGGTATTGTTCAATCTTGTAGGGCATTTGATAGGCAACCTCATCGTTCTCTTCCTTAAATCTAACTATCCCTAAAGTCGGATCATAACTCATCCTAGTGGCTTCAACAAATGGTTTTCCGAATACTATTTGGCTTAGGCAAGCATCTATCACCGGACGAATGTCTTCCACTATCATAAAATCGATTTCATAGGTGAGATTCCCTAAAATCACATGTAATCTCTTCACTCTTCCTGCAAAATTACTTATCAGATTCTTACCGGGCATCATCCTAAAATTAAGTTGCATCTTCATCACCCAATTGTAATAAGTCCTAGTCATGATGTTCACTGGGGATCTAAGGTCGATGTAAGCTTTCCATATATGCATGTGCCCGATATTGCATGGGATGTTAATGTTAGAGGGGTCTCCCATTTTGATAAGGGGTGTGCCGAAGATATATGGTCTCTCGGGACTATCGAATAGATCCTTATGGTACTCCCGTTCTTCTTCGGTGGGCAACTTATCAAAGTATTTTTCTATAGGCTCTACCTCCTCTAACTCCTCTTCCTTGTTAACCTTAACCTCGGCTTCTATTCTAACTTCATCCTGGTCACTCCTCTCTATCTCCTTATCTATTGGTTTAATGGTGGCAATATTGACAAAGAGGACATGTTTGGATGATGAGGGATCCTTAATTTGGGTTCCACTATTGGTGTCCCTAGTGTCCTTCCTAGGTGTGATTAACACTTGGTTGTTAAGGGCCTTCAACAAGTTGTCAGTCTTATTGGTCATCTCCGTTTGTTGTTGGTTGAATTCGGTTTCAAACCTAGCTATGCGGGCTTCTTGAGATGCCATGAACTTTGACATCAATCCTTCAAGATTGTTGGTACTACCATAGTTGTTAGAAGGATTGTTGTTGAAAGTACGGTTGGATGGTGGACCGTTTGGTTGGTAACGATTAGGCGGATTGGAAGAATTGGGTTGATTTTGTTTCCACCTAAAGTTGGGGTGATTTTTCCAATAGGGGTTGTATGAATCACCGTAAGTGTTTGGCTCAGGCTTGAAAGTGTACCACTTATCTCCCGCTTCGTCGGTACGCGTGGATGCGTAGTCCGCAAAAGCTGTTCCGGGGAGTTCCATACAATCACGAGTGTCATGGGGACCACTACATAATTCACATGAAGAAGTGATTTTGTTCACTTGGCTTGAAGGCTTAGGAGCTTCGTAAGATTTCATGAGAAACTTGACTTGGTCCTCAAGTTCCATGATTCTACGGTCGGGAGTGCTAGAATTGTTCGAAGGCAAAGATATTGCCTTGACCGTTTTATTCAAATCACGGGGATCATTCCAACTTTCGTTGTCATAGAGAGCAAGATCTTCTATGAGTTCCCATGATTGTTCCGCACTAACATCACGTAGCTTACCACCGGCCGATTGGTCAATGGCTCGCCTCGTGGAGATGTCGATATGGTCATAAAAAATTTGGACTTGGAGCCAAAGATCTATGCCATGATGAGGGACTTTTTGGAGTAAGTCCTTGAAACGAGTCCATGCTTCATAAAGAGATTCATTTTGACGTTGTTGGAACATCAAGATGTCATTTCTAAGCTTAGTAGTTCTCCCCGGTGGGAAAAATTGAGCAAGGAAACGAGTGGTGAGATCATCCCATGTGGTGATGGATCCCGCGGGTAAACGCTCAAGCCATTGACTAGCTTGATCCCGTAGAGAGAATTGAAATAGGCGTAATCGGGTAGTCTCTCTAGTTTCAACACCTAGGTCTATGGAATCTACGATTTTGAGAAAGTCCTTAAGATGTTGGTTTGGATCTTCAGAACGAAGTCCATGGAATGCACATCCGCTTTGCACCAACCGGATGGTGTCGGATCGCAAGGGGGTCACATTGGCTCCGGTGAGCTCAATGGTGTTTCGGTAGCCTTGGTGGCTAGGTTGGGAATACTCTCCTAAGGTTCGGGGCCTAAGGGGTTCTAATGGTGGGTTTTGTTGTGGTGGGATGACGGGTTCAAAGATGTTACCACCTTCCATGATGTCGGATGGTAAAGAGTTACGAACAAAGGCACGAAGAAATAAGATAGACTAAAGAAGATCTAAAAATAAAATAAAAAAAAAATAAAATCTTACTAGAAAGGAATCTAGCAAGTAGACCTAATAAAAAGAAATTCTAACCTAGACAATAACTATTCCCCGGGCTGCGGCGCCAAAAACTTGATGCGTGGGAATCGCAACAGGCTTTACCTCTTGAGGGATCTCGAGAAGCTTAAAACCCCCACCAGACAGTGTACCTGATCGTTGTAGTATAGTATAGTGACAAGTACCGGGGGATTGATCGTTCAGCTTAGGAATAGTGTCGCTAGGATTAGAAAGCCTAAATACTAGTTCTAGAGGTGAGGGATGATTATTTTTGTGTTTTTATATTTTTTAGAAAGCAAGTTAAAATCTCGGGTTTTGGAAGAGTGGGCGGAATTAGTTGCTATTCAACTAACCCAATACTAAGATGCAATCAAAATAAAATACTAGAAAATGAAATAAACTAATTTATACTAAAGTTGTGAGCAGTAATTGGAGAAAATGTGTTTACTTAGATTTCACTACTCCCTAGATATCTTTTACACGTTAATTACTTGTTATAATTGCATGGATGACGGATTGTATTCCTTAATACCATTCATGGGGTGGCACACATAACTCCCCATTTCTATGAGCTCTTATCTCCTCCTACACCATGCCCAGCACAACTATAGGGATTGTAAACAGTGGCTCATGCATTAAATACAACCAATAAAGACCTAGTGCGCGTTGGTTCATGTTTCTTAAGACGCTCAAGCATGTTACCAATTGGAGATCTGCCAGTTTTCTTAAGCCTAACATATAAATCATTCATCCAAGACAAGAATAAACAAGTAATCAACACGTAATCAATATCTAGGTTTCATTAGATCTAAGAAAACACAAAAGAGATCTAGCCTAGCATGATAGAATTAAGACAAGAACATGATATAGACAACCAACACATAGACATATTGATTGAATTAGAAGAACACTTATCTTGATTAATCATGCAAGGTATCAAGGGGTTGGAACCCTTGAAAAACCTGTAAAGTTACACCAAAATCGTACTTAGGGTTTCTCCCAAAACTTCTCTCTTTAAATGTGAAAAATTAGAAAACTATATATAGAAAAATAGGTTTGACGGCGTCAAGAGTAAACTTGTGACGCCGTCACCTCGCCGCCAAAACTCTCCTCGGACTGCCTAGATCTACTTCTGACGCCGTCAAGACTTATACACTTCCAGGCCGTCATGACTCTTTTACTCTTGACGCCCTTCCCACGTGACGCCGTCAAATCTGTTCTGGGTAGTCATGGAAATTCATAAAATTTACTCTTGACGCCGTCAAGGTGTTGCTCTTGACGCCGTCACCTACTGTTCCCAGCATGGAAAATTAAGACTTTGGCGTTTTCTTCACTTTTATGCTCCAAAAACGTCTGAATTGCTTCCTTTTCCAGATTTCACTCCCAAAGTACCTAAAATCACAAAAGGAACGAATTAGGGCAATATTTGATCAAATAAATTCGAATTCGGGCTTAAATGACCCCCTAAAAACAGATCATTTTTCGCCTCATCATTTAAATTAGTTAATTGATAAGTAATTAGTAATTAATTAATAATAATTATATAAATAGTGTAAAAATTAATTTTAATTTTCCAAAAATTTTCTTTTATTATTAGGATTGTAAAAATGTAATTTTCATATTCGTAGGTATTTTATTTCTTAAAAACTCACGTTTTATTTCGTACGTTCACGTAACTTTAATTTGAACGTACGCGGGTTTAAGTTTTAAACGTTTCTGGGTTTTCTAATTTTACAATCTTGTTAATATAACTTATTTAAGCTATTTCCTTGTATATTTCAGTAGTGTAATCAATCACAACCCTTTCCTGTCCAAATTCACTCGATCACAAACCCATTTTGAATACAATTCACACCTCGTCGGTACATAACGACCCGGGGATACACTGTATTCCACGGAGATTGACTCTAAGGAGTTTGACTATATTGACCACATCCTTGGTTGACTTTGGTTGACCGTTTGGAGCCAATCAGGGATCCTCAAGACTAAGGACCTACAAAAAAATATTTAATTAGCCAGAAGGAGGATACAATTCCAAAATGACATGCTAAGAATCCCTTAAACAATAAGAAATTATTTGAAACAATTATTTGTCAAAATATTAAATAAGAATGCAATAATATTTGTTAACTGATTCAAATTTATATGCTCAGCTATTGAGCCAAACCATTTTGAAAAACTTGAGGTTATGGATCATGAAGCATTAATTGAAATCATCAAGCACAAATAATAAAGACTACTTGTTAGTAAGTTTTTTTTGGAAAACCGAGAATTATTTCATTGGAACAGAACATCAAACAGATGGCCGGTGTGCTTGTAAACTTAACCGTAAAGCCTTAAACCTTCCAAATGTTTCAACAAAACTTACTCTGCAAATTCGTGTCAATCTAAGAGGTAAAAAAAATAACAAAAATAAAAAAACAAAAAAGAACATGAGGGTTTATGAAAAACCGAAAAAAGACTTGAAGATGGAATCACTTGTAGGAAGACGAAGAAACATCGAAACGAAGATGATAAAATTTAAATAAGATGAATTGTATACAACTGAATGGTTAAATTGACAAGAAAATTTAATTAAGTGAGAATTAAGAATACCATATGAAGAAGAAGCATATCCATGGGGATTATGTCTAGGAAATGTATCATAACCCAAATTTGTTTTCGCCACTGCTTGAATGAAGAAAGTTGCCGGGATAGATAACTATCGGTTCAGTTGGCTCATAGGTTGTGTCATTAGTGTTTTTGATTTTCTCTACCTATCTATCGATTTCAAGTAAGTCTTACCTTAGAAAAATTGCATTTTTGTAGCTTTACAAACATGGTTATAAACACACAAGTAAAATCCCTTACATTGTAGTGGAGTGTTCCCTATAATTATGGGTGTTTTTAGTTTACATTGAGTGTTCATAACTATTTGTATGTAAAGGTGACAAGATGGTTCGATATGGAAAATTTTAATTGTCTCATATAACACATACTTGATATCGATATGTAGGTAGAGAAAATCAAAAGCACCATTATTTTTATTTTATTTTTATTTTTTTAATGTAGTCTTCAATTCCTATGTTTTTTTAGATATTTAAAATTTTCTTTTAATTGAACACTTTTACAGATATGGATTTTGGAGAACTTCTCCAAGAGCCAAATATGGTGGAAGAAAGACCCGACAGTGATCCCACGTGGTCTAGCATGGTCAACGTTTTGACAATTTCAAAAAATGGAACATAGTCATCTATTTGGGCCGGTAAACAAACCTGTTAATTTTTTGTAAACAAGTGAACGTTGCTTTATATTTGTTCATAGATGACCAGATTTTGTTTTTTTTTTTTTTATTAGGCGTTTAATCCAATTTTGCACCTTGTTCCAACAAATGAGGAGTTGGTGCAACCATTATTGCTAGTGTTGATTTTTTTCATGACTTGATTGATCGACATGCACATGCTAAGGTAGTTGAACCAGTCCGCAACTTTGACAGTGCGGACATCGAAGGTGTAGAGAATATTACTAATGTAGTAGAACTAGAACAAATTGTCGAAAAAGAGGACATTGTTGCTGAGGTATTTGAAAGTGCGGAGATTGTTGCTAAGATAATAGAACCACAACCAAAGTTTGAAAAGGAGGACACTGGCACTGAGGTAGTTGAAAGTGCGGAGATTGTTGCTGAGGTAGTTGAATTAGTCCGAGCCATTGAAAGTGCTGAGGTTGATGTTGAGGTAGTTGAAACAGAACCAAAGTTTGAAAAAGAGGATGTTGTCGCTGAGGTTCAGGCTCTTAGAACCAAAGTCCAGTTGATCGACAAACGAGGAGGAGATGTTGATAGATCTTGCCTTGACGGTGAGCTTTGATGATGTGAGAAAAAGCTTTTCGAAGCTTGAGAAACTTTCGAACATAAACTTTGAAGACAAGTCAGAACCATTGAAGTCAAAAAGTTTGTTCCGGAACATCATGATTATAACTTTTTTATTATTATTAGTATTTTTAAATTTTTTTTTGGTAACCGGGATTTCTGACCTTTTGGCCAATTAATCCACAGAGTTTGAACCCACCGCCGTACAGACATATAAAGCCATTCCTTTTCAGGTGGTTGGCATGGCCACTTCAAGGTTGTTTGCACCTAGCAGGAATTATACTGTTTAAAAGGTCATAAGCTTATAGCTTCATCGTCTTCAATTTCACTAAATAGAATATGTCAATCATCTGCTTATCGAATCATAGATTTTGTGTATTTGTAAACAACTAATGAGCCTTGTTTTGAATTACAGACCGCTAGTCCAATATCAGATGTTTGTCATCATGAACATGATTTACGATGCAAGACAGTCGTGCCTGCCTACTATTTTTTGTTAATGACTTAATAAAGAAAGATGACTAAAAATATAAAGTGGTAAAATTGAGTGCATGCATTAAGTAATTTATTATTTAAAAACAAGTCTCATAGTTCTGACAAGGTTGATATGAATGCACATGGGGCTTTTGGTATTGATATGGTTGGCGTGGATGTTTTGAAACAACCTCCTACATCATATGCTAGTGCTACCTCTAATGAGCCTAAGCAACACACATCTAACTTTCGTAGGCTGGAGTGTAGCATAAAAGCAAGTGGCATGGATCTTTCTGTCCCTATGAAAGTGGTTGAAGAGGTAAACACGAGGTTTGAGAATACTCTTTATGGGTATTTCCTTGGTCAACACCTTGCATTTTCAGTTGTTGATTACTATGTACGCAATGAGTGGGGTAAGTTTGGTATACATAAGGTAATAATGAATACTAAGGGGTTCTTCTTCTTTAAGTTCAACTCGAAGAAAGGTGTTGATGAGGTGCTTGAAAATGGTCCTTGGTTGGTTAGAAATGTTCCTATTATTCTCAAACCATGGACTTTGAACACTAACCTACTTAAAGAGGATTTGACTAACATCCCAGTGTGGGTTAAATTCCATGATGTGCCTCTTGCTATGTTTTCTGATGATGGTCTCAGTCTTCTTGCCACATTGATTGGTACACCCAAAAGGTTAGACGCTTATACTAGCCAAATATGCAAGGAATCATGGGGTCGTAGTAGTTTTGCTAGATGCAAGATTGATGTGAAGTCGGATGAGGTGCTTAGGGATAGCCTCACTGTTGAGATACCTTTACTTGATGTTTCGGGGTCTACTATTGAGAAGATTCAGTTAAATACGAGTGGAAACCACCGCTTTGTGATAAGTGTAAGATTTTTGGTCATACTCTTATTGATTGTCCTAAAGTTGTGTTACATCCTGTCCAACGCCTACTATGACTGTTAATGATGGTTTCAAGACTGTCAATAATAAGAAGAAAGGGAAACAAGGTGGTTCTACTATTCCGGGTCAAGGAGGGGTTCCTAAACCTGTTGTGGGTAAGCAGTTTCAGTATCGACCCAAACAGACTCCTCATGAACCTAAGAAAGTGGTTGGCAATAAGAAGAATGCTTCTGTTGTGGCTAGTTCGAGTGGAACGAAGATCTCTACATCTAACCAGTTTGATGCTCTTAATATGGAAGATACGGATGCTTTCGACATTCCAACTAATGACACCAACAAGGATGTGGATTCTGGTCGTACAATGGAAGTTAATGAAGATGAGTCTACTAAGACAGGTAATGCATCACAAGAACCCCTTGTGAGTGATTTGAAAGAGAAGGAGTCGGTTGTGGCTCCTAAAACTAGTGATTCTTGTACTCCGCCCGCCTCTTCTACTAAGAGAGTTAACCCTTTTTCTAAGGTTGGAGAGATTGTGGTTTCTGATTCTGAAGATGAGGTGGTTGCTAACCCATTTAATGAGTCTTCTAATCTATTTGGTGGTGGCCAAAAGTTTGAAGATGATTATGATGACTATGACTACGATGACTAAGCGAACCAGGTTTATGATCTTCCATGGAATATTTGGATGCTTTTAATGTCATGTATGGCACCAAACTTCAAGGTCTTAGGAAGTAATTTTATTTCGTTATGTACTATGTTATCATTTGAGTACTGGTTTGTTTTCTTGTTTAGAAAATAGGAAGTATCTTGTTATGTAAGCTTTTTGCCTATGTAACGGGCTGAGATATGGGATTTCACCCATATCCATTGTACTTAAACGTTTTAGTTAATATATTTATCACGGTGCAGGATTACTCCCCTTTATACAAAAAAAAAAAAAAAAAAAAAAAAAAAAAAAGATCTAAGTCGTAAATATTTTACATTGACTTATATGTTTGTTTACCACAATTAATATGCCAAGGTCCTCCTTTTCCCGTCGACAAACCACGAGTCAACAACCGCTGCCGCACTTCTTGATCATCTTAAACCCACAACCACCCACCCCTTAACTCACGCGTTCAGATCATTATCATCACTTGCAAAATTATCTTTTGATACATCATGTTAACCATCATCGTATGAAAGCAATAATACCTATTTAACCATTAGTCCAACAAATTTACAGCCATTGAAACATTACATGAATTAAATAAAAAATCTAATCTTGCATTATCTTTAGTTAAAGGTAAATAAAATGAAGAAATAACAATTACTTTAAAATGTTTGTACATACCTGCAAAATGCAATGAAGAAGAACAAGATAAAGAATAATTCGTTTGAAGACTTTAAAAGGGTTAGGGAGAAGAAGGTGTGTTGTCATTGATTGGAAGAAATGGTTAGTGTAGAAAGAGAACGTGGGTGAAAAATTGGGTGGAGTGAGATGAAATGAAAAGCCAATATACTTTGTATTCGCTTTTCTCGTCAATTGATGACATAAAAACTTAAAATGGCTGAACAGTGTCCAACTGTTTGGTTCTACATTGCATTTTCATAAGAGAGCTTCCACAAATATCTATACTAGTATGTAATGTATTTGGGACTATTCTACAATTAGAAAAGCTTAAAATTTAGACTTTTACTTGCTTATTATGGAAGGATTTCAAAATTAATTGGTTAAGAAGCAGGTTGGTTATGAAGTTGGTTAAGAAGTTTGTTAGGAAGGAGGTTGGTTGTTCAAACTAAAATTATTTGGCTTAACTATCTCTACAACTCTATTTATAAAGCATAAAAATAACTAAATGTGTAACCGAATAACGCAAAATATAGTAACAGGTATCCGCTGCCGCTTTGCATGGGTATCGTTCTATTAATGAGTAGTGCTACAACCAGGATTTACAAAAAATAAATCCACAAAAGAGTTGTGTCATGTGTTGATTGGTGTGTTTGAATATATTTTGTCTCTCTTTTCTTTGCTCCACCGGTCAACACATGACACAACTCTTTTGTGGATTTATTTTTGAAAATCCTTTATGGTTGTAGCACTATTCAAATATAATATATAGATACATATATTAAATAGTGTCAAAGTTTATAAAAAGCAACATTTTTCATTTCATTCTTCCAACAATTACAGTGAAAATCGTTGAACACCTGTTAAATCTTCAGATATTGGGCCAGTATTCAGGTGTATATTCCATGTAGGCTTGCCCATGATAATAAGGAAGTTTATAGTTGCATAGCCCTCTACAATTTGAACTGAACTCAAAATACATATAAAAATCCAGATTGGTGAATGATTTATTCTGCTGCAACAAACCTGGTAACCCAGACGCTAGCATCGTAACATTCACTTTCCCATGCCTTATTTTAAACTGGTCAGCACCTTGAGATACGATACTTGCAAAGTAAATACGTTCCGTTGACCTTGGAAGATAATAATCGATATCGATTTTAAAGATTTCGTGATACGAATAGGATACTAACGGATTAGGGTTGGTGAACTTGATAGCTAAATAGACTGTATTATTCTTCTCTCGGGTGTAATTGACTGATTTTTGTTCAAATATCGGAATTGTTAAGTAGTAATCGATTACAGGATACATGGGAAGTTTCAGTGCGACGACAACTAAAAATACCAGGTTCAACATCACAAAGCTACACAAGCAAATAGAAAAATTCTTTTTTCTCTTTTCAGACAAAGGAGCTCGAATTTGAACATAAGGAACAGGCCGATCATCATTCGGGTTGTTTGGACGATCATTTTCACTGTTCGCTGGAGTCACTTCATGGTTGTTTTGCAGTAACGAGAGGTTGCTTCCGTTTCCTGTAGGAACGTGATCTTGAGTAATAATACTGTCACTAAAAACATGATCAACGTTACATCTGAAACCAGCTTCAGCATCAACAGACAAAGCAGGATTGATTATATTCATTAATGACATTTTTGAGATATTCAGTGTAAGAGTTCTGTCTCGTTTATTATAGGGATTAAGGAATAGTCTCCCGCGTCGATATGACCCAGTCAAGGGGTCAATTTTTATTAGAGTTGGTTGTAAAATAATACTAGGAAATTTGTATGTTTTAACCTTACTTTTGTCCTTCAAAAGCGACGTAAGAGCGACATATTGTTGAATATATACATTTGTTTAGATTCCAACTTGACTGCTGAGGAGCTGTTTGCAAAAGCTTTTTGAAGAGTTGTTAGCTTTTTGTTACAAAAATAATCTCTTCTAAAATAAGTAGCTCCGTTTTGATTCATCAACTTCAAGCTTTTATTTTAAACAAATAGCTAATAAATGAAAAGCTGATTCATGAAGTTTTTTAAACACCTTAGAGCTGTTAAAACTTTATATTACTGATATACCCTCTCAACATTTATTTACAATTATAAATATGTCTTTTTATGTTATTTTATATCTTATAATTACATTTAACAGCTAACTTACTAAACACTTTTATTGAAAAAAATACAGCTTGTAGCTCATGTTAACAGCTTTGCAATTTAAAGTTTACAGCTTACAGTTAACAGCTACCAGCATGCAGCTTACAACTAGTTTTGCCAAACATAACAACAGTTACAGTTTACAGCATACAATTAACAGCTTACAGCATACAGCTTACAGTTAGTTTTTTTATATAGGTCACCTACTTTTTGAAAGTAACTTATAACCCACCAAATTATGTATTTATCTTCGTTTACACTAACTTTGGTGAAGTTTAATCCGGATAATTATCAAATGGCAAGACTGAAACTAACACTAACATATTAAACTAAAACGAATAAAAAATCAATCGCGAAATTTTAATTTTATCATTCTAAAGTACATTTAACAATACTAGCAGGGTACCCACGCGTTGCAGTGGTGGGTACCCTGTGATTAAAGTGTAGGCGCTGATAAAATAACAATGATAAACTGATTAACCGGAGAAAAAATGGATCATATTTCGACCCAATTCCCCCGTTTTTACCGGTTCTGACTGGTCATCTCCGTTTTATTTTTGAACGGCTTTTATTGGCTAGTCGAACCAATTGCGACTTCGGATTTTGGTTGAAATTGTTGGTCCGGTCCGAATTTTAAAATTATATGTGATGCTGGATTTCAGACCAGATTTTACTATTTACAATTACACCGTCTACCTGTGGTCTATCTATGCACTAACGGGCAGAGAACCCGGTTGTGTGTAGTGTAGTAATTGGTAAAGTCGAGGTCATCTTAAGAGCTATGAGTGCGGATCCTAATTTAAATCTAATGTCACTGATTTTAAAAGGAGTTTTTGAATTGACTAATAATTAAACGAAAGAAATGAAATGCAATAAAAGCAATAAATGAGATAAAGAATCAATAGGGAGAAATATGTTAGCCTAGTTACTAGTTTTATTATGCCATAATTAAGTTTTCCTATTAATGCCTTCTACCGCTTCAGGTGGGGGTAAATGTCACTAGACTCCTATGGTCAATTTGTCTAGCCTATGTCACATAGGTTCCGATTCCATCTTTTGATTGATAGAGTTTGTGAAGTCATTAAGCATCAGCTACAAGCTAGACCTATTCGTATAAAACCCGGCCTCTCAGAACTTAGAATTTCCCTAACTTCTTAAGCATCTCCATTTGGTAAGTGATCCTATGGTTAATTCACACACAAGGGGAAGGTTGTCCAATGGTTAATTCTTACCAATCCTCGCAATCTATTCGACTAAGGTCCTATGGTCAATTTTCCTAGCTTCCTAGATACTACCAAGCTTTGATGCTACCAAAACAAGGGTGTTCATGAATAGACAAAGAAAGTATGCACTAAAAGCAATAACGAAAGCAAGAAAACTCAAATCATGCCAATAATAATTTCATAACTAGGCTAACACAAAAGTTTTTTAGCCAATCATACTAAACATTGTAGCAAATTCAATGTTAAAAACCATAATGAAAGACAGTGAATTAAATACAAATGTTTGATACGAAATAACTAAAACTTATGTAGTATTGGCGTGAATTCTCCCTTGAAAGATGCTCCGTATGTAGTTGAAAATTGTCTCTCTGGAAGCCCTTTACGTCCCTAGGTATTTGGTGTTGGGTAGTTATGTGTAAATGCAAAATTAGAGCTTGTATTTATAGTCTCGTTATAGTTACGGCGTAACCTTAAGAATTGGTTATGCCATAACCATCGTATCTCAGACAATCTTATCCATAGTAAAATATTTTCGGCGCAACCTTGAGAATGGGTTACGATCGTAGAACTCTCGTTGTGATTTTCTCCACTTTTACGCCGTAACCCTATAAGTAGGTTACGGTGTAACCTTCTTAACCATGAAATTCTTCTAAGTCTTTGGATTTCTACGGCGTAACTAGTGTGTGAAGTTACGCCGTAGTCTTGAGCTCCATTGACTTTGGTCTTCTTAGTGTAAATCATAGTTACAGCGTAAGTAGAGTATGGATTTGTTAATACAAATAATGTCAAAAATGTCATTTGCATTATTCGGTCTCTATACGTTTTGATAATCACAAAATATAAAAACATGTTGCGTAAAACTACGTTTTGATAAGTTTTTTATCGAAAAAACTCGTTTCGACAACATCTCGACCACAACATCACTTAAGGTATGAACAAACACTATACCAATATTAGTTAAGAGACCAAAGAAAATATTTTTCTCAAAACCTCACATTTTTATGTGACAAACATTTTTACAAAAGTGTTTTCGTAATTATAAAGAAACGTTTTAATAAGAAAATATATTTGAATTCAAAATTCTCTAACAACTAGTTTTCCCGTGTAAAACTAGATAATTTTTTTTTTGGGGTAAAGGGTCTCCACCCGGTAAAATATATTACTAAAAAACACAGTTAAGTACACAGGAATGTGGTTGAAATACCACATTAACGTCAAGCAACCGCTTGAACAACCACTATATCATTCATGACAAGCCATAAATGATTCAACTAGATAAATTTTCACCACACCAAGACAAAAATGAGAGCATTTGTTGGGACGGTGCTATAAATATGTGACGGTCCCATATATATGAGGGACACTCCAAGGTTTAAAGGACAGTCCCCGCTCCTTCTGGTGTCTAAAAATACTGTAATATTCCCTGTAGAAAAACTGATCTTCTTGGCGCAAAAACTTTCTGTTCTTTCTTTCTTCCTCTTTGATCACTATAACGTATTGATATGTGTTTATAAGTGATGCCGTTATCGTCCACATCAAAGTGCAAGAGAAGAACGCTCGTATTCGTCAAGAAAAGAAGTGTTATAAATTAGTCTTCACACATACACGTAACTAGTGTTATGATTCTCTTCTCCCACCTCCAAACTCTATTTGTATATATTTGTGCATCCGACTTCGGTGTGAGTCGTGACTAGTTGTGTTAGCTTAGATTGGTACAAAGTGTGAGGTCCTTGTAATAGTTTGTTGATTAGGACGGGGTGAGCGCCCGTGTGTTGATTAGGACGGGATGATCGTCCGTGTGAAGATTAGGACGGGGTGATCATCCATGTGAAGATTTGGATTGTGTGTAAATCCAAGTGGACATGGTGCTTGTCCGTGTTGCCATGTGTTTGTGTGTAGATTTGTTCTAGCTAAGATTAGGACTCGACATTCTGCTCAGTGTCGTTAATTGGTGTAAGCATTGGTGTATGGTTTGCTCCGCCTAAAGTGAGTGTGTTGACATAGTGATTGTGAAATCTTGAGTGTGATACTCGAGGAGTAGAGTAGGACGAAGAGTGGGCTTCGTGCTGAACCACTATAAATCTCTGCGTCTTGGTTTAGTTGTCTCTATTCCTTATCTCTTCTTTTCATTTTCTTTTACTGTATGCATTGTTGTTGTGCTCATATATATATATATATATATATATATATATATATATATATATATATATATATATATATATATATATATATATATATATATATATATAATTGATATCAAATAACTTAGAAGCAAACAATTTTCCAAAAGAATAAAACAGTTGAAAAAAATCTTAAAACGTAATTATAAATGGTGAAACAATACAACCCTCCCCCATTCTAGTTTCTACAATTGATATCAGAGACAGGTTACTCAAGAGCTTTAAAATATACCGTATTTTAAAACTTGAGTCGATCTATTGAGTCTGAAAGATATCTAAAAGGGCATTCTTTGAAAGGACCACCATTTTTCGAGAAAAATAACATTATTGAATGGAAAAATGGATTTGAAGGTTATGTGAAATCAATAGATCAAGATCTTTGGCATGTCATTTCAATTTGTGACCTTCAACCAACGAAAATTGTTAGAATTAAGAAAGTGTTGGTTATTCTACGTCTATTGAGAATGTATGTGGATGTCTCTACGGCGTTATACCAAAACTTTTGAGGAATGTATTGTTCGTTTAGCATTGTTCTACTCATTTCTTGTAGGGTTCTATTTTTCCTTTCAACTACCCCATTTGATTGTGGAGTTTGTGGAGCCGATAAGTTGTGAGTAATACAATTAGCATCACAATAAGCTCTGAATTGAATTTCAGTATCAAATTCTCTACCATGGTCTGTCCTAATGGAAACTATGGTGCATCCTAGTTGGTTTTGAATTTTTTTGCTAGATGTTTTAAATTTCTCGAAAGCTTCGTTCTTGTTCTTAAGAAACTTAATATCACACCTCGCAAAGGCGGAAACGCGAGTGCAACATCATGGATATCATCACTACACATGGTGTCTATAAAGAGAATTTCTACGTGCAATAAAATAGAGCAAAGTATAGACACAAAGTGTCATAACAATACCCAGAAGGAAAATAACAAAATAAAACTCCAAAACAATTCATAAATCCAAACATAAATGATAAACCACTTCTAATGCAACTAAGGTTTCGTCTAATCACATCCTTCCATCTCATCCTTAGAAAGCTCACATGAAAAATGATGCTTAAAACGTCAACATAATGTTGGTGAGATTCAAAGGTTTAAGACTCACAATATCACTCAAGGCAACCAGTTCACTGTGATTATAAAACATAGCAGGACAAAAAGTATAGTTATCATATAAGCTAGCATGCAATTACAAAACCAACTAACGGGACGGAACGTGCCCATCGGTCAAAATAAAATATCCAACATCAATTAGGACGGAACGTGCCTACCGATCCAAATACCACATCACACATAAATTGGGACGGAACGTGCCCACCGATCCAAGTACACAACATTCAACACCAATTGGATCGTACAAATGAACAATAAGATAAACATCCCTCCAATTGGATCACATAGAATAACCACACCACATTATCATAACATGTAGCATACACACGATAACCACTTACAAGTTAATGCATTTATTAGACACACAATCACAGTAACTTAAAAATCATAATTTAACACAAGCATCATTCCCATCCCAAGTATAAAACAAAGTAAAAATGGGACTATGAAACTCACCTCAAACTTTGCAGCTTCTAAATTATCAATCACAAATCTATACAACAAAATAAGATCACATTACACGCGACCAAGCTAAAAGCTATAGTCCATGTAAAACACATATGATAGATGTCTAAAGGTCATATAAATCACTATGGTTCACCTAGACTCCATACCAAACACTACCAATCATTTACACTCACTAAATCCCTTGCATAAACTTTTTCAGAATACGCAGAATTTTGGGGTACTTTTACCCACATGAAATCATGACAAAAATAGATCCACAACTCACCCCAAAAAATCACCATGGTCTCTTATGAGCATACAAGCTATTCCCAGAAGGCCATGCTCTAAAAACATACACAAGTACTATTAATAAAATCAAACTTGAAAACTCTCCAGATTCGGATCTGAACGCACACCAAAATGTTTTGACCTAAGAATCATATTTGTACAACTTTTTAACGTCCCTCCTTCGCGTGGAAGTCAAAGGGAATATAGAAGTAAATTATCACAGAAGGGATAACCCTAATTCCACTTTCTAACCCACCTCGGAGCCCAATACTTTTACCCTAATCTGTCTCGATTTAACAGCTTTGACAGCTTTTCTCGCAAAAATCATTAGACTGACTTCCGTACCTCGAAATCGATCGTGGCATGACTTTTTGAAAAGCTCTTTCACTGAAATACAATTTAGACTCAAAATTCATGTAATAACTCATCACCATCTATAAAATAACTTCGTATCTTTACAGACTTATAAATCTGGCAAAACCCTAACTCATTATCTAACATGTTTTACGACCAAATATTTTCACCAATCATCATAATATCACTAATTAATGATCCCAACATGTTTTATGTAATTAATCTACAGGAACTCATAAACCCTAGATCCATCATAACTTGTATTACATGAATCAAATCAATAATTAAACAATTAAGGGATTACTAGGCATACTTGGGCTTGTTTTCTTCACAAAATTGAAACCCTAACTTTTCCTGCTTCTCTTAGTTCGACCCTACACCCTCAAAAACGTTTTTAGTGTGTTTTTGGTTTGTATTTATATCATCCTAATATTATTCTAGATAACCTCTTTAATTAAGAGTTATATTTGGACTAAAATTTGTTTCCTTTTCCCCCTAAAAAATATATATGGTCGATTTTCTATATATATATATATATATATATATATATATATATATATATATATATATATATATATATATATATATATATATATATTATATTCTTATTAACATTATTTATTACAATTAGACCTTGTGCTTTTGTTATTTTATAAAAGCCTATACCGAAACTTAACATCTTACGCGGTAATCCTTTTTTTTTACGACAACCCGGAAAATTATCATTTTCAAAAAAAAGTTCCCAAAAATAGAATTTCACACTCTTTATAAACATAACTCATAAAACCAAACTCCACATAACTTACTAATGCTCCAACACTTGAACGAAAACTTGTTACGCAAAACCAGAAAACACCAAAACTACACAAGTCATTTCTGCACCACCAAGGTGATCAAAATGAACTTATCCCAAAATCACTTCTATTCAACTCACAATCAGAAAATCACACAAAGGGATTTAGTGCCAACACACACTCATATCATATATATATCACACATACATCTCTTCAATAATCCAGGACACACCAAACAAACGTCAACCGAGTCAAGACTATCATTTAAACTAACCTGCTAGAATCACGGTTGTTACATTATCCCCCTTAAGGAAATCTCATCCCAAGATTTAACTACTCGAGTCACCACAAACATTAGTAGAAAATTTGTGGATATTAGGCGAGATAATACCACGCCATAAAACCATAAATTGCTAGTACTTTTTATGGCTAGGTGGAATTCTACTATGCCTTACAAGTCACAGAAAAAGTACCACAAAATATGAATCAAATACTTGAATACACACGATAGAAAATGTCACAAACCACTAACTTCCCCTTAGGTTAGGAATGCCTTATTAACTTAGCTTAGGCCCTCACTAGCACCCTAGGATTAGAAATGCCTTATTAACTTAACTTAGGCCCTTATTATAGCACACTAGGATTAGAAATGCCTATAGGATTTTCCCGAGCTAAATTTTTGCTTTAATATATCATTATAACCTAACTAACCCTCAAACAAGCTCACGTATCCATCTATGCCAACCACTACTATGTTTACTTAAGGTAAACATCCTGGTATGTCAAGTCAAGGTAATAAACATATTTTCACTAAGAAAACTAGTACTATAATACCCTATACTTGCTAAAAAACCCTAAATGCACCTATGTGTTTCCTGTTAGTTTTAAAACCCTAAATGCTTATTTGAACTTACATGCAAAGTGCCTAGGACTTAGATATAAGTTATAATAGCTATCTTAGGATATAATAAAACCCTTAGGATATAGTACAACCCTTAGAAACTTAGGTACAAGTCATATAAGTACCAAACCCTAATTAGGTCATAACTTCCCGAAACTAGGTCAAAACTAGGTTAAATCTTTACCATAAGCTACCATCACTTAGTATAAGCTACTAATAGTTACTAAAGATCATTAGGACCTTAAATAAGACACTAAAACATAGTTAAAACCCTAAACACTTATAAAACAAAACTAGATTAAAATTAGACTTAAACACCTAAACCATTCTACTTAAACACCTTAAAACCACCAAGCAACCAACATAGCACCTTAATATAACTAAGCTAGCACCCTATCACCTCTAAGCACCCAAGTAAGTACGTGATGCACCTCCTTGTCACCTCCTTTGCCCTAACCGCCTTCCACGGCTTCTGCCCACCACAACCGGCCATATCTCTACCCCTTAACTACCCTATCTTGTCCTCATCACCACCTAGACATGCCACAATACCCCATATCTGAGCTTACTCCTCCCTCCCCCTCCACAACACATGGCAGTCTTTGCCTTGGTCGCTACTCATTCCGCGACTATAAATACCCCCTCCTCTTATCATTTCTTCTTCACACCTCACCCTCTCCTCTCTACCTCACATTTCTATAGTCTAAGGTCATTAGAAGCATTAGGAAACGAGTAACAAAGCCCTGGTCGTGTTGTGTTGTGGTCTGAAGTCGTACAAGCCCTAGAAACCCTAGAAACCCTAGAAAACACTCGTAAGCTCTCCCCTAACCTAGGTAACCTTTACTTTACATCTAGTATACTTATAATAGGACTTAGATAGACTTTAGATGCCATAGAAACCCTAGGATAGCCATTGCATGCATGTTTTCTTTCGTATCCCTAGTTTTAAGTCGAATTGCATGCTTAGTGGTTATATAGCTTATCTACTTGATATAATTTGCATTATGTGGCTTATTTGAACTTATAGGAGTTAGTTATAACCTTAGAAACTAGATTTCCATGCTAAATTATGAATTACATGCCTTTAGGACTAGTTTTGCAAATCATTACATGCATAGGGGTATATATTGTAAATTCCTGAAACTATAAAGTTTAGGGACTGTTTTTGACATTTCCTAGAAGATAATAGTGTAAGGACTAGATTTGCAATATATTAAACCTTAAAATAAACTATTAAAACAAATATAAAACTAAAAGGACTAAAACTGCAAATATTATAAATATAAAGGTAAATATTGTAAATACTAAAAGTTAGTACAATTTAGGAACTATATATGTCATTTCTTTAAAATATAATAGTTTAGGGACTAAATATGCAATAGTTAGAAAGTTATATGCCTATTTGTTATAAGTTTATAAGTTTAGGGTAGAAAACGTAAATATATATATATATATATATATATATATATATATATATATAAGCGGTAAAAATGGACTATTTTCATAAAAATATAAAAACCTATTTGAGTTAGAAGCATAACACAATACTAGGGAGCTTCATGCGAGGAG
Organism: Artemisia argyi; assembly: GCA_030686995.1. Lineage (NCBI taxonomy): Eukaryota > Viridiplantae > Streptophyta > Magnoliopsida > Asterales > Asteraceae > Artemisia > Artemisia argyi. The sequence goes on from CM060682.1 coordinate 19,292,580, forward strand.
TACTAAGTGGATATTTTGTTTTGATGAGTTTGTTGGGTTTACGAATTAAAGTGCCTTGACTCCTCGAACGATTATTGCATATACTTCTGAGATATGATGGCCTGAACGGTGTTATGTTATAACTAAACCCTAATAACAACATAACTCATTAAGAGGGAGCTTTGTGTGAGGAGTATTAACTTCTGAATTATGATGGCCCGAACGGTATTATGCTGATCACATAATACAATAGTAGGGAGCTTCATGTGAGGAGTCATATACTTCTTAATTACAATGGCCCGAACGGTGTTATGTTATATATAAACACCTAATAGTAATTAGTTAAAAAAAACCTAGACTAAGACTTGACATACGCACACCTGCACTACCCCAGGATACGTGAGTGAGTTGTCTAAACCCCTACTTTAATTAGCTAGAGACTCAAGTGAGTTTTCATAGCCTCACACCCTTTTAAATGCTTTCTAAATGTTTTACAAACCCTGTGTGGGGGATACATGCTTTAAAACCAAATACAAGTCTTTGCTCTGGTTTTTGCACAAGTAAACTAACAGCCATAATTACATAACCAAAATTCATGAATCTAATCGTTTGGGATGTTTTACCCAAGCGAACGCGAATATAGTTGATAGATCTATTGGATTTTGACAACTCTCTTTGGTATTAACACCCCACTAAGTGGTACCAATAAGTACTATATTTGAACCCACTGAAGGTTTAACTTTGGCAAGTTATCATTCCCATCCCCTCACGGTTTGGTCTGCAGACCCCATGACCCGGATTGTTAATGTGTGGTTCATGAGCTTAGTGCAATATAATTTTTCTAACACTAACACTTTTCCACACATAGGGTTTAAGCTGAAGTCTGTGGAACTTGTATTTATACTTTAACTTTTTAAACCTATGACTCTCACTCAACATACGTGTTGACTTTTAAGCATGTTATCTTAGGTAATTAGGCACTATAGGAACCCTGGCACAGAGAACCACTTGACATGAGGACGTCCAAAATAGTTATCATTCATCAGTTTTGTGTAGTATAACGTATCTTAGGGACCTCTCTTTTGGTAAAAGTACATCTTTTACTGTAAAAACTCTGATGAATAAATGAATGATAACAACCTTTTTCAAAAACGTCTCTTTTCGAGTCGTTTTCTATTATCTTGTCTTTGTTTCCATGAGTAATAGCCCAAACACTTTATCCGCTGCGATCAGTAAAAAATGGGGGTGTTACAGATTGGCATCAGAGCCTTGGTTATAGAGAACAAAAGGATTTTCCTAAAACTATAACCACTTTTTCAAAAAGGTCCTCCGTGCCGGTAGAATCCCCAACTGCCTTTAGATTAGAATCCCCAACTGCTTTTAGATTAGAATCCCCAACTACCTTTAGATTAGAATCCCCAACTGCCTTTAGGTTAGAATCCCTAACTTGCCTTTAGAACTAACTTGCCTTTTGATTAGAACCCCCGAATTGCCTTTAGGATTAGATATCTCACTATTGCCCTTAGGATAGAATCCCCACTATTAAAATTGCCTTTAAAATGCTTATTTAGGTTAGAATTAAGCTAAGATATTCCTTCGGGAATTACAGTTAGATATGTCATCCTTTAACAATCCTATCATCGTGTTGGATACCGATGAGACGGATACTTCATCCGATGGTTATGAGTATGCTCCGGCTACTCCTACTCACTCATCTACTGGTTCTAATTCTCCGGAAGAATTAGCCCAGAATATCTTAACTAACCTAGGATTAGAACTTTCCCCGAATGATCCCTATATGCAAGCATATAATGGGTATATGCATACATATGGTGGAAACATTCCTACTGTACCTACTATAACCCCTACCCCACCTAATCCCCACTATACTAGTCAAGATCGTTATGTTCCCGAAATAGATTCACATCCCCTTAACAAAATACATTTTATACCACCATCACCTCCCCCTAGGTTTAACATAGGTAGTAGTTCGTATAAAACACCTTTAGAAAGGCATGATGAACAAATAGATGAAATACTTAGTCATCTAGATAAACTATCTTTAGAAAGAATGGAAGAAGTAGAAATTAGGATTAGGGAATTAGGAATAGGTAAAAATAGGTTAGAAAATGAATTAGAGAAAACTCGTAATCAAGTCTTTAGGTTACAAACAAAATATGAAGGACACTCTGACGAAGTAAGTACCGCACATGTTAGACTTTCCACCATCGAAATGATTATCGAGGATCTTAGGGATAATCATAGGTCTGACATAGACGAACTCTTGGAGGCCATTCAAGATCTCAAGAGTAACCTAGAGCAAAAATAAGGTTATAAATTTAGATAATATAGGTAATAGGTAGATAACTTAATTAAACGGGTACTTGCTAGGTTTTCACTTAAGAAAAAAAGTTTTTCATAAAACTCGTATCCCGTATTAGGATTCCCCATTGCCTTAAGACACACTATAGATTGCCTTAGGACTTAAAAACTAAAAAAAATAGGAAAAAAATTAAAACAAGTAGACATACCTAGGAATAGTAAAAACTTAGGATCACTTAGAATCACTATGCCTTTAGACGGAGGGGGAAACTATTTTCGGTGAACCGCAACGATTCTTGCTCGGAACTTGCCCTTTTTAATACCCATCCGGTATCAGAAAAGTGCTTTCAGCACTTAAAACATAAACTATAACAAAATTCTTACCATATCTTACCTTTAGAATGGCACGTACAAGAACTACCCCACCTGTCACTCCCACTACTCCCGCCATGACTCAGGAAGATATCCAGCGACTAGTGACTGACAATGTAACTGTAGCACTAGGAGCTAGGGATGCAAACATGGCTAGAAACCCTGAAATCCCTGTAGTTAAGAAGAGTAACTACAAGGAATTTATAAGCTGTCAGCCCTTCAATTTCAAGGGGACAGAAGGGGCCATAGGATTAATTTATTGGTTTGAGAGATGTGAATCAGTATTTTCCCGGAGTAATTGTACAGAGGATTATAGGGTTAAGTTTGCAACAGGAACGCTTACTGAGGAAGCATTATCTTGTTGGAATTCGTATGTCCAACCAATAAGAATAGAAGAGGCATATAAGTTATCTTGGGTTGAGTTTAAGAAACTTATGATTAAGAAATACTGCCCTCGGACAGAAGTCAAGAAAATAGAGGATGAATTTTATAACTTGACTGTGATGGGGAACGATGTTAAAACTTATATTAGGAGATTTCAAGAGTTGGCTACTTTATGTCCTACAATGGTACCAACTATTGAAAAGACGATAGAAGTTTTCATCGGAGGTTTGCCCCGGAGTATCGAAGGGAATGTTACAGCCTCTAAACCTCAAACGTTAGAGGAGGCCATTAACATAACCTTAAGGTTAATGGACCAAGTAACAAAGCACAACTTTGTGCCAGTGCCGTACGAAAATAAGCAAAAGTTCCACGATGGGAGAGCTTTCGGTAACAACCATAATAACACCGGTGGTAATCATACAAATCCCTATCCTCAACCAAGGCAAGATAATGCAAGAGCTTATGCCACCACTTTAAATGAGAAAAGTGGGTATGCTGAAAGTGCCCCTCTGTGTAGGAGATGCAGCTGTCATCACACAGGGCCTTGTGTCATTAAATGTAATATATGTAACAAGGTGGGCGATTACCCAAAGGATTGCAAGAACAAAAGACCAGTTTCTAGAGGAAATCCACCACCAGCAACAGTCATACTTGCGGGGAAAAGGGTCATTATATGAATAAATGCCCAAAGAAAAATACCGATGGTGCCCAGGGTAGAGCATACATGTTGAGGGATAGGAATGATCCACAAAATCCAAGCGTAGTCACAGGGTTGTACCCTAACCTTACTTAACCACCACTTTGAGATCGATCTCATACCCATTAGACTCGGTAGTTTTGACGTTGTTGTGGGAATGGATTGGTTGTCCAAGAATCAAGCAAAGATTCTTTGTGACGAGAAAATCATCCATGTACCTATCAACGGTGAGACTTTAACTATCCGAGGAGATCAAAGTAGAACTAGACTTAACTTCATTTCATGTATCAAAGCAAAACGATGCATGTCACGAGGTTGTCAAGTTTTTGTGGTTCATGTAACGGAGACTAAGCCAGACAAAAAATGACTGGAGGAGATCCCTGTAGTCAGGGAATACCCAGAAGTTTTTCCTAAGGATTTACCTGGCTTACCTCCGATTCATCAAATTGAATTTCAAATCAACTTAATTCCCGGAGCAACACCTATAGCCCAAGCACCCTTTAGGTTAGCCACTTCAGAGATGAAGGAACTCTCTGAACAACTCCAGGAATTAAACGATCGAGGTTTTATACGCCCAAGTACATCACCCTGGGGAGCTCCTGTCCTATTCGTAAAGAAGAAAGACGGATCTATGAGGATGTGTATCGATTATCGTGGATCAAATAAACTTACGATCAAAAATTGATGTCCATTACCCCAGATTGATGACCTATTTGATCAAATACAAGGTTCGAGTGTATACTAAAAAATCGACTTAGGATCAGGCTATCATCAACTGAGAGTGAGGGAAGAAGATATCCCTAAGACCTCTTTCAGAACAAGATATGGGCACTATGAATTTCAAGTTATGCCATTTGGTTTGACAAACGCACCAGCAGTTTTCATGAACCTCATGAATTGGGTGGGTAAACCATACTTGGATAAATTTGTTATAGTGTTCATAGATGATATCCTTATCTATTCACGTAATGAGGAAGAGCACGCTAAACACTTGAGAATAATCCTAGAACTGCTTAAGATGGAGAAACTTTATGCAAAGTTCTCTAAGTGTGAATTCTGGATTAGTGTTGTGCAATTTCTCGGACACATGATAGATAAACAAGGACTTCGTGTCGATCCAACAAAAATCAAAGCCGTTAAGGATTGGTCGCAACCTAAGAATCCTACTGAGATACGACAATTTTTAGGACTTAAAGGCTACTATCGAAGGTTTATTGAGGGATTTTCAAAAATAGCTAAACCTTTGACAGAGCTAACCCAGAAAAACAGGAAGTTTGACTGGGGAAAAGATCAAGAGATAGCTTTCCAACTTTTGAAGAGAAAGTTGTGTGCAGCTCCGATCTTAGCATTACCAGAGGGAAATGATAATTTTATCGTTACTGTGATGCTACTTGAAGAGGTCTTGGAGCTGTGTTAATGCAAAAGGATAAAGTAATCGCTTATGCATCATGACAACTCACGACACATGAGGAAAACTACACTACACATGATCTAGAATTAGGAGCAGTAGTGTTCGCTCTAAGAATATGGAGACATTATCTGTATGGCACTAAGTGTACGGTTTTCACTTATCACAAAAGCCTACAACATATTCTAGATCAAAAAGAGTTGAACATGAGACAACTCGACATTATCTGTATGGCACTAAGTGTACGGTTTTCACTGATCACAAAAGCCTACAACATATTCTAGATCAAAAAGAGTTGAACATGAGACAACGTCGATGGGTAGAACTGCTTGCTGATTACGATTGTGAGATTCGTTATCATCCTGGCAAAGCTAACATAGTAGCAGATGCTTTGAGCCGAAAGGAACTAATCAAACCACTTATAGTTAGGTCGTTAGTAATGACACTTCATTTGAATCTACCTTCTCAAATACTCAAAGCCCAGAATGAAGCCCTCGAAATGAAGGATCGTAAACTTGAAAATTTATGAGGGATGGATAAGGCTTTTGAGATAAGTTCAGACGGAACTCGGTATTAAGGGTCGAAAATTATTACCTTATCATGGTAACTTAAGGAATGTAATAATGCACGAGTCCCATAAATCTAAGTACTCCATTCACCCAGGATCTGACAAGATGTATCAGGATCTGAAGAAACACTATTGGTGGCCCACCATGAAGGCCTCCATTTCCAGATATGTGGGCAGGTGTTTAACATGTTCTAGAGTAAAGGCTGAATGTCAAAAGCCATCCGGTTTATTGGAACAGCCTGAGATTCCCATTTGGAAGTGGGAAAGGATTACGATGGATTTTATCACTAAACTACCTAAAAAATTTAACGAGCATGATGCTATTTAGGTAACAGTTGACCGCATTACAAAATCAGCACACTTCATTCATATTCAACGGGCATGATGCTATATGGAAACCCTTGCTAGGTTATACCTCAAGGAAATAGTTTCCCGACATGGAGTGCCAATATCTATTATATCGGATCATGATTCTCGTTTCACGTCAAGATTTTGGCAATCTATGCAAAAGGCCTTAGGTACTCAGATAGACATGAGTACGGCATATCATCCGCAAACCGATGGTCAAAGTGAAAGAACTATCCAAACACTCGAGGATATGCTTCAAGCGTGTGTGATAGATTTTGGAAAAGGATGGGAGAAACACTTGCCATTAGTAGAATTCTCGTATAACAATAGTTATCACGCTAGCATAAAAGCAGCACCGTATGAGGCACTTTGTGGGAGAAAGTGTAGATCTACGGTCTGATGGGCTGAAGTTGGAGAAGTACAACTCACGGGTCCAGAGATAATCCATGAGACAAATGAGAAAATAGTTCAAATCTGACAACGCTTACAAGTTGCAAGAGATCGGCAAAAGAGTTATGCCGATATAAGACGTAAGCCTTTAGAATTTCAAGTCGGAGATAGGGTTATGTTGAAAGTTTCACCTAGGAAAGGTGTCTTTCATTTCGAAAAGCAAGGAAAGCTTAGTCCGAGATACATTGGACCTTTTAAGGTTTTAGAACGAATTGGTCCAGCGGCCTACCGACTTGAATTACCGGAAGAACTAAGTAATATACACGACACGTTTCAGGATGGGAGACTGTCACAAACCACTAACTTCCCCTTAGGTTAAAAATCTAAAACATCACCGGATTCCTATCGTTAAGGTACGCTGGGACTCCCAAAGAGGACCAGAGTATACTTGGGAACGAGAGGATCAAATCCGTGCTAAATATCCCCATCTATTCACACCATCATATACTAACCATAGTTAAATCTCGGGACGAGATTTTCTTTCAGGATGGGAGACTATCACAAACCACTAACTTCCTCTTAGGTTAGGAATGCCTTATTAACTTAGCTTAGGCCCTCACTAGCACCTTAGGATTAGAATGCCTTATTAACTTAACTTAGGCCCTTATTAGAGCACACTAGGATTAGAAATTCCTATAAGATTTTCCTGAGCTAAATTTTTGCTTTAATATATCATTATAACCTAACTAACCCTCAGACAAGCTCACGTATCCATCTATGCCAACCACTACTATGTTTACTTAAGGTAAACATCCCGGTATGTCAAGTCAAGGTAATAAACATATTTTCACTAAGAAAACTAGTACTATAATACCCTATACTTGCTAGAAAACCCTAAATGCACCTATGTGTTTCCGGTTAGTTTTAAAACCCTAAATGCTTATCTGAACTTACATGCAAAGTGCCTAGGACTTTGTTGAGACTTAAGACATTGATAGATCTTTGAGCACTCGTGGATTGTTAGTTATGTTAAGGAACCCTAAACCGTGTGTTCCTTTTATACACAAGGAACCCTAAACCGTTTCACAAGAAACATATACTCTAAAACTTCTAAAAGATATGCATTATCACTTTCTAAATAAACTCATGCATATCCTAACTATATTACATAAAATACGGAAAAGCTATATCCGCAGTAACTAATAATGCTGAAACTAGACTTCAGTAGAAACACTCTAACAGCAAAATCTGTCTCTTCAGTAGAATTCATCAGCAGATTCTTCAGCAGAATTCTCTTTTAGCAGAATTCCCAACAATCCTCCCCTAATCTTGAATTTGACATGGTTAAGTTCAAGATTCTTGATAGATATTTAAAGTTACATACCAAGAGGATTGAAGTCGAACATCATCAGCAAAGAATCATCATCAGCAGGATCTCTATGATCAGCACATACTTGAAAACTCCATTCTTTGCAGCAACAAATGACCAAATGTACATCAAAACAAATTAGTTTCATACTATTCTCATCACATCCAGGTGTGTTAACTCCTGTGAGAGGTGAATCATTGAAAATAATGGATTTGATGTCTCTTTACCAATAGCCATCACTACTGGAGTAGCCAAATGTTTAAGTTCGAAAACTATGGTACACTGATGACCATATGATTTTTAGTATGATTTTTAGCAAATCATCAGCTATAAACGGATTTGAGATGTCTTTACCTGTAGCCGTTTGCTCAGGACTAGCCAATCCTTTGGTTACCCAATAGGGCAGCAACCATGGTGAATTGATGACCATTTCAACTCTCAGTAATGAAGCATGGGTGAGTTGAGTACCCTATGGTTTTGAGCAAACTATTACAGCTATCAACAGATTTGATGTGTCTTTACCAAAGCTGTACCCTTTGGACTAGCCAACTTTTTGTTGGAATAATCAACATCAGGTAAGTTGATAACCAGAGAAGGTGTGAGCATAATCAACACCAAACCTGCATACAACATACACAAAACTTATACAAATCTATTAGTTTTTTTAATTAATAATAAGAAATATATAACAAAATACCATCAAGTAGAAGCAGCTCTGGAAGTCCTAATTCTGAGTTTGAACACTTTAACCAGAGATTCAGCAAACAACCTAGCATTCCCAACTGGATCAGGAGGAATCTCCAACTTTTGTTGAAGCATTTTCTCCATAAGAGACACTGTCAGAGGATACCTTTTGCCAAGATCCATAAGAAGTCTGAGTCCAGATGTAGTTTCCAACACATGAACATATGGCATAGCGTAAAACTTGCAACTCTGAACCTTCCACCTCTGATTGTTTTTCCACACATCATAACCAGCACCAGTGGGAGTAGAAGAATCAAAAAGCACTCTGAGGTCACCTAATAGATACAATCCAGACCCTGTAGGAGTATGAGTTGCATAATATTTGTGAACCAAATCATTAAGAGTGAGCAAATCCTGATGATCCACAAGATGTAGTATTTCTTGTAGAAATGTGAATGACAGAGAAGTTTTATCAAGTCTATAAATGGTATTGATCTGTCCATTTTTAGACAATTCCTAGTGAACCAAAACATCTGTAACTTCCTCAGGCCAATCATCAGGGGATCCTTCTTTGATAAATGAAGCATCAGGAGCATTCACATCTAATAGTCTTTGTGCTGAATGTTTCTCACTTTAGCCATTCTCTTAGCCCTCCTTCCAGGAACATAAATTGCATCATGAGGTAAAGAAGGTTCATCAGGAGCTTCAGCTTCAGTAGATACACCCTCTGCAGTATCAGTTTTCATTGATGGATTATCCATTTGTTCATCAGTAGAATCCTGAGAAGAATCAAGAGCAGCAGATGCATATTGTTCATCCATGGCCTTCTTCATCTGTTTAGCCCTAGCAGTTGCAAGCTCTACTTCTCTTTCCTTAAGCTCATGAAATCTTGCCATTTCAGCTTGTTGTTCATCGGCTAACCTCTTTACAGCCTTTTCACCCAACCTCTCCTCCTCCATTTGTTTCCCGGTTCTCTTTCTAGAGGGAGGATCTTCTGCTACAACTTTAGCTTTACCTTTATCAACACTAGATGAAGGAGCAACAGGTGTTACATCAGCAGAAATGGCAGGAAAAGATACTTGATCAACAACAGGAACATCCACATGAACAGAAGAACCAGCATCAGCAAGAATGGTAGGAACAAGCTTAGGAGCACCCATTCCATCCTTTTCACACCTAGACTTGATTCTATTATACATGAGAACCAACTGTTCATCTGAAAGTGCCCACACTTATTTCCTAGTCCAAGCATTGTTATATAGAGCACTGCTTTGACTTTTCACATAAGTTCTTATATAATCCCTTTGCTGTGTTTGAGTCATGGGTTTATCTCTTTTTGCTTTGGCTTTTTGCTCATCTGCTTCTTTCTTCCTCAATTTCATTTTCTTAACAATTTCAGAAACCCAGTCCTTTTTATCCACCTCATTGCCAAGAATGTCTGCAGCTAAACCAGGAGCAGCAATCACTTGTTCTCAAATATGCTGCCAATCTGACTCATCAAAATTTTGAACAGCAGCATCCAATTCTCTCTGTCTTTCAATAGGCAAGGTAAAAATGTATCTTTTTGTAGTAGGCTGATATTCTGAATCAAATTTGGCTTGCTCTGCCTCTGCCAGCTCTGAACTCCTCTTATAATCTTCCCATTCTTTCAAGAGTATTTTTTGTTCAACTATTTCTTCATCTGTAATAAGCTCATCCTTACACACTTCAACCCCTTCAGCAAAATCATCATGAGGAATATCCAAATCTTCCATAGGATTAGCAGTTAACTTTTGAACATCTGAATCAGGTAGAATATCAGCAAATCCTTTAGGCTTCAAGGTTGCAGTGATGTCATTAGGAGAAACTTGCTTAAGAACAGATGGATCATGGTCAGGGGAATCCATATACTCTTTACCGGCTACAAAGAATGTATCTACTGATGCATAAAGTCCATCAGTAGTCTTGTCAGCAGCAATGTTACTAGTTGGTTGTTTCTCCTGAAGGGTATCATCAGCTTCTGCCATAAGAATGTCATCACCACTGGACACCTTAGAGGATTCAGCAGCTTTCTTTGCCAAATATTGTCTTCTACTTCTTCTGCTGAAGTGAATTGTTGGCTTACGTTGTGATACTTCAGCAACTTTGGGAGAAGAAACATGTGACTGTCTAGCAACTTCAGCCAAAATTTCAAGAGAGTCCAAATTACCCTCCTGAGGCACTTCAGCAGTATCCATTACCACCTCGCTTTTCTTCTGTTGAGTCAATTGTGCCTCCAAATCCTGAACATTGCTTTTCAGCATCTCAATCTCACTACCAAGAGTAGACTTGGTATTATCAAGTTCCTTTTGGAGATCATCAGTCTTTCTCATATACCTGCAAAGCAAATCATATACAGAAGTGAGAGTAACAGGGTCCTCTGCTCCACCAATAGAATGCTCAGTGGTAAAAGGAGCTTCATTGAACCTAGCAGGAGAAACAGACATATGTACAACATTAGGAGAGCCTTCATCAACTGGCTCTCTCACTGGACTAGGTGTAGGTAATCTAATGATCTCAGGCTCAAGAGGTATAGGTACCTGTGTACCAAGAGACTGAATTATGTCTTCAACCTCAGGAGTTTACTCAACAGGAGCAACCTGAGATGGTGAAGGAACAGGACTAGGTGACATAAGTACAGGGGAAGGTGGAGGTAGGTCAGGAGAAATAGGTAATGGTTCAGCAGTTGTAGCTGGCTCTCCCTCATTTTCCACTGAAGGATTACCATCAGCAGCAACACCAGAAGATGATGGATTACCATCATCAGCAGCATTTTGAGAGGGCAAATTGCCAGTAGCATCACCCTCAACTAAATCATCATTGCCATGTGGCAACATAGCAGCTAATAGAGGGCGATGTTCCCCATTATAGTTTGTTCTCATTCAGGCAAACAACTTAGAACCAAGACTCTTAATAGGCACATGAATCCTATCTTCAGTGGTTATGTCTAAAATTATTTGTAAAAACCTAGGGTACATTAAGAACTTATGATGTTGTTTCTCAATATTTTCTAGCATATTATCAAAAATGAACTTTGAGAAATTATAAGTTAAACCCTTAGAGAGACAGACAATACCACAACCCAATTGTAGAGAGAACTGATCCCATCTACCACACTTGTTGCTTATACATTGGAGCAGCAAATGCACCAAATACCTCCCCTTGGGACAAAACTGATTCTTTTGCCACTTAGTTGTGTCAGTGCTTTGATAACCAGCTTCCCTCAGCCCAGCAAGTATCTCTTCAGTGTTGGAGTGATAAACACCATTCTCATCATCCAACTGAAGCTTTGTCCTGATTAAACCTTCTATCACCACATACTCAACACCTTTAATGTCAGCTACAATCTCTGTGTCAGATGTCTTCCTAGTAGATGCCCAAAATTGCTTCACCATTGATTCATAAATCACATTGGGAGAGTGTGTCAAAGCATAATGAATCTTTGAACGTTGTAGAAACTCCACCATAGAATCAAACTCTTCATGACCCTTAGCCTTTTTCAAAATAGCATACTTGTTATGATCGTTCTTCAATTGAAGTTGTGCCATTTGAATTATTTTGCGAAAGACGGTTATCAATTATGAAGAGTATGATGGGTTTAAATGGAGTGATGGGAGAATAATTTAGTTTAGGCAAAGATATGCAAAGTATGTTATATTTGGAAGTTCCCCAACCGTGGTCAAAATTATCGAAACAAACTGTTGACCAAGTCTGACGTGTAAAGCAAAATCCTCCAAATTCAAAATTACCCTTTAGCAGAAACAGAAGTCAATCTGCTGATGGATGATCAATCAGCAGAAACCAATCAAAAGTAAAAATATCTTCAGTAAATATCTTGATTTTACTGTGCCACCCAACTCGCATTAATTATCATAACGCCTAGACTTTGCATATTTAATAACCCCCAAATCACACTTCTCAGATATCAAATTAACCCCAAATCATCTCAAAACCCTAATTTCACAATTAACCCCAATTCACCCTCAAATAATGTCATCCAAACCCAAAATTATAGAGCTAACATCCTCCTCTTCATCATCAGAGGATCTTCCTTCATACCCATCTGAATTAGATGATTCAGATTATGCTAGAGAAATGGAAAGAAGATGGAATGCTTTGGAGAAGGGGGAACCAAGTAATGCCCCCGTTCCTGCTGAGAGACAATATGTCTCTCCCTTCATTTTCACATCTGATGAAGACTCTTCAGAGGATGAAGACGAAGATCCCTCATTTCTTCCTCCTTCCACACCAAAGAGACCCCAACCAAGGCCTAGGAAGAGAAATCCATCTCTTCCAACATCACGGGGTGTGTTGTTGGGTCTTCCTGCTCCAGGACCTGGTTCTTCATACCATGGACGCAGGGGAAAGGGCAAGAAGATAGATGTAGTGGGTAAGGGGAAAGGGAAAATGGTGTAGGTGATGATGGGATGTTGCCAAGGACCAAAGTTATAAATCTCAGTTCTTGAGCATCTTCATCGTCGTTTTCATCATTCTTCCTCCTCTTCTTTTTCCATTTTCACCTTCAGCTTCTTCATCATACTGGTTATGCATCAATCAGCTTTTGTAATAGATGATAGGAGCTTGAATAATTAGAATAGACTTGTATAGGGTTGAATCTTGTAATTCCATTTGAAGTTGTTTGTCAGCTGTAATTTGTTCTTAGAATGAATGAAAAATCATTTGCTAATTTTGATCTCCTTATTTCTTTAATTAGTGGAAATCAATCTCAGCATCCATTATACTTCAGAAGAAACAAATCTCAGCATTCACTTACAATGTCTTGGTAGGCATCCTGCAAAATAGACACAAACTAGCAAACAAACCAAACAAACTTACAATACATTAGTTGGTTAGTGTTAGCCAAACAATAATGTACAAAATATACACAAATTATACAAAGTTTACAATCACAATCCTCCCCTGAGGCATATGCCTCCCCTCAAACTTTGCATTCAAGGGTTAAGCATACCAATATGGACCACTAAGTGTTGAAACCTAGGTCCATCAAAAGCTTTAGTTAACAAATATGCCACATTATCATCTGTATGAATTTTGACCACTTTAATTAAATGTTTCTCATAAGCATCCCTGATAAAGTGGTGCCTGATTTCAATATGTTTGGTTCTATTATGAAAAACTGGATTTTTAACAATGCAACTGGTACTTTGATTGTCAATAAAAATGGTTGTATTCATGAAATTATACCCATAATCCAGCAATTGATTCTGAATCCATAGAACCTGTCCACAACAATTAGCAGCAACAACATACTCTGCTTCAGTAATAGAGGTAGCAACAATGGTCTGTTTCTTGCATTGCCAAGAAATCAGTCTTCTTCCAAGGAATTGGCAACCTCCAGTTGTGGATCTCCTATCCATATTTGCTCCAGCATAGTCACTATCACTATATGCCTCCAGCTTAAAAGGATATTCTTTTGTGTACCAAAGACCTAATTTGGGTTGGCCTTTTAGGTACTTAAAGATCTTTTTGACAGCATTCAAGTGAGAGGTAAGTGGAGTGACTTGGTGCCTTGAACAAGCACTCACAGCAAATGTAATATCAGGTCTAGAAGCAGTCAAATACATCAAAGAACCAATCATGGACCTGTACAAATGGACATTCACAGGAAGATCAGGTTCAAGATTGTTCTTTGGTTTGGGAGCTTCATTGGGAGTAGTGACAGTCCTGACATTCTCCACATCAAACTTCTTCAACATATCTTTTACATACTTATCCTGACTGATAAAGATACCATTAGGTTTCTGCTGAACCTGTAAACCCAAAAAGAATGTGAGCTCGGGCACTCATTTGAAATACTCCCTTTATCAAATCCTCAAACTCTCTACACCATTCTTCTTTTGTGGAACCAAATATGATGTCATCCACATAAACCTGCACAAGAATGATATCCCTGGAGTCTTTCTTTAGAAAGAGAGTCTTATCAATGGCACCTCTTCTGTAACCATGCTTCAGCAGAAATGTAGAAAGCCTAGCATACCAAGCTCTTGGTGCCTAATGAAGTCCATAGAGAGCTTTGACAACCTTATACACATAATCAGGATGATCAGGGTCTTCAAATCCCTTGGGTTGAGTCACATAAACCTCCTCTTCAATCTCACAGCACTTTTGACATCCATCTGATAAACCATAAAGCCCATATATGATGCATAGGCCAAGAATATCATGATTGCTTCAACTCTGGCCACTAGGGCAAAGACTTCATCATAGTCTATGCCTTCCTCTTGCCTGAACCCCTGAGCCACTAACCTTGCTTTGTTTTTCACCACAATACCCCTTGCATCTCTTTTATTCTTCAAAATCCATTTTGTCCCAATTGCATATTTACCATCAGGGAGAGGGACCAGTATCCAAACCTGCTGATTCTTAAATTGCAGCATCTCTTCTTGCATTGCTTCAAGCCAACTTGAATCAGCAAGTGCTTGAGGAACACTGGTTGGCTCTATCTGAGAAAGGAAGGAAGCAAACAGACAATGTTTGAAGTCTGTATGATTGTTCCTCTGTTGATTGTAGACATAGGAAATGAAAGCAACTTCACCATATTTAGTGTTCTTCACAGTGTTTCTTGTTCTAACAGGTGCTTGAGGATCTCCAATAATCTTTGATAGGGGATGAGCATTATGGATCCTTTTAGTTACTGTGGGGTTGACATTGATTGTGGCATCAAGGTCGTTGACAGTGGGTCCAAACTCAGTATCATAGGAAGCTGAGTTAAAGAGACCAGGCTTGGGTTGATAATTACGAAGATCAGAAGGACTTGGAAATCTTGTAAATGGCTTCTCAAAGTCTGTAGACACTTCAGTAGAAATGGGAGATTGTGCAGCAGGACTATCAGCAACTTTGATCACATCAGCAGGAATAGGAGAACCTTCAGTAGAACTATCAGTAGCATCCTTGTTTCCACTAACTGCTTGTGCTGATTGTTGAAGTAAGGCATCAGCTTCTTGATCAAACTTTTCACTGAGTCTCTTAGCTTCTTGAGTGGCTGCATGTTCTTGCTTTTTGAGTCTAGCAAGATCCTCTTCATAATGTGACTCATCTTCTTGTTCAGCAGCAGAATTATTACCTACAAAATGGTTAGGTGGAAAAGAAGGTACAACAATGGTTTGTTCATCTTTCTCAGAGTCACTCTCTGAGTCATTGATACGTAGGGATCGTACCAGGCTTTACCTCTCAAGGGATCTTGAGAAGCTTACAACCCCCACCAGGCAGTGTACCTGATCGTTGTAGTATAGTATAGTGACAAGTACCGGGGGATTGATCGTTCAGCTAGGAATAGTGTCGCTAGGATTAGAAAACCTAAGTACTAGTTCTAGAGATGAGGGATGATTCTTTTTGTATTTTTATATTTTTTAGAAAGCAAATTAAAATCTCGGGTTTGAAGGATATGGGCGGAATTAGTTGCTAGTCAATTAACCCAATACTAAGATGCAATCAAAATAAAATACTAAAAATGAAAATAAACTATATTAAACTAAGGTTGTGAACAATAAGTGGGAGAAATGTGTTTACTTAGATTTCACTACTCCCTAGATATCTTTTACACGTTAATTACTTGTTATAGTTGCGTGGATGATGGATTGTATTCCTTAATACCATTCATGGGGTGGCGTACTTACTTCCCCAATCCTATGAGTGCCTACTTCACTCCTATGTCGAGCCTGCAAGAAGCTCCTAACATGGGATTATTAGAATTTACTCATGCATTAAATACAACCAATAAAACCTAGTACACATCGGTTCATGTTTCCTAAGACGTTCAAGCATGTTACCATTTGGAGATCTGCCAGTTTTCTTAAGCCTAACATTGAAATCATTCATCCAATACAACCATAAACAAGTAATCAACACATAATCAACATCTAGGTTTCATTAGATCTAAGCAAACACAAGATAAATCTAGCCTAGCATGGTGGAATCAATACAAGCACATAGACAACCAACACATAGACATATTGATTGAATTAAGAAAAGACTTATCTTAATAACACATGTAAGGATTCAAGGGTTGAAAACCCTTGAAAAGCTGCAAAATTCGTATATGGTTCGGCCTTAGGGTTTCTCCAAACTTGTTCCTTTTTTAATGAATGAAAATTAGAAAATTATATATAGATATTAGAGGCTGATGGCGTCAAGAACAAACTTGTGACGCCGTCATCTCGCCGCCAAAATAATCCTCGGACTGCCTTGATCTACATCTGACGCCGTCATGTTGTCCATTTTTGCAGGCCGTCACACTTTTAACTCTTGACGCTCTACTTGTGACGCCTTCATTTCTGTATTGGGTGATCATGATATTTACTCTTGACGCCGTCAGGAAAGTACTCTTGACGCCGTCACACACTGTTTCCAGCATGGAAAATTAAGTCTTTGGCGTTTTCTTCACTTTTATGCTCCAAAAACGTCTGAATTGCTTCCTTTTTCAGATTTCACTCCCAAAGTACCTAAATTCACAAAAGGAACGATTTAGGGCAATATTTGATCAAATAAATTCAATTCCGGGCTTAAATGACCCCCTAAAAACGGATCATTTTTCGCCTCATTAGTCATCATCCAGGGAACCTGCACGGTTAGAAATTGGATCTTTGGTACCTGCATTTGGATTAGAAACATGTCTAGTGTACCCCAAGTACTCAGTCAAATAATCTAGGTCAAAATACCAAGAATGACCTTGTCCTTGAGTATTAGGCTGATCTTCTAGAAATCTTAGGTTTAGGGTCTCCTCTATCCTTTTGGCATTCAAATTGTAAACCCTATAGGTCCTGCTATGAGCTGAATAACCCATAAGGTATCCCTCATCAGCTTTCCCATCAAACTTTCCCAGTGTATCAGCAGTAATCAAAATGGTCACTTTGCAACCAAAAGGTTTAAGGTAATGAATGTCTGAAACTTTCCCAGTGAGAATTTCATAAGGTGTCTTGACATGATGTCTAGTGATGGATACCCTGTTCAAGACATAGCAAGCAGTACTTACTGCTTCAGTCCAAAACATAGTGGGTAACTTAGAGTCTGCAAGCATGGATCTTGCTGCCTCTATTAAGGTCCTGTTTTTCCTTTCAGCAACCCCATTTTGTTATGGGGTTCTTGGAGTGCTATAGTCCCTTTTTATCCTTTTAGACTTACAGAATTCTATGAAAACAACATTTTTGAATTTTGTCCCATTGTCACACCTAATGCCTTTAACCTTTTTATTTAGCTGGTTTTCAATTAGGGTAATGAATTCTTTTAAAATAGGAGTTGTTTCATCTTTAGTTTTCAAAAAGAATACCCAGCAAAACCTGCTATAATCATCAGTGATAACCAGGCAAAAGTACTTATGATCAATATTTCTAATAGGAGTTGGACCAAAGAGATCCATGTGCAGCAACTGAAGAGGTTCTGAGATGGTGGTCACAGCTGTTATGGCTTTGTAAGAGGCTCTGTTTTGCTTTCCTTTGTTGCAAGCAACACAATTATGTTCATTGGTGAAGACTTTTGAAGGAAGACCCTGAACAAGACCAAGTTTAGACAACTTGTTGATGGTCTTGTAGTTCACATGAGCCATTCTCCTGTGCCACTTTGTAGATTCATCCTCAGAAGCTTTGGCCACCAAACATGTTAGATCACCTTCTGGCTTAACATCATTCAGATTGAATGTGTACAAGTTGAAGGTTCTAGGAACTCTTAGCAAGACAGTTGTATCTTCTGGAAGTTTGAAGTCCTTGGAGAGCACAAGACATTCATCCTCAGAGAAGAAAACTTTATTCTTGGTGTCACAAATTTGTGATACAGAGAACAGATTAAAGTGCTCAAGTTCCTTCGCATAATAAACATTCTCAAAATCTAACAGAGGTGTTTTAATAGTTCCTTTCCCAGTGATTTTGCCATCTCCACCACCAAAAGTCACACTGCCTCCTCCTTCTATAGGCACAAAGTCATACATCTTATCTTTATTCCCTGACATACTTCTGGAACAACCACTATCAACTATACCTACTTCAGTACTTTTCAGGGGATGATCCTACAACAACAACAAAAATATACAAGAGTTAGTACACAATAGAGACTCAAGTCATTGCTGACTTGAGCCTGCCTTGTGGTTCATAAGAGGTAGGCCATGTAGATGTTTTAGATCCACCATTGTTCTTGGGCCTGTATTGCAAATTAGGTCCCTTCTTTGTCCAAGAACAACCTGCTGAGGGCTTCACAGCAGTATCCCAATACCCTCCACCAGCATACATAGAATCAAACTGTCTAGGCCAATAACTGATAACGCTCAACATTAATATGTTTTTATGAGCGTTATTGTGGATTTTATGATCACTTTTATGAACTTATGGTACTTAATTGAGCATAATTCGTGTTTTAGGTTCATGGAAGCTAAAGTACAAGAAAATGATGAAAAAAAAACGAAGAAACGATCAATAAACGAAGATTTATGCATGTACGAAGAATTCCCGACAAATGAAAGTCTCTTGGAGTATGTTCGAGAAGATAAAAGTCATGAAGTTGTCACTCAAAAGACTCAAGAATAAAGTACAAGAGGGAAAACGAGAAAAGAAATGAAGAAAAGAAGCTCGAACGAAGAATTAATGGAAGACTTGTTTTCCCGACACACCTTTACCATTTTCGCCATAACTTGAGCATACGAACTCGGATTTAGTTGATTCAAGCGGCCACAGAAAGCTAAGAGAAAGATCTACAACTTTTGCATTTATGACTTTTGCCCAACCGATGGTCATGGTCCCGTAACCGATCGGTTAGTTAGCTCATTAAACTTTTGCAAAAACTCATTCTACCTCATTCTACCCGATTCTAGGCCATTCTTTTTGGTGTTCTAGGTCCTTCTAAACTACTTGGAGGCCAAGTTGATGTATTAATGAGTCTAGGCCTTGAGAGGAGTATAAATAGAGAACTTTGCAAGATTTTCTAATCATCCCCTACCATTTCTCTCTATCTCAACTTGAGAGAACACTTCTCTTACCACCATTACTCCCTCTCATACCAAAATTCATCCATAAAATCCCAGGAAACTTTGGAGGTCCAAGAAGTCATCATTTGGAGGTCAAAACATCAAGAAGTCATCACCAATACTTGAGGCATCATTAATACATCATTTGTTATCTTATTTCAATCATTGTAAGACTTTTAATTATGATTTCTAATGTTCAAAATTCTGAGTTTATGTTCATGTTTGCTATGAGTGGCTAGTGCCTTTGTGCACTTGCTTAGATGATGTTTATTATTTAATAGTTTACTTATGATTGTGATAACATGTTTTAATTCAATTTCAAGTTAATTCTAAAACCCAATTGTACTTAAGTTCATAGTGACATTTGTTGAATCAAGTTTAACTAGTTGCTAATGATTTTATAGGTCGAAAGATTAATTGTTATTCAACTAGTTACATAATCATTTGTCTATGAATGATTGTTTTCCACCAAAATTATTCTTGGTTAAACAAAGAAACTAAAGTGTGATTGTAATGAGAAAACTTTTGTCTATCAAATCGGATTGATTGTAAAACGCCTAATTGGTTGAAAGTGTAGGAGTTTGCAATCAATTGTAACCTTTTGTCTATGATCGGTTACCTTTTGTATTCACCATTTCTTAAGAGTATTTGATAAAACAAAAGATTATTTTTGTGTTTAAGATTGTTAACCCAACCTTATGAACCTTGAATTGATCTTGAATTGATTGGTTAAACTTAATGCTTGTTTTTATAAACTAAGATCTTGGCCAAGGTTTAATTTGTAAGAACAATTGATTAGAACACCAACTAATCATCATAACCAACATGTTAAGAAGAGTTATCACAATCATGCTTATCAAGGATAGTAAACTAGTCTAAGCAAGTGTAGTTTTAAATCTTATTGAATTTACATAACCATCATTTTCGTGTTACTTATTGCTTATATGGTATGTTGGATCGTGACAACCAATTACCACCCTTTTATTGCTTATTGTTACATAGATTCTTCACAATTGAAAAACACCAAAATCCTAGTGAACGACCTCGGCTTACCAACCAAAACTAACTACATACGAAAGGGTCATACTTGCCAGTGTGTTCTTAGCTTTATCTGGTAATTCGTGTTATAAATTTAAAACTAGTAGTCGTGAGACACATCAAGTTTTTGGCGCCGCTGCCGGGGATTTGCTTGTGTTTTTGTTTGCTTTAAATCTCTACTTTAATCATTCCCTAGTTGTGTCACTTTTACTTTCGGAAAAAAATCCGAGCCATCCAACCGATCGGCTGAACAAAATCATTTTTACCGAGTCATCCAACCGACCGGTTTGATATCCAACCGATCGGTTAGACCCAAAACCCCAATCCAACCGATCGGTACGAGCCTGTATCCGATTCGGTTAGACTAAAAACCCAATCCAACCGATCGGTTAGAACTTTTTGTTTACAAAAACCATTTTTTTTTCAAAACCCATTTTTACCTTTTCACCTTAGTTCGAAACAAACACCACCCAACCCACCCTTAGGAGTGATTTATTTTTCTTGTGTCCTTGTTATTTTCTTTTCTTATTAGTTTCTTTGGTAAATTATTTTATAAAATTGTCTTTATAGATTTTTGAACGTCTTTTATTTAAAAGTTTAAAAAAAAGTCTATTAAAAAAAATTTCGTAATTAGTTTATTTTTCTTATCTTAGTAACGATTACTTTTGTTTACTTCAATAAAAAAAATATGCAAAAAAGATTTTTCTTAGTGTTCGTTTTCATTATGTTTTTATTTTTGCTTTTTGTGATATTTTACGAATCGCTCCGGGTTTGTATAAACTCACACTCATGGGGTAAACAACTTTTTAGTCCACTTTACGAGCTTAAACGTAAAATCAAAAAGAGGACTCGTTAACCTGATAAGACACCAATCTTACCCTTAAAGATCGAATCAACCGAACTTTATCCAAAATCACCATTAATCGAGGAACTTTTTGTGATAATCGACATAATCGAAGAGAAAGTTGAAACTCAACCCGATTCCTTACCTGTAACCGTCGTTGATCCCGATGACCAACCCATGTGGTCAAGCACTAAGTCCGTTGCACCAACACCTAGTTCCGCTATTATTCAACGCCCTTTTCCAAACAATTTCCATATCAAGGGTACCCACATGCAAATGATTCGGGAGAATCAATTCGATGGGAGAATCCGATCCGATCCTTACCGACACATAGCTGATTTTCTTGAGATTAGTAACCTATTCCAATATGGTAAAAATCAAGAGGAAGCGGTTAAATTGAGGACTTTTCCTTTTTCATTGTCTGGAGAAGCCAAGATTTGGTTGAACCAATTAAATGAAGGAACAATTACTACGTGGGAAGAGATGAGAGAAGCTTTTGTTAGCCGATACTTTTCTCCCGCAAAGTTTAAACGTCTGCTAAATGACATTCACAACTTTCACCAACTCGATCACGAAACTCTCATTGATGCTTGGCTCCGTATGAAAGATATGCTTCGCACTTGTCATGGACACGGTCTAACCAAAGGATCGATCATTCAAACATTCTATCATGGTTTAGATAATCCAACTCAAGGAATTCTTGATGCCGGAGGAATGTTACTCTACAATACTCCCAACAAAGCATTCAAAATCCTTGAGGACAAGGTCCAACTCAAGCTCGATTTCTCAGAAAATTCTCTAATCGTGCCCAAACCAAAAACCGTTGTTTCCGCCAGTGGAAGCAACATCAATGCCGATCATTCCATATTGATTGAGAAATTAGAAGCTCTCACCAGACATATTGACGTTGAATTCAAGAACATAAGAGGAGAGTTAAAAAAGTTATGGGACGCTCGTAGAGATGGTGAAGATGCCAATGCTTCAGAATACCACACGGATGATGACATGCTGATGCTTGAACCTAATGAAGCAAGATACCACGACGGATATCACAACCAAAATTCCAAAAATTCATACTCCTATTCAAGCCACAACGCAAATCATTCCCAAGATGAAATGCCACATCCATCACAATATTCCAAAACCTCACCGGAGGAGATGATGATAGAATGGATGGAAGAAAATGAGAGTATGAAAACCATGGGGTGGAAACGAAGTTGGGTGAAAAGAAAGAAGTCCATCATACCGAATCACTTCCTCAAACAACAGATTCCAATCCAGGACATGAATTTGTCTACAAACCACCCCAATCCAAAACGAGCATGATAAGGGTGATGTTGTAGTTATTGAGGAACCCATTACAACCATGCCAACCCCAATCATTACTAGTTCACCAACCGTTTCACGTTTTCTTGAGGATTGTACCGTGCATATCCCGTCGACTAAACTCTTAGTGAAAGAGAAGATGTTTACACACAATGAAGTGTCAAATCATGTTGGTAACAAGGAACTCAATGCAATTGGAGACGTTGGAAATGAAGTCTTGAAAGAAAAAGAGATTAAGAAGCAGGAGAAAGAAGTGTCAAAGGTACCCACGAGGAATGGAGAATGGGAAAGGGAGATAGACGAATGGTCTACGCCGTAAAATCCAGTTTCTTTAGAACAAAATGGTATGACTAACCCACCTCCTTCAGCTCACATTGAGAACGTGAATGACGTATTCGCTAGGAGTGGAAAGTCTGATGAACCTTTGAAAAATCAAAAAGATTCACCACCTGTCTTCGTTTCTAATAAACTCGATCAAGCATTCAAAATAACAAAAAGGGATTATCACGTAGTCAAATCCAAAGAATGTCCATCACTTGTGAAGTACATACCAAATATCCCATACCCTCAACGGTTAAGAACTAAAATTCCCCATTTGAACCGTACCGTCAAAGTATCCTGATCGGGGGAAGAGTCTAGCTAATGACTCAGAAATAAATTAAGCGCTACTCGGGAGGCAACTCAAGCTTTTAATTGTTCGCTTATTTAAAAAAATTTATTTTTCGTATTTTATTCTTTTGTGTTTGTGTTTAGATCGAATAAGTTTAAATGTCTTTTGGTTTTTGCAAGAGCGTCATTTCTTATAATTCTACTTAAACTCGGTTTTTCCATTTTTAATTTTGAGTTAATT
This sequence comes from Artemisia argyi, assembly GCA_030686995.1. Classification (NCBI taxonomy): domain Eukaryota; kingdom Viridiplantae; phylum Streptophyta; class Magnoliopsida; order Asterales; family Asteraceae; genus Artemisia; species Artemisia argyi. The sequence goes on from CM060682.1 coordinate 19,316,146, forward strand.
ACATAAATGGTCACTGTGGTTTGGCCTTTTTTGCACTTTCAGTCACCGAACTTTTTTTTTGACTGATTTAGTCACTGTGGTTTGCATATGTTACAGATCTAGTCCAAATTCGAATAAAATGACCAAAAAGCCCTTGCCTCTTCTTTTCTGTTAACTGTCCGTTAACTAGCATTGCAACGTTAGTCCTTTTCCGTTAAATTTTATTTTTCTAAATTATTTTTTTAGAAAAATATTTTTTATCGAAAAATTATTTTATCTGAAATAATTTTTTCAAAATAATTTTTTCAAAAAATTAATTTTTTTCGAAAAATTATTTTTTTCTGAAATAATTTTTTCAAAAAATTATTTTTTTTCGAAAAATTATTTTTTTTTTTGAAATAATTTTTTCAAAAAATTAAATTTTTTCGAAAAATTAATTTTTTTCGAAAAATTATTTTTTTCTGAAATAATTTTTTCAAAAAATTATTTTTTTTAGAAAAATTATTTTTTTCTGAAATAATTTTTTCAAAAAATTAAATTTTTTCGAAAAATTATTTTTTTTTTCGAAATAATTTTATCGATTTTTTTTAATTCTAAATTATTTTTTTAGAAAAATATTTTTTTTTCGAAATAAATTTTTCAAAAATTTTCTTTTTTCTGAAATAACTTTTTCGAAAATATTTTTCTAAAAAACGGAGGAAAACGTGTAAAAACGGAGGAAAACGAAAACTTGTACACGTTTTTTCCAGTATTTACACGTTTTCGTCCGTATTTACATATTTTCGTCCACGTTTTCCTCCGTTTTTACACGTTTTTGTCAGTATTTGCACTTTTTTGAAATAATTTTTAGAAAACGTGTAAATACGGATGAAAACGAGTAAAAACGGACGAAAACATGTAAAAATGGACGAAAACGTGTAAATACAGACGAAAACCTGTAAATACAGACGAAAACGTGAAAAAACGGATGAAAACATGCAAATACGGACGAAAACGTGTAAAAATGGACGAAAACGTGTAAAAACATACGAAAACGTGTAAATACAGACGAAAACGTGAAAAAACGGATGAAAACGTGTAAAAACAGGCGAAAACGTGTAAATACGGACGAAAACGTGAAAAAACGGATGAAAACGTGTAAAAACGGACGAAAACGTGTAAATACGGATGAAAACGTGTAAAGACGGACGAAAACGTGTAAATACAGACGAAAACGTGTAAAAACGGACGAAAACGTGTAAATACAGACGAAAACCTGTAAATACGGACAAAAACGTGAAAAAACGGATGAAAACGTATAAAGACCGGACGAAAACGTTAGAAAACCAAGTTTTCGGTTGTTCTCTAACGGTCGTTAGTCTAAAAGACTAACGGTCGTTAGTCCAAATAAGATGACAAGGGCTGTTTGGTCATTTCATTCGAAAAAAAAAAGTTCAGTGACTAGGCCTGTAATAACAGCAAACCACAGTGACTAGGCCCATCAAAAAAAAAGTTCAGTGACTAATAGTGAAATTTCAAGCAAACCACAGTGACCATCTATGTAATTAACTCTTTAATTTTTAGTACATTGTGAATAAATAAGTACGTGTTTTTAAAAATAAATTGTTTTGAACTTTGTGGGTATGTTCACTGGAAACCCTCACGAGATTTCACTCGTCCACTCGGGCCACCAAGGGGTTTAAAAGGCTTGTTGCATACGCTAAATCCAACCGTGATGCCTACGAAAGTGAGTTTTAGGATTTTACACATTTTTTGTAGTTTTGTTTGTCTTTGCAGATTCAGTAAGCTCTTGGAGATTGGATTATTGGTGACATTATACTTGGTGTGAAGATGATTTGTTGAATGAGAAATTGGTTGATCTCACAAGCTTATGCTAGCATTTGCTTAGCACCTTATTATATGGAGTTCGATCGCAATTTCTATGGCCTGAGAAGTTTCGTTTATTTACTTATTTATTTTCCCTATATTACATGCTTTGAAGTTTATTTGAGTATAATGTTTAACTTAAGTGTGGGGGGAAGTAAAATAGGAAAAACGAAACTCATTTTTAACCTTCCGAATTTTTGGGCCAATTTGAGAATAATTTTTGTAAACTTGTTTGCCCATATAATCTAGTTGTTTTCACGTTTTTAGGTTAATATATTAAAATAACTGGATCAATCCACTGGTGAAATCTGTAATTTTGAAAAATTTGAGATGTGTCTCGATTAATATTGCAATTCATTCTGGGATCGATAACATTTGCTAGCACATATTATAGCCCTTTCCACTAAACTGTGAGGATTTGAGCCTATTTCATATATAGCATACAATTTTTATGCTTGGATCTTTTGCTATGAGTGTGCCGGTGATTTTATTTATTTTAGAACTTGTACTTGTAAATCATTACCGGACCGTTATAAGATCGCATTCGTGTGATATAAGTGTATTCGTGTGATAAAGAGGCACCCTTAGGAATAAAACCAAATGGCCATCCGTTTACAAAATAATATTTACTAACCACATCGGTTAGTTATCCTCGTATTTGGAACCCATTTGTTAGCGTTCATCTTTAGCGCTAGATACCCTAGTTTCACCCTCTGAGCCAATCTTTTCATTTTTGTTACATCCAGAAAAATACAAAAATATTTTACACTTTAAACCTTAGCCTTACCCTTGTCAAAGTCTAAACAGTGGGTTGCTAGTTGCTTGGTATGTTGGATTGTTTTTTATGATTATTAGTTAGCCACACTTTTTGATTCATGTGTGCCATTCCGACAAAGACGAAGAGTGCACCTTCTTATTTGTATTTTGTGGTGTATGCTTATACGAAATGTGGGGGAGATGTTATGTATGAAAAAAAATGAATAAGTCATCGAGAAAAAAAAAAAGAAAAAAGACAAAGATATATCATGACAATTATAGCCAATGTGCTATATTATGTATGGAGATGAAGAAGGAAAATTATATGATATGTTGTTAGCCGATGTGCTAAGTATGAAGAATATTGTTATGGCGAATCAATGTATCGATATGTGAAAGTCTGAAGAAGAGATGATTGTAACTATAATCATTTACGGGTTCGTGGATTCTTTGGTGACTAGCAACAATGAGACTTAGACTTAACTTTATTTCTCTTTTAAAACCAATTTCATAAATATTCTCATGCCATATCCCTACCCTTACCAAATTACTTTATCTATCCGGATATAGTAATGGCTTTGTGAGAATATCAAGTGCATGAATATTTTAGTGACCATCCAGTTTTTGAGTAATCAAGAATTCGTGCCAGCGAACTATTATGTTTTTATATGAGATGTTTGAACATAAGCCTGGTAAAACCCTGTAGCCGTAACATTACAACCCGAATAAAAGACCTCTTTAGATGTTTACACTTGGTGCTTACGCCATGTCGGTGGAGTTTTGTTTCTTGTACAAGCCTATGGTAATAAACAAATCATGACTGAGCAATGAGTGTGCTTTATATTACATATACTCCACTACCTAGAAAAATGAGTGTTGAGTGAATTATACTTGATTCCTTTCTTGTGAGGTGTTTAGAAATGTTAATCAAGCAAGAAAATCATTGGGTATTGTCAAACATCTTGATTTTTCACCACTAAAGCTTAAAACGATGAATCGTATCTTGTACTTGTGCTTGGTAGATTTGCATCACATTTTTCTAAACATACTTGTGCACCATGTGGATCTATTTTACTTGATTTTTGCTTGAGGACAAGCAAACCCTTAAGTGTAGGGGAGTTTGCGCTCATTTTCGTTTATTTATCTCATTTTCGCTTGTTTGTGATATTATTAAATATATATATATATATATATATATATATATATATATATATATATATATATATATATATATATATATATATATATTTCAAATTTTTATAGTTTTCAAAATTTTCTTTTTGTTTTTTTTTCATTTAGGTATGGTTTCGATTTTTCTTTTCCTAGATTTGCTTGAGGGCAAGCAAAGTTCAAGTGTGGGGGATTTGATAACGCTCAACATTAACATGTTTTTATGAGCGTTATTATGGATTTTATGATCACTTTTATAAACTTATGGTACTTAATTGAGCATAATTCGTGTTTTAGGTTCATGGAAGCTAAAGTACAAGAAAATGATGAAAAAGACGAAGAAACGATCAATAAACGAAGATTTATGCATGTACGAAGAATTCCCGACAAATGAAAGTCTCTTTGAGTATGTTCGAGAAGATAAAAGTCATGAAGTTGTTACTCAAAATACTCAAGAATAAAGTAGAAGAGAGAAAACGAGAAAAGAAATGAAGAAAAGAAGTTCGAACGAAGAATTAATGGAAGACTTGTTGTTCCCAACACACCTTCACCATTTTGGCCATAACTTGAGCATACAAACTCGGATTTAGTTTATTCAAGTGGCCACGGAAAGCTAAGAGAAAGATCTACAACTTTCATGTTTATGACTTTTGCTCAACCGATCGGCATGGTCCCGTAACTGATCGGTTAGTCAGCTCGTTAAACTTTTGCAAAAACTCATTCTACCTCATTCTACCCGATTCTAGGCCATTCTTTTTGGTATTCTAGGTCCTTCTAAACTACTTGGAGGCCAAGTTGATGTATTAATGAGTCTAGGCCTTGAGAAGAGTATAAATAGAGAACTTTGCAAGCTTTTCTAATCATCCCCTACCATTTCTCTCTATCTCAACTTGAGAGAACACTTCTCTTACCACCATTACTCCCTCTCATACCAAAATTCGTCCATAAAAACCCAAGAAACTTTGGAGGTCCAAGAAGTCATCATTTGGAGGTCAAAACATCAAGAAGTCATCACCAATACTTGAGGCATCATTACTACATCATTTGTTATCTTATTTCAATCATTGTAAGACTTTTAATTATGATTTCTAATGTTCAAAATTCTGAGTTTATGTTCATGTTTGCTATGAGTGGCTAGTGCCTTTGTGCACTTGCTTTGATGATGTTTATTATTTAATGGTTTACTTATGATTGTGATAACATGTTTTAATTCAATTTCAAGTTAATTCTAAAACCCAATTGTACTTAAGTTTCATAGTGACATTTGTTGAATCAAGTTTAACTAGTTGCTAATGATTTTATAGGTCGAAAGATTAATTGTTATTCAACTAGTTATAATCATTTGTCTATGAATGATTGTTTTCCACCAAAATTATTCTTGGTTAAACAAAGAAACTAAAGTGTGATTGTAATGAGAAAACTTTTGTCTATCAAATCGGATTGATTGTAAAACGCCTAATTGGTTGAAAGTGTAGGAGTTTGCAATCAATTGTAACCTTTTGTCTATGATCGGTTACCTTTTGTATTCACCATTTCTTAAGAGTATTTGATAAAACAAAAGATTATTTTTGTGTTTAAGATTGTTAACCCAACCTTATGAACCTTGAATTGATCTTGAATTGATTGGTTAAACTTAATGCTTGTTTTTATAAACTAAGATCTTGGCTAAGGTTTAATTTGTAAGAACAATTGATTAGAACACCAACTAATCATCATAACCAACATGTTAAGAAGAGTTATCACAATCATGCTTATCAAGGATAGTAAACTAGTCTAAGCAAGTGTAGTTTTTAATCTTATTGAATTTTCATAACCATCATTTTCGTGTTACTTATTGCTTATATGGTATTTTGGATCATGACAACCAATTACCACCCTTTTATTGCTTATTGTTACATAGATTCTTCACAATTGAAAAACACCCAAATCCTAGTGAACGACCTTGGCTTACCAACCAAAACTAACTACATACGAAAGGGTCATACTTGCCCGTGTGTTCTTAGCTTTATCCGGTAATTCGTGTTATAAATTTAAAACTAGTAGTCGTGAGACACATCAATAACCATTATAAAAGAAAGAACTAGTGGGTCGCACATAAGGTCTAGTACCAGTTCTTCTCCATGAAGAATGTTTTTTAGCAGAATTGTGTTTCTGATGATGTGGGACAAAAGATGGTATTTCATTAACATTCTTCCACATGTGCCTAGGTTTGCTTTGATTAACACATACACCCATTCTTTGCTCATGAAAAGTACAATCCTTCATCAAATGAAATTTACTTCCACACACAAAGCATTTCTTCTTTTTAGAAGATTTATTAAAAGTGAAAGATTTTCCATAACATGAAAAAGAATTCAAACCACAAATATTAACAGAATTGTTTTTAATAGAACTAGAAACATTGTTTTGCAAAGAATTAAAAAAAAAGGTCTTCAGAAGAAACTATCTTGGAATCAGCAGTAACTCTAACAGGCTTGTGGGGAGTCTTGGATGATGTCTTGGGTGTGGTCTTGGGAAGGTCTGACATCTCACTTGAATCACAACTAGCATATGAAGTAGACCCTTCATCAGAAGACTTGTCACTGTCACAACAAGAGACAAAGTCAGTAGATTTATTAACAGGGTCTGGCAAGTCACTTGACTTTTTGCCATAATGATGGTGTGATCCATCAAAGTCAACAGGTATGGACAGGTATATTGGCATGTGTTATCCTCTAATAGGTCCAGGTACATCATTTAAACCCCCTTCCTTAACAAATTTTACAGGTGTTTGAAATTCTAGGAGAGGTTCAGGGTCAAAAACACTGGATATATCAGGATAAGTTAATTCCTCAGGATCTATATATTTCTCATATCCTAATGCTTTTCTAGACCTAACAGATTGACGACCATCAATCAATTTATTTAAATTAGAAGCCCCTTCTTGCCACTTCATACGACCAGCCACTTCTTTATCTAACTTTACTTGTAATTCTTGTTTTTCTTTTTCTACATCAGTTTTTTCTTTTTCAGTACGCCTTAAATCTATCTTTGCACATTCTAAATCACTTTCTAAAACTCTTATCTTTTCTTCATATTTAAGTTGATTCTTTTGAAACCAAACCTTCTGTTTTTCCAAAGTTTTTAAAGCCTTTTTTATAGGCCTCAACTTCAACATAACACTCATTGTATTTAGGTTTCAATTCATCATATTCTTGTTTAAGTTCATTATATCTTACACCACAGCCAAAAACACAATTGTGTACCTGAGAGATGCCCATCAAGGAAACTTGCTCCTTCTTATCCTCTGAAGGGGAGTATGCCAGCATATTCACTTGTTCAGAAGTAGAAGCTTCCTCTTTAGGAGGTTCATGAACAGTCCAATCAATCTGGCTATCCAGAGTCACCAAAGCTTTGGAAGGTGCAGCTTTAGAAGTTCCTGATTCCAATAGATATGAGCCATATCTAACTTCATCACCAGACTTTCTTTCCTTGCATACTCTTGAAAAGTGGCCCATCTGGCCACAAGTGTAGCACTTAACCTTCCTCCTATCAAATCTTGCTGCATCTCTTCCATTAAAACCAAACTTTCTCCCAGACTTATTCTTAAACCCTTTGATGTTCATAGAAATCATTGCTAACTGCCATTTCAAGTGCATCTCCTCCATCTCCAATGGATCCACCTGTTCAAAATCCTCATAAGCTAGAAACTGTTGATGTTCATATTCAGCAACAAAGGAATGAAGAATATCTTCCATTACATTACTGGATTTTGATTTAGGAGTTGGTTTAGTTTGGGTTTGAGAAGATGCTCCTGAGGTGTAAGAACTTGAGGCATGATGCACAGGTTTTGATGTGGTGCTTACAAAGGCTGAGTGAGTGGATGGACGAATGGGACTTCTAACATCAGGCTCAAGAGATTTAAGCCTGTTGTAGAGGTCATCAAAAGAGATCATGTCCAATCCTCCTTTAGCTTTGAGAGCAATGCTGACTTGCAACCAGGATGGTGGCAAAGATCTCAGAAACTTAGCATTGCAGTCCTCATTATCTGGCCTAGCCTTCAGCTGATTAAGTTGACTCAAGATCTTGTGGAACCTGTCATAACCTTTGTGGATTCCTTCTTCCTCAGATATCTGAAACTCTTGAAACTGTTGCTTCAACATTGACTTCTTCATCCTTTTTGACTCTTCATTCCCACCAAATCTAGCCTTGATGGCCATCCAAATGTCCTTGGCATCTTCCATGAAGTGGAAGTCACCCATGTGGTCATCTAGTATAGCCTGGAGAAGAATTGTTCTGACTTTATTCTCCCTCTGCACGGCTAGAACTTCTTCAGCAGTTTTGGGACCTACAATAGTAACAATCTCATCAGCATCTTTGACATGTTTCTTCAAGCTGTTACACTTACGAACAACTTCCCAAAGATTCCAGTCAATGTTTGTGATCCATTTTTGCATCTTCATAGACCACAAATCATACTCCTCTGCATTCTTAAGGTATGGGAATTTAGCACTACTGTTTAAGAGATTGAGTTATTGGAGTGAAGTGGTGTTTTGGTTCTGAGTTGTATCAGATTCGTCATCTGTTCCAGGCATTGTTTTGGTGTTTTTGATTGAGGGTGCAAGATTGGTTTATCTTAGTATAACAGAGACTCTCCCGAGGCTCTGATACCACTTGTTGAGACTTAAGACCTTGATAGATCTTTGAGCACTCGTGGATCATTAGTTATGTTAATGTAATCAATAACACACTAATAGATAATCTCTGTAACTTGTATTTTAAAGCGGAAACAAACACAAGTTTTAATAACTTAATACTAAGAACAATTGATCCTCTATGGATCTTTTCAATAACGATGAAAGTGGTTTCTAAAACATATCTCCAATACATAATTGTGTGTTCCTTTTATACACAAGGATCCCTAAACCGTTTCACAAGAAACGTATATTCTAAAACTTCTAAAAGATATGCATTATCACTTCCTAAATAAATTCAGGCATATCCTAACTATATTACATAAAATACGGAAAAACTATATCCGCTGGAAATAATAATGCTGAAACTAGACTTCAGCAGAAACACTCTATCAACAGAATTTGTCTCTTCAGTAGAATTCATCAGCAGAATTCTCTCTTAGCAGAATTCCCAACAGACTTAGATATAAGTTATAATACCTACCTTAGGATATAATAGAACCCTTAGAATATAGTACAACCCCTAGAAACTTGGGTACAAGTCATATAAGCACCAAACCCTAATTAGGTCATAACTTCCCGAAACTAGGTTAAATCTTTACCATAAGCTACCATCACTTAGTATAAGCTACTAATAGTTACTAAACATCATTAGGACTTTAAATAAGACAATAAAACTATAACAACCCACAAACACCCATTACTATCATTCCCATTACAAATACCTATAGTAGGTATTTCAAAGGTAAATTTTGCTTTTTATATACATTATTACTTGCATGACTCACTAGACCTGCTCACGTATCTACACAAGCCAAATAACTCAACACTCACATCCTAGAAACCCCAGGTATGTCAAGCATAAAATCATAACAACACCATAATAAGTAAATCACCAATCTAAAACACTAAACATAACAAAAAACCCTAATAAACCCTAAACTAAAACTTAACTAGAATTATGTGCTTATCTGAACCTATATGCTTAGTTTAACTAGTATGAATGTGTCAAAGGCTTAAGTATGAGTTTCCTTAGAAATATTAGGATATATTAGGACTATTAGGCCATAGAATAAACCCTTTAGAACTTAGATACAAACCCCATAAGCCATAAACCATAACTAGGTAATAGTTAATTAGAATTAGGTCTAAACCATCCCAAAACTTCCCCATAGGTCACTACCACTTAGTATAAGCCTTTTATAACTTAGGAATAGTTGTTAGACACTCATAGGACACTAGTCTAGGCACTAAACCATAGGATAAACCCTAGTCTCTCACTAAACACACTTAGGTCATTTAGGTTAACAAAACTAGGTCAAACCTTTCCCATAAGTTACCCTCACTTAGAATAAACCCTTTAGGTCTTAGGATTAGTCACTAAACACACTTAGAAACTTAAGTTAGGTACTAAATCTTAGGTAAAACCTTAAACACTTAATAAGTAGAACTAGGACTAAACTTAACTAAAACAAGTAAAACCTAAACATAAGCACCTCAAACACCTCAACCTAGCACCCTGTGAAAGATCGTTTAAGCTCTTCTAGGATAGTAATGTTAATAAGCACAGCGGAATAAGAACAAGAACATTACTAATAAGGTTTTCTTTATTAAATATAAAAGAAACTAAACTACAACTACTAACTACTACACGCTCTATGCGTTTGCTAGACTCTCATTGAAGAGACTATGAATGAAAAGGATGAGTGTAACCTAGACGCCTACCCTCTTTATATAATAGAGGGAGGTTACAAACCCTAATAAGGTTAGCTTACTAATAAAGCTAACGATCTATTACAATTGGGTCCTCATTGTTTCTTCTTTATTCATTCTTGCTTGTGGGTTTTGTAATCTTCAAATCTGTAATTCCCAACACCCTAACACCTTAGTCATACCCAAGCACACACCCTAACACCTCTAAGCACACACACAAGTAGGTGGATCACCTACTTGACTAATCCACCACTAATCACCACTAAACCACCCTAAACAACCACTAATCCACCACTAAACCACCACTAATCACCCCTAATCACCCTAACCCACCCCTAAACACCCTAAGCAGCTTACAAGCACCTCCAAGCACCCAATCAAGGAGGTGCATCACCTCCTTGTAAGCTACTATCACCAAACCGCCTCCACGGCTTCTTCTCCACCACAACCGGCCTAGGCAGCCCCCTAGTTACTACCCTAGCTCCTCCTCGTCACCACTAGACCTGCCCCAAACCCCTAACCTTGCTTGCTTACCTCTCCCCTTGCTCGACACCTAAACACCCCATTTCACCCAAATCGCCTTAACGAGCCCTATAAATACCCTCCTCCTCCCTTATTTCTTCTCCACACCTCTCCCCCTCCTCTCTACCTCACATTTCTATAGTACTAAGCATTTAGAAGTAGTAGGATATGAGTAGCTAGGCCTTGGTTGAGTTGTGTTGTGGTTTGAAGTCATACGAGCCCAGAAAACCCTAAAACCAACGTAAACCACCCCCTAGCCAAGTAAGTCTTACATTTAGTTAATTTAGCTTTAGTATAGTCTTAGGATAGATTTAGAATGCCTTAGATACCCTAGGAACCCTTGCATGAGCCTTGAACCCTTTCATTTGCTAGTTTAAGTTTTAAAACCCTAGATCGAGTCATATACTTGCATGCATGCTATAAGTCATTACTTTAGGTCATACACTAGTTATACATAACCTACATAAGCTAAAATAAGTAAAACATAGGCTAGAAAACTTAGTTACCAGATAAAATATAAGTTACATGCATATTAGGACTAGTTTTGCAAAACTTTACAAGCATAAGGGTATATATCATAAATTACTGAAATTATAAAGTCTAGGGACTGTTTGTGACATTTCCTAGAAGTTATAAGTAGTAAGGACTAGTTTTGCATAATATTAAAACCCTAGGATAGATAATAAAATAAGTATAAACTAAAAAGGATTAAAAACATAAATAGTATAAAGTTAAAGGTCTAAAATGATAAAATATAGAAAAATTAAGAATCTTAGGTTTGTTACATAAAATATAGAAGTCTGAGGACTAGTTGTGTCAAGTATAGATAGTTATTAGTATAAGTAATATAAGTAATATAAATTTAGGGTAGAAAACGTAAATATATAAACTATAAGGGTAAAAAGTGAAAATATCATATAAGTATAAAACCTAAATAAAGTTAGAAGCATAACACTATACTAGGGAGCTTCAAGCGAGGAGTACTATGTGGATATCGTTTTGACAAGTTTGTTGGGTGTACGAATTAAAGTGCCCTGACTCCTCGAATGATTATTGCATATACTTCTGAGATATGATGGCTCGAACGGTGATATGATTATAACTACACCCTAATAACAACATAACTCAATAATAGGGAGCTTTGTGTGAGGAGTATTAACTTCTGAATTATGATGGCCCGAACGGTATTATGTTGATAACATAATACAATAGTAGGGAGCTTCATGTGAGGAAGCATATACTTCTAAATTACAATGGCCTGAACGGTGTTATGTTATATATAAAACATTAACAAACCTAAAAACAATAACTTGAGAAACATAAACAATGTAACTAAAGCTTGACATACATACAAAACCAACAACACACTAGGATACGTGAGTAAGGTGGTCTAGTTCACGAATCACTATTTGCATCACTTAGATTACTCTACACCCAGGTGATCTTCTTACCCTCACATCTTTTTAAATACCGTGTGAGTTCTCATAGCATCATACTTTTTAAAATGCTTTCACTTTAAATGCTTTATAAACCCTGTGAGGGGGATACATGCTAAATGCTTTACTTAAAACCGAATACAAGTCTTTTTCTTTGGTTGTTTGCACGAGTAAACTAACAGCCACCACTACATAACCAAAATTCATGAATCTAATCGTTTGGGACGTTTTACCCAAGCGAACGTGAATATAGTTGATAGATCTTTTGGAGTTTGACAACTCTTGTTGGTATTAACACCCCACTAGGTGGTACCAATAAGTACTATATTTGAATCCACTCAAGGTATAACTTTGGCAAGTTATCCTTCCATTCCCTCATGTTGGGTCTGCAGCCCACATGACCTGGATCGTTAAGGTGTGATTCATGAGCTTAGTGCAACATACTAAACTCCTGATAATTGTGCATGCATCACAATTATCACAAAACTTGCATTTTCCCAGATGGGTGTAACAACTGAACCCAGGGAACTTGTATTCACTAACCCCTAAACCTATGATTCTCACTCAACACCTAGTGTTGAATTTTTAAGCATGTATTCTAGGTATATTACTTCTATGAACCCATGGCAGAAGGAGGTTCTGAACTCAGAGGACTTTTCATGGTTATCATTCAAACACAACCAACATAACTCTTAGATTTTTAGGACCTCATCAAAAATAAAAGTATATCTTTTATAATTAAAACTCTGATAATTATGAATGATAACTAAATTTCCAAAACGTCTCTTTTCGAGTCGTTTTCTATTATTGTATCTCTGATTATATAAAGTAATACCCCAAACACTTTATCCGCTGCGATCAATGAAAAATGTGGGTGTTACAGATTGGTATTAGAGCTTCAGTTGTAGATAACAAGGTCAAAACCTAAACTACAACTAGTTTTCCTAAACCCGAGAAAGTCCTCAGTACCTCTGCCATCCTCCATAACCATACGTGCTAAGGTAAGTATAATAATTGCCTGCTTAACTGCTAAATGATTTACAGTATTTTCTTTATTATATAGTTATGTCTACTCCCCACTATTCTACCCCTATCTCATCTAGTCTACATCCGGAGAATGATCTTTCCTCTCCAAATGTACTAGATTATTCCCCTAAACCCTATTACTTATAAGACTCTAGTAATAGTTTAGATAAACCTTCACCCTTAGGATATACCCTATCTTTAGATAACCCTCATTTAAAACACCTAAGAGATTTCTATGCTAAGAAATCACCCCTACCTCCCCTAAACCCTATTATACATCCACTTTTTCCTACCTCTAGAACATAACCCCATGGTTTCTTTCTCCCGAGAGAACCATATATACCTAAACACCCTATCCCTACCTATAACCCTAGATTTGACCTTAGGCAACCCTATACCTTAAACCCTACCCCTTACTTAATAAACCCTCCCATTCCATCTTGGAAAGATGAAACTGGAGAAAAACCCTCTAGGTTGACTCTAGAAGATGTGGAAAACCAATTAGAGGATATTTTAAATAACTTAGATGAAATTTTTCTTGATCTCCTTGAGAAGATAGAAAAAGGTCATAATAATAATAACTTAGATAATCAACCTGACTATAGTAATTTAAGAAAGAATTTACAAGAAAACCGTTTTAAAATAGCTAAAATACAGAAAAACTAAATGAAACATCACCATAAAATAGCTTCTGCCCACTTTAGGATATGCACTTTAGAAAAGATAATAGATTATGATGAGGAAAACTTAGAAAACACTAACTCATGGAATTAGGAAATTAGGAAACTTTAGAAAACCATAAGTAGATAAATAACCCTAGGAGATATGCCTTAGAATAGTTAGTGCCTATAGGATAAGTAGAATAGAAAATAAATAAAATAAGTTAGGATTTAGAAACTACCTGGTACCCCTCAATTAGGATAGATTAGATAACTAGACTTAGGAATACCTTTCACCTTAGGACACCTTTAACCCAATAGAAAACCCTTAGGAAAACCTATAACCTACCCTTAACCCTTACCCTTAGGATCTTAGGAAACCCACCCCGATGTCTTAGGTATATAGAATCTCTAAACTGTTTTAAATTTCTCTTACTCTAACCTTTTCAACTTTTTTTCCCCTTACTGATGGTGAGAATCCTCATTCTTCACCATAGAGATCTGAATTCTTTCTCCTCTGATCTCTAAACCTTCACTTCTTTCCTTAGCTTTCTTAAGCTATCTTCGTTCTAATTAGAGATCTACCTCTAACTATCCCATATGCAAATATATGATCCTTATATATAAGCATATTCCTACCCTTTATTCCCCTAGATTACTATGATACCCGAGCTAGTTTTCCCCGATCCCCTTTAGTAAACCCCAAAACCTTAGTTAGGATTTCCACACTTGAGGTTAGAAATAACATTAGGATAACCCTAGAAAACATAAACTTAGGATTAGAAAACCTTAGACCATTAGGATTAGAAAACCTTAGACCATTAGGATTAGAAACCAAAACCCCTACCCCAATAGATATAGGAAAACATTAGGATTAGAAATTACATAACCCTCACCCAAAGCCTTTAGACCCCTAGTTTAGGATAGACACACTTACCCTATAGGAATAAGTAGATTTAGATCATAGATTACCCATACCTAGCCCTTAGGATAACCATACTTATACACTTGAGGATTTTAGATTATACCTTAGGATTTGACAATTTTTAGAAAACGCATTAGGAAATTTCATTTAGGAAAATACTATGGATATTACCCTACCCGGTTTTAAGTACCTAGGATATAAAATAGACAACCTAAAACAAAAGAGAAAACCTGAAACTACACTTAAAAACAAGGATATACCTAGTCAACCCTTAGGAAAGAAAACACTTAAACCTAATCCCTCTTTAGAACCCTCTACCTCAATGGAACCAAACACCTCACCCTTAGAAATTAGGATTAGTTAGGAAAAACTAGAAGAACCTTAGGGGGAAAACAAAACTCTGGGAAGAAATCTAGTAAATCTAAAACTCCGTTAAGATATTCTCCTTCAAGTATCCTATACTCTTACTCTTCCGTTAAATCTCATATTTTCATTTCTCTCCTTCTACCGTTTAAATCTTTTCCTCCCACTTTTCCCTACTCCTCAATTTAAAATCCTATTTTCCCGCCTTTTTCCCCACTCCACAAATTAAAACCATACTTTTCCATTTTCCCCACTCCTATACTTTTCCCCACTCCACCCACTCCAAACTTCTTTTCCTTTTCCATTTCCCCTACTTTACCGTTTCATCCTTTTTCCTTTCTCACTCCACTCCACTCCAATAACTCCTTCACTCCATTTCCCTTCATTTTTTTTTAATTCTCCGTCATTTTACTCTCTATTTTCTTCTCTCTATATTCTCTCCCTACCTCATCCTGCAATGTTCTATTAGCTAGAACTTGTATTTCTCGTCATAATGCAAGTTTCTATTAGTTAGAACTTGTAAGAATATCTACATCGAACTTTAATCCTCATTATGTTCGACTATGATATTAAATCTTGCTTTGCAAGAAATTGTAAAAAATGAGATCTTCTACGTCCGTCATTCTAGTCTTAACATGGGAATCTACCATGTGACAAGTTGCTAAACCGGAGAACTTTAGAACTTGTCCCTATCATGACTAGAACTAGTCTCTATCATGACTAGAACTTGTCTCTATCGTGACTAGAACTTGTCTCTATCATGACTAGAACTTGTCTCTACCTTGACTAGAATATTCCTCTACCGTATCTAGAACTTGTCTTCACCGAGATGAGAACTAGTTGTCATCTCAGTTGAAACTTGTCTCTAAAATATTCCCTTACCATATATCCTTAAATATGGTAAAACTCTCTTCATTTTCCGCCGATACTACTTAAGGATGATTTATGATGACTATCCTCTTAAAATGAATTAGGATGTTCCTATATTTTAATGAGAAAGTTATAAGTCAAATAGGTTAAGAATTTATACGCTCATGTTTTCAAATATTGGGACGCCTTTATTTGCAAATAATGAGATATAAAACTAAGTATCTGGTATCTGTACAAGCAATTCCTACTCCGCTTGTGCAAAATCTTCTTCCTTTTCACATCATTTTCCTCTATAATCCTCTTCTTTCTCTACTTTCTTGACTTATTCTCTCCCCTACCCTTATAATCGTCAAAATCTTCGGACAAGATTTTCTCTAAGGGGGTAAGACTATAACAACCCACAAACATCCATTACTATCATTCCCATTACAAATACCTATAGTAGGTATTTCACAGGTAAATTTTTGTTTTTTATATACATTATTACTTGCATGACTCACTAGACCTGCTCACGTATCTACAGAAGCCAAATAACTCAACACTCACATCCTAGAAACCCCAGGTATGTAAAGCATAAAATCATAACAACACCATAATAAGTAAATCACCAATCTAAAACACTAAACATAACACAAAACCCTAATAAACCCTAAACTAAAAACTTAAGTAGGATTATGTGCTTATCTAAACCTATATGCTTAGTTTAACTAGTATGAATGTGTCAAGGCTTAAGTATGAGTTTCCTTAGAAATATTAGGATATATTAGGACTACTGGGCTATAGAATAAACCCTTTAGAACTTAGATACAAACCCCATAAGCCCTAAACCATAACTAGGTCATAATTAACTAGAATTAGGTCTAAACCATCCCAAAACTTCCCCATAGGTCACTACCACTTAGTATAAGCCTTTTGGAATTTAGGAATAGCTATTAGACACTCATAGGACACTAGTCTAGGCACTAAACCATAGGATAAACCATAGTTTCTCACTAAACACACTTAGGTCATTTAGGTTAACAAAACTAGGTCAAACCTTTCCAATAAGTTACCGTCACTTAGAATAAACCCTTTAGGTCTTAGGATTAGTCACTAAACACACTTAGGAACTTAACTTAGGTACTAAACCTTAGGTAAAACCTTAAACACTTAATAAGTAGAACTAGGACTAAACTTAACTAAAACAAGTAAAACCTAAACATAAGCACCTCAAACACCTCAACCTAGCACCCTAACACCTTAGTCATACCCAAGCACACACCCTAACACCTCTAAGCACACACACAAGTAGGTCCATCACCTACTTGACTAATCCACCACTAATCACCACTAATCGACCCTAAACCACCACTAATCCACCACTAAACCACCACTAATCACCCCTAATCACCCTAAACCACACCTAAACACCCTAAGCAGCTTACAAGCACCTCCAAGCACCCAAGCAAGGAGGTGCATCACCTCCTTGTAAGCTACTATCACCAAACCGCCTCCACGGCTTCTTCTCCACCACAACCGGCCTAGGCAGCCCCCTAGCTCCTCCTCGTCACCACTAGACCTGCCACAAACCCCCTAGCCTTGTTTGCTCACCTCTCCCCTTGCTCGACACCTAAACACCCTGTTTCACCCAAACCACCTTAACGAGCCCTATAAATACCCTCCTCCTCCCTCATTTCTTCTCCACACCTCTCCCCCTCCTCTATCCCTCACATTTCTAAAGTACTAAGCCTTTAGAAGCAGTAGGATACGAATAGCTAGGCCTTGGTTGAGTTGTGTTGTGGTTTGAAGTCGTACGAGCCCTAGAAAACCCTAAAACCCACGTAAACCCCCCCTAGCCAAGTCAGTCTTACATTTAGTTAATTTAGCTTTAGTATAGTCTTAGGATAGATTTAGAATGCCTTAGATCGAGTCATATACTTGCATGCATGCTATAAGCCATTACTTTAGGTCATACACTAGTTATACATAACCTAGATAAGCTAAAATAAGTAAAACATAGGCTAGAAAACTTAGTTACTAGATAAAATATAAGTTACACGCATATTAGAACTAGTTTTGCAAAACTTTACATGCATAAGGGTATATATCATAAATTCCTGAAATTATAAAGTCTGTGGATGGTTTTTGACTTTTCCTAGAAGTTATAAGTAGTAAGGACTAGTTTTGCATAATATTAAAACCCTAGGATAGATAATAAAATAAGTATAAACTAAAAAGGACTAAAAACGTAAATAGTATAAAGTTAAAGGTCTAAAATGATAAAATATAGAAAACTTAAGAGTCTTAGGTTAGTTACATAAAATATAGAAGTCTGGGGACTAGTTGTGTCAACTATAGATAGTTATTAGTATAAGTAATATAAGTAATATAAATTTAGGGTAGAAAACATAAATATATAAACTATAAGGGTAAAAAGTGAAAATATCATATAAGTATAAAACCTAAATAAAGTTAGAAAAATAACACAATACTAGAGAGCTTCATGCGATGAGTACTATGTGGATATTTCGTTTTGACGAGTTTGTTGGGTTTACGAATTGAAGTGCCCTGACTCCTCGAATGATTATTGCATATACTTCTGAGATATGATGGCCCGAATGGTGATATGATTATAACTACACCCTAATAACATCATAACTCAATAATAGGAAACTTTGTGTGAGGAGTATTAACTTTTGAATTATGATGGCCCGAACGGTATTATGTTGATAACATAATACAATAGTAGGGAACTTCATGTGAGGAGTCATATACTTCTGAATTACAATGGCCTGAATTGTTTTATGTTATATATTAAATATTAATAAACCTAAAAACAATAACTTGAGAAACATAAACATGATAACTAAAGCTTGACATACATACAAAACCAACAACACACTAGGATACGTGAGTAAGGCGGTCTAGTTCCCGAGTCACTATTTGCATCACTTAGATTACTATACTCCCAAGTGAGTTTCTTAGCCTCATATCTTTTTAAATACCGTGTGAGTTCTCATAGCCTCATACTTTTTAAAATGCTTTCACTTTAAATGCTTTATAAACCCTGTGAGGGGGATACATGCTAAATGCTTTACTTAAAAGCGAATACAAGTCTTTTTCTTTGGTTGTTTGCACGAGTAAACTAACAGCCACCACTACATAGCCAAAATTCATGAATCTAATCGTTTGGGACATTTTACCCAAGCGAACGTGAATATAGTTGATAGATCCATTAGAGTTTGACAACTCCCGTTGGTATTAACACCCCACTAGGTGGTACCAATAAGTACTATATTTGAATCCACTAAAGGTATAACTTTGCAAGTTATCCTTCCATCCCCCCATGTTGGGTCTGCAACCCACATGACCCCGATCGTTAAGGTGTGATTCATGAGCTTAGTGCAACATACTAAACTCCTGATAATTGTGCATGCATCACAATTATCACAAAACTTGCATTTTCCCAGATGGGTGTAACAACTGAACCAGGGAACTTGTATTCACTAACCCATAAACCTATGATTCTCACTCAACACCTAGTGTTGAATTTTTAAGCATGTATTCTAGGTATATTACTTCTATGGACCCATGGCAGAAGGAGGTACTGAACTCGGAGGACTTTTCATGGTTATCATTCCAACACAACCAACCTAACTCTTAGATTTTTGGGACCTCATCAAAAATGAAAGTATATCTTTTATAATTAAAACTCTGATAATTATGAATAATAACTAAATTTCCAAAACGTCTCTTTTCAAGTCGTTTTCTATTACTGTATCTGTGATTCTATTAAGTAATACCCTAAACACTTTATCCGCTGCGATCAGTGAAAAATAGGGGTGTTACAAAAACATAGATAAAACCCTAAACACTTATAAAACAAAACTATAGGCCTAAGGACTATTAGATACTAAGGCCATCATTTTTGTTTTATAAAAAGGACAAAGAACGTCATTTTAGGGTTATGGAAAACAATGAGATTAAGTTCATTTTAGTTTGTTTTAGACCCTTGGGTTAGGATTCGAGGCAACATTTGTTTTTATCTTAATCTTTAGGCCTATAGACTATCACATATCAAGTCCATCATTTTAGTTTTATAAAAAGGGCTGAGATAGTCTTGTAGGGTAATGGAAAAAATGACTAAGCTCATTTTACTAATCGGATTCTTAAAGACTAACAGATAAGATTGTAAATGAACTAAAAGTTTGACGATTTGTTTGTGAATTGTTCAAAAGATGACACACTTTTTATATACTGTGTTCATAAATGAATATGGGTTTTCTTTTTTCTTTTTCTTTTTTTACTATACAATGAATACGAACATAATGTTTCTTTCGCTTATCTATTTAAGTATTCATGAAGGGTTTTTTTTGATAAAATATTCACGAACGAACGCGTACAAGCCCACTCGTGTTGGTTAAGTGGTCGTCTTTAGTGCTACTTCTATGTGTCGTCTTGGCGTTACTTCTAAATCATGGAAACAATTACACTTGGCTTCTCTAGTTTTTCAATCATCAACTGGTTCTTAACTTTACTAAGCGTTCTTGATTTTCTAGTTAGACGTTATATCAATCCAATAAGAGAAAAGTTCAATAAGAAACAACGTTTATCTAAAGAACATATAACAAGATATCAACCATCCATCTATTTTAAATATAAAGGTCTAGATTAATCCTAATTTTAATATAATTAATTATTAAAGGGTACTTTTGTAATACTATTTCAAACTAAACACAGGGTCTGGTACACCTTTGATCTCCTCATTTACGCATTTCGTACATACACATACGAAAACCACACCAAACCACCACAACCGTCACCAAACCAAACGCCTCTGCCACATCACCAAACCACCACAATCGTCCAATCAGATTACTAACCGTTCATCTTCCCGTTAGTCGCCTTATAACCTTTCGAAAAATACTTAGCTCCAATCAGATTCCTGTTACATGACGTCACTGGAAAGCCTCTCAATGGCCGGCCCTAGTACCGGGCGAGGTGGGCAACGGCCCAGGGTAGTAAAATTCTGGGGGGATCAAATTTTAGGTACATGTTGCAGTAGCATACTAGCATAGAAAGAAAAATGGCAAATGGATTGAAACTTTTTCAGGTAAATTAAAGCTCAAGGAAGAAGATGATGTTTTGGGAAGAGAGAGAAAAAATTGTAATCTTTAATGTATATATTGTAGCCCTGTAGGGTTACATGGTCTCGTAAATATAGTTTTACTTTTGAAACAATTGTAGCTGAATTCCTAACTTTTACTGTATTACTTTAATCAAAATTATTTGCTTCTTCAGTTACATAATTAAAGTAGTATTAAGGTTTTGAAGAAAATTGGGCCCTACCAATTGTTTTGTAGATGTTAGGTGTACTGTATATTGGAGAAAAAAAGAAAATGATACGAACTTTTAGAAAATGATACAAATTTTTAGGTGTACTATATATTAGAGAAAAAAGAAAATCATGTGTGATTTATACAGAATCCTATATGTTTCATTGACGAATCCTTTGTGATTCATACAGAATCCCATTGGATTCCCTAATTGCATGTGATTCAGATTACCCATGTGATCAAACATAATATAAGTAACAAATATGATATATTCAAAGTAAACAAGATATATTCAAAGTGAATAATAATTTTTCTCATAACATTACACAACAAAAATAAAATTTCAAGTGATATTGTACTTCCAGTTTATATAAAGTAAAATGAAAATCCCATGGATTTATACAAAATCTGATGGGATTTTATATGAATCCCAAGAGATCAGAGAAAATCACATGTGATCCCTTGTGATTCATATAGAATCTCATGTGATCCATACAGAA
This sequence comes from Artemisia argyi, assembly GCA_030686995.1. Lineage (NCBI taxonomy): Eukaryota > Viridiplantae > Streptophyta > Magnoliopsida > Asterales > Asteraceae > Artemisia > Artemisia argyi. Next base: position 19,337,919 of record CM060682.1, read on the forward strand.
TCCTATAAGATTCTATATGAATCACATAAAAAATTCTTTGATGAATCACATACAGAATCACATGAGATTCTGTATAAATCCTAAAGGATCAGGAGAATCACATGGGATTTTGTATAACAAAATACAACTTTTTAATAAAGAGATTCCAAGAGCTCATTTCAACAATCATATAAAAAACATCTATCCTTAAAAAGTTGTGACATAAAAGTATAAAACTAAAAAAACAGTGATTTACTCATTTTTAAAAATCACTTGCGATTTTTTAAAAATAACAAATCACAAGTGATTTTTTTACTAATCCCGTGGGTTTTTTCTGGACGAAAATTTTGAAAAAAAAAAGTTCATTGAAAGTATATAAAATTGCATATCTATATAAAGATGATTTAATTCTTGTCGTGACAAGGTATTTTTCGTAGCTTGAAGATTTACCGTTTGCAAAATATATTGTTTTTTTAAAAAAAAATGTGGAAAGTTGGTTTTTATATTAATGTCAATTTTGCCATCTCTTTATTATTTTTTTTATTTGCTTTATACCGTTGGATGAAATCAAAATAAAATGCTATTGTATTCTTATTTGTTCTATATATATATTTTTTTTGTTTGTTATGTACCTCACCTAACTTTTATTAAAAAGGACAACAAATAATTGAAAAAGGCCTTGTTTTTTAACTTTTGCTTTAGGGACAAATTTTTAGCCGCCCTGGGTATATATGGATACAATATTTTTGTAAAATTTTTAAGGTTAGACTATTTTATAGTGAAAGTGGGAGTTAATTAAGATTAGCATACAAAACTGCGATAAATTATTAAAAGAAGACGATAAGAAACATCATACCTTCTCTTGTTAGTTTGTGCTATTAAAATAGTATGGTATAAATTATTAAAAGAAGACTATTTTACTAAATTTTTTAAGGTTAGACTATTTTTTTATAGCGAAAGTGGGAGTTAATTAGTTGAAATTAATAAAAGAATACTATGTAAGAAACATGATATACCTTCTCGATTTCAAAATAAATATCTATTTTTAAAGAGAAATGCTAGAATCACTGACAAAATCAACACAAAAAATTAACTCGCTGACGTGTCAATGGGTAATTGGTTTAATAAGAAAGATGAGAGAGAAACTGACAGAAAAATGCACCAAACACACGTTAATACTTCAGCAAGTGGATTTTTTGTGTGAATTTTGTGACTGACTCTAGTATTACTCATTCTAAAAATAGACATACTTTTAAAAATTGTTTAACAATTAAATATTATTTTTATCCACTAAAGTTCTTTTTCATCATTTATATAATAAAAGAAAATACAAAATAGGAAAATAAAATTTTCGATTGATCAATAAGAGACCTCAATTTTAAAATTGAGCCCTTTCATTTGATAATAAAAGTAAAATTAACTTCAATTTAATCAAATTGATTTAAATTTGACTTTTTTTTTTCAGTTACGTCTAGAAAAAGCACACGTGATTTTTGAAATCACATGTGATTTTTTCTGACATAACTAAAAAAAAAATTTTAAAAAAGTTCGTCGAAAGTATATAGAAGTGCCCATCTATATAAATATGATTTTTCCTGAAGTAACTGAAGCAAAAAAATAATAATAATAATAAATAAAAATAAAATAAAAAAATAGGTTCGTCGAAAGTATATAAAAGTACCGTCTACTGAAATATAAAAAAACACTCATCGCGATGGTGTATTTTTTTCACTTGATGATTTACCGTTTGAAAGATGTTTTATTTTTAAAAAATATGTGAAAAGTGAGGGTTTTTTTTTTTTTTTTTTTTTTTTTTTTTTTTTTTTTTTATGAAAAAATGAGTGGCTAGTATTGATTCATCGACTATTTAGTTAATTTTGGATCTACATTAATCTCAACCCCCAGAAAAACAAATATGTCTAAAAATGCATGTGTTCATTTTATTAGGAAAAAACTATAAAAAGAAAGGAGTTGAAAGGCTCGTTTAAACATTTTTTTAGGACGAAAAAAATACAGTATAATGACGATCTCAAGTGAAGATGGTCTTTAATTTGCTATTAAATTAAAACTGAAAATACACAAAGAGAGGAATTGAAAGGCTCAAAATTGAAACTAGGCAAAACATATAGCTAGCGGAGATGGTCTTTTCTACTTTGGCCCGGGAATTCCGCTGCTACAGAGATTATTATTTTATCTACGATAAACGTCTCCCCTTTGTAGTTGGTAACGTAATTCCGTTCTTAATCCAAGCTTCTTTTTAATGTCTCTATTTAACTGCAAATTTATATGTGACCTAGCTAATTCTATGTGTTGTGCATACATGCAGCTTTGATGTTTGGTCATTACTTGATAGAAACTGCGTTCCTTAATGTACTAATGTGGTACTTTACATACTTCGGTCATCATCTTGTGAAGTCTGCAATTTTATCAAACATCACAGATTCACTATCTTCGTATTTAGTCTTATGCATGATGATCATGGCTGACTCGTGCGTTGGAAGATTTCGAGCACTATTTTTTAGCAATACAGCGTATGTCAGTGTAAGTAAGTCCACCTATTCTTGATGATATTTGCTAAGTTCCGTGAGGGTTCATTGCTAAAAATTATATATATATATATATATATATATATATATATATATATATATATATATATATATATATATATATATATATATATATATATATATATATAGAGAGAGAGAGTGAGGATCACGTGCGGATACAATTTTTAAGTGCGGACGTACGGATTGATCTGGTCCGTCCAATCCAGATCTAATCTTGACTTTTTAAAAAAAGGCAAGATCTAGCGCTATCATCACGGTACCAATTAACCATGAAAATAATTTTTTTTAATATTTTTCCTTTTGGGCGATCCTAATATTGTTATCTTCTTTCATTTTTTTATTTTTTCAGATTTTTCTGAAAACTTTTTGTTTTTTTTATTATGAGTGCCAATGTTTTAAAAATCCCACGAGACTCTAGCCTTTGAGATTTTTTTAGATCGAGGATCATGACATGCATGAATCTCGTAAAAATCACAGCGCCTTGGGGATTTTTGCGCTTTTGCGCCTTGGGGATTTGTGCGCCTAGATGATGTAACGGGGTTTTGGCATTTTTTTTCTTAATAGTAAGATACATTTTGGGCTTACATGTTATATACATTGGACCCTTTAAGTTATAAAGTATCTAATAACCCAAATATTTTAGAAAATAACTAAAACACACAATCAACAAAGAACTATGTATTTTTTGTAATCTAATGTCTAATAATAGTAGCAGCTTATTAACAGATACAAATATTGTTTCTTTAGTGATAAGTGCTACCAAACAACTATAGATTTTTTGTTGTTGATAGTTGATAGTTTCATACATGGTAATTTGTTAAATTTTATAAGTCATAAACTCATATATTGTAATGTATATTCAGGAATTTAGGGTAGTTTATGGATTTTGATATTGTTGCTTGCTTAATATTTTGGGTTTAAATGCAACCTTTGTTAGATGTAATAACTATTAAGAAGCATTATGCATTGAATATTGATATTTTTGTGTTATTTAAGCTGCATAAGTTGTCACATATGTTATAAAAAAAACCTAAATGTATAGTGCGCCTCATATTTATGAATCCCGCGCCTTGATTTGCGCTTCGACTCGAGGCTCTTTAACCCTCTTTGCGCTTTAGTGCGCCTTGAGCCTTTCAGAACATTGATGAGTGCTACCGTGATATTAACCATATTATGAGTTATACCGTGATATTAACAATATTATGAGCCGTGATATTAAAAACTCATGATAGTTACGGTGATATTGTAAAACCAACGTGATATTAAACTTTTTTACATGTAAAAATGAACCGTGATATTAGTGAAAAGCTTAATATAATTGTTTTTTTTATTACGATATTAATAAAACTTACGGTGATATTAAAAAAACTGAAAAAGAATGTATGAGTATTAGAGTGATATTAAGAAAACATGATAGTTACGGCGATATTAACAATTTTTATTAAAAAAAAGTTTTTATGATATTAAAAAGTTATTGTGATATTAAATTTTTTATTAAAAAAAAAGTTTTATGTGATATCAGAATCTGATTTTGACTTTTTATGTGATATCAGAATCTGATTAAAAAAAAAGTTTTGTCAAGATCAAATCTTGACTTTTGTAAAAAAGTCAAAATCATACGCTAATATCACAATACCTTTAACGATGAAAACGATTTTTTTTTGAAATTTTTTTCAGCGATTCTTAATTATTTGTTGTCCTCTTTATTTTTTTTAATTTTTTCAGACTTTTTTGAATTTTTTTCAGAAAAAAAGCTAATACGATAGTAACGATTTTAAAAAAAAAAGGGGATATTTACGATATTGCCACTCCGCCTTTTTCAGATAGTTGACTAGATGGAGGGCTGAGATTCGTCCGTACCATCCGCACTAAAAGACAAAAACGTACCTGATCCTCACCCTATATATATATGTGTGTGTGTGTGTGTGTGTGTGTGTGTGTATCTATGTATATATGTATCTATATATATATCTATATATACATATATGTGTATATACATATACATATATGTGTATATATATATATATATATATATATATATATATATATATATATATATATATATATATATATAGGGGAAGGTTAATGTAAGATCAAACTTAAAGTTGTAAAAATAAGATCTAGTTTAAACAACCATCAAAACCTTTTTATAAATAACCATATTATCAATAGTACACAAAAAATAAAGTATTAATACGAATTAACATTTTAGAAACTAATAATCAACTGAAACATGAGTTCGGATTAGTGATACACAACTATAAATTTACATGTTGAATCAAAGTGTATCACCTTAACCTGATACATTACATGTTAAATCAAAGTATATCACCTTAGTTTCGTCAATTTAAAAAAGAAAATCATCGGAACTTTAACAATTTTAGTTGTATTCAATAAAAAAATTTATTTTATTTTAACAAGAGTGTCATGTGTCAGATTTTAGTTGGATCTTATTTTTACAACTTTAAGATTGATCTTATTTGTTCTTAATTATATATATATATATATATATATATATACACACACACACACACACACATATATATATACTAGCCGAGTACCCGCGCCTAGCGGCAGCGGTATCTAGTTGCGACAAAATTTTGATGGCGTATATTTTTTTCAACAAACTGTATTTGTAGCGTTAAAGGGTCATTTTTCAATAGCATTGTTCTAAGTTGCAATATTTTTTCGAGAACCGTTTTCTCTGATGGCATGGTTGCTTTTTAGAGTTTCAATCTTTGTGTCAGAATGTCTTTTTCCATAACATTGTTTAAAGTTGTAGTAGCTGACTAAAACTATAATAATGATAGATTCGAGTGTTGTATCTAATAAACATTTCTCCATCAAAAGTTTATAAAAAATCATAGATAATAATAAACTCGGGTGTCGTATCAAAAAATATTCATCCACCAAAAATTTAAAATAAATCATTAATTATTAGCCGATTACCCACGTATAGTGGCCGCAGTGTGGAGTATTCGACCAAATTCAATTTTATTGTTAGTTTTAATTGTTTGTTTCTTTCTTTTCCTTTAAGACAACCCATTATGGCTGCAAGCAGGGTATGATGGTTCTTGTTTGATTTGCCGATTATGCATGTGCAGTTACGTCATTGGATATCATTCATTTGTCTCACAATTTTAACAAACACAAATTCACACACAAATATGTATTGAGTTTTCTCTTTACTAATATAAAATACATTTTTTATGCATGAAATATTTTTTTTTGCCAAAAATATATATAATTAAATTTAAAAAAATAAATAAATTATATAATTCAAGTACAAAATTCGGTTGTCGATTTTGACCCATAACCGAACCAAACTTCGGTTCGATTCGGTCATAAATATTTTCGGTTCGGTTCGGTTTTTGAATATGAAGCAAAAGAATAGTACTACGTATTTGCTACGTGAGTGTATGAATCATGAAATGGATTAAGAGTTTAACACTATTTTCTCTTTAATGGTCCCACTCTTTCAATTTTGTCTAATCCCATTCTTACTTTTTATTTGTTCCCGAAATACTTGTTATCACAATCAAGTGAATTGCTTTTAATTCATTGAAGGGTTTTTCTAACTATACCTTAAAATAATTTCTATACATATAAAAAATAATCAAGTAAACAACTTAAAGAAAATAGAATTATAGTTTTCTTGCTTTTACTTTTTTCCAACGTGTTACCAAATCTAAACCATTACCAAACCAATACAAATATAACCATATATTATACAACTCATTTTGTGTTTAACTTGCTCTTACTTTGGTCCGCACCAACGTTTAACTTGATACGTAGTACTTTTTTAAAAAATTGAGTACGCACTTTATAGTCGAAATTTTGTTTATTCCCTAATCCCTAGGCTCTCATGTGATACAGTGACACACATATAACCATATATATTATACAACTCATTTTGTGTTTCCCAAGACTCTCATGTGATGTTCCTTTTTTCAACTATTGTGATGTACGTACTTGATTAGCTTAAAGTTAAAAATTTTGAATTTGAAATACAAAATTCAAATAATTTAAGAAATTTGATTTGATTGAAAAGCCATAAATAAATTACTCAGTAACACCTAATCATCCTATCATTTTGCCTAGTCAATGAACAAAGCTTTTTGCTGTATCAAATATAAAAGCATCATTGACCTCAGACTACATCATTGGTCTCAGCTTATTGCATAAAATGTAGGTCACCAAGAATCAAACTTGCACTAATGGAAACACCAACAGCCACCCAAACCACCTAAAATCTACATAACGCAAATCTGTACTAATTGAAACAACTAAAGATAAAAAAAAAAAAAACAGTTCGGTGGTGGTGCGTCGTATGGTGGTGGTGGTGATGTCGGATGGTGTCGGCGTCAGGTGGCTGGGTGGCGACGGCTATTTTTTTGTCGAGAGTTTTTTTTACCAAAACAAAGTCTTATAAATGAGTTTTTTCAAAGAGTTTCTTTTGTATTTGGGTTTTTAGAGTGAGAGAGATTGAGATTTTTTAGAGTGAGAGATAGTTATCGTGGGTGTGTTTTTTTAGAGTGTGAAATGAGGTTGGGTGAGAGATTGATGGTGTTTTATGTGTGTCTTTTTGTTTTTTTTTATAGTTATTGGGTTGTATGGTATCTTTAAGTGGTTTTGTAGGTTTGGTAATTTTTTAGGTTTAGATGTTGGTTTGGTGTGTGTAAATTTAGGCTTGGATGTAGGTGTGGGTGTTGAATCTTAAAGATGGAGGGTTGAGTTTTGGTTGGGGATATGCGTGCTTTATAAAGAAGTATATAAGTATATATATATATATATATATGGGTTTTTCTAACATGTGCCCTTAGGCACATGTTAAGAAGTGGGCCCAGGTGTTTTTTTTACTCAGGGATGCACAAAAAGTACAACAAAAATATTTTTTTAATTTAAAAAATGACAAAAATCCATAAAATAGTACACCTAGGCCCACTTCTTAACATATGCCTAATGGCACATGTTAGAAAAAACATATATATATATATATATATATATATATATATATATATATATATATATATATATATATATATATATATATATATATATATATAGGTATGGGTTAAAATAAAAAGGGCCTTATAATAAAAAGTGCAGGAAGGATTGTGAGGGCGACATGTGTCACCCCTATGCCACATCATATGACACATGTCACCACCCCCCACCCCCCACCCACCGCAAAAAAAAATTCCCGCCAAAAAAAAATTTTTTTTGGGGCAAAAAAAATTTTTTTTTCCCGCCACCCACCCAACCCCCCCCCCCCCCCCCCCCCCCCCCCCCCGCAAAAAAAAAAAAAAAAAATTTCCCTCCAAAAGAAATTTTTTTTTTTTGGGCAAAAAAATTTTTTTTTTCCCCGCCAAAAATTTTTAGTGCATCACAGTTATAAAGTTACTGCATCACAATTATAAAAGTTACTGCATCACAGTTTTAAATTTTAGTGCATTAAGGTTATAAGTTACTGCAACATAGCTGATGCACTAAACTATTAAATATGATGCAGTAACTCATAATAAAGATGCACCAAAACTTAAAAAAGAATCATATTTTAATTGTGATGCAGTTACATATATATATGATGCATAAAACTTATGATAATTCAGTTTCTTTATAACCATGATGCAGTAACTTTATAACCATGATACAGTAACATTAAAACCATGAATGCAGTAACCGTGATGCAGTAAAATCATAATTGTGATGCAGTAAATGTGATGCAGTAACTTTATAACCGTGATGCAGTAACTTTATAACTGTGATGCACTAAAAAATTTTGGCGGGAAAAAAAAAAATTTTTTTGCCCCCAAAAAAAAAAAAAATTTTTGACGGGAAAATTTTTTTTTCGGGGGGTGGGGGGGGGGGGGGGGGGGGGGCGTAATTACTTTGTTGCTGTAACATTTTTTTCCATTGGCCTTTTAAAAGTAATTATTGGTTTTTTTTAAGTAGGTTATGATCTTTTTAAACATATAGTTGAAGACGGTAGGAGAGATCAAATCTTTATGTGAGAAACTATCATAAACCTTAATCTTTTTGAAATTCTTTTGTTGCTTAGAAAGAAAAATTGCGAATGAAAAATAGTAGTATGAGGATCACTGGAAATGCTAGGCTTAGTAAGGGGACCGAAACAGAGGGAAAGTTAAGAGTTATCAGAGCACTAGGTGTAGATGGGGAGGTTTGCCTCCCCATTCGGGTCCCACCCCTGCCACGTGGCAAGGGGGTGACACATGTCACTCCCACAATTCTTCCTACACTTTTTATTATAAGACCCTTTTTAGAATAACCCCACCCATATATATATATATATATATATATATATATATATATATATATATATATATATATATATATATATATATATAAAATAATAATAAAAAATTTAAACAAAATCTGACGCACAACTTCTAGCACACTAATCCGAAACTCCCATCCAACTGATACACAAAGTTTTCAACAAATTTACGTACCCATTTATACACATGAAAGTAACAACAACATCTACAGTTTTTTCAAAATTTTTTACAAAATTAATCCGCAACTTTGTCGTAAGTATTGAAGCTGTCGAGGTCCTCAAGCATAAAAGGCTGGCCATCAAAAGTTCCAAAAGTGTTAGATCGATAGTGTAGATGTTGATTTGGAAAGAAATAATAATAATAATAATAATATATATATATATATATATATATATATATATATATATATATATATATATATATATATATCGACGGCTAGAAAATCTGGTACCACCACTTGTCTATTCGGGAAGAGGCGTCACCGTCAAGTACGTGGTGCAAAGGACATGGCGGCGGCGCTAGTTGGTAAAGTGAACATGGGGTTTGAGCTAAGATCTAGGGAAAATATTGGAAGAGAAATGAGGTTAAGTATAGTAGAAATAAAGTATATGAACCTTGAAATATCTATTATACCATTTTGGGTATATTAATTGCTTTTTTCGTCTCATTTTATTTGTTCAATTTTGACTTTTTAAATTGTTTTTTCTTTTTTTTTTAACTTTTACATTAAGTATTTTTATTTTTGTTATATAATATTTTATAAAAATTATATCAATTAAAATACATTTAGAACGCAATCCATTCATATATTTTGTATCAAGTATTATATAACACAAACCACTTGCTCTAGATCAAGTGGCCACCAAGGGTAATCTTGGGGGATTGTTTCCCCAGGGGTAACAATGGAGT